>JANAVB010034420.1:19261196-19861196 GCA_029216955.1 Iris pallida
CTATGTTTATGACTGATGTATGACTTTCGTGTTCACTGTTTGAATCCATTAGTACTAGTCGGGCGAAGAAATACATTAGTAGACATGTAAATATACCCAGAAATATCCCATTGGTCTAACGTGAATAATATCAGCCACACACGACACGTGCGATTGGCCGGATCTTACCCTTAGCCGTTTACATGTCAAAAGTAGTATTTCCACACTCTAGATAGGTGCAGTTTCTGGTTCCACTTTATACATTGCTGGTTGTATGTCTTATCAGCTTTATTACTATTCTCACTTGTCATTATTACCATGCTCAATTGCTTTTACTCTATGTTTTGTTCCATGATTCTATGCTTATATGTTCATTGTGTATTTCATTACTATTTACTGTTTTATAGCCTTTTTCAATTATCAGAACTGTTGTTAGAATGTACTCATTCCAT
The DNA here is from genome assembly GCA_029216955.1 of Iris pallida. Lineage (NCBI taxonomy): Eukaryota > Viridiplantae > Streptophyta > Magnoliopsida > Asparagales > Iridaceae > Iris > Iris pallida. The sequence continues at coordinate 19,261,628 of JANAVB010034420.1, forward strand.
TCCTGACTAGAAACCATTTTTCTGGTTAGACACGACTACTCTTAGCATTGGGGAGATGCTGGTGTATTTGAAGGCCAAAACCTAGAAATCTAGTTAGATAGAAGTTTTGATTCAATAATTTTGAAATATTATATTTTTCTTCAAATGTAAAACTTATAAATTTTGTAAATTGATTGAGTTTTGTGAATGAGCAAATAAAGTTATATTTTATGAGCAATTGTTTTATCGCGGGCTAGACAACGTACTACCGTCGATACCGCGACGTAGGCTGTACTTTTACATGCACTCGCATCCCGAAAAGTAGGTGCGGGTCATGACACCCACTGTCTCTTTACCCCACTTCAAAGAATGAAATAAACCTAATAACAAAACACAAACAAAAGAATGAACAAAGTTTATAGAGGAGAGAGGGACTGCGAGAGGAGAGAGTGAGGAAGAAAAGGAAGGAGAGAACGAGAGGGAGAGGAGAGGAAGGGGGATCTCACCATGGAAGCTCGACGAAGGTGATTCGAGGGCTTTCACCGGAAGCGGCTCACCGTGGCACTTGGCGGCGGCTTGCTGCGAAGGTCAACAACGTGACCACGTCAGTCCGGTAGAGGACACGTCGGTCAGGTGAGGGTGCCTCGAGCGCGGAGCCGACGAGAAGATGCACGCGGAGAAGCGGCTCACAACCTAGGCAACTGGTGCTGGTGAAGGTGTGGCTCGTTGTGTGGTCATCGCCGGAGATCGGTCGACTGGCAGCAATGACTGCCTAGCTCTTGTGGCAATGCTGAGGCTTAGACGTGGGGAGCGCTGTGGTGGCGAAGAAATGGCAGCATGCTGGCATTTGGCGGAGGACGACGACTCGAGGAGCGGGCGCTGGAGGGTTCTTCGGTGGTGTGTGATGCAGTAGTCGAGCGGTGATCGACCGAGGTAAGTTTATGATGGTGATGATGGCTTATGTGTGCTGGGGTTTTTGGGAGAATATTTTGGCCGGAGTGGAGGTGGCGTTGTCGGTGTTGCTGCGGTGAAATGAATGGTTAGGTGGGGTGTCTTGGCTAGGGAGGAATCGGTGAAGATGGTGCAGTGGACATGGTGGTCAATGTCTAATCGAAGGTTGCTGGCCCAGTAGGGGTCAGCGATGGAGGAGATGCGGCGCGGGTCGGCCATGGTGTGCTGGTGATGGCACAAGGAGTCAGCACGTCGGGGATTGGATGGCGCCACTAGATTAGTGTTAAGGTTTTAGTAAATTGGGGATTCGGTGGGGATTTAGGAATTAGGGTTTAAGATTTGGGGATTAGGGTTGGGTCGAGAATTGGTGTTTTACGCAGCACAGGATTTGGGTGGACATGTCCAAGCCTATAAATAGGCGGCTTGTGAGGAGAGAGAGAGTCTTCTTCTTTTCTGAAAAAAGCTTTCTTCTTCCTCAGAACACTTTTCTCCCTTCTTTTCTTTGTTAGAGAGATGGCTCCCAAGACTCCCCGAGGCGGCGCTACTAACTGAGGAAGGGGCGAGGCAAGGAACCCTTGGAGGTCGACACGGAGGAAGTCCCCGTCGTTAGTGCGACCCACGCCGACGTTCGCCCGGAAGTGCTCGGTGGGTATTCTCTTGCCTTGGTCTTTGTTGTAGTGATGTTGGGGTGACCCAACTGTAGATGAGCCGCCTCATGTAGATGTGCTTAGGCTGACGCGCATGGGTTTCATCCCAGTTGATGCGCCAGAGATTCTGATGTGGCTCAGATGCTCATGTTGGGCTTTTAAGTCCTTTTTTCTAACTTTTCTTTGACTCTGTTGCAGTATCCATGCCGAAGGCAGAGGCTCTCGTGAAGGAAGAGATGCTGTCTCCATTCGTCAAACAAGAGCCGGTGACTGAGAGAATGGTACATGCCTCAACGGAACTATGATCCCTGGCTGTGAGGATTCATCGTCTGACTTACGGTCTTTGCTGAGGCCGAAGTCGATTTTCCTTTTTATTGAATATTGAATATTTGTGTTTAAATAATGAATATTTGTGTGTTTTGTGTGAACAATTTGAATGCTTGGGATTATTTGTGTGTTTTGTGTGTTTATTCGTGTGTTGGAATTGTTTGTGTGTTTTGTATATTAGAATTGTGTATATTGGAATTGTGTATATTAGGAATGCCCAGTTTTATGCTATTTTTTTTTAAAAATTTCCAAGCTACCGACGGACTGGTGACCAATTACCAACGGACTATCCGTCGCTAACTGGGGGATTCCCAGTTAGCGGACGGATGCGCGACTAAAAGTCGACGGATTATCCGTCGCCAAGGTACTGGAATTATGAAAGATTTACAGGATAGGGTCGACGGATATTACGTCGGTATGCCGTCGCTAGTAATCGGTAAAACACACAATGTTCCTTCGGATATTAGCGACGGATAATCTGTCGCTATAAGGCCAATCGATTGGCGACGGTCTAGCGACTACTCACGACGTAATAACGACGGATTATCCGTCGCCAATGTTCTGGAAATATGTATAATTCACAGAACCGGGTTGACGGATATTCCATCGGTATTCCGTCGCGAATCCGTCAAAACGTAGTGACCATTCGCGACTGATTGGCGACAGAATTTGCGTATCAGAAACTCTCTGATACACATTTATCGACCAAATAGCGACGGATATGTCCTTCGGTAAGTGATACGTCATTACTTCTTTTGATACGTGATTTGACGGTAATCCGTCGGCAAGTCATCGTAAACTGTACGAGTATGGTTGACGGCAGTCCGTCGCTAATTCATCGCCGGGCGACAACTTGCCGACGGATTGTAGTTAGCGACGAGGCTTTTCTCGACGACCTTTTTTAACCAATATTCGTCGACCATCCGTCGGTAATTACATTTACCGACAGATTTTTGACGGATATAGCTGTCGCTAAATCGATAAATTTTTGTAGTGTTTGTCTCCTGGGCGATGTACCCACTATTATATGTCTTTAGGGTACATTTGTCTCCTGGGCGATGTACCCGTTATTAAATCTTAGGATACATTTGTCTCCCGGGCAATGTATCTACCATTTCTTTCTTTTTCTTTGGGCCTGGATAAGTCGGGTAGTTTGTGGGACAGGTAACTGGATTGGATTTCTCAAGAGTGCATCTTGTTATTAACTAGGTTTGTGATAACCCTAGTTAGTTAAAGTATCAAGCCGTACTCATTGCTTGGCCGTGATTGATGGATGGAGTCCAGTCCAGTCTAGTTTTGTCTAGGCAGTGTCCGTATGTTTATTTCAGTACTTTTGTCGATAAATGATTAGAGACCAAGTTCTGTTCGGGAGAAGGGTTACAACCCCGGTCCTTGTTTGGTTTACGGGTTATAACTTGGGTTTCAGAATGGTTTCTTAGTCATCTTGTCATTTGTCATCCTATTGAGTACTCACACACTATACATGATCCATAGGCTGTACAATGATTAGAGACGAAGTTCTGTTCAGGAGAAGGGTTACAACCCTGGTCCTTGTCTGGTTTACGGGTTGTAACTTGGGTTCCGGAATAGTTTCTAAGTTATCTTATCATTATCGTTCTATGTAGTTCTAATATGCCCACATGTCCCAGTTACCCTGCATGTTTACATAGCCCGATTACCTTACATGCTCATATGTCTCAGCTGTCTCCCATGCTCACATGTCCAGTTATCTCACATGCTCACATGTTCAGATATCTCACATTCTCTACATGCTCAGTTTATTTCATATATTCACATATTTCCGTTTACCTTACATATCCACAGTTTACATTATGTCACATGTTATTTACCCTATGCTCCAGGTTGCTTTGCTTATTGTCTTTTCTATTCTCGGGATAAGTGCAGTGGTAGTGCACGAGTCTCGATCCAATTTTACTTATTTATGTCTCTATCCATTGCTATGTTAGTTATTGCTGGTTTTAGTTCATAGTTTGGCTTCCTTTGTGGTACTTGCTATTGGGGGTCTGACCCCACTGGTTTTGTTTGGCCAGATCTGATAGAGGAGCCCAGAGGATCTTCCGTACTATCTACTCGACGGCGACTACCCAGAGCACCAGAGTACCTTAGTAGGTTTTCTATTTTATTCTTCCACTAGTTATGTACAGTAATCTTTTGTGGCGTTTAGCCTCCGAGCACGTGTTTAGCTCGTGTTTTGGATCTTGACATTTAGCCTACGGGCCTAAACATGATTTGTGTATTCTAGACTATAGCTAGAGCTTATCATGTATGACTATTACTCTTTCTAGTTCTTCACTTTGTATTACTAGCTTCATGATCATCCATGTATATATAGTTTGGGACGCTTTACTATTTTATGTCTGATGATCATACTTCTTGTACATTGCATATTTGTTTGTGATTGAGATACCTAGGATTGCATGACCTAGGATTGACGGTTGGCTTGTAGTAGTAACCCCCATGTCTTGACAGCTTATACGTTATTTTAGAGTACTAGAGTACTTTGGTATTACGTAGCTGGCCTGGTCCGTGCCTACTTACCAGTATTCTGGTTTTGGGGTGTGACATAGATTTTAATGGTGGCCAATGCAGGTCTGATTTATCAGATATATGGGGTTACTGATATTTAGATATCTCAGTCACAATTCTCCTTTATTGATATCCTTCGTATTATTCTATATCTCTGATCCTTTGACCTGATATCTGCCTTGATCGTTAATCCTTCATGTTCTCTCAATTTGATCCTTGTGTCCTTTAACTTTCAGGGGGCACTGTTCTTAATCCTTCCAATCATGTTGTTTGGGTTCTGCCGATGGCAGGTCAGTAATCTTCTGTTAGGCTAGTTTTGGAGGATCAGTCTCAACATTCAGGAGCAGGGTCGAGAGTCGAACCAAGGGCAATGATGTTTGTCCATCTCGTTCAGCCAGCTGTGGCCGTGTAGTTAGTATTTCCAGTTCGGCTAGAGTCTCATCAATCAGTCTTAGTGATAGATTATCATCCCGACGAGGCATCGCCAGAGTCAGGGCATCCCGTATCATCATTACAGTCAACAGTCCGAGCAGAGGTAGTATCAGATCATCCCGATGTGCAAGCATTCCTATGGATCATGAAGGATATGATGGAGTCACAACAACAACAAGATCTCGTTCTCCAGCAGAGTATTCAGATGTTGATAGTGTTAGGGTTATATACTAAAAGCATCACTTTTGTAGTAACCTTATTTTCTTAAATTTTGAATGAGGATCATATGGGCAAATGTTTGCATATTATATTTGTTGCAGGTGTTAATACAAATGTCTAATATTCTATATTGTAGATAATATGGTGTGTGGTGTCACACAGAAGATCTTATTATCAGTTCCCTATGGAGTATATAAATAGTTCACAACCTAGATGGACTTGGACAATCTATTGGAAAGGTTGTAGTGTAATCTGGTATTAGTCTATCTTGACTATGGGTTTACACTAGTACACTTTGTGTGTATTGAACATGACCACATGAGGTTGTTCTCTTTGTACTGACTACATAAGTGAACAAACACCTCTATTATTATGGATGCTTGTGCTCTTAATCCGGATATAAAAATAGACATGTATATGTAGTGTGCGTTACTTTGACTCATGAAAGAGTGAGATTCATTATGGGTCAAAAACCTCTATGAATTGGGTAATAACATTGTATGTATGATGGGTTGTTGATTATAAATGGAATCCATGTCCCGATACATCGGGTTGATGATGTCCCCTTAAGGAGCTTATAAGGATTGTCATGTAAATCCTGCAGGTGGATTATATCCGACATGCCAAATAAAGTTGAGCGGTACTACTTAAGGATAAAGGATGTCAAATCAATATAGTTGTCAGTAACTTAATTTGATCGACAGACATTCGATATCTTAACATGGGGAGCCAAACGAGCATATAATAAAAGGAGCCCACAAACATAATTTAGGATTAGGGAGGTAGTGCAACAATAGCTCATTGGTGCTAGTTAATGGACCTGGATTGTGTGTTCGGGCTGAACACGGGATATCCAGATCCGTTAGGAGGCCTAACCCTAATTTCTCCTCATCGTCCCTGTCGTAGCCTATATATATCCTCTGTTCACTGGCCTGCCAAATGACGGATCAGAAAACTGAAGCTTTCTCTAAATTCGTGATTCACGTAAGGAGAGAAAGAGAGGGCTATCAAGGAGAAGAAAAGGTTGGGACATCGTCGCCCACACGACGTCCAACTTGAGGAAGGAATACGTGCAGAAGATCTTGGGGTCGTCCGCTTGATATTTCCAGGAACTACTTGTCTTCTTCCCACTGCAGGTATAATTCGTGAACCCTATTTTCCGTCTATGATGGGTTAGAAAACGTATTAAATCTGTTTAACTTTCTATCGATCAATATGCATACCGCAGTAAGGGTCCTGGGAATCCCCAGTTCTATCAATTGGGATCAAACCCACTATGGATCTGCGTATTGATTGACATGTCTATGTTGTCCAATAAAACCTGTACTGTGTAATAGTCGGTAGATGTAGATCTGTTCTAACTCGATTTTGCAGGCATCTTAGATCTAACTATTATGGTCCAATGCATATTTTTTGATTGTGTTGTTTAAACCATAAACATGTCATGGATGTTGTTGTTGCTGTGGATGTAATTAAAATCACGAGGGTTGATCGTGCTTATTATTTTAATTTTTCAATCTAGATTATGTGTGAACTCCTTCGGGAGGCATAGGGAGTGATGTAATTTTAATTATTTTTGATCAATCGTGATGGCAGTGGTGGTTGTTTCTTACACCGGACGAGATGTTGATTTTAAGTAGTCTAGAGTCAGACAGATGATTTTCGATGAAGGAATCGACAGCCAAAACCTTAAAAAAAAATTCGAGGCGCTGCCCCGGACCCAGCGACCTAATCGGGCAGGTCAAACCCCGAATAGATCTGTGCAGCGCCAGCTTTTGGTTTCAGATAGTTGAGGACGAAGTAGGAAAGATGACCATAATAGTTGGATATTTTTCTCTTATTTGTTGTCATTTTGTTTTTTTCTGATTATGCATATTTATTATTGTGTGGATGTTTTTTTTGAGAAACTAAGCCTACATTAATAATGGACAACATGGACATAATATCAACTAGTAGAAAAACCTTCATTGTTAAATAACTAAGTGGGAGAGGATATTTGTTTAGTATAAATTCTTTGGTCTCTATTACTGGTTTGTAGGTGATGTAATTATACTTGCACGTTGGCTTTAGTGCCTTCCTCCATATCAGATGAGTATAATTATAGATCACCAGTACAAACTTCCTTAGGAATAATTGTAGAAAGTTACCTAGTATGTGTTCACTTCTTCATCTGAAGGAACTCATTACAAGGTAATGGACTTAGAATTAAGTAGTGGTATACACTTAGATACAAATAATGGTATCCTCCCCATCGGAGTCACTACTATTATTTGTATGACCAGAGCAAGGCCAACATATTAATTTTATTTGTCATAAAGTTATGTTGACATGAAAGTAAAATTAATAGGTAGTACCTACTTGAACAAAGTTGAATTTATATACGTCCACGCTATCGTGGCATGCTAAATTCATGATGTTCAAGGTGTTGGTAAATTTCTATTTAATTAATTCAAAAAGTTTTTACCCTACATAATTTTTATTTATGTGATTCTCAGGATTTCAAAAATGGGTTCTTTCAGTTCACTTATGGTGATTCTTAAAGAAAACAAACTTACTGGACCTAATTATATTGACTGGAAACATAATCTGGACATTGTCTTGACTGCTAAGGAGTACAAATATGTACTTGTTGAGGAATGCCCACCTAAGCCTGATGCTAACTCTGATAAAGAGGTCAAAGAGGCTTATAAGAAATAAAAAAAAGGTAGATGAGATGGCGCGGTGTTACATTCTGGCATTTATGTCAAATGTACTGCAACATCAGCATCAGGCCATGGCCACGGCTTATGACATGATGTATAACCTCAAGGAACTCTTTGGACATCAGAGTAGAGCAGCTAGGCAGTTTGCTATGAAGTGTTTGATGAATACAAAAATGGCTGAGGGTACACTAGTAAGGGATTATGTTCTCACGATGATGGGTCATCTGAATGAGATGTAGATCCTTGGAGCTGAAATCGATGGGGAATCCCAGGTCGATATCATTCTCGGGACTCTGTCTAAAAGTTTTGACAATTTCTGCCTTAATTACAATATGAACAAAAGGTTGTATAGTTTGGCAGAACTTGCAAAAGAGCTACAGGATGTAGAATCTCTCTTTAGGTAGAGTTGTCATGTTTTTGTTTCTGAAGAGGCTTCTACTTCTAAGCCAAAAAGCGGTAAGAAGAAGAATAACATTCAGAAATAGGCAAACTCAGCAAAGAAGGGTATGGGACCTCAAGGCGCGGTGAAAAAGTCGAAAGGCAAATGTTTCAAGTGCAAAGAGACAGGACATTGGAAGACTGATTGTCCACTTCTCAAACAAGGGAACAAAGAAGGTATATCTCATTTACTAGTAGTTGAAACATGTTTAGCGGTGTTATCTACCAGCACCTGGTGTGTAGATACAGGAGCCACTAATCATGTCTGTAACACATTGCAGGGGTTCCAGGAAACCAGACGGCTCAGTGATGGAGAGATATGCTTGTTCACGGGTGATGCTACAAATGTAGCGGTCGTTGCATTAGGAGATGTTACTTTATCTTTTGGTAGAAATAAGTCTTTGACATTAAGAGATTGTCTTTATGCACCTTCACTTAGAAGAAATTTATTTTCTGTTTCTATGTTAGTTAAGAATGGATATTCAGTTTATTTTAATGACAATATTGTTATTAGAAAGAATAAACATTTTATCTGTTCTGGTGCATTGGTTGATAATCTGTATGTCATTAATCCTATTTCGCCTACAATGCAACTTATGGAAATGAATAATATGTCATCTAACTTAAATAAGAGAAAAGAACCTTCTTGTATGAACCAAACATATCTTTGGCACTTACGATTGGGGCATATTAACCTAAGAAGGATTCAAAGACTGGTTGAAGATGGACATTTGAGTTCATTAGAAGTGGAGGCACTACTAGTCTGTGAATCCTACTTGGAAGGTAAAATGACCAAATGGCCTTTTACGGCAAAGGGGTATAGGGCCAAAGATGTGTTGGTGTCACGACCCGCACCCTAGAGTAAGGGCACGAGATGTGGGTACGTCCAGCCTACGCCGCAGTGTCGGCGGTAGAACGCTGTCCTAGGTCACAACATCTAACAATAATATACTAAGCAGTTTATACTCCCCGAATGGGGGTGACATGATAGAAGTAAACTCAATCACAACTAAGGAAGAACTAGCACGATATGATATAAAACTCAAGTAAATACAGAAGATAAAGATAGTCTAAGATAACAACCCAGCAAATGTCCAGAGTACAGATCTCAGCTACTGAATATGAAAGAATATATACAACTCTGAATCTCTGAACAGAAATAAAGTCTAGCTAAACAGTCTCAAGACAACATAAAATAAGATAAGACCTAACTAAACTAGTCTAGGCAATAGGGGTAATGTCCTCAGCTAGAGCTGTCCTCCTGAGAGTCCAGCTCGCAAGTGTCGTCTAGGGCTGCCCCGTAGAAGGTATCCACACAGGCCTCTTCCTCGTCCTCTGTAATATTTTCAACAGGTCCAGTCAGGACAGGAGCGAGCACAAGCAGGTTAGAAAATATAATCATGCAGTAAAGTAAGATATAGATACTGAAGAAATACAGTATGTAAACAGAGAGAGAGAGAGCTGTAATAGAAATATCTACTATAAGTAAAGAACTAACAGTGGCTAGTGAGTCAGAGTATAATATAGACATGTAAATGGCATAGGATGATTCTGATAAGACACTACGGAATGATTCTAATGAGATACTACTTGGGTATTATTCACATGTCTACTTCTACTCTCCCGTACCTCCAATCAATACACAAGGATCCAACCAGATTATGTTATGATTCTATGTAACGGCCCCCGAAGGGTGGTACATAGTAGTCCCATAAATGGGGATTCTGGAAGACCCAATAAATAGGATAAGGATTCAAGGAAAACTCTGTGATCATAAGAGTATATGTCACAAGTGATCAAAGAACCAAAGAAGCATAGTACGCCATATAAGTGAAACGCACAGAACATAGAGTACCTGATGCTTCCTGAAGGGATAACATCTCAAGAAGGGATCCATATAGTACTAATCCGTGTGACCAACGTGACGGTATCAAGTAAAGTAATTTAATACAGGAAAATATTTCTAAGCAGGATATGAAATGATTAGAGAATGAACTCGCTGTCGGAGCGTAAAAAGTGCTTCATAGAATGAGTAAAAGAGATGGAGTATTCCACTCAAATTGATCCACTTTATGCCACAGAGAGGCTAATCACTTTACGCCTAAGACAGGCTAATCACTTTACGCCAGGGTCAAGCCAATGGTTTTACGCTTAAGACAGGTTAACCACTTTTATGTTGGACAAAGCTGTCAAGTCTGGCATTTAATGCAAAGTCTGACATGAAGGTTTAATGATGGCATATATCACAGAATTTGAAGGGATTTGTTTCACACAGAGACCGATGTTGTCGTTTAGTATGTGGACTGAGCTATTTTTACGCTCACAATATGGTTTCTTTTACGCATGGAGACTATACGAGTTTTTACGCTCAAAAGTCGACGTGTGCATAAAGTTTATTTGGGCTACTTTACGCTCAAGATTATTTAATAACCACTTTATGCGGGAAGTCCATGTCAGGACTATTTTACGCCTAGTCTACTACTTTACGCTCAGAGTATATTGGGGTTATTTTTAGGCCATATTCTTCTCACCCGTTTGGAACGTGGTTTGCCTACATGGCTTTCGTGCCACACATCTCGAAGAACGTGTGTACGTGCATCCTATTCTTACTGAAATGATGGAACACGTGTCAACGTATGCAGAGGATGACTTTGGTCGTGGCAGTTGTTAGCGTAAAGACGGAACTTTTGCTGAGTTTTTACGCACAAGAGCCCAAGTCTATAAATAGACTTATTTTTCTCACATGACAGACAGAGACAGGAGGAGAGAAAACAGAGAGATTAGAACTCAGAGATTTTGATTCTCCAGAGCATTCTTCTTCAACTTTTCTTTCAGAACAGAGTGAAGCAAAGCAGGAAAGCATTCGGCCTCGCCATCAGTGCCCAAGTGCATCGATACCTTTCTGGTGACTTAGTTCTTCTAGTTGTTCAACTTCAAGCAGTGATCTTCATCATCATCGTATGGTCCAAGGAACAAAGTGATCATTTACAGATCAGACTTCCATAGCAATACTTTCCCAAAATCAAATTTGTACTTCTTGTACTTTTTCTCGTTTTATTTTCAAAAGCCAATTTTTCTGGCATTTTGTTAAGTGAAACAAAATGGCGACTCTGCTGGGGATGACCTTCTCCTCTGACGAGGAGGCAATTGCTCAATACGATGATGTTTCGGTCGGTTCGACCAAGAAGACTCTTGTTGTGCACTTCGACCAGACTGCCTACGAAGAAATGCTCCGAACTGGGGGTGGTTCTCGCTGCTCCAATGTTCCAAAGTCTCGCAAAGCACGAAAAGTTTGGATTCCTAAATCCAAAGTAGCTTCTGATATCTCTGTTGCTTCTGATGGCAAGGGAATTCTTCCCACTCCTGTCGTAGGGGCTCCCATTCGTAACGAGGCAGTCCTTACTTCAGCGTTACACTCTAAGTGTGGCAATTTATCTCCCGTCTGTGACGGTGAAGATAATCAGGTTTCACGCCCACTGCGTAAGAACCAAGTTTTACGCCCAGTGGGTAAAAACCAAGTTTTACGCTCAATGCATAAGCATAAGTCTCCCATTTGTAATGCGGCAGACTCTAATGTTAATGCTTCTGAGTGTAAGAATAAGTCTCCCGTCTGTGACGTGGTAGACACACATAAGTTACGCTCTTCGCGTAAGGGAAAATCTTCCGTCTGTGACGTGGTAGATAATCAAATTTTACGCTCTACGCGTAAAGGTAAGTCTCTTGTCTGTGACAATGTAGATAAAATTCGCAATGATGTTTTCACATCTAATGTGAATGTACCTAAACGCATGCAACGTAAAAATGTTGTTGGTAAAGCTTCAGTCCTACACCAATAACCTTCTTATACTGCTCTACGCAAAGTACCATACCCACAGATTACACGCAATGAAAATGGAGTCCTTCATGCTAAAAAATCTCAAGATTTACGTACACAACTCCAAACGCGTAAAAATATACAGTTTGGTTCTGCGAATGCAGCCAGTAATCTTCTTTACACATAAGGGACTAAACGTTTTTCTACCCGAAATGTAATAAAGAAGAATACTCCCTTTGCTCCTTCTGATTTACGTGAATTGCTAATACAAAAGCGTAAGAACAGACAATCTCCGGTGACATTCCCCCAAGAAAAACATCATTGTGAGTATCACCAGGTTGTAATCAACTATTGTTGTTCGGCTTCAAAATGGTCAGTTTTTGATCGATTAAGTTTTAATTCACCTCAAAACCAAGAACATGAGTTGTCAGTCAACATGGCATCTCATACTAACAGAGGACGACGTCCGAGACGGAATATGTCCCAAACTCCAGGTCAACAATAGTTCAATAGACTTCTTGATTCCTTTGAAGGAGTATATCAGAATACTCGATCAAGAAGACAAAGACAATTGCAGACTTCTGATTCAGAAGCTGGGGGTACTCAATCTTTTGAGTCTGAAACTGATAGTGTGGATTCATATTTCTATACTAATCCCTCTATATCTTCAAGAGAAGTTGAATCCTACGCTATTGGAGATGAACCAGAGACGTCTTCTGCTAATACGGAACAACGTCTCACTGCTGTTGAGCAATCACTGAAAGACATGCTTAATATGGTGCAAAGCATGCATCAGATAATATTGACTCAGCAAACTGCACAGCCGGCAGTAATAACACCGGTACCCGTAGCAGCACAAACTCAAGATAGTCAAGGGGCTGAAATACCTTTGAATATTCAAGAGCCTGCTGTCAACCAAAATTCTGCATCTCCAGATTCCATCATTCCTGAAGATGTACCACCTCCAGTGGGGGTTACGGTACATCCAACAACCATTCAATCAAATGTGCTTCCTTAAACCAGTGAAGCCATTCAAGCAGTGCGTGAGCTCAAGGCACAGTTTGAAATTTTGAAGCACAAAGATCAGCTCCAGAGGTTAGGGATTAAACAACCTTATCCTCCTCATTGGAATGATGTACCCTTTCCACCAAAATTTAAGCCACAATCTATGGTTTTGTTCGATGGAAAAGCATCTCCCAGTCAGTATATTAATTACTTTGATATTATGACTGTACATTTGCAGAAAAATGATGCTCTTCTCACTCGAGTGTTCATCGGGTGCCTGACGGGTTCAGCTTACGACTGGTATTGTAGTTTACCCGATAATTCTATTTCGTCTTTTGACGAATTCAAGGCAATATTTCTCTCCCGCTTCTATGAAGAAGGTATGGACATGAACATGTCCTCCTTGATAGAAATCAAACAAAAGGAGAAAGAAGATACTCGGACGTTCATTGAACGTTTTCGACAGGCTACTCTAAAGATGTTTCCTGGTATGCCAGATTCAGCGTTGATTGATACATGCAAGATGAATCTGCGACCATCCATTGCTGTCTTCACGGGTTCCCAATTCACGGATTGGGCTTCGTTTATCATAGCAGCAGTTTCTGCCGAGACCAATGGTAGGTTGGCTCGTGAACATGGGATGATTTTTGCTTCAGAAGATAAAGGGAAGAAAAGTAATCCTGGTAATAATTCTGGCAATCGTAATATGAAAGGAAAAGATACTCTTATGGTCAATCTTTCCAAGAACAAAACGACACCGAATAATCAGGAATCTTCCAGGCCAAAAGAAGAATACTCTTTTGACAAAAGTGATATCCCTGGGATATTCCAATGTCTGGTGAAGAGTGGCAAACTTCAGATTCTGGAGCCAAAGAGGCCTAATGAGGTGAACTGACTGACAATCCCAAATATTGTATCTATCATAGATACATTAATCATCCTACCAGTGCTTGCTATGTCTTGAAAAAGAAAATCCAAGAGCTGATAAATGGTGGTGCTATCGCTTTAACCAATGATGACCATACGGTTACAACCAATATGGTTCCTCTTCAGTTCGAGGATTTTCCTCCACAGCAAGTCCCAGATGGAATTATCCCAATCCCAAAGGCGACAATGAAGATCGTGAATATCCCGCCTGCTAGAGAAGAAAATGCAGGATTGCTGCCGCTCACATTAAAGAATGGTAAAATCATGTGGGTACATCCTGACTTAGTACCTGAGTTGGAAAATGAAGGTAAAACTTCAAAATCCAAGAAAGGTAAGAAAGTTAAAACCTGCAACATGATTTCTCATGTTATTCCAAATCCTGATGACTTGGATCATCTATGGGATGGCCTTCCTTTAGAAGATAGATTGAGAGGACTGAACATCTGTCCTCCAAGTCTAGCTCCTCCTACCAAGCTCAAGCTTACTCATCAGCAGTGGCTAGTCATGAATAGTATTCCCTTATACAGGGCACAACAAGTCTTTGCTACTTATGAAAAAGCTCCTACAAAAATTTTTCCTCGTATCCCGAATCCTTCTCATTCCGTAGCTACAGAGACATCTATTCTTCATTCTCATGTAGTTACAGAGATTCCTTCTTCTTCCTCTGTTGAAACACCTGTTAAAAGTCCGCTGTCCACTCACTTGTATAGTCAGCAATCTGTCCTTCTCATGAAGAAGATGGGTTATGACTTTCAAAAGGCAGAAGGTTTGAATTATGATAAAGGAATACGACTTCCTTTATAAATTCAAAATCAAAACTCCACTGTTGGATTGGGCTCTGAAGTTCCTCATAACAACCCTCACAAGAAGAAGGCTAAGGAAAGGAAGACTAAATCCTGTAATATGGTACTTCCTTCTCCTGAGTCCGAAGAAGAAACTTTTGCTGGTACAAGATCTGGGAAAGAGTACCACAAAGATTATGAGGGATCCTCAAAAGAAGCAGAAGACGTAGTGGAAATACTACCAGCTCAACCTTCTCCTGTTCCTGCTAAACCATCTGTGGTTGAAAAGGAAAAACAGAAAGCAGTACGCTTTGACGTCCCATTGAAGTCTGCTTCCAGTCAGTAGGTGGTGATGAAACCTTACAAATTTGATATTCTAGCTCAGTTGCCAATACTCCGGCTAGACTATCTATATTTGAGCTGCTTCGTCTTTCTAGAGAAAGCAGAGAGACTTTGAGTGAAGCTTTACTTCAAGCAGATTCATGCTTGGCTCAACTCAAGAGTCCTGATAATACACCAGTGTCATGTCCGCAATGTCATAGTGTGATGGAAGCAATTCCCAACATCACCTTTACATAAGAAGATATGCTGTTGAAGCATAACAAATATGACAGGCCTCTGTGCTATACTGGGTATATTGGATCCACTGAAATTGACAGGATTTACATTGATCCTGGGTCCTCAATTAGCATAATTCTTCAGAGTATGCTAAGACCCCTGAGGATTCCTACTAGTGATCTGACTTATACTAGTACTACGATAGTTGGTTTTAACTCTGGCAAGAGTAAACCACTGGGGAAGATTCGTCTGCAGATTCAGATTGGTGATCTTAGAACTATGGTAACTTTCTATGTTATCAACTCAGACGTCTCCTATAATATCATTTTAGGGAGACCATGGATTCATGAACATAATATTGTGCCTTCAACTCTCCACCAATGCTTCAAGTATGTGGATTCCCAAGGAGTTGTGAAGACTGAGTTTGCTGATATCAATCCTTTCAAGGGTGTCGAAGCCTATTTCTCTGATTCAAGGCTTTATAAACAAGAGCATGTGAAAGAGATATCAGACATAGCTGAAGATCAATCATTCACTGAAGATCAATCTATTAATAAAGATCTGTCAGAAGAGCAACCTTTGAAGATCATAGTCAAGGGACGAATCCAATCCCAATCTGTCAATGATCAACCTTTGATAATCAAGGTTAAAGGAAGAACTCAAGCTTCATCTGAGGAATCAATAAATATTCCTGCTAAGAGCCAAGTTCAACCTTTTATGATCAAGGTCAAAGGGCGTATTTCTTGTACGAATGATCCAGAACCACCATTGATTGTCAATCTTGGTAAATCTACGCAGAAGAGGGATAATGGTCCACTGATGATTAATCCGAAGCATAGCAGTCAAATTGTAAATGATGTAAATATTGATCATTCTGTACTTTTCGATATCAATAAAGATTTCCTTTTCGAGTATATGGCTGTCAAGTTTATTGAAAGAATGACTTTATCTTCTGATAATCAAAGTCATCAATATAAAGGCGACATAGAACCAGAAGAAACTTTATACATTAACTATAAAAAAAATTCCTTTCCTCTTCAGGTTGATGTCGGACCTTATGCTCAAAGGTTCCTAACATCTTCTCTCTATCTTCTTCCTGTAGCCGCTTCATCACAAGCTTGCGTAACTTTTAGACGTCATGAAGAATCTTATTTCGTGGTTCCGTCTGATAAGAAAAACAAGCGTCAAATTATGTTTGGCCTGGCTAGAAATATCCCTGTTGCTCAGACAGATGATCTGAAAGATAAAGATAAAGGAAGAATCCGAATTGACAAATATAGTCAACAATCTATCAAAATTATCCAGAATATGGGATATGATTTGAAGACTATGCAAGGTCTCAATCAAGGCAAGGGTAGACGACTACCATTATGTGGTGATCCGTTTTACCAGAAGCTCATCATGGGTTAGGATATGATCCGTCCCACATGTTTAATGACGATATATAAGAAGAATTCTCTTCTAGTTCCTCGCAATCATCAGATTCGGAGGAAATTCAATTCATCGAATCCGATATGTCTCATTCCTTATATGATGAATCTGGACAAATATTCTCAGTCAATATGGTTCAAATTGATGGTGAATCAGAGCCATTTGAGAATGATCCTTGGGCTCAACAGATGGACACTCAGTGGGAACTTCGTTTTGAACAACGACAGCCACCTACAGAAGATGAGGTTATCCAGATTGATGTTGGAGATGGAACTACGTCCAAACCAATATTTATCAGTAAGAATCTTTCCAAAGATGAAAAAGAACAGTTGATAAAACTTATCAAAGAATATATTGACATCTTTGCATGGAGTTATAAGGATATGCCAGGTCTAGATCCTAAAGTTGCTACTCATAAACTCAATATTTTGCCTAATGTTAAGCCTGTAAAACAACAGCAACGGCGCTTTAGACCAGATATGATGGATGCAATTGAAGCAGAAGTCAAAAAGTTGATTACATGTGGCTTTGTTCGTGAAGAGCAACACCCGGATTGGGTTGCCAATATTGTTCATGTTATGAAGAAGAACGGAAAAGTCCGAGTTTGCATAGATTATCAAGATCTTAATGCAGCTTGTCCAAAGGACGAATTCCTACTTCCCATTACTGATGTCATGATAGACAATACATGCGGTTTTGAACGCATGTCTTTCATGGACGGATTCTCAGGATATAATCAGATCAAGATGCATCCAGAAGATGAGAAGCATACTTCTTTTTGAACGCCCCTTGGAGTTTACTGCTATACGGTTATGCCATTCGGTCTTAAAAATGCCGGTGCCACGTATCAACGGGCTATGAGCAACATCTTTCAAGAACATCTACGGAAAATAGTTGAATGTTACGTAGATGACATTGCTGCTAAAAGTCGATCAAAGGATGATCACGTTCAAGACTTAAAGACAGTATTTGAATTGATGCGTCAACATCAATTAAAAATGAACCCTACTAAGTCTTTCTTAGGGGTTTCCAGTGGCAAGTTTTTAGGATTTGTCATTACTTCTCAGGGTATCCATGTTGATCATGATAAGGTTAAAGCAATTCTTGAAATGGGTCCTCCTCGTAATCTGAAAGAACTCCGTGGCTTTCAGGGTCATATTGCTTATATCAGAAGATTTATATCTAATCTTTCTGGGAGATGTCAACCTTTTTCTCGTCTATTAAAGAAAGGTGTATTATTTGTTTGGGATAAAATATGTCAGAAAGCCTTCAATGACATTAAGCAATACCTTACAAATCCACCTGTTCTGGTACCTCCAGTGGTAGGAAGACCATTTTTGCTATATGTTCGAGCCTTAGATCATTCACTTGGCGCTCTTCTTGCACAGAAAAGTGATATGGGTCATGAACAAGCAATATATTATCTGAGCAGAATGATGGTTGGAGCTGAACACAGGTATACTCCTGTGGAAAAGGAATCTCTAGCTTTAGTTTTTGTCATCCAAAAGATAAGACATTATGTGACAGGACAGACTATTCATGTCATCTCCAGAATAAATCCCATTCGGGTATTGATGAGAAAACCAAGCATTCTTAACTCCAAATTAGCTACCTGGGCGATGTTGCTCACTCCTTATGACATGGTTTATGTACCTCAAAAATCAGTGAAGGGTCAAGCATTGGCTGATTTCTTAGCTGCTCACCCTATACCTGAAACTTCAAAGTTATATGAGGACATTCCAGATGAAGTCGTGGATTGTAACATGACTTTGAAGAATGACATATGGCAATTATATTTTGATGGAGCATCACGAGTGGAACCTAAAGGCAATATTGTCTCTGGGGTAGGAATCGTCTTGGTTTCTCCTGACAAAATGGTCACATACCGTACCTATTCACTTAATGAGCCATGCTCCAACAATGTAGTAGAATATAATGCTCTATTGATTGGTCTCCAAGTAGCAAAACAATTAGATATTGAGTTCCTAGAAGCTTATGGAGATTTTCAATTGATTGTTAATCAAGTTAGAGGGACTTATGAAGTCAGAAATCCTGATCTCATCCCTTATCATCAAGTGGTAGTCGAGTTGGTCCTTTCATTCAAAGGATTCTTCATTGAATTTGTACCACGTTCTCAGAATGTGGAGGCTGATGCTCTTGCTAGCTTAGCTGCAGACTTGGCTGTTCCAATCCGAAGGCAAAATACAATTACTTTGTTGGACCGAGACTTGTTCTTTGTCAAGAATAATCTGTATATTGAGCAAAGTTATGCTACAGAGTCAAGTTCCCAGCAGAAGGATTGGAGAACTCCATTCATTGATTATGCAGTTCATAGGATTTTGCCTGAAGATCCAAAAGAAGCTGCATCAATTAAGAGACGATCATTTCGATTCTATTATGATTCGTCTTTACATATGCTATACCGTCGTTCATATGATGGACTCTTGCTGTGCTGTCTCTCAGAAAGTGAAGCCAAACAAACACTGCGAGAAGCTCATGATGGTATTTGTGGTGCTCATCAACCGGGTCCGAAATTACAAGACCGCATTCGAAGAATGGGGTATTATTGGCCTTCTATGATAGCAGATGCTGTAGACTATGCCAGAAGATGTAAAGCATGTCAGATTCATGCTAATTTTATTCATCAACCGTCTGAATTTCTACATCCTACAGCAGCCTCTTGGCCCTTCGAAGCTTGGGGTATGGATATCATTGGTCCTATTAACCCTCCTTCTGTTAAGGGACATCGGTTTATATTAGCTATAACTGATTACTTTTCTAAGTGGACAGAAGCAGTTCCCCTTGCTGAAGTGAAAACATCTAATGTAATCAGCTTCATTAAACATCATGTCTTTTATCGCTTCAGGATTCCTCGACGAATAATTCATGACAATGGACCACAATTTGCCAGTCAGGCATTTTATCGGTTCTGCGATAAGAATCGAATTCAAAATCTGGCTTCTACGGCTTATAATCCAGCTACTAATGGTTTAGCTGAAGCTTTCAACAAGACGATTATCAAACTTTTCAAAAAGTTTGTCTCTTCTAATAAACGTGATTGGAATGAGAAACTTGGAGAATGTTTATGGGCTTATCGAACAACAGTCCGGACTCCTACTGGTTTTACACCATTCTTATTGGTTTATGGATGTGAAGCTATCCTCCCATTAGAAATCCAGATTCCATCTCTTCGAATAGCCATTGCTAATGAGCTAACTACAGAGAATAATGATCGCTTACGACTCCAAGAACTTGAAGGATTGGACGAGAAGCGTCTTCAAGCACAACAGCATATTGAGCTATATCAAGCCCGTATATCTTGAACTTTCAATCGTAAAGGTAAAGAGAGGGTATTCAAGGTTGGCGAGCTTGTATTAGCTGTTCGAAGACCGATGGTGATGACTCACAAAAGCAAAAGGAAATTCCAAGAAAAATGGAAAGGCCCTACAGAGAATAATGATCGCTTATGACTCCAAGAACTTGAAGGATTGGACAAGAAGCGTCTTCAAGCACAACAGCATATTGAGCTATATCAAGCCCGTATATCTCGAACTTTCAATCGTAAAGTTAAAGAGAGGGTATTCAAGGTTGGCGAGCTTGTATTAGCTGTTCGAAGACAGATGGTGATGACTCACAAAAGCAAAGGGAAATTTCAAGCAAAATGGAAAGGCCCTTATGTAATTGAGTCCGTGTTTTCCAATGGCGCCTATCGGTTATCAAAGCCCAATGGAGATCTACTCTTGATGCCGATCAATGGCAAATTTCTTAAGAAATACTATGTATAAAAAAAGACAGAATGAAAATAAAATTTCTTTTATTATTATTTTTGTTCAAGACAAAAGATTAAGGACGAGGGCCACTGCCTTCGCCTTCCTTATTGAATACATAGTCAGCCAATGCCTCGAAGGTATCGTTGCCTGAGTTCATAAAAAACTTGCAGGCAGCCATCCTCAACGCTTCTTCTTCAGGAGTTTTTCCTGGCTCTACTAAGAAAGCAAGGATGTCTTGGGGTGGCTTGGGCGTAGAAGAGCTTTTGCCTACTTCGGTCGGGCCTGTCACTATTGGCTCAACGGGGCACGTCTCAATGATGTCCTCAATTTTCCTGGAGACTTCATTCTTTTGCTGTACATCCTCGGAAGACATTTCCAATAGAGGAGTGGAAATAAGAATGAAATGTTACAATGAGTTCTCACCTATTTATAGAAGAAGACTATTAATGAACCTGTCTTTGAAATTGAAAACAACCTTTCATTCCCAAAAAAGCCTGTCCGTTCATTTTATCAGGTTCATCCATTTAATTATGGAATTGAATTGTCCTTTCTTTTTTCGAAAGATACGTTGGTTCGTCCATCTCTTTGGCGTATATGCTCATGACATCTGTCTTCTTATTCCCCAGCTACCAAGGTTTGGTTAAGCTGATTTCTTGTCTCCTTAGAGAGGGATTTTAAATCTTCTATCTTATCAATTGATTAAAAAGTGGGATTCGTTATTTATTATGTTTTTATGACCTCTGGATAAATATTAAATCTACTTACTTTTCTTATCTATCATTTCCATTTGACCTCTGCATAGATATTAATCTAATTTTCTTTTGAGTTCTTACATACTGTCATGTCCAGATTACCTCTGATAGTATTGTATACTCTAAAACAGAAAACAAGATTTTATTATCTATCATGTCTATATTACATCTGGATAGATACAAATCATTGAGCATAGAAGACTTGACATTTCTATTCTCATATCATCATAAAAGTCTATTACATTTCTTAGACTTTCTTACAAATCATAATGGAAATCTATTACATCTTGGATTTTCATTCTATACGACAACGATAACCTAATAGAGATCTATTTCTTCTTTGGATCTTCTTTGTCGGATTCGTTGTTGGTGTCAATTCCTTGCTGTCTGAGCCTCAGTGGCGACCAGAACAGCAGGAATTAACTCTGGTCTTCTCTCTCAGACGAGAGAAGAACCCCAGAGTATGGCAGCCCGAAGGCGTGTTGCTGCCAATACAACTTGTGGAGAAGTGGCGGCCTTCCAAAGGAGATAGGAATGTATCCAGCATTGGGATACGATTCCTAGTTCTTCCGTGAAAGGAACTCTACTACCCAATTTCTCGGGATAGAGTTGACTCCACCATCCAACTCTCCGTGTATAAAGGCTCTTCCTACCAACAGAGGAAGACCCTTCTATCCCACGAAGAGTTCTGAGTTGTCTGATTTGCGTGGCAAAAGCGCATGAGCTTCCTGATGTTGATGTCAGAAGAATGCTCCTTACAGTGTCAAAGTCACCAATGCCGGTTCTGGAAAAGCTCTTCAGCCAAACTTCTGCAGAAAACAACAAAGAAAAATTGTTTTAAAATAGAAGTATTATCAGACGCTAATTAAAAACAGATGCTTACGCATCTTGTTTTATCTTTAACAGGTGTACCTTATCTACAAGGTTTTTATGCCAGTGATTCATGTGCACTTAACCTACAAGGTTTTACACCAATGTCTCACATGCAACAAGGCTTTACGCCTATGGTTTTTACGCCAGTGATTCATGAGCATTTAATCTACAAAGGATTTACGCCCGTGTATCAGGTGTACTTTATTCAACAAGGCTTTCTATGCCAGTATCTCATGTGCACCCTATTCAACAAGGCTTTTACGCTATTGTTTCATGTGAACCTCATTCAACAAGGCTTTTACGCCAATGTTTCATGAGCATATTATTCAACAAGGCTTTTACGCCCATGCATCTTACCTATGAGATTCTACATCTATCAAGGATTTACGCTTATGAGCATCTGTTTTCAACAAAAAGTTCAAAGGCAGACGATTGTTTTACGAATCAAACTTACCACTTAGGTCAATTGGTTTGGCTCTAATAGTGGTTGAATCTACGTCTGGCGATCGGGCGTACAGAGGAACGACATCGGAAAGCATCGTCATTTGTTGGAAAATGAAATCTTGCAAGGGGCTACCGGGCGTACAGAGGAACGACATCGGAGAGCATCGCAATCATCATTTGTTGGAGAATGAAATATTGCAAAAAGTTATCTTCAGAAGAATGAGAATGAGAATGAGAATATATAAAACATTCTCAGCTATTTATAAAGGCTGAAGAAACTATTGGTGTGAGTCTATTTAAGGAAAAGATCCTATTAAAAGGCTCTCGTGACCACAAGACAGATACCACGTGTTGATTTGTTTCTCTTGGGAATGAACAACCACAGATGCAGTCAAAGAAGGTGTAGAACAATTCTATATACCAACAGATGAGATCAATATTAAGAACTTATTTATAAAAAGGGGGAGTAGGCCCCTACAGATCGCAATACATAGGTGACACTTTTTACATAAAACATTATTTTTTCTCTCCTTCGTTGGGCTGACGAAGGGAGGCACCTAACTCGTGCATGTTGCGGATCCCGGAGCGACGCATCAAATTGAGGAATGCTTCTGCATCTCCTGATCCTTCATAGGCAGTTGAAGGGCCACCATCGATACGACTAAAGACTGCCGGAGTCACTCCAAAGCACTCTAAAAAGTTGCGTGCCCGCTCAACCTCTGTCTCTATATCAATTCGGGAGCTCGGAGCCTCTTTGTTAATCTATTTCTTTGGTGCCATGACAGTATGTGGATGAAAACCAAGAATGAAGAATTTCTCTTTATTTATACAATCAAATCAACTCTTCATATTCTTATGGGAAACTGATCATTATTAAATGCAAACTCGGGGAGATGAAGAAGCATTCCAAAGTTTCGAAAGAAAATTCATTGTGACGGTTAAGTATTGACCGACACCATTTCTTGATTTTTACGCCGACTGTTGGATATCCCCACTTTTACGCGGATGACTGTTGTGTATCCCGAATTTTACGCTGACTGGTCAAATCTCAACTTTTACGCTTCTGTTCAAAGTGTTTCAAATTTTGGAGATATTTGAAAACTTTGAAGGGGGTCTTGTAGGAGCGTAAAAAGTGCTTCATAGAATGAGTAAAAGAGATGGAGTATTCTACTCAAATTGATCCACTTTACGCCACAGAGAGGCTAATCACTTTACGTCTAAGACAGGCTAATCACTTTACGCCAGGGTCAAGCCAATGGTTTTACGCCTAAGACAGGTTAACCACTTTTACGCTGGACAAAGCTGTCAAGTCTGGCATTTAATGCAAAGTCTGACATGAAGGTTTAATGATGGCATATATCACAGAATTTGAAGGGATTTGTTTTACACAGAGACCGATGTTGTCGTTTAGTATGTGGACTGAGCTATTTTTACGCTCACAATATGGCTTCTTTTACGCATGGAGACTATACGAGTTTTTACGCTCAAAAGTCGACGTGTGCATAAAGTTTATTTGGGCTACTTTACGCTCAAGGTTATTTAATAACCACTTTAAGCGGGAAGTCCATGTCAGGGCTATTTTACGCCTAGTCTACTACTTTACGCTCAGAGTATATTGGGGTTATTTTTACGCCCTATTCTTCTTCACCAGTTTGGAAGGTGGTTTGCCTACATGGCTTTCGTGCCACACATCTCGAAGAACGTGTGTACGTGCATCCTATTCTTACTGAAATGATGGAACACGTGTCAACGTATGCAGAGGATGACTTTGGTCGTGGCAGTTGTTAGCGTAAACACGGAACTTTTGCTGAGTTTTTACACACAAGAGCCTAAGTCTATAAATAGACTTATTTTTCTCACATGACAGACAGAGACAGGAGGAGAGAAAACAAAGAGATTAGAACTCATTGATTTTGATTCTCCAGAGCATTCTTCTTCAACCTTTCTTTCAGAACAGAGTGAAGCAAAGCAGGAAAGCATTCGGCCTCGCCATCAGTGCCCAAGTGCGTCGATACCTTTCTGGTGACTTAGTTCTTCCAGTTGTTCAACTTCAAGCAGTGATCTTCATCATCATCGTATGGTCCAAGGAACAAAGTGATCATTTACAGATCAGACTTCCATAGCAATACTTTTCCAGAATCAAATTTGTACTTTTTGTACTTTTTCTCGTTTTATTTTCAAAAGCCAATTTTTCTGGCATTTTGTTAAGTGAAACACTCGCCTGGTATCTGAGTGTCCGGATGAAATGTACTGTCCGAGGAGAGGTGTCTGGCTACTAATCAGAATAGCACAAGTCACAACAAGTCTAAAATGATAAAAATATGCAATTCAATGCATTTTAGATGAATCTAGGTCAATCTAGGCCAAAGTCAACTCTTGGTCAACCTTGGTCAACCAAGAAGTCAAATCTAGGTCAACTATGGTCAAACTAGATCAAACAAGTCTAAATTAGGTCAGACTAGCCTATACTAGTCTACATTAGTCTATACTAGGTCACTCAACCTACACTAGCTAGTACACAACACTACAAAGCTATCCAAGCCAACTTCCCATGTTAGTTGGCAATCAAACATACCCTTAGGCAAAGAGCCATAGCTATAGGCTATAGGCTACCCAATGTATGCATCACAAGGATGTATATATACATACATATTTATATTGCATTCCTATACATTACCTATATATGTACATTACATAGGTTATAGTACAATTAATTAGGAGACATCATATATATATATAATATATATATATATATATATATAGGCTCAATACTCTATATATACATTACTATATATAGCTACACTACTTAAATTGATATATATACACTTAACATACATTATGCATATAGAGAGGGTAGGAAAGCATGAGTTTGTGTGTGTGATGTGTGAAGAGTGACAGTCAAGTGTGTGTTGGAGTGAGTGACAGGGAACTTAGCTAGGTGTGTGTGAGTGTGTAAATGAGAGGAACACATGAGTGGCTGTGTTAGGGAGTGAGGGTGTGTGTATACTGTCAAGTGAGTGATGAGTGAGAGAGAAGAGAGTGCAAACAGTATGAGGGTGTGTGAACTGGACTGTGAGGGAATTTGTGTGTGACAGAACTAGAGGGTATGAAATCCTGGAATTATAAATAGCAAAGAAAGGAAAGGAAACCAATTCGCAATATCAGTTAAAAGAAACTAAACCCAGTTCAGTCCATACATATCCCAACCCCATTTTGATTCCAAATTACAACCATACAACCCCAAATTCATATCATAGCTAGATAACATATAGGAGAATCAATTTAGGAACTAAAACCAATCTGTTAACAGCATTTAGATAAGTTAAATAGATGACAAAGTTCATGTTTTAAAATCTGGAAATACAAGGACTGATATACAGTTTTTAGGAATTGGGTAAATGAGTATCTATACATGAAACTAAACTAATATGTCGAAATATGGGTTGGTAATAAACATTTAGAATGTACACATGTCTAACATTGTGTTTGTGTCCACCCACGTGGACACAAACGTGTCCAAACAATTTAAACACTAAACAGTGCAATCACAGAACCAATCCTCGTGCATGTGTTCCTAGAGCTCCTGCACGTGACACGACACGACATAGACCCTGTGCTCGTGTCCCAGTGTCGAGTAGGACTAGTGTTAGGACTAGGGCACCCTGAATCGTGTCTTCGACGTATCCAAAGGAGATACGAACAGCATATCAGTGTCGAATAAACCCGATCGAACTGTCAGTCCAAACTCAGTGCAATAAGGATTACTCCCTCGACACGCCACGTGGGCCCCTGAGACTTGACATGTGGTGTGTCAGTCACTGCCCCATGGGGTGTGTCGAATCTCGTGTCCAGTGGTCGCGTGTCGTGTCCGATACAGCCCCCGAACAGCAAGGCAGACAGTCCCGAGCACGCGCGGATGTGTCCCTGTTTCCAAACAGACACGACACCAGACCAAAATCACCTCAGTCAATTACAAACGTGTAAACGACATCAAAATAATAATTTTTATTTAAACTCAATTCGAAAATCAATACGAAATGCCCATTGGGGCATTTCATCAAACACCTTAAACCTAGGTCGGATACGTGTCCGATACGGACACGAAATGGGTCCAAAATGACACGAAAATTTAGGGTTAGCTAGGGGACACCTAGATCTAAGTCTGCATGCAAAGAAATTCAGAATTTAATGAAGTTAACATAGATTTACCTATAGGTGACCAAATGCAAGAAAGGCCTCAAATGGGGGGTTCCTCTTGCTAGCAAACTTCTCCAAATTGGTAGGAATCTGAGAAAAATAAATAACAACAGCAAGAACACCTCATTTAAAATCCATTGCAATTTGTTTGAGGAAAAATGGAGCTAAAATGGAATTTCTAGGGATTTGTGAAGATGGAAACTCACCTCTTTCCAAAGCTTTGTTCTTCCTAAGAGGCTAGCCCTAATTTCTAGGAGGATACTTATAGAGTGGGAATCCCTAGGATGGGTTTATGTGGCCGGCCATGTATGGGCTTGGGTTAGGGTTGCTAGTGGGTTGGGCCTAGTCATAAATCAATGTTTCTAAAATCACAAGTCATGACTTGTGATCAAAAGCTTCCTATTCTAAACTCTATATTTCTAATTGATTCTAATAACTAGAGTATGGTTAATTTAACTTAACCTAGGGTCTTATAATCTAGCCAAGTCCAACTCAACTAGGGTTAGGTTACAAAGTCAAAGCTAGTGAAAGTCAAGCTAGTCAACTCTCATTCAAACAATTCTAAAATAATTTCTAAAAAATTCCCATAAATTCAAATAAATTCTAATAAATTTAAATAACCCCAAAAATGACAAAAATACCCTCAAACTAGAAATGTGGTAGTGACAAATCTACCCTCCTTAAAAGAATTTTGTCCTCGAAATTGAAAGGCGAAATGCAACTGATGAGAAGGATAGAAAGTATACCTCACGGTCCAAAAAGATATGGGTAACGGTCGTGCATCTCATCCTCCCGCTCCCAGGTAGACTCTCCTGGAGAATGATGCCTCCTATGCGACGCGTACCAACGGTATCACCTGGTTCCTCAGAACCTTCTTCCGTCGATCCAGAATCTCCACTGGCTGCTCTGGATAGCTGAGAGAAGGACCAACCTCAATCTCTGAATGATCGAGCACATGGCTAGGATCAGCCACGTACCGTCTCAACTGTGATACATGGAATATGTTGTGGACCCCCACTAGTACAGGCGGCAAGTCTAGCCTGTATGCCACGTCACCGACTCTCCCGCTAATAACAAAAGGGCCGATGAAGCGCGGGCTAAGCTTCTCACCTCCACCAAAACATATCATACCACAAGTCGCAGATATCCTCAAGAAAACCTGGTCTCCGACCTAATCACAAGCAAGGTCTCAATAAATTATAATAAACAAACATGATGAGCTCCACCTTCTCGGCTGCGTCAATAACCATCTCTGGCCCCAGTAAAGCTCGCTCACCAACATCATCCCAAGATAAGGGTGTACGACACCTACGCCCGTACAGAGCCTCGAAATGTGACATCTCAATGCTGGCCTGAAAACTGTTGTTGTAAGCAAACTCCACCAAATGAAGATGATCCTCCCAGGAACCTCCAAAGTCCAGGACGCACGTCCGTAGTATATCCTCAAGTGTCTGAATAGTCCTCTCTGACTGTCCGTCCGTCTGGGGGTGGTATACAGTACTAAACTTGAGCTGAGTGCCCAAGCTGGTCTGTAGACTCCTCCAGAAATGGGAAGTAAAGCGACTATCCCGATCTGAGACGATGCTGACCGAAACCCCATGAATCCTGACTATCTGTCGCATATACATCTCCGCCAGCCTCTCTGTAGACGTACCCACCTTGAATGGCAAGAAGTGGGCCGATTTGATCAACCTGTCAACGATGACCCAAATCGTGTCTTTCCCTCCTAGTGTGCGGCAATCTTGATACGAAGTCCATAGTGATATGCTCCCATTTCCACCCGGGAATGGGCAGCGGCTGCAATAATCTACCGGGCCTCTGCCTCTCTACCTTGACCTGCTGACAGACCAAGCACCTAGCCACGAAGCGAACCACCTTCCGCTTCATCCCGGACCACCAAACATGCTCCCTCAGATCTCAGTACATCTTATTGGCACCCGGGTGTATAGAGTACTGAGATCTGTGGGCCTCCTGCATAACCTGCTCCCTGAGATCTCCGCTGGGCACACATAACCTGGAACCGTGCCTCAAGGCACCATCTTCTGCAAGAGAAAACTTGCCCTCCAGCAATCCTGCTCGAACCTGCTCTCGGAGACATCGTAGAGCAACGTCCTCAAACTGTGCCGACTTGATCCTCTCCACCAAGTTCGACTGAATCTGCATGCCCCACATCTGCATCTGCACTCCGGGCACGATCACCTCAATCCCAAGGCTCTTCAAGTCTGCAAGCAAATGTCGATCCATGGTCAAACACATGGCTGTCGGATACCTACTCAAGGCATCGGCAACCACGTTGGCCTTCCCTGGGTGATACTGAAGTAGGATGTCAAAGTCCTTTATCAACTCTAGCCATCTGCACTGCCTCATGTTCAACTCCTTCTGAGTGAACACATACTTTAAGCTCTTATGATCTGTGAAGATCTCCACCCTCTCTCCATACAAATGATGCTTCCACAACTTTAGAGCAAATATCACTACTGCCAGCTCCAGGTCGTGGGTAGGATAGTTCTTCTCATGGAGGCGTAACTGCCTGGAAGCATAGGCAATCACCTTCCCATGCTGCTACAAGACATAACCCAGCCCCTTCCCTGAAGCAGTTACTATAAATAGTGAAACCACCTGATCCTGAAGGCAATGTCAGAATCGGAGCTGTCGTAAGCCGCTTCTTTAACTTATCAAAATCTGCTTGACACTCCTCTGACCAAAAATACTCAGCATCTTTTTGGGTCAACCGAGTCAACGGCTCTGCAACCCGGAAGAAATCCGGCACAAATCTTCGATAATATCCTGCTAGCCCCAGGAAACTCCTGATCTCTACAACTGAAGTCGGCGCTGCCCATGCCTCAACTGCTACAATCTTCTTGGGGTCAACTGAGATACCATCTCCAGTCACCACATGCCCCAAGAAGTCCAACCGGTCCAAGAAGAACTCACACTTGGAGAGCTTTCCATAAAGCTGCTCCCTCCTGAGAGTCTCCAGCAGGATCCTCAAATGCTCCTCGTTCTCCTCCTCAATCTTGGAATATATCAAGATGTCGTCAATGAACACAACCACAAACTGATCCAGATACTAGTGGAACACCTTGTTCATAAGGTTCATAAATACTGCTGGTGCATTGGTTAGCCCAAACGGCATAACCAAAAACTCAAACTGCCCGTACCGCGTCCTGAAAGCGGTCTTGGGAATATCCTCCCCTTCACCTTCACCTGGTGATATCCCGACCTCAGATCAATCTTGGAAAATACCCGAGCTCCGCTCAACTGGTCAAAAAGATCGTTGATTCGCGACAGTGGGTATTTGTTCTTGATCGTGAGGTTGTTGAGTGCCCTGTAGTCAATACACATCCGTACTGACCTATCCTTCTTTGGCACAAATAGCACTGGTGCACCCCATGGCGACGAACTCGAGCGGATGAAGCCCTTGTCCTGCAGCTCATCCACCTGCTTTTTCAGCTCCACCAGCTCACTGTTGTTCACCCGATAGACATGCTGAGAGATGGGTTCCGCTCCTGGAACCAAGTCTATCGAGAACTCAATGTCTCTGTCTGGTGGCAATTCCAGCAACTCCTCTGGGAAAACATCCATATACTCTGCTATCAAGGGGTGTGGAATCGCCTGCTCCTCAACCGAGACTCCACAAAAAACTCTGCTGCTCCGCTCTGCCTGACGTCTGGAGTACTCGAACTCTGGCTCCCCCGGCGCTCTGCAGAGAACTCTACCCCCTCTTCAATAAATGCTGGCATGGTGCCTACTCAACCAATCCATGCCTAGTACTATATCGTAGTTCGGCAATGGCATTACGAGCAGGCTCACCTCCAACTCACGGCCTCCAAAAACTACTCTCCGATCCTTACAAACATCACTCACGAGGATAATGCCACCCCCGGTCGTGATCTTGTAAGTCCTAGGCAACTGATTCAGCTACGATACCATGTCTAATCGCAAAAGATACTGATATAAGCTATACGAAGCACCGGAATCGAATAATGCAAAAGCTGGACTGGAGTCGAGAAGGATCGAACCTGCGATCAGCTCTCCTATCACCTCTGCATCTCCAGCTACCATGGCGAAAGCTCGCCCCTGCTGGCCTCCTCTGGCCTGCTGCTGTGCTGGACGAACCTCTGCTGCTGTGTCAGCAGGGCTGGTCCCCTCTGCTGGCCTGCTGGAGCCCTGGCTCCTCCTCCCTGAGCTGCTCGTGCTATGCGGCACTCCCTCATCTGGTAGTCTGCTGAACCACACACTAGGCACTGGCCCAGCCTCTTCCGGCACTCATTGGTGACATGCTCGGGCTTCTTGTAGTAGGCACAAATGATACCCTGTCTCTGACCCTGCTGGTGCTGTCTCGGCTGCTGCTGCTGGTGAACTGGCCTCTGCTGGATCGGCTGCGGCTGGAACTGCCTCAGCTGCTGGTGCTGAAAGTGGGGCCTCTTGGCCTGGCCTCCGCTGCTACTGCCCCCGACTGGGTCTTGCCCCCTCTTGAGCCTAAGCTCAAGATCATCCTCTGCCAACAAGGCTCCCGTCAAGATCTTCTCGAATGTGGCATCCCTGTTCCCTTGGTCAGGGACTTGACCTCCTTGACCAGACCCTTCCGGAACCTCTGGGCCTTCGCCGTCTCGCTCAAGCCCTCTACGAACCTGCCGAGGCGGTCGAACTCCCCAGCGTACTCCTCTACTGAAAGGCTCCCCTGGACTAGGCTCTCGAACTGCGACTCCAAGACTCTGAGCGCTGAATCTGGAAAGAACTTCTTCTTGAAGAAGCCCTTGAAAACCTCCCAAGTCTGCCCAGCTACCCCCACCCTGGGGTCTGACTGATACCAGGTACGAGCAAGATCTCGCATCCGGCTAGCTGCTACCTCAATCTGGAGATCTGCTGGTATCCGGGCCAGACGGAAGATCTCCTCTATATGCTCGATCCACTCGTCAGCATATAGAATCCCCTCTGTCCCCAGAAAGTCTCTGGGGCTCATCTTCTGGAACTGCTCTATCCTCGGTGTCCTCGGCTGCTGAACCACTGGTCGAGCTGCAACCGTCGTAAGGGCCAACTCCATGCCCCTGTCCTGTCGAGCCTGCTGCCGGTCCATAAACTGCTGGAAATATGCGAACATCTGTGCCGCATCTACGGATCCTGTAGGAGGTAGCTGCTGGAAGGGCATCTCTGCGATGACTGGGTCCTGCCTCCGAGCCGGTAGTGGCATACCCCCTGCTGCTGCTGCTGGAGCCTCAATACGAGCAGAGGTGGCAGGAGCTGTAGTCTCTTGTCTCTGCTGAACTGGCTGAGAGGTAGCAGATCCCTCTATAGCATCCCCATGAATGGTACGCTGCGACCGAGTCTCTACCATCCTGAAGATAGACCAAACAAGAGTATCAATTTCTGAGAAAGAAGCGATATAACAAAGGCGGACAATTAAAATTCAAAGGATCAGCTGACAATATGGATTTAGATGGCAATAAAAAGAATTTTTCCTAATGTGATTGAGTAACTTAAAAGTTAATGTCCTATATCCTACTGCAGGCGGTAGTGATACTCTAGTTCGAATACCACTACACTTCTAGTCTTGACCTGCATGGGCCACCACTAAAAATGTGTCACGACCCGCACCCTAGAGTAAGGGCACGAGACGTGGGTATGTCCAGCCTACGCCGCAGTGTCGGCGGTAGAACGCTGTCCTAGGTCACAACATCTAGCAATAATATACTAAGCAGTTTATACTCCCCGAATGGGGGTGACATGATAGAAGTAAACTCAATCACAACTAAGGAAGAAGTAGCACGATATGATATAGAACTCAAGGAAATACAGATGATAAAGATAGTCTAAGATAACAACCCAACAAATGTCCAGAGTACAGATCTCAGCTACTGAATATGAAAGAATATATACAACTCTGAATCTCTGAACAGAAATAAAGTCTAGCTAAACAGTCTCAAGACAACATAAAATAAGATAAGACCTAACTAAACTAGTCTAGGCAATAGGGGTAATGTCCTCAGCTAGAGCTGGGTCCTCCTGAGAGTCCAGCTCGCAAGTGTCATCTAGGGCTGCCCCGTAGAAGGTATCCACACAGGCCTCCTCCTCGTCCTCTGTAATATTTTCAACAGGTCCAGTCAGGACAGGAGCGAGCACAATACATCTCAACAGTTCATAGCAGGTTAGAAAATATAATCATGCAGTTAAGTAAGATATAGATACTAAAGAAATACAGTATGTAAACAGAAAGAGAGAGCTATAATAGAAATATCTACTATAAGTAAAGAACTAACAGTGGCTAGTGAGTCAGAGTATAATATAGACATGTAAATGGCATAGGATGATTCTGATAAGACACTACGGAATGATTCTAATGAGATACTACTTGGGTATTATTCACATGTCTACTTCTACTCCCCCGTACCCCCAATCAATACACAAGGATCCAACCAGGTTATGTTATGATTCTATGTAACGGCCCCTGAAGGGTGGTACATAGTAGTCCCATAAATAGGGATTCTGGGAGACCCAATAAATGGGATAAGGATTCAAGGAAAACTCTGTAATCATAAGAGTATATGTCACAAGTGATCAAAGAACCAAAGAAGCATAGTGATACGCCATGTAAGTGAAACGCACAGAACATAGAGTACTCGATGCTCCCTAAAGGGATAACATCTCAAGAAGGGATCCATATAGTACTAATTCGTGTGACCAACATGACAGCATCAAGTAAAGTAATTTAATGCAGGAAAATAATTCTAAGCAGGATATGAAATGATCAGAGAATGTACTCGCCTAGTATCTGAGTGTCCGGATGAAATATACTATCCGAGGAGAGGTGTCTGGCTCCTAATCAGAACAGCACAAGTCACAACAAATCTAAAATGATAACAATATGCAATTCAATGCATTCTAGATGAATCTAGGTCAATCTAGGCCAAAGTCAACTCTTGGTCAACCTTGGTCAACCAAGAAGTCAAATCTAGGTCAACTATGGTCAAACTAGGTCAAACAAGTCTAAATTAGATCAGACTAGCCTATACTAGTCTACATTAGTCTATACTAGGTCACTCAACCTACACTATCTAGTATACAACACTACAAAGCTATCCAAGCCAACTTCCCATGTTAGTTGGCTATCAAACATACCCTTAGGCAAAGAGCCATAGCTATAGGCTATAGGCTACCCAATGTATGCATCACAAGGATGTATATATATATATACATATTTATATTGCATTCCTATACATTACCTATATATGTACATTACATAGGTTATAGTACAATTAATTAGGAGACATCACACATATATATATATATATATATATATATATATATATATATATATATATATATATATATATATATATAGGCTCAATACTCTATATATACATAACTATATATAGCTACACTACTTAAATTGATATATATACACTAAACATACATTATGCATATAGAGAGGATAGGAAAGCATGAGTGTGTGTGTGTGTGTGATGTGTGAAGAGTGACAGTCAAGTGTGTGTGGGAGTGAGTGACAGGGAACTTATCTAGGTGTGTGTGTAAATGAGAGGAACACATGAGTAGCTGTGTTAGGGAGTGAGGGTGTGTGTACTGTCAAGTGAGTGATGAGTGAGAGAGAAGAGAGTGCAAACAGTGTGAGGGTGTGTGAACTGGACTGTGAGGGAATTTATGTGTGACAGAACTAGAGGGTGTGAAATCTTGGAATTAAAAACAGCAAAGAAAGGAAAGGAAACCAATTCGTAATATCAGTTAAAAGAAACTGAACCCAGTTCAGTCCATACATATCCCAACCCCATTTTGATTCCAAATTACAACCATACAACCCCAAATTCATATCATAGCTAGATAACATATAGGAGAATCAATTTAGGAACTAAAACCAATCTGTTTACAGCATTTAGATAAGTTAAATAGATGACAAAGTTCATGTTTTAAAATCTGGAAATACAAGGACTGATACACAGTTTTTAGGAATTGGGTAAATGAGTATCTATACATGAAACTAAACTAATATGTCGAAATATGGGTTGGTAATGAACATTTAGAGTGTACACGTGTCTAACATTGTGTTTGTGTCCACCCACGTGGACACAAACGTGTCCAAACAATTTAAACACTAAACAGTACAATCACAGAACCAATCCTCGTGCACGTGTTCCTAGAGCTCGTGCACGTGACACGACACGACACAGACCCTGTGCTCGTGTCCCAGTGTCGAGTAGGACTAGGGTTAGGACTAGGGCACCCTGAATCGTGTCCTCGACGTGTCCAGAGGAGATACGAACAGCGTATCAGTGTCGAATAAACCCGACTGAACTGTCAGTCCAAACTCAGTGCAATGAGGATTACTCCCTCGACACGCCACGTGGGCTCCTGAGACTTGACACGTGGCGTGTCAATCACTGCCCCATGGGGTGTGTCGAATCTCGTGTCCAGTAGTCGCGTGTCGTGTCTGGTACAGCCCCCGAACAGCAGGGCAGACAGTCCCGAGCGTGCGCGGTTGTGTCCCTGTGTCCAAACAGACACGACACCAGACCAAAATCACCTCAGTCAATTACAAACGTGTAAACGATATCAAAATAATAATTTCTATTTAAACACAATTCGAAAATCAATATGAAATGCCGATTGGGGCATTTTATCAAACACCTTAAACCTAGGTCGTGTACGTGTCCGATACGGACACGAAATGGGTCCAAAATGACACAAAAATTTAGGGTTCCTAGATCTAAGTCTCCATGCAAAGAAATTCAGAATTTAATGATGTTTACATAGATTTACCTATAGGTGACCAAATACAAGAAAAGCCTCAAATGGAGGGTTCCTCTTGCTAGCAAACTTCTCCAAATTGGTAAGAATCTGAGGAAAATAAATAACAACAGCAAGAACACCTCATTTAAAACCCATTGCAATTTGTTTGAGGGAAAATGAAGCTAAAATGGAATTTCTAGGGATTTGTGAAGATGGAAACTCACATCTTTCCAAAGCTTTGTTCTTCCTAAGAGGCTAGCCCTAATTTCTAGGAGGATACTTATAGAGTGGGAATCCCTAGGATGGGTTTATGTGGCCGGCCATGTATGGGCTTGGGTTAGGGTTGCTAGTGGGTTGGGCCTAGTCATAAATCAATGTTTCTAAAATCACAAGTCATGACTTGTGATCAAAAGCTTCCTATTCTAAACTCTATATTTCTAATTGATTCTAATAACTAGAGTAAGGTTAATTAACTTAACCTAGGGTCTCATAATCTAGCCAAGTCCAACTCAACTAGGGTTAGGTTACAAAGTCAAAGCTAGTCAAAGTCAACCTAGTCAACTCTCATTCAAATAATTCCAAAATAATTTCTAAAAAATTTCCATAAATTCAAATAAATTCTAATAAATTTAAATAACCCCAAAAATGACAAAAATACCTTCAAACTAGAAATGTGGTAGTGACAGTTGGAATTGGTTCATTCTGATTTGTGTGGACCCATGACTATCCAAGCTAGAGGTGGCTTTGAATATTTTGTCACATTTATTGACGATTATTCAAGGTATGGATACATTTATTTGATGCGCCGTAAGTCTGAGTGCTTTGAGAAATTCAAAGAGTACAAGGCTGAAACGGAGAAACGTCATGGAAAATGTATCAAGTCATTACGATCAGATCGTGGTGGCAAGTACCTCTTTGGAGAGTTTAGGGATTATTTATTAGAGGCTGGGATTACATCCAAATTGACTGCACCTGGAATGCCCCAGCAGAATGGTGTAGCCGAAAGAAGGAATAGAACTCTTATGGAGATGGTTAGATCAATGATGAGTTATTCGAATTTACCAGATTCGTTTTGGGGATATGCCTTAGAGACTGTAGCTTATATTTTGAACTTGGTTCCTTCTAAGTCAGTACCTCTTACTCCCACAGAGCTATGGATTGGGCGTAAGCCTAGTCTGAAACATGTTCGCATTTGGGGTAGTCCAGCACATATGCTGAATGGGAAAGCAGATAAGTTAGAATCTCATACAGAAGTATGCTTATTTGTAGGGTATCCAAGAGGAACGAAAGCATGTTTATTTTATAGTACTAAGGATCAGAAGGTCATTGTTAACACCAATGCCCGATTCTTAAAGGAAGACTATGTGATGAACCATAAACCCACAAGTAGAGTTGTTCTAGAAGAACTAAGAGGTAAGACACCAAGTACTTCAGTACCAATAGTACAAGAGGATAAACCACAAATAACTGCACAATGTGTCACAAATGTTACACCACAACCGATAGTGCCTCATCGTAGTGGGAGGGTTGTGATACAACCTAATAGATATATGTTCTTAGGAGAGTCGTCAGACTTCGTCCGTGAGGAACAAGATTATGATCCATGTACCTACAATGAAGCACTCCAAGATAAAGATGCAGAGTCTTGGCAAAAAACAATGATATCTGAAATAGAATCTATGGATTCTAATCAGGTCTGGAGCTTGTAGAACCACCCGTTGGTGTAAAAGCCATTGGATGCAAGTGGGTCTATAAGAGAAAAAGAGGATCAGACAGTAAGGTTGAAACCTTTAAAGCTCGGCTTGTAGCAAAAGGTTTTACTCAAAGAGAGGGTATCGATTATGAGGAAACTTTTCTCCAGTAGCCATGCTTAAGTCTATCCGAATTATTTTATCTATTGTAGCTCATCTTGATTATGAGATTTGGCAAAAGGATGTCAAGATTATTTTCCTTAATGGAAGTCTTGAGGAAGACATCTATATGAAGCAACCAGACGGGTTCATTGAAAAGGGCCAAGAGCATCTTGTTTGTAAGCTCAAGAAGTCCATTTATGGACTTAAGCAAGCTTCCAGATCTTGGAACATATGTTTTGATCAGGTGATAAAATCCTATGGATTTGATCAATGTCAGGATGAATCATGTGTATACAAAAAGTATGACGGAAACGTGGTGGTATTCCTAGTACTTTATATGGATGACATCTTGCTCATTGGAAACAATGTGAAGGTGTTATCTGATGTAAGGTTATGGTTATCCAAACAGTTTGATATGAAGGACTTGGGAGAAGTATGTCACATCCTTGGGATCAAAGTTCTACGAGATCGCAAGAAAAGGATGTTGGGCGTATCCCAAGCTTCCTATATCGATACTGTACTAACTCGTTTTAGTATGCAAAATTCTAAGAAAGGTTTCTTACCTTTTAGACATGGAATTGCTCTATCAAAGGAGCAGTGTCCGAGGACACCTAAAGAGATAGAGAACATGAAAGCAGTTCCTTATGCTTCAGCAGTAGGAAGCTTAATGTATGCAATGCTATATACGAGACCAGACATCTGCTTTGTCGTAGGCATGGTCAGCAGATATCAGTCTAACCCAGGACAAGAGCACTGGACTGCCGTAAAGCATATTTTGAAGTACCTGAAAAGGACTAAAGAATATATGCTAGTTTACCATACAGATAGTTTAGTTCCCTTGGGGTATACAGACTCAGATTTTCAGTCAAATAAGGATTCCAGGAAATCTACCTCAGGTTATGTGTTTACTTTGGGAGGTGGAGCCATTGTGTGGAGGAGTATCAAGTAAAAATGTATTGCTGATTCCACCATGGAAGCCGAGTATGTGGCAGCCTCTGAGGCAGCCAAAGAAGCGGTTTGGCTCAGAAACTTTATGTTAGACTTGGATGTGGTACCTAGTTTGCCTAAGTCTATTACACTTTATTGTGATAATAGTGGTGCAGTTGCAAACTCGAAGGAACCACTAGCCCGTAAGACAGGTAAACACATTGAACGCAAGTACCACCTGATACGAGATTTCGTAAATAAAGGAAAAGTTGCTGTGATCAAGATAGCATCAGCCGACAACCTAGCTGATCCCTTTACAAAGAGCTTACCAGCTATGGCTTTTGATAGTCATGTTGAGGGAATGGGAGTCAGATGTATAGCAGCATGGCTTTAAGTATAAGTGGGAGATTTGTAACAGTATACTGAAAAGCAATGCTTTGAGTATAAGTGGGAGATTGTTAGGGTTATATACTAAAAGCATCACTTTTGTAGTAACCTTATTTCCTTAAATTTTGAATGAGAATCATATGGGCAAATGTTTGCATATTGTATTTGTGGCAAGTGTTAATGCAAATGCCTGATATTCTATATTGTAGATAATATGGTGTGTGGTGTCACACAGAAGATCATCTTATCAGTTTCCTATGGAGTATATAAATAGTTCACAACCTAGATGGACTTGGACAATCTATTGGAAAGAATATAGTGTAATCTGGTATTAATTTATCTTGACTATAGGTTTACACTAGTACACTTTGTGTGTATTGAACAGGACCACTTGAGGTTGTTCTCTTTGTACTGACTACATAAGTGAACAAACACCTCTGTTATTATGGATGCTTGTGCTCTTAATCCGGATATAATAACAGACATGTATATGCAGTGTGTGTTACTTTGACTCATGAAAGAGTGAGATTCATTATGGGTCAACAACCTCTATGAATTGGGTAATAACATTGTATGTATGATGGGTTGTTGATTATAAATGGAATCCATGTTTCGATACATCAGATTGATGATGTCCCCTTAAGGAGCTCATAAGGATTGTCATATAAACCCTGCAGGTGGATTATATCCGATATGACAAATAAAGTTGAGCGGTACTACTTAAGGATAAAAGATGTCGAATCAATATAGTTGTTAGTAACTTAATTTGATCGACGGATATTCGATATCTTAACATGAGGAGCCAAACGAGCATATAATAAAAGGAGCCCACAAACATAATTTGGGATTAGGGAGGTAGTGCAACAATAGCTCATTAGTGGACCGAGCTACTGTTAACGGGACTGGATTGTGTGTTTGGGCTGAATACGGGCTATCCAGATCGGTTAGGAGGCCTAACCCTAATTTTTCCTCATCGTCCCTGCCGTAGCCTATATATATCCTCTATTCTTTGGCCGCCAAATGACGGATCAGAAATCTGAAGCTTTCTCTAAATTCGTGATTCACGGTGGGAGATCGTCGCCCACACGACGTCCGACTCGAGGAAGGAATACGTGCAGAAGATCTTGGGGTCGTCCGCTCGAGATTGCCAGGAACTACTTGCCTTCTTTCCACCGCAGGTATAGTTCGTGAACCCTAGTTTCCGCCTATGAAGGGTTAGAATACGTATTAAGGTTGCGTTTGGTTCATTGTAATGTAATCGTAATCGTAATGGAATTGGGTTTGTAATGTAATTGAGTTTGTAATGTATTGGAATTACAATTACATTGCTATGTTTGGTTGAAACATGTAATCAAACCATGTAATGTAATGTTAATTGCATTCATGTGTTTGGTTTACCATGTAATGTTATTGAATTTTTAATTTAATACTTTTTTTAAAATACAACATAAAATTTAAAAAGTTGATCAATAAAAAATTTCAAAAATTTAAAAGAAAAAATAAATAATAAAAAAGGGGGAAAATGGTTTGTTTTCTGCTAAAAAAAGACCAAAAACGAAAAAAAAAATGACAAAAAGTAAAAATACCAAAAATGACAAACGAACAAAACGGGAAAAAAAAAACCAAAAACGAAAAAGCGATAAAAATAGAAAAACGACAAAAA
This sequence comes from Iris pallida, assembly GCA_029216955.1. Classification (NCBI taxonomy): domain Eukaryota; kingdom Viridiplantae; phylum Streptophyta; class Magnoliopsida; order Asparagales; family Iridaceae; genus Iris; species Iris pallida. The sequence goes on from JANAVB010034420.1 coordinate 19,301,995, forward strand.
AATCAAAAATGACAAAAAAGGTGAAAACCATCAAAAGTGACCAGCAATGATAAGAAAATGACCAAAAAAAAAACAAAAATTGACAAAAAATAACAAAAAATGAAAAAAAGGACGAAAAACGACCAAAAACCAAAAACGACAAAAAATGACAAAAAACGACCAAAACGGAAAAAGTATCAAAAAGGTTCAAGAATGACAAAAAAAGAAAAAAAAAGGGCCAAAAACGACAAAAAAGGAACAAAAACGACAAAAACAACAAACAAAAAGAAAAAATGAGCATAAACGACAAAAAAAAGTGGAAAAAAGACAAAAAAATAACAAAAAAATGTACAAAATTGACCAAAAACGTGCAATATCGACCAAAAACGATAAAATCGTGCAAAAAAAGTAAAAAGCGACAAAAAACGAGAAAATGGCCAAAAACGTACAAAATCGACAAAAAACAATCAATAACGTGCAGAAACGGCAAAAAATGTGTAAAATCGACCGAAAACGATAAAAACGTGCAAAAGTGACAAAAAATGAAAAATGCACAAAAACGGTCAAAAACAAAAAAACGTACAAAATCGAAAAAAACGAACAAAAATACAAAAACCGACAAAAAATGATAAAAACGTGCAAAAACGACCAAAAACGATAAAAAATGTGCAAACATGTGAAAAATCGACCAAAAAGATAAAAACGACAAAAAAAATGCAAAATCGACCAAAAAGGTGAAAAATGATCAAAATCGTACAAAATCGACTAAAAACGATAAAAACGTACAAAAGTGACAAAAATTGATTAAAAGCATAAAAAAAAAGGCAAAAGACGTGCAAATAAAGCAAAAACAATAAAAAACGTGCAAAATCGATAAAAATATACAAAATCGACCAAAAAGATTAAAAACGTACAAAAAACAATCAAAACGGCAAAAAAAACGAACAAAAATGACAAAAAAACAAAAATGGCAAAAAAAGAACAAAAACGATAAAAAAATAAACAAAAACGACCAACAAGGCCAAAAACGAAAAAAGCGGCAAAAAACGAACAAAAAAGGACAAAAACGAACAAAAACGGCAAAAAAACGAAAAAAAACAAAAATGGCAAAAAACTAACAAAAAGGCAAAAAAAAACGAACAAAAACGACAAAAAAATGAACAAAAATGGCAAAAAAACGAAAATAGACCAAAAACGGCAAAAAAAAGACGAAAAACAAACAAAAACGACCAAAAACTAACAAAAACGGCAAAAAAAACGAACAAAAACGACAAAAACAAACCAAAACGAAAAAAATGGCAAAAAACAAAAAAGGGCAAAAAACGAACAAAAACGATAAAAAACAAAAAAAAACCAAAAACGAACAAAAAGGCAAAAAAAGATAAAAAAAATAAACAAAAACGACAAAAAGTAACCAAAAACGAACAAAACAACCAAATTATAGCATAACAACCTTCCGCTTAAGTTGTAATGTAATTGCGATTACATAGGTTTTATGATGTAATTGAGTTTAGAAGAAACTGATGTAATGTAATCAAACTTGTAATCGCGATTACATTATATCTAATTTTTTTGGTCCAACCAAACACTCGAGTTAGATTGACAACGTAATGCCAATTACATTACGTTGTCCAATACTGTAAACCAAACGGGCCCTAAATCTGTTTAACTTTCTATCGATCAATATGCACACCGCAGTAAGGGTCCTGGGAATCCCCAGTTCCATCAGATGGAGCATAGTAGGCAAGGAATGCCAGAGGCATTTCAAGCCGAAGACCTGCATCCAGAAGGAGTACAGATTGGAGCCAGGCAGTACCAGTCATCTAGTCAGCCAGCATATCGAGCCCGACCTACCATAGAGACAGTACGAGAGCACGGGCATATAGCCAGGAGGACTACATTCAGAACTGAGGGTCGTAAGAGGTACCATGCACCCGTGTCAGACTTTTCACCTCGATATCCCTCACCAGTACTAGCATACCAACATCCGTACCAGCACCAGGAGTTACCAGTCGTATGTTCCTTCTGTGGAAGGGGAGGGCACACTCATCTTACTTGTCGAAGGGCCAACTTTCAATGTTTGTCATGCGGATCACCAGACCACATGATAGGGATTTATCCTCGGAGGAGTTCAGCTGGATCTTCATCATTCCAGCCTACAGTTACCCAGTTCGGGGTACCAATACCAATTCAGCAGAGGCGAGCTCAGAGGCCTTTATCGACGCAGTCCCATGCATTCTAGCAAGAGGGGTCTCAGCAGTATATGCAGGCCCAGGCTCAAAGGCAAAGAGACCAGCAGTATCAGACAGAACAAAAAGTATGTACCTATTGTGGCAAGATAGGGCATCTCAGATCAGTTTGTCGGGCGGCCAATAGGCGATGCTTCCGCTGTGGAGCGGAGGACCATTCAGTTAACACTTGCCCATATCCGACATCTCGAGGACGACCAGCTATACCAGATGTGACACCTCAGTCCTTTCAATCACATCAATCATCACCTTCAGCAGTGGATGAGCAGTTAGTGCCAGTACTAGATGTTCAGCCATTGGCACGGTATCCTCCGCCATCGCGTGCTCAGAGGGTCAGGCAGCTCAAAGTGCGATTGAATGCGCTGTACGAGGAGCAGCTGTAGTATCAGCATGAAGATAATACCTTGGGAGCCTCAGGTACCATCTTTATGGTTTTCTTATAGTTATGTCCTTTTGGTTTATTCTTCGGTAGCAGGCCAGGTAGTGGCAGTATATCTTGGGTTCTTATCGGCAGCCTTGTATTCCGTCGATATCAGGAGTACAACGGTCGGCTTGACTTATTCGGTGAGTGAATGAGAGTTTCTCGTCCCACTCTTCTGTCTTCGTATCTTGAGATACATGATCTATCACATGTCTTGACTACGAAGATACGTCCTTGGTAGAGTCATGTCGTAGACTAAGTCATTGGTACTGACTTACTTTGAGACTTGACCCCTATCTATTTTGGGAGTCAGCGCAGGCCAGCGAGGGCGGGTCCCTACTCAACTGACTCAAGAGACATATTTATTCATATGCCTCCAGTCCTTCTTAATTGTGCTTGTGTTATTGCTTACGTATTTATTTATATTACTATTGCCTTCATTTATTGCTTACGCATTTATTATATTACTGTTGTCTTCATTTACTTGTATGCCATGCTTTATTTTATTGAGATAGTTGTATTTTCTTGAGTTTTTGTTTTGGTTATCATGCTCGACTAGCTTTAGGAAATTCTGAGGACGGAATTTTTCTAAGGATAGGAGAGTTGTGAGACTCGTCTCACAGTATTGGTATTTATATACGGATACGTATTTTGTACTGTATTTCGTATTTTCTTGGTTTTCGGAACGCTTTAAAATTTTCTAACTTATAGATTTTCTCCTTGACCGGCATACCGCCAGTATATCAGTGTATACGGACGGCATGCCTGTCACTCCCATTTTCGGTTATACATATTTTTAGTATACGTGTACGGGATTCTGACATTTGTCAGGTGACCCGTGTTTTGACTTGTCTTTCTTAGCCTTGATTTGGTTTAATCTTGACTCGGTTTAGTTTGGTTTGGTTCAACTTGGCATGGCTTGGTTTGGGTTGGTTTTAGATGAGAAGGGTTTTGTATAAAAACCAACTTCTCTCTCTCTTTTCATTACTTCAATTATTTCTTCATCTTCTTCTTCATTTACTCCTCCCCCAACCCTAGGCAAGTACATCTTGCTAAATCTTAAATATTATTATTTTGCCATTTTGTTTGTTCCATTATCTTTAATTTGCTTGATTCTAAGCCTCTTTAGAACTTTGAGATTTTATTTTTGATGGTTACATTTTTGTAGATATAAGTTTATATTTTTTTGTTTTTCTTGGTTTTAATATCTTAAACTTTGTTATTTTTGAAAACTACTTGTTCCATGTTGTAGAGAATTCAATTTCATTCAGTTTAGACCTTTATCTTGCCCAATTTCGAGTCCTTTAGCCCAAGTTATGGACATTGGAAATTTCTAAAACTCCATGGCCAAAAGTTTGCAGGTAGGGATGACACCTCGCGCACCTCGTGCGCACCTCACGCACCTTTTGGTCCGCGCACCTTGCACCTCGTGCACCTTACACCTCGCGCACCTTTTTGGCCGCACACCTTTCACCTCGCGCACCTTGCACCTCGCGCACATTGTACCTCGTGCACCTTTGGTCTGCGCACCTTGTACCTCGTGCACCTTACACCTCGCGCACCTTTTGGTCTGCGCACCTTGCACCTTGCACACCTTTTGGTCCGCGCACCTTGCACCTCGCGCACCTTGCACCTCATGCACATTGCACATTATGTATCCTGCACCTCGTGCACATTGTACCTCGTGCACCTTTTGGTCCGCGCACCTTGCACCTCGTGCACCTTACATCTCGTGCACCTTTTGGTCTGCGCACCTTGTACCTCGTGCACAAGTCAGCGTACCTTGCACCTCGTACATCTTGTACCTCGCGTACCTTTTGGTCCGCGCACCTTGCACCTCGCGCACCTTTTGGTCCGCTCACCTTGCAACTCGCACACCTTTTGGTCCACGCACCTTACACCTCGTGCACCTTGTACCTCGCACGCCTTGCATCTTGCGCCATGCGCCTTTTACCCTTGAGCGAATCACTCTAGATGACTGTTGTTGTCCGTTTAAGCTATTTTGTCTAATCTTGTAAAACTCAAAACATGAAAGTTATAGGTCTTTGTCTTGGCTTCGAGAATATTCTTGTTTCACCTTAATTATAGTTCATATGCGATTGATAATTTCAAACATAGTTTTGATCTTTTGGCACATTTTCTGTACTTGATCGTTTTTGATATTTTCTTCGACTATAATAAACTCTTAATATGATTAGATTATCTCGTATTATTAAAGAATACACTTGACACTAGCACACATACTCCCTTTTATTCCTTCTCACATGCCATGACATGTCTTTTCTTTCGATTCTTTCTTATATGCTATGATTTGTATTGATATGCCTTCCCGGATCTATTGTACTATACAGTCTATGCCATGTGAATTTCTTTGTTGTGGTCTATAGTGACGCACACTTGATACATGCCTTCTTGCTTACTAGATAGTGGCCCGTCGTGGCGCACTCATGTTACATGTCTTTTTTGCTTAATAGATAGTAATCCGTCGTGGTGCACTCCTGTACATGTCTTTTCTTGCTTACATGATAGTGGCCTGTCATGGCGCACTCCCTATTTTCTCTATAGTGGCTCGTCGTAGCACACCCCTAGCTTCCAGCTTATTATATTTTCTTGTTGTGGCTTGTTATAGTGTACTTTCTTGTATTGTCAAGTCTTGCATATCATGTCTAGGATGGATTCTGCGAAATGCCACACCCAAAATTCCATAATAAAATGTTAAGGACTAAACAACTAGCTTGATTATCTAGATCATTAGGAGGGAAGAATTTCTCAGTTACCTGCAAGCCCTTTGTCCCGGCCCCAATCATAATAGATTTGGAGCTATCTGTCATGATGAGCACACTTCCAGCGCACCGCCAAGTGTTGCACCTTGTATATATCTATAGGGTACATTTGTCTCCTGGGCGATGTACCCACTATTATATGTCTTTAGGGTACATTTGTCTCCTGGGCGATGTACCGACTATTAGATCTTAGGATATATTTGTCTCCCGGGCGATGTATCCACCATTACTTTCTTTTCCTTTTGGCCAGGATAAGTTGGGTAGTCTGCAGGGCAGGTAACTGGATTGGATTTCTCAAGAGTGCATCTTGTTAGTAACTAAGCTTGTGATAACCCTAGTTAGTTAGAGTATCAAGCCGTACTCATTGTTTGGCCGTGATTGATGGATGGAGTCCAGTCCAGTCTACTTTTGTCTAGGTAGTGTTCGTATGTTTATTTCAGTACATTATTGTTATGCTTTACTTTTGTCGATAAATGATTAGAGACCAAGTTCTGTTCATGAGAAGGGTTATAACCGCGGTCCTTGTTTGATTTACGGGTTGTAACTTGGATTCCGGAATGGTTTCTTAGTCATCTTGTCATTTGTCGTCCTATTGAGTACTCACACGCTATACATGATCCTTAGGCTGCGCAATAATTAGAGACGAAGTTCTGTTCAGGAGAAGGGTTACAACCCCGGTCCTTATCTGGTTTACGGGTTGTAACTTGGGTTCCGGAATAGTTCCTAAGTTATCGTATCATTGTCGTTCTATGTAGTTCTAACATGCCCACATATCCTAGTTACCCTGCATGTTTACATAGCCCGATTACCTTACATGCTCACATGTCCCAGTTGTCTTCCATGCTCACATGTATAGTTATCTCACATGCTCACATGTTCAGATATCTCACATTCTCTACATGCTCGATTTATTTCACTTGTTCATATGTTTCCGTTTATCTTACATATCCACACTTTACATTATGTCACATTTATTTATCATATGCTCCAGGTTGTTTTGCTTATTGTCTTTTCTATTCTCGGGATAAGTGCATTGGTAGTGCACGAGTCTCGATCCATTTTTACTTATTTATGTCTCTATCAATTGCTATGTTAGTTTTTGCTGGTTTTAGTTCATAGTTTTGCTTCCTTTGTGGTACTTGCTATTGGGGGTCTGACCCCACTGGTTTTGTTTGGCCAGATCTGATAAAGGAGCCCAGAGGATCTTTCGTACCATCTACTCGACGGTGACTATCCGGAGCACCAGAGTACCTTAGTAGGTTTTCTATTTTATTCTCCCACTAGTTATGTACATTATTCTTTTGTAGCGTTTAGCCTTCGAGCACGTGTTTAGCTCGTGTTTTGGATCTTGACATTTAGCCTACGGGCCTAAACATGATTTGTGTATTCTAGACTATAGCTAGACCTTATCATGTATGACTATTACTCTTTCTAGTTCTTCACTTTGTATTACTAGCTTCATGATCATCCATGTATATATAGTTTGGGACGCTTTACTATTTTATGTCTGATGATCATACTTCTTGTACTTTGTATATTTGTCTGTGATTGAGATACCTAGGATTGCTTTACCTAGGATTGACTGTTGGCTTGTAGTAGTAACCCCCATGTCTTGACAGCTTATACGTTATTTCAGAGTACTCGAGTACTTTGGTATTACGTAGCTAGTCTTGTCCGTCCCTACTTACCAGTATTCTGGTTTTGGGGCGTGACATATGGCCAAAGCCAAACCCAGTGCACTCTCCTGCCATGCTGCCAAGACTCCTATCCTGTATACGAGACACTCCCTACCAAACCTCACATGTCCCATTCCTGCGGCCTATGAATCCTCCCCAAAATTGCATGCTAACCAGTGCCAAGGCAGCCAACCCAAGTCAAACTTGCCCAGGCAAACCGAGGCAAGGCATGAGGGACTGCCTGCTATCCTACATGACCCTTAGCTACTGCTAAAGGCCCCTTTCATTACTGTTAGTAGTGGCAAGGCTTAGCCTATTGCTGCTGATGACTGATACTCAAGTGAGTATCCCACTATTCCACTTAAACACATTCTCACAAACTGATAACTGGACCATATTGCATTTCCTATATGCATGCAATATAGATACACTACATACATCCTATTAGAACTTAGATTCACTAAGGACAGTGGTAATAGGATAACCAAATGTAGGCATGTATTCACAATCCCCCATTCCTACATAGCACTGATGTCCTGCTGTCAATACATCTCTCTCCTTACCTGTTACATTAACTATCTCACTATATATATATATATATCTATATATGTACATATATACTAAATACATATACTGTACAATTATTTACCTATAGCTAAGCAATATATGCAAGATAGCATTACAATCTCACTTGCTTCAAACTGCAGTTTGTCGAGATATAGTCATAATGCTATAGCTTAAACAACACTCGACCATATGGGACTCTTCGTGAAGGGGGTCAGAAATGCACTTACCCCCACACTCATCTAATGTTACAGGAACCCCAGCTCTCCCTCTAATGACACTAGCCATACTAACACAGACACGAAAAGGACACCTGATACTATACACTCTCATTCTCACCCAATAATAGCCCTCTCCTACGTACACCTAATTATAGGGCACACCCACATATCAGTTATCACACTGACACAGGAAACCCCCAACCCTTCTTGTCACAAAACCAGTGCAAGAGTAGAAGCACTAACAGTAAACATAAAACCATATGTAGAGGAGAATTGCAATTGTTCTTTAATACTAGCACACAGTACAAGAGAAAACAACAATCCACATCCACTACATCACTTCTTCTATCTACCTATCCAATTACCTATTCACTCACAAAACTCCTATACTGCTACTGTCACACAGGGATATATATATATATATAAATAGACACTCATTCGCATATGAATACCCATATATATATATATATATATATATATATATATATATATATATATATATATATATACACACACACTTGAAACCATCTAGACTTATTCAAATGAGCAACCAAACTATTCCCAAGTACAAAACTAAAAAAAACAGAACTCAAAGGCCAAATTGTCATTTTGACAAACACTTGGTGGTCAAAATTCGTATTTGCCCCCAAATAGACACAAAACTCTATGTAGCCATCGCAATAGGACTCATTAGGACCTAATTTCTCTTCCTATAGGTACTCCTTAGCTATGGAAGGGTTACTAGGGATCAAAACCATCATGTAATGTGAAATGACAAGAGAAACAAGGATTTTACCTATTATGGATTCCCAATGTATTGCACCAAGGGGACACAAGAAAGTAGATGGACACCTCCTTCTAGCAAGCTCCACACCAAGCTTCCCTCCATAAGTGCTCTCCTAGCAATGGCAAGCTTCTAGCCTCTTGGAATGAAAGAAGTGGGATGTGGAATGGTGTGCTAGGGTTTCTCTTCTAGTTTGGAATGAAATGAATAAACTAAGGGCTTGTCATGAAGGGGTTCATATAGAGTTTCATTAGGGTTGGGATTGGGTTGTAGGAATGGATAAGATGACTTAAAGTCCCTTCCACTTTTGTCGTGAATATAATCTTTACTAATCCATCTATAACTAAGGTGATAACTAACTAACTTGTCTAACAATGGCTATTCTACTTAATCAAGCCTATGGCTCAATTCAAATTAAATGGGGTCCACCAAATCAAATGAATAGGCTAGTCTACTATTAAGTGCAACCATCATATTTAATTAAAAAAATACAAAAATTAGATAATTGTTAAATGACAAAAATACCCCCATTCCAAAAATGTGGTAGTCACATCAATGTAGTATATAGATAGTCATTGCTCTCTAAACCTCATCCACAAAATAAGAAAATAAAGATTTCATTAAATTAATTATTAAAGTCATTGAACAAGTTGCTGGATGGAGACAAATCCACTACTAAGCATCAAAATAGAAAATAATGAATTTGTCAAAAGTAGCAAAGGATGATCCAAGAGCAAGTCATCTTCGATAGAAAAAGAGAAGATCGCGATCACGGCTGGTACTCATGTAGAAAGTCATGAACATCTACACTTGGAGAGATCACTAGGTCCTCAATGGGACGTAACAAGATACAGAAAAATATACCACATAAACTGAATATAAAATATCACATAGTCATAGGTAAAGCAGAGTTTTTCAAATCACAACATGATCCAGTATCCCATCATCAAAATAGTGATCTACACCTACAACCAAACAAGGACAAGGGTAGCACACTATTCTGTGATGTGACACTGCCCCATGTCATGATCGAAACGGAGTGTGACAGGACATCAAAAAAAGGCCACCGAACTATTTTACTATGAACATACAGTTAAAAACAAACGTTCTTCACATGGGCACTCTAGCTATAATGGGATCGACATAGAACCCACTTGGGGCACCAGGGGCCAAGTGCCAACCTGAGAGGGTCATCGCATAACATATCTGCAGCGGAGCTTTCGGGTTACTGAAAAAGGAATATGCAAACATGGCCCATATGCCAAGGAACTGTCCTTCCCATCTTATGTACCTATCTATGTTGTATCCATGACACTGTACCTCTACTAATTGCCAAGTCTCCTATCATACATCTATTTAGCAGTTATTCCTAACGTATGCGCACAAGTGATCAGCCAATATGGAAGTTACCTCTATATGCTACTCACAACTCACAACACACATCTTGTGGCACATCCGTCTTAAGGTTTATGAAAATGCACTAAACAAGAGGTAATCCCTTAACTCTAGGTCCATATGCACAATTTAAATATAAGTATGAAAACATGAATAATACTTTTGCACCATGTATAACTGGAAGCACAATAAAGTAAACTATAAATAGTTAACAGGGATGCAACTGGATGAACTAGAAATAAACAAATAGTAAATATATAGTAATTAAGTAGTAAAGATGAAGAATAAATATATAAGCAGTAAATATAGCAAGATATCTTGCCTAGTGCTGGTACAATGGTCTGACAATGTTCTGAGTGGTCCAATAGCTAGGGTCAAAATGGATAAGTCCGAATTTGTAAGGAAAATATGAAACATTTGATTAGTCCAGATTAGGAGATAAACTATGAGGGAAATTTGATTTAGGAAAAGAAATTCTTGATTAGATAACATATTTAGAAAAAAAATTATAGACTTTAGAAAATAATTTATAAATTTTTTTTATTGCTCAAAATATTACAAACACTTGAAAAACTAGAAAATTCAATTTTAGGACTAAAACCAAAATTTGAAATCAATGTTGGTGCGAGCTCAAAATAATATTTTTTTTCTCTAAGTCAACATCCATACTTAGAATACCAATAGAATAATACAATATTAAATTTTAAAAATACCAATATACTTTTCCCAATATTATACTATATATACAAGCCCGAAATATAATTAGATTAAAGAGTTAAACTTTAAATTATATATAATTATTGAAATTACACTTAACCCATTTAAAATATTTCATATATAAAATATCTTTTATACAGCCAAAAAAATAGTATATATTAAAGCCCAAATAAAAAATCATGTATTATGTAAACCCAAGTATAATCCCATTAACTATTGTTAGCCAAAATTATAATGATATGAATATGAATATTTAGATATATTTGAGGCCATTTCCAAACCAAAAAATAGAATTTGATTTATTATTTTTGTTATAAATATTCAGCCCAATAGTTCATCTACTATTTTTCTTCTTCTTTTTTTAAAAAAATTAATACAAATAAAACAAAAGAAAAGAAAAGGAAAAAAGCAGAGATAAAAAGTGAACGAGAGAGAGAGAAAGGAAAAAGAACATAGAGGAGAGAGGGAAGGAAACATAAGCAAGAAGAAGAAGTGAAAGAGGGAGAGAGCGAGAGAGAAGAGCCAGAGGGATAGTGAGAGTGAGAGAGGATATAGAAAGAGAGCGATCGAGAGGGAGAAGCTCACCTGAGCCTTGCTATACGGACTCTAGGATCGGGAGGAGGCGTGGTGCTCGACGGTCTGCCTAGGGATGTCGCGGACGCCGGGATCCGAAGCTCCGGCGCTGGCTGGTGTAGGATGTGGAAAATTATGACACGCTGTCATTTTCATCCATACGCTTAAAGACAGATGTCAGTTGAAGCCATACGCTCAAACAGAAGTCATACGCTCAAGGCTATACGCTCAGTTAAGAGCCATACGTTCAGTTCAGAGTTGTACGCTCATTCAAAAGCCATACGCTCAGTAAATATTTTATTATTTACTGAAGTGACAGCACAGCATATGTTTAAATGAGGAATGAATCTGACACTTCATCTTTCGTGCAAAGACAGCTGTCACGAGAAAAGTAACCGTCGTATAGGTTTTCGAAGAGTCGGTTTTGTCTTTTACGAGGACAACTCAGCAGCCTTCATAAATACAAAAGCCATTATTACTGTCAGTTTTGACAGTTTGTCAGCCGTCAAATCCGCAGTCACGACGCTCGAGAAGATTTTGTCAGTTATGGGAAGATATGGTGTACCAAAGAAGATTGATGATAGCCACGTGGCCACTTCTCCAGTGAGCGTATCGACCTCACATGACTCCTTCTTCACCCAGCCAAGTGAGCGTATGGACCTCACATGATTCCTTGCTAACCAAGCGAGCGTATGATCTCCATACGACTCCTTGCCCATAAAGTGAGCGTATGGATTTCCTATAGCACTACGCTGTCCAAATCAGCGTATGACTCCTCTTCAAAAGCTAGCGTATGACTCTACAGCAGTTGTATCCAGGATGATTTTCAACGTACAGTCAACACACGTTCTCACTTGTCCTGTACTCAGTTACCTATTTATTCAGAAGTTATGCAATGTGGCCTTCATGCCATCAATCTCTCCTGAATGTGCTCCACTACTCTCAACCGCACGCCAACGTGTCTTTGTCAGAATTTGCCACGCGTCCCTGCAGTTTTGCACACGTCAAGTAACTACCTGAGCGTATGGTTCAGGACAGTTATCCAGAACTCTATAAAAGAGAGTTTCTTCACCTTCATGAGGGGAGGTCATTTTTCAGAGAGAACAGAGAGATTGCCCAGTTGCTGTCCAAGTTCTTCGAAGTTCGAGTTTTCTTCATCGCATCGTCCAAGGGATAAAGTAATCGTCTTCTAGATTAGATTCCTACAGTTGTAATTTTCTCAGATACAAAATAAATAAAGTGAATTTATTTATGGAAAACAAATTGGCGACTCTGCTGGGGAAAGCTGTCTCCTCCAACGAGATAGCAACAACTCAATGCGATACTTCGTCTTTCGGCTCGACGAAGAAGACGATGGTCATACAATTCGACCAATCTGCTTACGAAGAAATGCTCAAGGCGAAGGAGGGCCGAACTGCTTCCTCCGCTCTTCCTGCTGCCAAGAAGACGGGATGCTCTGTCTATGTCCCCAAGTCTTCTTCGACAGCCCGAGATGTTCCTGTCACTTCTCACGTTGACAAGAACACATCTTCAACTTCAACAAAGCACACTTCTGCTTCCCTGAACACAGCAACAATGGTTTCCCCTAGTCACGCTGACAAAATTGGTTCTTTAACCAAGTCAGTGTGTCCAAGGAAAACCATCTCTAGACATGTCAAAGTCCCTTCTCCTTCTGCTCTTACGACAGCAGTCGGCTCTTTAGCCATTGATGACTCTGTGCGTACAGCAGTCAGAGGGCAGCATGCGGTAAAGTCAGCGTACGCTAAGCAAAAGCCAGCGTATGCTACCAAGAAGGCAGCGTACACTGAGCAAAGACCAGCATATGCCAACAAGAAGGCAGCGTACGCTAAGCAAAAGCAAGCATATGCTAACAAGAAGTCGGCGTATGCTGACAGATACAGTCCTTTGACTGATTCTCAAAATCAGACTGGGGGTTCTCTTTCACAGAACCTACAAATGATTCCCCACAACTTGCGCATCTTGTGCCAACCAAAGAGAAAGACTCTTTAGTCGATTCCTCTACTTCTGAGGTCTTTACCTCTGGAGTTAATTTGACTAGTACTTTTACTAGCTCAAACAAAGAAAAACGCCTTTTGGCTAATTCCTCTAAAGATGGATTATTACCGACTCCTAGTCGGAATAATACTCATCTCCCTTCTCTCAAAATTTCTCGATCTGAGAAAGGCAAGTTACAAGTATCCAAGACTGATACCAAAGTCATATCTCCCACGGATCTTCGTAACAAGCTTAATCAAAATCACCACAGTTATGCTTCTGGTATTAAAAAGTCTTATCAAATTGAGACAAGTGTACTAGACCCTGATGTTGAATATGCCAGGAATTATGTGGCTCAAATTAATCGGTATCTATACACTCAAGAACCAAGAAGACAGAAGAACAAAAGACAAGTTTCTACACAGAAACTATCTTCCCAATCTATCCCTACAGATCTCCGGGAATATTTACAAAACAAACGGAGAATCGACACTCCATCTGGCTATGACATTGCCCATATTCGCCATGAAAAGCATGGTTGTGACTTCCAACCTCGAGTTGTCATCCAATGTTGTTGTTCACCGAAAAGACGGTCTGTTTTCGAACGGATCCAATATGAACCAACATCAGATAAAGATGAACCTCTTTATGCTTTTGTCAACATGACCTCCAGAAATATTGGGGGTAGAATCCGGTCTGACGCTATATCAGATTCTGAAGATGGTGTTTATCTTGGCACCCGATCCAGGACCGGAGCCTTGGCCAGAATCTCTTCTTCTTCTCATCCAAGTAATAATCCGGAGATCACGGAAGATTTCCTTGGAGAGTCCAACTTTCCGGCATTAACTCCTGTAAACAGTCCCGGGAAAGATACTGATTCTTACAGCGATGATTCAGAGCAAACTGTTTCATCGTCTATCCCTCGAATGATTACCACTTACATGGCAGAAGGTGATCATGAACCTTCGACTAGCAATGAGGCTCATGAACAGAGGATTTCTTCTTTAGAACAACAATTGCGAGCTATGGCAGATACATTGAGTGCTATGCACACTCTAATGCAGGCTCAACAACAGACAGCACCACCAGTGGTATTGAATACCCATGTTGTTCCAAACCCCGAACCCTCTACTATTCCGGGGGTACAATCTAATATTCCTGTACAAACCACCCCAAGTCACTCTGGAGCTGGGGGTGGTACATATGCTGTAGTCCCTCCTCCCAATTACACTCAACAAGTCACAACTCCACAATCCTCTGGAATTGTTACAGAAGAGTTAAAGAATCTCAAAACTCAGTTTGAGGCATTCAAACAGAAGGATGGTTTACAAAGGTTAGGTATCAAGCAACCTTACCCGATAGAGTGGAAGCAAGTATCATATCCTCCTAAATACAAGCCTCCGACTATCTCCTTCTTTGATGGGACTACTTCCCCAAGTCAGTTCATTAATCACTTTGAAGTAATGACTGATCAATTGCAACCAAGCGATTCCCTCCTTACTCGGGTATTTGTTGGATGTCTCAAAGGAACGGCTTATGAATGGTACAGAAGTCTCCCTGACGGGTGTATTACTTCATTTGCCGGTTTCAAACAAATGTTCCTTGAACGATTCTACGAAGGGCTCAATGATATGACCATGTCGGCCCTCATAAGAATCAAACAGAAGAATAATGAGACCACTGAGGAATTCATTGAGAGATTCAGAAGAGAAGCCCTCAAAATGCCTCTTGGAACTCCCGATGCTGTTACGATCGACACTTGCAAGTCGAACCTCTTACCAATTATCAGCATGTGGACAGGGTCTACTCAGTTCCAAGATTGGCCTTCATTCATCGTCAGTGCCAAAGCTGCCGAAGTCAGTGCTGAGACCTTCAAAGGTCTGGGGGTACAAATGGCTCCCAAAGAATCAAATCAGAGTGCTAGCAATAGTACTCGACCCAACAATCGCAAAGGGAAAGAAGCTCTTGAAGTCAATCTCCAAAGCAGTAGTCAAGAAGTAAAGACTACCCAAGCTACTTCAGCTCCAACAAATCAACAACAGAGATCTCCTCGGCCGAAAGAAGAATATTCTTTCGATGAGGACGATGTTCAGGATATCTTTGAATGCTTGCTCAAAGGTAATAAAATACAATTGCGAGAAATTAAAAAGCCTGATGAAGCCAATAAAACAGATCATCCAAAATACTGTCCATACCATAGAATGCTGGGTCACACAATCCGGTCTTGCTATGTATTAAAAGAAAAGATCCAGGAGATGATTAAATCAGGAGCTGTGACACTAACACCCAAAGACAAGACAGTCACAGCAAATGTGATTTCAATGCAGTTTGGTGATTTCCCTCCTTTAATGGTGGAAAGTGGGATTGTTCCTATTCCTAAAGCAACTCTCGAGGTGGTGAATATCCCACCAGCACAGAATGAAGGACTTGTTCATGTCACAACTAAGAAGGGAGAAATCATGTGGATCCACCCAGACTTAAAGACAGAGTTTGAGACACCGTCCTCTTCTCCTCGGAAGACTCCTTCATCTAAAAAGAAACTCGGGAAAATTAAGTCATGCAATGTGACTTCTAGTACTACACCCGATTTTTATCTAACCTCTACTTTCATCTTGGCAGAAAATTCACTCCCTACTGAGGTAAAAACTGTACCTCAATTTGAAGATAAGTACAAGCCTGCATTCCATCTATATAATTCACAATCTCGTGAATTAATGGCAAAGATGGGCTATGATCTAGCCACTGCTCCTGGTCTGAACTCAGGCAAAGGACTCCGAGCACCTTTTGCCCTCACTATGAGACATAATCAATCTCGTGTTGGTCTCGGCTTCTGGGACGAAGCTCTCATCAAGCATAAAAGAACCAAAAGCAAGATGAAGAATTGCAATATGGTTTCGATAGATCCTGAACCAGAATCTGAAGTTGAAGTTCATGCTGGAACTCGGTCAGGAAAAATATATCTCAAAGATTATGCTGACACTTCTGGAGAAACCTCTGATGTCCCTCCGGCTACAGCCCCAACACCAGTCTCTACTGAAGAACCTTCAAATGTTCCTGTCGAGACAGTTCCATCTAAACCAACAACAGCTGACAAGGGCAAACAACAAGTCCGCTTCGACAAACCATTAAAGAAATCATCCCCTACAGGACTTGAAAAGCCTTATAATTTTGATATATTGGCACAACTAGCCAATACACCAGCTAAATTGTCAATCTTCGAACTCTTACGTCTCTCTAAAGAGACTCGAGAAACTTTGAGTGAAGCACTGTTACAAGCAAAAACTTGCTTAACTCTCCTCAAGAAGTTGGAAACAGAACCTGTCTCTCACTGCCATAATGTATTGGAATTTATTCCAAACATTACCTTTACGCAGGACGATATGCTGCTAGAGGATAATCGACATGATCGTCCTTTATATCATACAGGATATATTGATTCTATGAAGGTTGATCGTTTACTTATTGATCCAGGATCCGCTCTCAGTATTATGCCAAAGGCTATGTTAGATGCATTGAAGATACCTGTGCATAGTCTTTCCAGCACTATCACTACCATCTTGGGATTCAATCAAGGAAAAAGTAAGCCTTTAGGCAAGATTCGCCTTAAATTTTAAATAGGCGATCTTCGTACTAAGGTTACTTTTTACATCATCGACAATCATGGTTGCTCGTACAATGCTCTATTGGGGAGACCTTTCTTGCATGAACATAATATTGTTCCTTCAACTCTTCATCAGTGCTTCAAATATGTTGATGATAATGGAGAGGTTCAAAAAGAAGTGGCAGATCTTTACCCATTCAAAGGAGTCGAAGCTTACTTCAATGACGCTCGCATGTACAAAGATGAATACTCGAAAGTCTTGCAAGCTATGGATAACGAAGATGAGACATCCAAAGTTGACACCTTTATTATTCCTGTAAAAGGGCGTATTACTCCTCCACAGTCTGTTAAAACATCTGAAGAAGGCTCACTGATAATTCCGGTCAGTGGACGTACTACTTCATCATCCGCCCAAGGCTCACTGATAATTCCTGTCAGTGGACGCACTACTGCACCATCTTCCCAAGCTTCACAAAGTTCGCTGATCATTTCTGTCAGTGGACGCATCACTCCCCCTCCATCTTCTCAGGCTAGATCAGATACTCTAGTCATTCCAGTCAGTGGACGCATTACTTATCCACGGTCTTCTTCAAGGGAGCTCACCTCTTCTGAGCCTTTTGTTATCGATCTTAATCGAAACAAAAATTCTAACTGTTCTTCTTCTTCCCCCTTTGTCATTAATCTGACTAAGTCTGATAAGGCTCAGCCTTCTGTTGTAAATACAGCATCTAGTATTAATGAAGCATCTCCTTTGCAGTATATTGATGTTTGTAGTTATGTACAAAGTTATTTACAATTGCTAGATAGCTTAGAGCCACTAACTATAGGGGTTGTTCAAGCTCTTCATACAGACGTATCATTAGACTCTATACAGAAATGATACTTTGTGGTCCCCAGTCGAAAGAAGGGAGAAAATCCAATATTTTTCTATAAAGGACCTCAGAATCCTCCTAATCTGGAGGAGGATGATATAAATGACGATACTGGAAGATTACAGCTACGTCGCTACAGTCAGCAATCCAAAAATATCATCAAGAATATGGGTTATGATTTCAGAACCAGTCTTAATGGAAAAGGAAGAAGAATGCCTGTTCGAATTCCTCCATTAAAATACGGAAAGACAAAATGTGGTTTAGGTTACATTGCTCCCATCCCTTTTATCAACATAGTTCATGAAGAGTCAAAATTCAATAAAGACGAACAATCTGAAGATGAACGATCTGAGTCTTCTGATTCCCTTTCTTGGGATTCTGATACGAGTGTTGGCGATCTTCATCGCTCTATTCTATCCATCAATATGGTCTCTGTTGATGGCCCACAAGAAAATGGTGAAGATGAGGATGATTTTGAAATATCACCTGAATCAGAACAATGGGCTCAAAGATTAGATAATCAATGGAAATTCAGGTTCGAACAGAGGGAACCTCCTACTGAAGATAAACTGATCCAAATTGATGTTGGTGAAGAAGGTTTCCCCTAAACCAATATTCATCAGTGAGAGTCTTTCAGAAACAGATAAGCAAGATATGATCAAGCTTATTCGTGATTACATCGATGTCTTCGCCTGAAGTTACGAGGATATGCCAGGACTAGATCCGAAGATCGCAATGCACAAGCTTAATATTATGCCAAATGCTAAACCGGTCAAACAGCAACAGCGACGATTTCGTCCAGAAATTATGGATGCAATTGAAGCTGAAGTCAACAAGCTTATGGCTTCCGGATTTATCAGAGAGGAACAACATCCTGAATGGGTGGCTAACATCATTCCTGTTCTCAAGAAGACCGGCAAGATCCGAGTCTGTATAGACTTTCGTGATCTCAATGCTGCTTGTCCTAAAGACGAGTTTCCTCTTCCAATTACAGATGTAATGATTGATAACACATGTGGTTTCGAACGAATGTCATTCATGGATGGGTATTCGGGGTATAATCAAATCAAGATGTTTCCAGATGACGAGAGACATACTTCTTTCAGAACACCGATCGGTACATATTGTTATACAGTGATGCCGTTTGGTCTCAAAAATGCAGGAGCAACATATCAACGAGCAATGAGCACTATATTCCGTGAACATCTCCGAAAAATAGTCGAATGCTATGTTGATGATATTGCAGTCAAAAGTCGACGAAAGGAGGATCATATCCAAGATTTGAAGACTATATTTGATTTAATGCGTCAGCATCAACTTAAAATGAACCCTACTAAGTCCTTCCTAGGCATCTCTAGTGGCAAATTTCTCGGCTTCGTCATTACCGCTAAAGGTATACACGTGGATCCCGAGAAGATCAAAGCCATCCAAGAGATGCGTCCTCCACGCACCTTAAAAGAGCTACGAGGATTTCAAGGAAGGATTGCTTATATCAGGAGATTCATTTCCAACTTATCAGGACGCTGCAGACCATTCCACAAACTTCTGAAGAAAGGTGTATCTTTCATCTGGAACGAAGAATGTCAAAAAGCATTTGACGACATCAAACAGTACCTCATGAACCCTCCAGTTTTGGTACCTCCCGTCTCGGGAATACCATTTCTCCTATATGTTCGAGCTATGGATCATTCTCTTGGTGTATTACTCGCCCAGAAAAATAAAGATGGTCATGAACAGGCCATTTATTATCTCAGTCGCACAATGACAGGCGCTGAACCGCGTTATTCTCCAATCGAGAAAGAATGCCTAACATTAATGTTTGCTGTTCAGAAAACGCGATATTATATTATCGGTCAGACGATTCACGTCATTTCCAGAGTGAATCCACTCAGGATTATGATAAAGAAACCCGGTATTCTCAACTCTAGACTTGCTAATTGGGGAATCTTGTTAGCCCAATACGACATGCATTATATTCCTCAGAAGTCGGTTAAAGGACAGGCTCTTGCTGATTTTCTAGCAGCTCATGCAGTCCCAGAAGATTCTAAATTATATAATGAGATTCCCGATGAAGTTCTGGATTCAAATATGGTTTCTGAAGAAGTTCCTACCTGGCGTCTATTCTTTGATGGAGCATCTAGAATAGGTCCTAACGGCGATATTGTCGTCGAAGTTAGAATTGTTCTTGTATCCCCAGAGGGATTAACTATTCAGAGGGCTTATTCTCTGGATCAATCATGTTCAAATAATGTTGCAGAATACAATGCGTTGCTCATTGGTCTTCAACTCGCTAAACATCTGGATGTTCAATATTTAGAAGTTTATGGAGACTCTAAGCTTATCATCAATCAGATCAGAGGAACGTATGAAGTTCGTCATCAAGATTTGATACCTTATCATCGAACAGCACTCTCTATGGCCTCCTCCTTTGAAGGTTTCTTTATTGAACATGTTCGACGAGCCTATAATGCAGAAGCTGATGCTTTGGCTAATCTTGCTGCTGTATTAGCCATACCAATCAGACGTCAGCAAGTGATAGTGGTTTATAACCGAGAACTATTCTGCGTTGAAAATAATCTGGCTTTGGCTTTTCCCCATAATCCAGACGAAGATTCTCTCAACTTTGATGCTGAATTAAAGTTTGACAAAGTGTCCTTGTCTTCTTCCGATTCTACTATGGAATATGTCTTTTCTAACAAAATAGACACCGTAACTGAAGACTGGAGACGTCCGTTTCTGGACTTTGTGTTGTATGACATACTTCCTGATAACCCGAGTGAAGCAGCATCTATCCGGCGCCGGTCTCTCAGATTCTATTATAATCATACTACGAAGACACTATATCGTCGAGCCTATGATGGTCTTCTCCTTCGATGCATCGCTGGTGAAGAAGCACAACAGATAATCCGTGAAGCACATGATGGCGTCTGCGGAGCTCACCAGCCAGGTCTAAAACTTCAAGATCGTATCCGACGTATGGGTTATTATTGGCCCACGATGGTAGCTGATACCATTCAATATGCTCGAAAATATAAAGCCTGTCAAATTCATGCAGACTTTATCCATCAACCATCGGAGTTCTTACACCCAACAGCGGCATCATGGCCCTTTGAAGCTTGGGGCATGGACGTCATCGGTCCTATCAATCCACCATTATCAAAAGGACATCGGTTTATTCTAGCAATAACTGATTACTTTTCTAAATGGGCTGAAGCAATTCCGTTATCTGAAGTCAAGACTTCTAATGTTATCAACTTTGTCAAACATCATGTCATCTATCGATTTGGTGTTCCTCGGCGTATTATCCATGATAATGGACCACAGTTCGTCAGCTAGAAATTTACTCGATTCTGTGATGATCATCGGATTAATAATATGGCTTCTACAGCATATACTCCAGCAGCCAATGGACTAGCAGAAGCTTTCAACAAAACAATCATCAAACTCTTAAAAAAGTTCGTTTCTTCCAATAAACGTAACTGGAGTGAGAAGCTTGGTGAATGTTTATGGGCTTATCGCACCACAGTTCGCAATGCGACCGGATGTACACCTTTCTCTTTGGTATATGGGTGTGAAGCTGTTCTTCCCCTCGAGATATAAATTCCTTCTTTGAGAGTTGCAATCTCCAATGAATTTACAACAGAGAATAATGATCGACTTCGACTTCAAGAGCTGGAAGCTCTAGATGAAAAGCGATTGTATGCGCAACAAAATATCGAGCTATATCAAGCCCGAATCTCAAAAGCTTTTAATCGGAAAGTCAAAGTCAGAACATATCAGAAGGGAGAATTGGTCCTTACTGTCAGACGTCCGATGACCATGACACAAATGAGCAAAGGCAAATTTGACGCGAAATGGGAAGGCCCATTCGTAGTAAACAAAGTCTTCTCTAATGGAGCATATCAGCTTGCCTCTATGGACGGGAAAGTCACGATGATGCCTATCAATGGCAAATTCTTAAAAAAATATTATGTATAAATTTCATCAATATATAATATTTTCATTACTCCCCAGCAAGTGTAAAATCAAAAATTTATTCTTCTCTACAAAAGCTATTTCGATGTCGTTATCCCCAGCGGAAACTGATATTCTACCATGTATCATTTTCCCAGAGAATTTGATATTTTGTCTTATTAGATTCCCAGTGGATTTAATAAAGATCTTGTATAGAAAATCATGTCCATATCACCTCTGAATTTTCTATCTCAGTATGTACCATATTCTATGAAAATGATATCTCGTCCTTTTGATTTCTGAGTCTAAAGATCAGTGAATAAAGGCAAAATAATATAAAGCAGGAAGGATACATCATAAACAAAGTTTCCTTAAACAGAGTTTATTTGAGACAAATTCTTCAAAAAATACATCATCATGGAAGATCACTGGTATCCCTTTCGTACTTGGGACGAGGACCACATACATAATTAGCAAAAGAATTGAATACATCCTTTCCTGACCGCACCAAGAACTGACAGGCAGCCAGCCTCATTGCTTCTTCTTCTTCGGTTTCTCCTTGTTCGACCAGGAAATCCAAGATATCTTTCGGCAGCTTGGGAGCAGACGAGCTTTCGCCCGTCTCCTTCTTTTGTGAAGTCGAGTGCTCTTTAGCATTTTCATCAACTTTGGAGACGACTTCGGCTTTCTTCGTGTTCTCTTCGGAAGACATTTTGAATAAAAGCGAATAATGTGTGATCCTTCTACTCAAAGAGATGCTCTATTTATAGGCATATATTTGCCAGAATTAAAGGAACGTGTCTTTTCCCGATATTCATTCATTAATACTTGACGGTTCATCCGTGCATTTATTATATTCATCCGATGGTTCGTCTGTTCATAATCTTCTATCAATTGGAATTCGTTATCTTTCACATTTTCATAACCTTTGACCTCTGTATAAATACAAATCTGACTTTCTTTTTTGAGTCTTTACATCCTATCACGTCCATATTACCTCTGATGGTATTGTACACTCTAAAAACAGAAATCAAGATTTCTATTTATCATGTTCTTTTTACATCCAGAGAGATACAAAATCACTTCAGATAAAGAAGATTTATCATTTCCATTATCGTATTTTCATAAAAAGTCTATTACATTTCTTAGACTTTCCTACAAATTATAATGGAAATCTATTACAAATCTTGGATTTTCATTCTATGTACAACTGAGATCTATTTCTTCTTGGATCTTCTCCGGCAATCTCGTTGTTTGTGACAATTCCTGACTGTCTGGGCCTCAGTCACGACCAGATCAACAGGAATCAAACTCTGGTCTTATCTCTCAGACGAGAGGAGAACCACAGAGTATGGCAACACGATGGCGTGTTGCTGCCAATACAGCGCGTGGAGGAACGGCGGCACCTCAAGTAGATAGGAATGTATCCAAACCTTGGGATACAATTCCTAGTTCTACCGTGAAAGGAACTCTACTACCCAATCTCTCGGGTAAGAGTTGACTCCACCGTCCAACTCTCCATGTATAAAGGCTCTTCCTACCAACAGAGGAAGGCCATTATATCTCATGGAGAGTTCTGAGTTGTTTGATTTACGCGTCAAAAGCGTATGAGCTCTCTGATGTAGATGTCAGAAGGACATTCTCCATAGCATCCACATCGCCAATGCCAGTTCTGAAGCTGAAGAAAAGACTTAGCCAAGTTTCTGCGGAAAACAGCAAGAGGAAAAGAATTAAATCAACAGAAATGCCATATACGCTCAGAAACAGAAAGCCTATTTTCCAAAACAATGAAAACAGTATGTGTATTACACTGGATTTACCTTCAGGATTGACATTGAGAATTGGCAAACTGATGTCTGACATATTGCTCAGAATTCGAATGTTCAGGAGCATTTGCTTTCTGATTTGAGATTGAAATCTCACGTTGGTTCTCAGAGAAAAGAAAGAGAAAAGGAAGATGGAAATGAGTTCTGTGAAACTATTCTATCTATTTAAAGTATGGAGCATGAACCTATTCTTGGAAAGGATTCGCATGAATAGCGCTCGTAAACGTGAAATGAATGACACGTGTACTTTGGAAACCAGCACAGCCTTGGAAATATTCAAAGAGTGCTTTCCACAACGTTGGAAGATAGCGTAACTTACGGGCTATTTATTGGTGCACGCTATTCATTGGCGTACGTTATTTAGCGTAATTCACAACGTTAAAGGACAGCGTAATTTATAGCGTAACATACGCTGACATACGCTATTCAGCGGAATTCACAAAACATTGGAAAATAGCGTAATATACGCTATTTTATTGGCATACGCTATCTAGCGTAACTTACAACTTGGAAGACGACGTATTCTACAGTTATTCATCGGTGCACGTTGGTTTTCAACACAGATTTGGACTAAACAGAGGATTCTTGAATATTCATTTTTCATTAAGGCACTGATGGCCTTACAAAAAAAAGGGGAGGAAAAGGAAAGGAGTGCAATAAAGTCACGCTCTATTTTCCAGAGCGACTAAGCTTGACGCCTAACTCTTCTACGCTTTGGACCCCCATGCGGTGTAACAGAGCAACGAACATTTTACGCTTCTCTGCAAGGCTCTGCCCATCAGAAGAAGAGGAGCCGTCCAGACCAAAGTAGCCCAAGAAATTCTTGGCTAAATGCGTAGGGTCGTCCTTGAGCTCGATGACGACAGGTTCGGGTTCTTGGCCCCCAAAAGTGGGGTCACCATGGGAACAGAATCCCAACTTACGTGCTTCTTCTTCAGCGGCTTCCATTGGAGTCATGGTTTCAAAAGATGAAAGTCAAAAATTGAATTCTCTCGGTTTATATAATAGAGCTTGCTGGCTGTTCATATTCTTCCATCAGATTCAATCAATCTCGAAAAATGAAGAGTCATCATGACATTTAATGAACTTAATGCCAGCGTGTCAGGACTCATTCCCACTTTCTGTTCAAAGTAATTTCGAACTTTTGAAACTCATAAAGTTCAAAAACTTTGAAGGGGGTCTTGTAGGATGTGGAAAATTATGACACGCTGTCATTTTCATCCATACGCTTAAAGACAGATGTCAGTTGAAGCCATACGCTCAAACAGAAGTCATACGCTCAAGGCTATACGCTCAGTTAAGAGCCATACGTTCAGTTCAGAGTTGTACGCTCATTCAAAAGCCATACGCTCAGTAAATATTTTATTATTTACTGAAGTGACAGCACAGCATATGTTTAAATGAGGAATGAATCTGACACTTCATCTTTCGTGCAAAGACAGCTGTCACGAGAAAAGTAACCGTCGTATAGGTTTTCGAAGAGTCGGTTTTGTCTTTTACGAGGACAACTCAGCAGCCTTCATAAATACAAAAGCCATCATTACTGTCAGTTTTGACAGTTTGTCAGCCGTCAAATCCGCAGTCACGACGCTCGAAAAGATTTTATCAGTTATGGGAAGATATGGTGTACCAAAGAAGATTGATGATAGCCACGTGGCCACTTCTCCAGTGAGCGTATCGACCTCACATGACTCCTTCTTCACCCAGCCAAGTGAGCGTATGGACCTCACATGATTCCTTGCTAACCAAGCGAGCGTATGATCTCCATACGACTCCTTGCCCATAAAGTGAGCGTATGGATTTCCTATAGCACTACGCTGTCCAAATCAGCGTATGACTCCTCTTCAAAAGCTAGCGTATGACTCTACAGCAGTTGTATCCAGGATGATTTTCAACGTACAGTCAACACACGTTCTCACGTGTCCTGTACTCAGTTACCTATTTATTCAGAAGTTATGCAATGTGGCCTTCATGCCATCAATCTCTCCTGAATGTGCTCCACTACTCTCAACCGCACGCCAACGTGTCTTTGTCAGAATTTGCCACGCGTCCCTGCAGTTTTGCACACGTCAAGTAACTACCTGAGCGTATGGTTCAGGACAGTTATCCAGAACTCTATAAAAGAGAGTTTCTTCACCTTCATGAGGGGAGGTCATTTTTCAGAGAGAACAGAGAGATTGCCCAGTTGCTGTCCAAGTTCTTCGAAGATCGAGTTTTCTTCATCGCATCGTCCAAGGGATAAAGTAATCGTCTTCTAGATTAGATTCCTACAGTTGTAATTTTCTCAGATACAAAATAAATAAAGTGAATTTATTTATGGAAAACAGCTGGCTGCGAGTTTTGGTCAAGTGGAGGCGCACGACCAGGTGGGCGATGGGTTCATCAGCGTATGGAGGGTTCTGTTGAAGAAGTTGGCGCTGTGATTGTAAAACCCCTAAATTTCTACTAAATTTTTATCGATTTTTGGTACTGATTTAAAATTTTTGTATTATACGTCGCGTAGTCGTATTGTACGTCGTGCACGAAATTTTATTTTTCGTTTTGCTCGACGAGTGCGAATATGTACGAGCGTACATATTTTAGAAAAACATTTTTCCTATTTTTATGGTTTCAAAATAATATATGTAATAATTATTTCTAGCTATCATTATCAAGTCTATGATTTTAATTATGAAAAGCCTTTCATTTATACAGCTATAATAATAAATTATTTTCCTATAAAATGGTATATTAGAAAAGTATATTTATGTAAACATTATTTGTACATACATAAATATTTAGTAATTATTTATTAGTTATTTTAAATAATAGTGTATTTTCAAAATTATTATTATAGCATTTTTAGAAAACATATTTTGAAATTATTGTACCAATTTAAATCCTGATTTGATTTATGGATATATTTTGAATAGTAAATAAATATCTATATTTGGAATTTGAGTTATCTAAATTAATTTTAAAATAAAGGATAGAATTTAAATTAGATTTGAATTAGATTTGGATTAGATTTTGATTTCATTGATTTTAAATTAAATTAGGAAATATCTAAATTGGGTTTAAAGGAATCATAATTCTTATCCAATTGGGAATTCCCACATCCTATAAATAGGCAGGTACTCCCCCAACTTTTATTAATTTCTCCACAATTCACATCCACAAATATTTCTACCATCTACAAAATGTGCCGTGCATCGTGTCCGTGTCCCCTCTCCGTTCTTATTCCAACATATATACATATACATTGTATCCCTTGTGTCGGACACTCCCGACACATACAACCAAAATAAAGAAATCCTAAACCTAGTTACTACTCTGTCCTCCACCGAATCCCGTCAGCCACCCGTACCACCTACACTAAACCACCTAGCCACAGGTTCCCTTCCGCCTCGGCATCTCCGCGACCCCATCTCCGACTTCACCTCCGCCACCCACGTCCGTTGCATCCACCATCATCAACATCACCACCACCATCAGTACCACCACCACCCCGGTCGTCCCTTAACACCAAACGCAGTTACCGCCACCGCGACCGGCCGACCCACCCGAAACCACCACCAAAAATCGGCCATCATCGGCACCCGAACCCATCGTAACCACCACCGCCACCAAGAAAGGAAAAAAAATAAACACCACGGCCACCAGCACTTACCTCCGCTGTGTCGGACACCGCCGAGCCTTCGGCTCACCGCAGCGCCGACCCTCACCTTTGGAACTCCCGTCGACCACCTACCGTCGCCGCAGTGACCACCGCTCCTCAGTGGCGGTGCAACTCCACTTGCAGATCTATCGCGCCATCGCCAAGACGTGCTCCCTCCGGTCGGAGCCAACATCACAGGTCTGGCGCCACTCTCCAGCAGGCCGTCGCACGTCTGTGCCGTCGTCCTGATCCACCGCAGTCGAGTCGGGCGCCTTCGCGTCTCCACTAGGTCGGAGGTTCCCCTCGAGCTTCCGACTAGCCATCTCCGTCGCCGGACCGAACCTAGCCGTACCTCACCGTCGCATCGGCGAACCCCTCCGACGAGCGACCGCCCTCCGGTAACACCCCCGCTCACTCCGCCTTCGAAACCCTCGCTCACTCCGCCCCTTCTCCTTCTCCCTGGCCGCTTCCTCCGCCCGTAGCCACCGCTCCGCCGCGCTTTGCCGCGCCGTCCGCCGACCCAAAGCCCCTTCTCGCTAACCTCCCGCCGCCACAACCGCGACCTCGACCGCCTCTGTCGCGCCGCCGGCGACCCCACACAGTCCCGAGCCCTTTCTTCTCTTCACCTTCCGCCTCCGCCGACAAGGCCCGATGCCCCGCCAGACCGTCGATCGCCTCCGCCCCTTTTCCCTCTCACTCACTCTCTTCTCCTGCTCTCTCCCACTTTTTCTATTCTCTCTCTCACCCTCTCGAATTATTCTCAGCCGTTCTTCCCCTTTTCCAAAGGAGCAGAACTGTTCCTCTTGGTTTTAGTTAAAATTATTAATAATTTTATTATTATTATTATTATTATTATTATTATTATTATTATTATTATTATTATTATTATTATTATTATTATATTAATGTTAGCTATTTATTTTATTCTCTTTTCTATTTTACTTGTATCTACTTATTAATGCAAAACATATATACAATAACATAGCACTAGTACTATATCTTATAGATATTTTCTATTATAAAATATAATATGTGTACAGAATTTTATATGATTAGTCAGCAATATTATTCTTTTATTACTATATTATTGATATTAAAATTTCTAAACTATTTCGTAATAAAATATATTATTAAGGGTTGACCTTATATGTACACTTAAAATTTGATTTCAAGGCATAATTATATTATCATTTTATGGTACTTTATCTGTAGCCTTTTTCCTACAAATTTTATTTTGACAAAAATTTGGTTTTCCTTAAAATGGTTTTTAATATATATTATATTCAAGGATTACTTAAAAACTATTTCAAATAACAATATATATATATATTTGGATTATAAATAGCTTTCTACAAACCGTATATATATTGTTACTCTAGATTCCTCTTCGATTATCTTCCACTTTCGCGATTAGTCCTATTATTCCTATTCCTTTGCCCATTTCAAGACTACCTTAAGTCCACCCTAACTAATTCAACCGTCCTGGACCCAATGGCACTGTCCGTGCCACCATCAGGGGTCACCTTGCATAGTTGTTACACCGAAGTCGCAGTTCATGCCACCATGATTATCGCAGCACACCAGGCGCCCTACCAGGCAAGACACCTTGCCATTTGCTGTTTACTTATTTTAGCTCATATTTCATGCATTGTTTATTATTTTCTTTATGCAAAATAAACTGTGATACATGGCATAACTGTTAGAACTTACTGTTCATTTATATTTCCTGCTATGTATTATTTTTCTTACACATTAAACCTAGATTTAAGGGACCACCTTTGTGTCTTGCATTCATGGCCTTGACACGTTGTACCATGAAGTTGTGTGTCGCATGTAGAACACAAAAGTGCGTGATTGGCTGGCCACCAGTACGTACAAGCCGTGCGATAGGAATAACCGCTAATAGAGATTGCATGCTAGTTTGACTTAGCGGTTATAGCGGTTTTGTGTTGTGGATACAACACAGTAGGCATTGGGCGGGGAGGATAATTCCTTAGCGTATGGGCTTCGATGCACTTTCCTTGTGACCCGAACTCTCCGCTGGAGATACGGGGTTGATGACCCATGATTACTGACGGCCACTGACGATTCTGCGGAACGTCATGCTCTTACTGATGGGGCCTCTGGTGCCCAAGGGGGGACTATGTCGATCCTATTTAGCCAGGGCCCAAGCGTAGGAAGGATTGTTCTTAACTACATTTCACTTAGAACGGTTAGGCACCTTTATCCGTTAGGTACGAGTACTTTTGGTTTGGGTACTTGTATTTGACCGTGGCTTGGAACGATAACTTGTCGCAGATTAGTTCGTCACATCTTGTCCTTGTTTGGTTGTAGGTGTGACTTACTACTTCGATGAGAAGGTATTGAACCTTGTTGGGGTCCGGATACCATATTGGATTATTAGCATGGAAAGATACGTTACCGTGAATTAGTTTACCATCTCCTGTCCTTGTTTGGTTGGGGCGATGGTACGCTCGTTCAGTAGGTACGTATTAGACCATGTTATAATTCAATTGACTTATTTATTTGAGCAGTATTTATTCAGTTTATATGGCATGATATTATGTGTCTTGTTACGTCCCTTTGAGGACCTGGTTATCTCTCCAGGTGTGTGCTATTATCCCTTGCAGGTGCTCTAGCTCTAGCCCTGATCCGCTATATTTCTTCGAGGATGATTGCATTTTGGATCGTCTTCGCTTCGCTCGCCAAATTTATTCTTTTGTATATCATGTATTACTTTTCATTGTTGGTAGTAGATTTGTCTCCGCCCAACATATTGTACCCAAGACAATTTATTACCATTATATGATATCTTTTATCATTTATTTTGTGTGGATGAGAATAGTATTGGTTCTACTGCATTTTACAGCTTATGTACTCATACGATGATTCCATATATTGGAGTGTATTTCGTATGTATACAGCTGGCATGTCTACGTTCCTAGTCCTACGTATTTTGGGACTGGGGCGTTACATATTTTTGTGGCGGCCCATGCAGGTTAAGATAAATTGTTTGGTTACTTTACCGTACCAAGCAAGCCTGCGAATAGGATTAGAAGTCTAAGCTCTCATCCACATACTTGACCTCTTTCCTTGATTTTATCTACCGTTTGACTCATCAATTGCATCATGCTTGCTTCCTTCCATCCCTATTCTTATCTTCCCTTCGTGCTTGCTAGAGATTGACCCTACTAGTTAGTTGTCCCAAAACACCCTTAGCTTAATTCTTTAAGTTGGATAGAATACCCCATGACCTGACACACCATTGACCATTAAGGGTATACAAATAGTATTATCTAGACCATAGAGACTAGAGGAATTTAACCCATTTGGTCAACCAAGCCTTGGTCAATAAAACCGTAGAATGGTATAGGAATAAACAAAACTTAGATTCTTATGACTCGTAGACTATTCATATTTGTTTATTTCATCTACCATCGTGCATATGTTCTACTATCTAGACTAATGATGCTAATATAGCCTAGTATTTGCAAGCTAATTTTTTTTTTTCTATCGAGCTTGATCAAGGCATATGATATTGAGCGGCCGCTCACTAACATATTGTCTATCAGAACCGGTGCATGATGGTCTGATCAACCAAGTGCACTTTGGTTCGCTTTTATCTATCGTTCTACGTGGATGGGGACATAGCTAAACTTGTCCTCTAGAGTCCCATCTGCGACTGCCTTGGCAACTCCTTTTAAAATTTTCGGTCGTCCTTGAATCACGTATTCGTATTCGATATCATCGTCTTCGAACTCTTTATTGCTTCGCCCTCACCTATTTTAGGAGGACGAAAGCGTCATACTAGAACTTCCTCTAACCTTCCCATCGACTATGACCACTCCCACTCGATGTTGCTATATCTTCATCCCAAACTACTCGGCCCTATCAAGACCCTCTAATCGCTTAATTAAAGCGAATCTATTTCGTTCTCTTAATCGTGGCCCTCATTCATTACCCGTGAATATACCGTATTGTTTTTCTACGATTTAGATCGCGATTTCTTACGACATGATTTTATGAAAACATTGTCATCGTTGAATCCCCATTGATACCCCCTTGTGTCTTCTCACCCCCCGACAAATTCTTAATTTCGAGGACGAAATTTTTTTTAAGTTGGGTAGGATGTAAAACCCCTAAATTTCTACTAATTTTTTATCGATTTTTGGTACTGATTTAAAATTTTTGTATTGTACGTCGCGTAGTCGTATTGTACGTCGTGCACGGAATTTTATTTTTCGTTTTGCTCGACGAGTGCGAATATGTGCGAGTGTACATATTTTAGAAAAACATTTTTCCTATTTTTATGGTTTCAAAATAATATATGTAATAATTATTTCTAGCTATCATTATCAAGTTTATGATTTTAATTATGAAAAGCCTTTCATTTATACAGCTATAATAATAAATTATTTTCCTATAAAATGGTATATTAGAAAAGTATATTTATGTAAACATTATTTGTACATACATAAATATTTAGTAATTATTTATTAGTTATTTTAAATAATAGTGTATTTTTGAAATTATTATTATAGCATTTTTAGAAAACATATTTTGAAATTATTGTACCAATTTAAATCTTGATTTGATTTATGGATATATTTTGAATAGTAAATAAATATCTATATTTGGAATTTGAGTTATCTAAATTGATTTTAAAATAAAGGATAGAATTTAAATTAGATTTGAATTAGATTTGGATTGGATTTTGATTTGATTGATTTTAAATTAAATTAGGAAATATCTAAATTGGGTTTAAAGGAATCCTAATTCTTATCCAATTGGGAATTCCCACATCCTATACATAGGCAGGTACTCCTCCAACTTTTATTAATTTTTCCATAATTCACATCCATAAATATTTCTACCATCTACAAAACGTGCCGTGCATTGTGTCCGTGTCCCCTCTCCGTTCTTATTCCAACATATATACATATACATTGTATCCCTTGTGTCGGACAGTCCCCGACACATACAACCAAAATAAAGAAATCCTAAACCTAGTTACTGCTCTGTCCACCACCGCATCCCGTCCAGCCACCCGTACCACCTACACTAAACCACCTAGCCACAGGTTCCCTTCCGCCTCGGCATCTCCGCGACCCCATCTCCGACTTTACCTCCGCCACCCACGTCCGTTGCATCCACCATCATCGACATAACCACCACCATCAGTACCACCACCACCCCGGTCGTCCCTTAACACCAAACGCAGTTACCGCCACCGCGACCGGCCGACCCACCCGAAACCACCACCAAAAATCGGCCATCATCGGCACCCGAACCCATCGTAACCACCACCGCCACCAAGAAAGGAAAAAAATAAACACCACGGCCACCAGCACTTACCTCCGCTGTGCCGGCCACCGCCGAGCCTCCGGCTCACAGCAGCGTCGACCCTCACCTTTGGAACTCCCGTCGACCACCTACCGTCGCCGCAGTGACCACCGCTCCTCAGTGGCGGTGCAACTCCACTTGCGGATCTATCGCGCCATCGCCAAGACATGCTCCCTCCGGCCGGAGCCAACATCACAGGTCTGGCGCTACTCCCCAGCAGGCCGCCGCGCATCTGTGCCGTCGTCCAGATCCACCGCAGCCGAGTCGGGGGCCTTCGCGGCTCCACTAGGTCGGAGGTTCCCCTCGAGCTTCCGACTAGCCATCTCCGTCGCCGGACCGAACCTAGCCGCACCTCACCGCCGCATCGGCGAACCCCTCCGACGAGCGACCGCCCTCCGGTAACACCCCTGCTCACTCCGCCTTCGAAACCCCCGCTCACTCCGCCCCTTCTCCTTCTCCATGGCCGCTCCCTCCGCCCGTAGCCACCGCTCCGCCGCGCTTTGCCGCACCGTCCGCCGACCCAAACCCCCTTCTCGCCGACCTCCCGCTGCCACAACCGCGACCCCGGCCGCCTCTGTCGCGCTGCCGGCGACCCCACACAGTCCCGAGCCCCTTCTTCTCTTCACATTCCGTCTCCGCCGACAAGGCCCGATGCCCCGCCGGACCGCCGATCGCCTCCGCCCCTTTTCCCTCTCGCTCACTCTCTTCTCCTGCTCTCTCCCACTTTTTCTATTCTCTCTCTCACCCTCTCGAATTATTCTCAGCCGTTCTTCCCCTTTTCCAAAGGAGCAGAACTGTTCCTCTTGGTTTTAGTTAAAATTATTAATAATTTTATTATTATTATTATTATTATTATTATTATTATTATTATTATTATTATTATTATTATTATTATTATTATTCTTATTATTATTATAGGTATTAATATTAATGTTAGCTATTTATTTCATTCTCTTTTCTATTTTACTTGTATCTACTTATTAATGCAAAACATATATACAATAACATAGCACTAATACTATATCTTGTAGATATTTTCTATTATAAAATATAATATGTGTACAGAATTTCATATGATTAGTCAGCAGTATTATTCTTTTATTACTATATTATTGATATTAAAATTTCTAAACTATTTCGTAATAAAATATATTATTAAGGGTTGACCTTATATGTACACTTAAAATTTGATTTCAAGGCATAATTATATTATTATTTTATGGTACTTTATCTGTAGCCTTTTTCCTACAAATTTTATTTTGACAAAGTTTGGTTTTCCTTAAAATGGTTTTTAATATATATTATATTCAAGGATTACTTAAAAACTATTTCAAATAACAATATATATATATATATGGATTATAAATAGCTTTCTACAAACCGTATATATATTGTTACTCTAGATTCCTCTTCGATTATCTTCCACTTTTGCGATTAGTCCTATTATTCCTATTCCTTCGTCCATTTCAAGACTACCTTAAGTCCACCCTAACTAATTCAACCGTCCTGGACCCAATGGCACTGTCCGTGCCACCATCAGGGGTCACCTTGCATATTTGTTACACCGAAGTTGCAGTTCATGCCACCATGATTATTGCAGCACACCAGGCGCCCTACCAGGCAAGACACCTTGTCATTTGCTGTTTACTTATTTTAGCTCATATTTTATACATTGTTTATTATTTTCTTTATGCAAAATAAACTGTGATACATGGCATAACTGTTAGAACTTACTGTTCATTTATATTTCCTGCTATGTATTATTTTTCTTACACATTAAACCTAGATTTAAGGGACCACCTTTGTGTGTTACATTCATGGCCTTGACACGTTATACCACGAAGTTTTGTGTCGCATGTAGAACACGGAAGTGCGTGATTGGCTGGCCACCAGTACATACAAGCCGTACGATAGGAATAACCGCTAATAGAGATTGCATGCTAGTTTGACTTAGCGGTTATAGCGATTTTGTGTTGTGGATACAACACAGTAGGCATTGGGCGGGGAGGACAATTCCTTAGCGTATAGGCTTCGATGCACTTCCCTTGTGACCCGGACTCTCCGCTGGAGATACGGGGTTGATGACCCATGATTACTGACGGCCACTGACGATTCTGCGGAACGTCATGCTCTTACTGATGGGGCCTCTGGTGCCCAAGGGGGGACTATGCCGATCCTATTTAGCCAGGGCCCATGCGTAGGAAGGATTGTTCTTAACTATATTTTACTTAGAACGGTTAGGCACCTTTATCCGGTAGGTACGAGTACTTTTGGTTTGGGTACTTGTATCTGACCGTGGCTTGGAACAATAACTTGTCGCGGATTAGTTCGTCACATCTTGTCCTTGTTTAGTTGTAGGTGTGACTTACTACTTCGATGAGAAGGTATTGAACCTTGTTGGGGTCCAGATACCATATTGGATTATTAGCATGGAAAGATACGTTACCGTGAATTAGTTTACCATCTCCTGTCCTTGTTTGGTTGGGGGGATGGTACGCTCGTTCAGTAGGTGCGTATTGGACCATGTTATAATTCAATTGACTTATTTATTTGAGCAATATTTATTCAGTTTATATGGCATAATATTATGTGTCTTGTTACGTCCCTCTAAGGACCTGGTTATCTCTCCAGGTGTGTGCTATTGTCCCTTGCAGGTGCTCTAGCTCTAGCCATGATCCGCTCTATTTCTTCGAGGATGATTGCATTTTGGATCGTCTTCGCTTCGCTCGCCAAATTCATTCTTTTGTATATCATGTATTACTTTTCATTGTTGGAAGTGGATTTGTCTCCGCCCAACATATTGTACCCAAGACAATTCATTACCATTATATGATATCTTTTATCATTTATTTTGTGTGGATGAGAATAGTATTGGTTCTACCGTATTTTACAGCTTATGTACTCATACGATGATTCCATATATTGGAGTGTACTTCGTATGTATACAGCTGGCATGTCTACGTTCCTAGTCCTACGTATTTTGGAACTGGGGCGTTACAGTGATGGTGGCTATGGCGGCTGGGTTGGCCAGGTAGATGAGAGGTTTTGTGGAGGCGGTGGAGATGATGATGTTGTGGGTGATGTTGGGTGTAGGCCGTAGAGGAGTAGGGTCGGGGAGTTATGGAAGGTCGCGGTCATGGCCGGATATAGGTCAAGCGATGGAGGCATGACTGTGGTGGCCAGAGGTGGCACTGGGGTGAAGTCGGAGGCAGTGGTCCGGGCAGAGTAGCAGTGGTCGGGCTGGAGGAGGTCGGACAATAGCAGCAGTTGGCTGGGCTCTGGCAGGGTTTGGCCGGAGTCGACTCAACCAAGGAGGAATGATGGCGGCTGGAAGATTTATGGTTACGTTTTCTTTCTTTTGTGTAGTGTCATGTGTCGGATACGGAAAAGTTGACGGATTAGATGTGTCCAGTTTGTCGAACATGGGGAAGACGATGTTGTAGATGTATTGATATTGGATATAGTAGAAAGACACCCGGGGTCGGACCCGAGGCCGTCACGGCTGACACGGTAAAGGTGGAACAGACACAGTGCATGGACGATGGTTGAATTTTTTTACGAAAAAAGTGATGGCAAGGCTCTCCTATAAATAGGGTTGAGAAATCCTAGTTAGATAAGGAGTTGAAATTTTAAATTTTCCTTTAGATAATCCCTATTATTTATTTATACAGAAATGAATTTAGTAAAAACTAAATCCCAATTTAAATCACCACAAATATTTAAACATTAATATTAAATAAATTTAAAATATCTTTTTATAAATTAAAATAATTCCAAATAATTTTCTAAAATCAAATTTTACAAATATACATGAATTTATTTTCTTGTACATCGCATGCAAAATAGTACATATTATTTACATAAAAATTATTTTCTAAAATAATGCTTGTATATGTATAACAAATAAAATATCATATATCTAAATAAAGTTAGAAAAAATCTGGTATGACACATTTTATAGATACTGAACTCAAGGAATATAGGACAGGTAGCGAACCTCTATGTGTACATCTCATCTTTATGGACTGAACTAAAGAAGTGATCTGAACAGGTTACCTTCATATAGATTGATGCAATTTACATATTGGAACATGAACAACCAATTAGTGGAATGATACTAGGATATGCATTGTACTAAAGGTATATGAGTTAACCTTAAAGTATGAAGGACAGAAAAAAGGGAAGGTAACATACCACCTACGAATTGAACCAAGATATGGATGCTACTCGAGCTACCCATGATAATGAATGTTAACTGAATGGAGTGGCAAATGGACATAACCAATTAAGGCAGGGAACATAACATATCTCGACTGGACAGTAGACTAACATGTCAATCCTTTGTCCATATATGGACTTGAGGACTGAACAAGTGAATGTGGACTAAAACATAGGCTAGGGGCTATACAAATGCAGTAGGCAGATAGATGCTTGGCAATGGAGCTTAGGATGTGAAGTGAATAGGTCTGATACAGAAGATTTGGTCTGATACCTCATGAAGAGGATATATACTAACATTTAGAAGACAACACAGATATCATAAGATGGGACTGGTCAATCGATCGAACAGAACCTGGGCTATATAGTGTGAGAGTGAGGATTTAAAGATTATAACTGAATCTATAAAAGAGGCAGGGCAGAACACCACAGTAAGGGGGTGACATCAATACCACAGGGTTAACATGGTATGAAATATAAAGTTAGTGTTCAGTATACTTAGATGCAAGTCCCTTAATCCATTCTAACCTATCAAACCATTCTAATTCGACTGAAACATGGATGTTAGGGACATGACAGATTATGGAATCAGGATAGATTATTCAAATGGACAGAACAAGAATGTCTAAACATAACTAGGTTGTGTATCAACTAGTGTACAACAGGCAACATCAACTGGGTGTTAGGATTTAAAGGATAACGCACACACAGGTTCAATTGATGAACATGAAGACTGAACATGGACTCAATGTCCTATTTGAAGGGACAGAACAAAAGATGGACAGATCAAGTGATCATGTATGATCATATATGTCTAAGCACTGACTGAGACAAGGTGGGAAGTAAAGCAGATCATTTAAAGTAGACTAACATCATGACCTATACAAATATCCCATACTCTATGATGGTTATAGGAAAGATCAATATAAGCATTGACCCCTTCCTGGAACAGACATAAAGGGATATCAAATCGAGAGATGTCTGATACTTAAATGAGATATAGGACAGAGCATTACAAATGCATAAGACTGCTATTACAAATGATGAAGGACAGAACAAGAATGAACAAGAATGTGGAATGGCTAGTCAGTGATAGAACACAAACCAGGGAGGATATAGCAACTAAACCACAAGATATATGGACTTGTCAAGACAGGGACTAAGGGAATGAACCATACTAAGCCATCAAGGATTGAACATATATCTGATACATGAACATACAATAGTGTAGGCTATGAATGGTGGGGACTGAACATCAAATTAAGAAGAGACTGAACAAATATAGTAGGACAGAACTAAGCAGTGAACAATATCAATTCAGAGTCCCAACCAATCATCCCACATCCAATATACTCCACCAATCCAAACAAAATCACAACACAACACCCAAGGTGGATAACTCCATACATAATCAATAGAAAAACAAAGTTAAATCTGAAATTTAAACATTAAACGCCCTAAGAGTCATTTCATCGAACACTTGATGTACGTATTCGATACGGTACGATACGCCCGTGATACGCACCTCAAATGGATCCACAAATGACTCAAGGCATCCCTAATGTCAAGGGGGATCCTAAATGAATGCATCTACATTAAAGAATAGAAAATTAGAGGGTTTAGAGGGCTCTTACCAATTGGGAGATGGATTCCCAATGAACAAATCCTTAGATCTAATCTCCACCAAGCTCCAATGGTCAAATTGCTCCAATAAGCTCCCAACTAGTCAATAGAGGCTTCCTCTCTTCAAGGGGAAGAGTTTGCAATTAATTTTGGGGAATTTGGAGGAGAAATGGATGTAGGAACAATTTGGGGGAAACTCCTAAAAATGGGGCTTGAAATGAAATGAGAGGAGTAAGAAGATGAAGTGGTGATATTAATAGGAAGGGGGAGGCAAGGTGGGTAGGACACATGATGTAGGCTAGGGTTTGGGTCCATGGAGAAAGTCTAAGGAGTCCCTCTCTAATTGTCATGACAAGTTTTTTAGGAAGGGTCAATCTAACTTAGTGTTTTAGTCTAATTAATCCTAAATGGTTTCTACTTTGATTAGAGACTAATTAACTATTTAGAAATGAATTTAAGGTTTGTCTAAATTCACTAACTAAGTCTCCTTTGGTCATGACTAATTATTTAATCAATGTGGTTCTACGGTTTTACCAAATTATATCACTAACATAATTCAACTAATTAAATAATAACTAAAAACAATTAATTTCATAAAAGTAAAAAACACCCTCATTTTAGAAAAGTGGTAGTTACAAAAAGTCCTATACCCGAGCCCCTCCTACAGTTGTCAATATGACTAATACATAGAAGGCCTATATGTAATGATACTGAACATATAGAGCCACCTACTACTCTTAGTTAACTGATACAACTGCGAAGTAAGGACTGGACAAATGGGGCTAACCCGAGCATATATATATTAGCTGATACAAAATGTAATAACAAGGACTGAAACAAATGAGACTAAGGTAATCCCCCAATCTCAAACCAGTTAACTAATGCATACACAAGCTATAGATTGATACAAAATATGAAGACATGACTGCTACAAGGACTGAGCAAATATATATAGGGACTGATACATCTAAATTCAAGGATGGCTGATACAAATACAGAGTAACTGATATATAATAGCATATAGGAATGAATCATATGACTGATACTAGACTCATCTACTGATATAGGTGTGGGCCCCCTCCTGCATACATATGAATAACACATAAGCAAGATGAAAAAAAACTGATACATGTATGTCCCTATAGGACTGAGCATACATTAGCCACAACTGATACAGTAAATCTAATGACTGAAACTCAATGGCCTTCACATATATTGATACACAAGGCCCCTTGCTTCCTATCCTAGTATACTACTACCATGTGTTGCTATTGCCTTGCTATAAGCAGGGCTTCCTACTGCTGCTCTGTAGAATGGCCTAAGCCGAGCCATCTTAACTCAAATGACTGATACATTAAGGGTTTAGGATTGATCCTAAATATACCGATGCCAAAAATGGAGGATATGACTGAAACAAATGGAGTTCAATTGTTTGATACAAAATGCAATAAGGGATTGGGACCATTCAGCTATACTCGAGCTCACCCCCATTCAATCAGTTATAACTGATACAAACATACAGTGACTGCTATAGGTAATCTCCTAAATATGACTCAATTGATACACACACCAAGTATCGAAGCCCCTAATTGAGACTGATACAAATAGGCAGACAAGGACTTATACTAAAGGGAAAGATTATGACTGAAATAATATAGTATATGGATGAACAAATACTAAATATGGGTTGTATATCATATGGGGCTAACTCGAGCCTCCATATAAATAAACTGATGCATGGTGCTCTCCCCTATATTACTGGTAGACTGGTTAGGGACAGATACATAGTATAGAACCTCTCTAATTATACATTGACACAAGTTGCATCAAGTGACTGGTACATTAATAAGAAGTAAGGACTGTTACAGGATATCAAACAGGGACTGATGCAAGGTATACAAATCCCCTCATACATTGCTCAGTCTATATAACAGTCCACTAGTTATGCAATAGTCCATACATGTTCACAAGTCCCCAAGGCACACAAACACATCAAACTCATTCCTAATCACTAGGTAGGCTTACAAATGCTAACTTATAGCAATGCACATCTAAAACAAAGGTCAAAACTGAATTTAGAGTATTGAATGCTCTTTTGGTCATTTTGTTAAACACTTGGCGTGTGTAGCAGATACGTTGCAATACGTCCATGATACACACTCCAAATGGATCCAAACTTGACCCAAAGCACAGCCACATATCCTAAATCACAAATATGTCCTAATGAACCTATTCACAAACCCTAGAAATGCTATTCTCGGATTTTCCCCTATTTGAGTCAAATACAAAGGAAAAAGTCCTCAAATAGGAAGAAAAGTGTCAAAACTCCTCACCGTGGGCATTCCTAATGCATGGGGGTTCCTATTTGATGTCTCTATACTATTTAATACAAAATAGAGGGTTTAGAATGCATATACCTATTGGAAGATGTATTTCCAATCAAAAAGCTCCAAGATCTAGAAGTCCTCAAGCTCCTGATGGAACTGTGGATTCCCAGGACCCTTACTTTGGTGTGCGTATTGATCGATAGAAAGTTAAAAAAATTTAATACGTGTTCTAACCCGTTATAGGCGGAAACTAGGGTTCACGAATTATACCTGCGGCGGAAAGAAGACAAGTAATTCTTGGCAATCTCGAGCGGACGACCCCATGATCTTCTGCACGTATTCCTTCCTCGAGTTGGACGTCGTGTGGGCGACGATGATGTGGGCGACGATCTCCCACCGTGAATTACGAATTTAGAGAAAGCTCCAGATTTCTGATCCGTCATTTGGCGGCCAGAGAATAGAGGATATATATAGGCTACGGTAGGGACGATGAAGAAAAATTAGGATTAGGCCTCCTAACCGATCTGGATATCCCGTATTCAGTCCTAACACACAATCCAGTCCCATTAACAGTAGCTCGGTCCACTAATGAGCTATTGTTGTACTACCTCCCTAATCCCAAATTATGTTTGTTGGCTCCTTTTATTATATGCTCGTTTGGCTCCCCATGTTAAGATATCGAATGTTTGTCGATCAAATTAAGTTACTGACAAATATATTGATTCGACATCTTTCATCCTTAAGTAGTACCGCTCAACTTTATTTGTCATATCAGATATAATCCACCTGCAGGGTTTACATGACAATCCTTATGAGCTCCTTAAGGGGACATCATCAACCTGATGTATCGGGACATGGATTCCATTTATAATCAACAACCCATCATACATATAATGTTATTACCCAATTCATAGAGGTTATTAATCCATAATGAATCTCACTCATTCATGAGTCAAAGTAATGCACATTGCATATACATGTCCGTTATTATATCCGGATTAAGAGCACAAGCATCCATAATAACAGAGGTGTTTGTTCTCTTATGTAGTCAGTACAAAGAGAACAACCTCAAGTGGTCCTATTCAATACACACAAAGTGTACTAGTGTAAACCTATAGTCAAGATAGACTAATACCAGATTACACTACAACCATTCCAATAGATTGTCCAAGTCCATCTAGGTTGTGAACTATTTATATACTCCATAGGGAACTGATAATATGATCTTCTGTGTGATACCACACACCATATTATCTACAATATAGAATATCAGACATTTGTATTAACACTTGCAACAAATACAATATGCAAACATTTGCCTATATGATTCTCATTCAAAATTTAAGGAAATAAGGTTACTACAAAAGTGATACTTTTAGTATATAACCCTAACAGCTCCTCGATATCTTAACACGGGAAGACAAACAAACATATAATAAGAAGGAGCCCATAAACATAATTTAGGATTAGGAAGGTTGTGCAACACTCTTTAGTGGACCGAGCCATTGTTAACAGGCCTGGGTTGTGTGTTCTGGCTGAATACGGGATACCTAGACCCATTAGGAGACCTAAACCTAATTTCTCCTCATGGTCCCTGTCGTAGCCTATATATACCCTCTATTTCCTGGCCGTCATATACATCCTAAGATGTCACGCCCCAGAACCAGAATACTAGAGAGCGGGGAACAAACACAGCCAGCTACGTATATTGAAGTGCAACCCACCTCGCAATACAGTCACGGCTGTCTAGATACATGAGGGTTAAACTACAATCCATTAGTCTCTATGGTCAAGAACAATCCTAGTATCTCAATCTCAAGCAAGCAAATAGATGTACAAGATATTAGATCATCAGACATACAAAGTAAGGCATCCCAAACATTACATATTCAGATAATCATGAAGCTAGTCATACAAAATGCGAGACTAGCAAGAGTTAAGTCATACATGATCAACCCTAAGATTTGTCAATCATGTTATAGCCCTTAGGCAAGCAAAAATTTAGTTTCAACATGACCTAACACTTGCTCGACAGCTAAACGCCTCAAAAGAATAATTTACAATAGAGTGGGAGAGCAAAATAAGAAACCCACTCGTTGCCAGGATTACGTCTGGTGTTCACCATCTGGCTGGAAGACTGGAAGATCCTCGGGTATCACTCCAAAATCTGGCCATACAAAACCAGCTGGGTCAGACCCCAGAAAGAGCAAGTGCCACAAGGGAGGCTTCACTAAGGAGCTAAATCCAGCATATAATAAACATGAAAACATATAAAAGAGCATGATAAAATAGCATGAAGGACAGGGTTAGAATAAAACAATAACTTGCATTAGAAAAAATAAGAGACGTGATATAATTCTCATAATGAATCATGAGACATGCATTCAGGCACGGCCAATCAAGTCCTATGCATTCAGGCACGACCAATCAAGTCCTACGGCTTGCTATCATTAGCTAACTAGGGTTAATACATGCCTAGTTACTAGCAAGATGTAATGAGATGTTCCCGCAGTCACAAGCCCTGCAGCTATCCAGGTTATCCAGGCGAGGTTGCTTTTAAGAGTTACAAGAGTTATCAAGATTACTGGTGTACTTAGTACTTATCATTTCAAGAAATGCCCCACATGACAGTGAGCTAGAATTGTGCCCTACTCGTCGGCAGGCTACAAGTCCACAAGTGTGGCCGGGATAACGGGATCACCTGTATCTAGGAAATCTCTCTATATGAACTACTTGATCAATCTAGTCATTAACCTAGTCAGATTCAGTATGAATCCCTGACCGTGGTAACCAGGAATCCATGTACTAGACATAATGCAAGACAAGACATGTAGCTTGTACAGTCACAATCAACCACGGAGTCAAGACAAGAGTTAAACATAGCAAGACAGGGAGAGCTGTCGCAACGAAAATTAAGAGTACGCATGTCATGTCAGGTTACTTGTCACTTATCAAGATTACTTGTCAAGAGTGCGCCTCGACTGGCCACTATCAAGATTATACATGTCATATCAAGTTACTTGTTACTTGTCAGGAGTGCGCCTCGACGGGCCACTATAAGAATTATAAAACAGGTCATATTATCATGTCGTGTTCATGCCAAGTTCTGATTCATAGCCTAGATTTATCATGTTCAAGTCCAAGTTAGGATTCATGTCAAAGTTAAGTCCAATAGTAACAAATTATCAAGTCGGGCCGTCGCCAGGCAAGTCAAGTACAGGGTACATGCACATAGCAAAACATATAAACAATAAACTGAACAAGGATGGCACAAAGGGGGTAGGCGCATAACAAAGGGGCACCTAGGCTAGCATGGGCGCCAAGACCAAGGTGGCGCCTAGGCACAACTGGACGCCAGGGTCAAGGTGGCCGAGTCAGGAAGGGGCGCCTAAGCACAACTGGGAGCTAGGACCAAGAGGCGCCTGAGCACTCATGGGCACCAAGGCCAAAGGGTGGCTGGACCATCGTGGGTGCTAGGACCACAAGGGCGCCTGGGCCACAATGGGCACATGGCCAGTTTAGGCGCAAGGACATACTAGGCGCATAGCCAGAGAGGACGCTGGACCATCGTGGGCGCCAGGGCCACATGGGCGCCTAAGCCTTGATGGCTAGAAGGGACGGGGGCGCCAGAGCCAGCTGGGGCTTCTAGGCCAACAAGGTGCCAGTGTACTGTTCTTCTCCAAACAGCAAAGAAGAACCCATGGGAAACCAAAACTTCAAGGCTCCATAAGTCCATATTACCTCTGATAGCGCTGTTTCCATAATCTATTATCTATACTCAAATCGAGTATGTTACAGATAATACGTCCACACAAGTATTATATTTTTCTATGTTCATATGAACTTTTGAGAAATATCAGACTTCAAATATCCCCAACAAAATGTAATGTATTCTTTATTTTCAAAATGAAATGAAGATACAAATGCTTTCAAGTTTCCA
Organism: Iris pallida; assembly: GCA_029216955.1. Classification (NCBI taxonomy): domain Eukaryota; kingdom Viridiplantae; phylum Streptophyta; class Magnoliopsida; order Asparagales; family Iridaceae; genus Iris; species Iris pallida. The sequence goes on from JANAVB010034420.1 coordinate 19,346,693, forward strand.
TCACAAAAGAAAGAAAAGGAAATTGTAAAACTTTTCTCATATGTTGTCTTTAAATAGTGTGCATATGCCAAGTTATAACTCACACTTGTTCTATATAATTTTAGATATGACTTAGATAATGAGTCTACATATCGAGACTTGTCACTAAATTGTTGTTCTTCTGGAAAATCTCGTATACATGCTTCCATCTCCCTTCAAGTTATTGGAGGTGCATATAGAGATTATCCTTATGTGCGTTTTGTCAAACTAATCTTATGCGACATTTGTCAGATTGCTATTATGTACAGTTTAACAGATTACTCGTAACAGTGTGGCAAACCGAATTTTTTTATTAAAGACGATAAAGGGTTTACAAAATGTGGCTAATTTTGGGCCAGAAGAACCCTAAAACAAAAAAAGAAGAAGAAAAGAAGACAACTAAGGGGAAGAGCAGTCGGAGTCGCTGATTATGTCCATGATGTCTTAGAGGGTCTAAACACCCGAGTCGTGGAACAGTCGGCGAAAGGCCTCTACCCCTTCTTGTACTTCCTTCTCCTTTGGTTCCAAAGGGAGAGAGTCGAAGTCAGGTGACACGTTCAAAGGCTTGGCAATGTCGCCTAAGGATAAGCCGAACACAACTAGGAGTTCTTCTGCCATGGATATTGTCACGACCCGCTCCTGCTTTTTGGGATACGAGTACGTGGCCAAGCCCAGCCTACGCCGTAGCATCGACGGTAATACGCTGTCTGGAGCTTAATATAAATCTCAAATATAACAAAATCATGTCTCTTTTGCTCATTCATAATAATTATTAAATTTACAATCCGATAATACAACCAAATTATATTCGGGAACAACCCGATATTAAATTCAAAACTAACTATTCTAACTAGAATCTATGGTTGGCCTCCACGATACCTCTAACTCCATCCGAAGGAACCCAAACCAAGAGAGCAAGTCATCAAGAATAATCGTCATGAATCTGTCAACTGGAAAAAATATATATCCTATAAGGATAGGAGCAAGTACAAGTCTAGCCAACACAATACAAATACAATCTAAAGCAATATAACACTAAACACGGAAACCATGATCAATGGAAAAATGAACAATATGAACAAGGAAATATGTAATATGATAACTAAATAGGAAAGTAGTAAGCATGCAAAGATAATGAAACTCCTGTGAACAATATTAGTGTACATGTCATGAGAAGTACAACGTTCCTACACATGGACGGCTTGGGCGAACGATGAGGATATAAGGCCCGCCCCCGTAAACGGGAGAGTTGCCAACAATACAATCGGGCTTTGTCCACGTGCCTAGTAATTGTACCCCTCTAATATCCATACCTCACAATCATGCAAACACGGTCAGGATAACGTTCATGATAACGATCACGATAACAATAAGAAAATATGAACGTTAGTTAATCACTCAATCTCGTATGTGTAAACAGTCAAGACACGAAAAAATAACATGCATAGATGAAATACTACAATATAAAGTAAATGCACATGAAAGCGTCAACAATTACTTTCCTCGGTTTAATTTGGAGTTGACTGGCGTGATATGATCATGTCGGCACAGAAATAGTCTCAGAAGTCAAAACTATGCAAGATGATCTCAATTGATGGGATGGGCCACGCCATTGAGTCCGGAATAGTCAATTTAGTTAGGGACGATATAGGGAAGCAAGAAGATAGGGAACAATTGGAATAGTTGTGGTCAAGAATTGATTTTCAAAGGAAATCGTATATATATATATATAACTATTTTTAAAAAAAAAAGCTTTTTATTTGGAAACCATATTTGAAAATCAATTATAGATAAAACTATGTTTTTCTTTTATTCAAAATATTACAAACAATTACTTGAAAATATAAAAATTATTTAGGAAAAGTATTTACCATTCACTAATATATATATTTACTTTAGAAAAATATATAAACTATTTAGGGTATAATAGATATTTGAAACCCGTAAAGAACTTTCTTATAATTGATAAAATCCATAGAAATAATTTTATATAAAATTCTCTATACAGAATAATAATCTCATACTTTGAAAATATTATGTTCAAAACTATATCAAAATAATATTTAGGTAGTAGGAAACTAGTATTTATAAATAATACTGAAGGTATTAACAAATACAACAAGATATATATACTATATCTAGTACAACACTACTAGTTTCTACTGTTGTTCCCTATATACAAATAATTAAATAAAAATAAAAACCAACAAAAAAAAACTCAACTCTTCTTCCCCAGGAAGAGAGAGAGTTGAACAAAGAAGGAAAAAGAAGGAGCCGAAGAAGTAGTAATTGAGAAAGAGGGCAAGAGAGAGAGATTTTCATAGGGAGAGAGAGGTCAGGGAACGAGAGGGAAGAGAATAAGTGGAGTGGAGAGCAGAACAAGGAAGAGCGGGATCGAGAGGAGCAGCGGGATCCTTGGCGCGGTGTTCGTCGGTGGCGGCGGTTGCCAGTCACGGCCACGGTGCTGGCGCGCCACCGCGGTGGAGGTGAGTAATTTCCTGGTGGTAGGAGTGAGGATTATGTTGAGGATGGAGGTGGTCAGATGGGTGGCCAGGGCGGCAGTTATCGTGATGTCGAGGAGGAGTGGGGTCAATGTTTGTAGGGACAATGACTATGGATGTGTGGCATCGAGGAGGTGGTGGCTGGGAGTCTCGGCGAGAGTACAGTTGGTGGGTTATGGTAGCGGTCGAGTCTGGGACAGGTATGGTGGCCAGCGCTCCCAACGGCTTGGCCGGATAGCGAGGGTGCGCAGTAGGTGGGGCTGATGGCTGGGAAGGAGGGGAGAAGAAGGTGGTTGTCGAGACGGAGACATGGAGGTGATGTTGCAGGCTGATGGTGGCTCGCCGCAGGGCAGCGCACGTCTCACGGATGCTCGTGGCGCCAGAATTAGAGTTAGGATTAGGATTAGGGATTTAATAATAGGGGATTCGTGTCGCGTCTCACGGATGCTTGTGGCGCCAGAATTAGAGTTAGGATTAGGATTAGGGATTTAATAATAGGGGATTCGTGTCGACTTGTCCTGCAAGACACTAGAAGGTGTCCGGAATAATGTAATTATAAAAGAAATAGTGGGAGAAGAAAGATGACACGGACACGGTGCACGACACGATTGGATGATGATGGTGGTTGGTTAGACATGTTTGTAGAGAATTTGTGTTGGTTTGTGGAGAACCAAAGGAAGACTTCGCCTTTATATAGGGATTGAAGGTTCCTAATTATAGAGGGATTAAGAATCCTATGGATTAAATATTTTCATAGATTTAAATCCCTTAGTTATAGATTGATCAAATCTTTCCATAAATCAATTCAAATAAATATTTTTGAAACGTAATTAATTAAATCTAAATAACTTAAAATAATCCTTAATACTATCAAATAATTTTTGGAAAAGATTTTTATAAATACAATCTCATTTTAAAATAGTATATCAATAGATTTTGTTGGTCAAGAATAAAACTAAATTAAATATTCTTCTAATATTTGCTTACCATAATAATTTCAATTAATAATTGATCACCAAAATAATATAAAAATATATTTATAAACCAAAAAAAAAAATCTAATTTTGAAAATATGATTGATAAAACCTTTTTGTCATTTGAGATTATATACAATTTTCTTCGTAGAAATTCAAATAAAGAAATTATTCTCCGAGGCAAAATATACAAAGTAATTAAAATAAATAAAATTTTTGAAATTCCGAGAATGGGGGTTACAAATCTACCCACTTTAGAAATAAATTCGTCCTCGAATTTAAAAATATCTAGCATATACATGAAAAGTATTAGTAAAATATATCAAAATAAGAAAACATAAATCATTAAATAAAATTGCAAAAATTATGTCCGAGCTCTCTAGCCTAGTGGTATTAGAGCGGACATCCGGAGGGGCCGGCAAGGTTCGAGCCCCCCAATTGTGTGTGTTTGTGTGTGTGATTTCAAAAAACAAATTGCGAAAATTATTTAAGAATAGAAAAGTTTATCAAATCTTCGGTCAAAGAAGGATGGATAGGACAGGAACAAAATATACGGGAACCTAGGTTTTGGTCTTGAATTCTAAAAGATTCATAAAAATTTAGGGTAGGAACAGGCAATAAATGAAACACAAACGAAATTAGATAACAAGAAGGACTACAATCAACAAATAGAGTCAGAGGAGCTTGGCCTACATAATACACCATCCATATACTTCCCTTTGTCAACCTATAAATAAATCGTATCCCTCAAAAAATATTTCAAATATCCTCAATTTCCATAAGTCAATTTAAATTGCTAATTCAATACCCAGTTTTATACCATAATCTTCAAAATCAAATTCCTCAAAATATTTAAAAAATTTACTATTCCCTCATCTCCTCAATATCTAAAATTTAATATACCTTCAATTTTTTTATAACAATTTCTAAATCATTCCCTTTCAAAAATTTCAACCTTATCTACGAATTTATCAATTTACATAAATTCTAACTTCAAAGCATAAAAATTTAACAACTCTACCATTCAATAATCAATTAATCTCGAAGATCAATCAAAAAAATCTACCCGCCTTTGTTCATACCATTATATGAAAATACAAGATTAAATCCTTATATAAAATATCTCAAATATGAAATTTATTTTCAACTCCGTCAAACCTTAAATTTCAACGTTTATTCCTAATTTAATCCCTAGCCTATGAAGCAACCTTAACTACCCACGCAGTCAAATTAGATAAGGGTTTTCCTATTGTAATCCTAGTCATAGTCATTCTCCTAAAAAATACGTCAATCCTAATTGTGAATGAGCATCTCCTATCGCAGGCACGTAGTAGTACGACTAATATAGGTACTACCACGAGTTCACACAATTTGCGAAAATGGACCTGCATGAGCCACCATAAAAACTTGTCACGGCCCGCTTCTGCTTTTCGGGATACGAGTACGTGGCCAAGCCTAGCCTACACCATAGCATCGGTGATTGTATGTTGTCTAGAGCTCAATATAAATCTCAAATACAACAAAATCATCTCTTTTGCTCATTCACAATAATTATTAAATTTACAATCCAATAAGAAAACCAAATTATATTCGAGAACAACCCGCTAAACATTAAATTTAAAAATATATATTCTAACTAGAATCTATGGTTGGCCTCCATGATACCTCTAACTCCACCCGAAGGAACCTAAAGCAAGAGAGCAAGTCATCAAGAATAATCATCATGAATCTGTCAACTGGAAAAAATATATATCCCGTCAGGATGGGAGCAAGTACGAGTCTAGCCAACACAATATAAATACAATATAAAGCAATATAACACTTGTCACGACCCGCTCCCGAATAATCGAACACGAGTCGGACACGCCCAGCCTTCGTCGTTAGACACGACGAAGTAAGCTGTACCAATCTAGAGAAACTATAAGGCAATATGAAGATATACAAATCACAACATCTATATAAACGATCCCAGAATCCAAAGTACAATTTTATGATTATTACACTCATCCAGAAAGCAAGGTAAAGTCTGAAGTCTCTAATACAATGAAAGAAGTCTCTAATACAATGAAAGTAAACTGCTAGAAAAGGAACGATAACTAGGCCTGCTCGGCCTCTAGGTCTAGTACAGCTCCAGCTGGCTCTAGCACGTCAGCAGGCTCACGGCTATAGTACGTGTCACACATCGCCTCCATCTCACCTGCAATATATCCAATAAGGAGTGGTATAAAGTACAATTCTAGGTAATGAACAAGAACATCATGATATAAAAAGTACAAGAGAACATGTAAAGCACAGAAAAGAACAGGAAAGTACATAAATATAAAGTACAGAAAATAAAGTACAAGAATGTAAACCATGAACCTGAAGTACAAGGCATGACATGTGCACAATATTTGAAATACAACTAGCCTATGTGACCGGCTGGGGTAAGTACATGAATAAGCACAGGAGTACAGGTATAAGGGTACGGCTTAGGGCCCCCGTGCACAGTGCGAGGCCTAAGCTATCTACATGAATATCATAACATGGGTTTGGTCACATGGCTAGTATATTTCCCCTCCCCGACTACAAGTAAGTACAAGATAACATGATATCGTGTCACATCGTGTCACAAGGAAAGTACATGAATAATGTAAATGAACATGAACCATAGAATGTACTTACCTTGCTCCAGGAAAGTACGGGTAATGAATGGAGCTGGATGTCCTCATATTTTAAAATGATTTACAAGTTGGTTAATTTATAACAATTCTAGTTGGTTATCTTATAACTCCTATTTATAGAGTTAAAGATATGCAAGCTTGTTTTAAAACTCTAACCATTTCTAATTAAAGCTAGCTTATAAAATATTTATAAATGCACAAATTGTACATTGCATTAGTTGCTTATAGATTAAGTAATATTCAAACACAATTATAATACAAAATTGGTTAGAGACTATTGCCAACCAATGCCACTTTTTATCACAGAATCATGCCCATTACTAAGCCTAACATGGCTTCTCTAGTTGTTCTTAACCATTCCAGAAATTCGGCCATGTAGAATAAAGCTTAGGTACTGAACCCACTGCCCAAACCAAAACCTTAACTCCAATTGGAAATATACTCACAACCCAGCACAACCCAAGTTATAAACCAACCCAGCTCACCCATCAGTCCAACCCAATCCGAACTGCCAGCCCAAGTCCACAGGTTAAAATACATTCAAAAGTAAAGTTTGTTCAATCTTAACCCAGTTCCTGTAGATGAATCCAGCGTTTCAACCAAATCCCTAATTAATTCAAAATGCAAACAAACAAGAATTTAAAAGCCAAACTAGGTCACCAACTGGTATAGCCAACACCTATCAATCTACAGCTCAACCTGGTCGAACCCAACAACAATATTTGAAATCAAATTTGAAAACCAACCCCCAACGGTCAACATAGCCTTCCACATGAACACAGTCCAAAGGAATTCATCAATCGATCATACCAGAGGAAGAATAATTTGTTGGCCCATTGGTCATATGGTCAACCTGATTTTAATAATTGATCAAACTCTGTCTCGATATATGAAGCTAGTCAGGATGTATCGGACTCTTGGACATGAACAAGAACAACTATCTACACAGTTCAAGACCGAAGCTATGTTTGCCTGTTCGAGTCTGTATTTCCTTTGAGCAATATATTTTTCATTTTATTGAGTCTAGGAATACGTTGTACACCGAGTCGTACTGGCAAATAGGCTATTCCAAAATATTTTCAAAATTCTTTTAAAATATCCTTTGTTTTGAAAAACATTCATTTAAACAAAAGCTTTAAAAAGGTTTTCAAGAAGGTTTTCAAAAATCATCAAAAACTATGTTTTAAAACCTGACCTAACCCTGACAGAACTCGGCCAGAGTTCGGCCAGAGTTCGGTTGGTGGCCGTTTGATTTTTGAATCTTCTGAACTTGGTCCTCCTGCAGTTGCGGATTGACCGAGATTTCCTCAAAGAGTTCTGCCCGAATTCTGCCCGAATTCTGCCAGAATTCTGTCTTTGGAATTCCTATAAATAGAGAAGGATTTCGATCATTTCAACTCACTCATTCACTTTCAATCTTCTCTCTATCTAAAGCATTCAATCTTCCAAAGAGTTTTTCTTGAGCTTTAAATTTTAGATCCCAAGCCAATTACAATCCTCTAGTCGATTTGCCAGTACGGTACGGTCTAGAAATTTCTGAGAGATTGTAATCAGAAGGCTTGATTTGAAGAATACCTCTTCACATTTGAAGTTGGACGAGTTCTTCGTATCAAAGCTCGCGTTGTAGAAGTTGTAAGGACTTCGTAAGAAAACTTACGGTATTTCCAATAGTGGATTCAACTGGTAGCAAGAGTTCTACCGACTGGATTAGTTCTCAACAGAGGGAAACCAGTATAAATCGCTGTCTTTGCGTTTGCATTCTTATCTCTGCCTTTACTTTACTTAGTTGTGATTATTATTCTGTGATCTTGCTGCTAACATTTTTTAATTAGCAATATTCCGCTGCCAACTCTATTCACCCCCCCCCCCCTCTAGGGTATTGTTCTTTACGATTTCGTTCCTACAATTGGTATCAGAGCAAGGTTTTACAGGTAAAGCAAGGTAACAGTACAATTATTTATTCATTTTAATTAACTGTTATATAGATCACAGCACAACAGATGGTAACTGTAAAATTCACAAGTGAAGGCCAGGCCACAAATAGACCTCCATTGTTTGATGGTACGAACTATACCTATTGGAAAACACGGATGAGTTTCTTCTTGAAATCACTTGACTTTGATTTATGGTCCATTGTTATTGATGGCTATCAAAAGCCACCTCGTATAAATGTTGATGGAGTTTTAGTTGAAAAATCCCATAGCAGATATACAGAGGAAGAAAAGAAAAGGGCCAGTCTTGACGCACGTGCTATTAACGCTCTATTTTGTGCTTTAGACAGAACTGAATTTAACAGGGTGTCTATCTGCACAACGGCTAATGAAGTGTGGAAGGTACTTGAAGTCACACATGAAGGCACGACTCAAGTCAAAGAATCTAAAGTCAGCAGACTTACTCAAGAGTATGAGGTGTTCAAGATGAAGCCCAACGAAACAGTTACTCAGATGTTCGAAAGGTTCTTGGATATTGTAAATCCTTTGTCCTCCCTAGGCAAAGAGTACAGTAACCATGAAAAGATTCGCAAACTCCTGCGAGCACTTACCAAGAACTGGATTCCAAAGGCTACTGCAATCATTGAAGGGAACGACCTCACAACTATGTCCCTCGAAGTACTCATGGGTAAGCTACTCACTCATGAACTAGAGCTACAAGATTTTGAAGAGCCTGCACCAAAGGAGAAGACGATCGCTTTCAAGGCTCAGCATAGAAAAGCTGCTAAAGGTGACTCAGACAGCAGTGAATCTGATGCTGAAGATCAAGCACTCCTGGTAAGGAAATTCAAGAGATTCAAGAGACATAAGAAGAGAGCCAAAGAAAACAACAGCAACAACTGGTATCAAGATGATGCTGTTTGCTATGGCTGCAAGAAGAAGGGACACATGAAGAAGGATTGTCCTACAAACTCATCATCAAACAAGAAGAGCAACAGGTATGAAAAAGGGAACTTGAAAAGATCAACATCACGGAAGTATGCCAACACCAGCATATGGCATGAAAGTGAAGCTAGCGACTCAGAAGACGAACAATAAGAAGACGCTGCAAACGTATGCTTTATGGCATCCGATCAGGTACCTACTGAACCTGTAGTTGATACATATGATGACTTCACCTTTGAGCAATTAGAAGATGCCTTCAGTGAACTGATGACTGATTACAGGAAACTGCGTAGCAAGTATCAGACCTCTAAGAAGGTACTCAAAGAGTACAAAGGTGAAATAGGTAGACTTACCGACCTACTAGCTGAGGTTAGAAATAATGTTAGTGAGTCTGGTGAGCTTTCTTCAATAAAGCTCTTATTACACGAGACTACCAAGTCATCTGAAGAGAAAGACAAAGTTATCGACCAACTGAAAGAAGAACTTTCTATAGAGAAGAAAAGTCTTCGATGTGCACAAATCAGAATGGAAATACTTACTTCTGATTATTCTAAGTTGTATGACACTTCCAAAAGATTGGAAATTAGGTTAGGAAAACAGCCTGAGCCTGCTGCTTCCTACCCTAACACGTGTCACTTACCGAAAAATTGGAACATTCCCAAGCCAAACACTGTCAGACCTAACCCTATCAAACCTTTACCCCAAAAGGTTAAGCCCAAACAGGATTATAGGTATGCTTTCTTCTATATTAGAAAACCTAAACCTACCAACCATGCACACCACTCAGTTTTCAATACTCGACATGCACAATGTCATTATTGTGGCCTCATTGGTCATATTTCATCTGCATGTAGAATCAGAAAGCTTGTTGATTTAAATGTTTATGCTTGGATACCAAAAGCTAACATTTCAGGACCCTACAAGAAATGGGTACCAAAAGTTTCATCTGCAAATTGTTTTGTAGGTGGAACACCCTTCACATGCTAAAAGCAAATGGATCCTCGACAGCGGTTGTTCACGGCATATGACTGGTGATGCTACATTATTTGCAACACTGTCGAAGAAGAAGAAGGAAGGTTATGTTTCCTTCGGTAATAACTTGAAAGGGTATATTATTGGTATCGGTGATGTTGGTAAGTCTCCCTATCCTGTTATTAAAGATGTCTGTCTGGTTACCGAGTTGAAACATAATCTACTCAACATAAGTCATTTGGCTGATCATGGTTATGGCATCAACTTTGGCAAAGATAAATGTACTATAGTTGATAGTTCAACTGGTAGTACTATCTTTGAAGGTATCAGGGAAGACAACATATATATTTTATATTTGTTGGAAGAAAATAACATTTCAGGTAGATGCTTAATGGCTAAAAGTGATGAGAGTCATCTGTGGCATATGAGACTCGGTCATGCAAATATGGACACAATCTCAAGATTATCCACAAAGAAGCTAGTACGCGATTTACCGGACATAACATTCAAGAAGGATTCGGTATGCAGCTAATGTGAAAGGAACAAAGCTACCAGATCCACATTCAAGTCAGTAAATGCAGTATGTACTACTAGACCTCTACAATTGCTTCATATGGACTTATTTGGTCCTAGCAGAGTTGCTAGCCTCGGAGGTAAACTTTATGCTTTTGTAATTGTAGATGATTTCTCTAGATACATGTGGGTATACTTCTTGACACGCAAGAATGATGCATTATCCGAATTTGTCGCCTTTTGCAAGAAAGTTCAGAATGAAAAAGGTTACATGATCACTCGTATAAGAAGCGATCATGGAGGCGAATTCGAGAATGCAAAGTTTGAGCATTTTTGTGACACACACGATTTTGTACACGAGTTCTCCTGCCCTAGGACTCCACAACAAAATGGAGTTGTGGAACGTAAGAACAGAACTATATCCGAAATGGCCAGAGTGATGTTAAACCAGTTTAGTCTATCCAAATATTTCTGGGCTGAAGCTGTCAATATTGCTTGCTTTGTTCTCAATAGAGTCCTAATTCGACCCAAATCGAAGAAGACTCCATTTGAGTTATGGTTTGATAGAATTCCATCAGTTTCTTATTTTAGAATATTTGGCTGTAAATGCTTTATTCTAAATACAAAAGATAATTTGGGAAAGTTTGATGAAAATACCGATGAAGATATATTTTTAGGTTATGCGACCAAGAGCAAAGGATACAGAGTCTTCAACAAACGAACCATGATCATCGAAGAATCAATCAATGTCACCTTTGATTAATTGAATCAAATGACTATCGATGACAATGACGAAGATCCATCTGTACCAAGCTCAACTCCAGCTGATTCTCAACCCAGCTCAGCACTAGCTGATCCTCCTAGAGAAGATCCAGGAACCAGCTACCTTCAGAGTCTGCCGAAAAGATTAAAATTTACGGCTGATCATCCAAAGGATTTGGTAATTGGTGACATTACCAAAGGTGTAAGTACTCGTACATCCAGTAGAGATATTGTTTCTAGTGTTGCATTCATTTCACAGCTAGAACCCAAAACTATTGATGAAGCATGCAGTAATAATTTTTGGATAGATGCTATGCAAGAGGAATTAAACCAATTTGAATGGAATCAAGTTTGGGAACTTGTTCCCAAGCCTATTTATCATCCGGTCATTGGCACCCGTTGGGTATTCCGAAATAAACTTAATGAGAATGGTTTAGTGACTCGTAATAAGGCTCGACTCGTAGCTCAAGGATACAATCAAGAAGAAGGTATCGACTACGATGAGACTTATGCCCCAATTGCGAGATTAGAATCCATTCGCATGTTATGTGCATTTGCATGTTTTCATAATTTCAAACTATTTCAAATGGATGTCAAGAGTGCATTTTTTGGTTTTATAAAAGAAGAAGTTTTTGTAGCACAACCTCCAGGTTTCACAGATTTTAAAAACCCCGATCATGTTTTTAAGTTGAAGAAAGCTTTGTACGGTTTGAAACAAGCCCCTCGTGCTTGGTATGATCGTCTAAGCTCTTTCCTACTTGACAACGGTTTTTCAAAAGGCAAGGTTGATACTACACTTTTTATTAAGTCCTTTAATGGTAAGCTTCTTTTAATACAAGTCTATGTAGATGATATCATATTTGGATCTACTGATGAATCTATGTGTCAAGAATTTTCTAAGTGTATGCAGAATGAGTTTGAGATGAGCATGATGGGAGAGCTGAAATTCTTTCTCGGACTGCAAATCAAACAAACTGATAATGGGACATTCATAAATCAAGCCAAGTACACAAAAGATTTGCTAAAGAAGTTTGATCTGAACAATGTAAAACCTATTGGCACTCCGATGGCAACTTCAACAAAGCTTGATATTGATGAACAAGGCAAGCCGGTCGACACACGTAAGTATCGAGGTATGATCGGTAGTTTACTTTATTTAACTGCTAGTCGTCCAGATATTATGTTTAGTGTTTGCCTGTGTGCACGTTTTCAAGCTAATCCAAAGGAATCACATTTGTGCGCAGTTAAGCGTATCTTTCGATACCTTAAGGGCACTTCTTCTGTTGGCTTGTGGTATCCCAAAACTAAGTCCTTTGACCTTATTGGTTATTTGGATGCAGATTTTGCTGGATGCAAAGTTGATAGAAAAAGTACCAGTGGCACATGTCATTTCTTAGACAAGGCTTTAGTCTCATGGTTTAGTAAAAAGCAAAATTCTGTAGCCCTATCAACAACAGAGGCTGAGTATATCGCCGCAGGACGTTGTTGTGCTCAGATTTTGTGGATGAAACAAACCTTAGAAGACTATGATTTATTTTATACACATATTCCCATTTTCTGTGATAACACGAGCACTATCAATTTGACTAAGAATCCTATATGTCATTCTCGTACTAAACATATCGAGATTCGACATCATTTTCTTAGAGATCATCATCAAAATGGAGATATTGACCTTGTATACATAGATACTGAGAATCAATTAGCTGACATTTTCACAAAATCTCTAGCAGAAGATCGTTTCAATTATTTACGTCGAGAATTAGGAATTTTGAACGTCAATAATATTAATTAATTTTATTTTATGATTATATTTCAATATGGAAAAACTGTGTTAGAGACAAGCTAATAAAGAGTCTGTCTGTCACCACAACTACGGTTGAAGCGAAGCGGTACTTAAGAGTTCCCCGGTGAACCTCCGCCAGCTGGGACAGTACTCCTACAGCTAATCTGAAACAGTCGCTGTGTAATAATATTTAATCTATAAAATAATATTAATTATGTTAATTGAAGGCTGAAATTACTAATCTTTGAATTAAATATTTGAAATGAGCCAATGAAAAAGAAAGTGTTCCAAACCAAACCCAGGAGAATTCGGCCAGAATTCGGCCCGAATTCGGCCCGAGTTCGGTTGAGGGTGTCATGTTATATAACCAGAACCCGAGAGCCTTTCTTCCTCATTGCTTCCAAACCACATCAACAGCAGCAAGCAGCCGTGCGAGGAGAACCCCAAACCCTAGTTCTTCACCACCCCTTCTCTTCCAATCCAAGTGGTGAAATCAATCCAAACTTTGGATTCGTGCAGAGTTCGTCATTCTCTACAACATACTCCAATCTCGGGAGGTATAACTCCTTGTTTTCTCTCCATTCAATTTCGTGCTATTTTCTTTTATTTTCACAAATGGCATCTAAGGGATTCAACGCCTTTAAGAGGAAGAAGACAACCAACCCAAGTGAGGAAGGTTCATCTTCGGATCCACCCACTAATTTCCTATTTTTGCCAGTCCAAACTAGCGACGGCGCGTTCGACGGGTTTTACTTTCAAACCCTAGACCAAGCCCTACTGTGGTATGGAGACTTCTCCATGAGATCCATATGCACAGGCGCACCCATCAAGTGAAATGTATTTCCTGATCATCGCCATTTCTTTGAGGCATTAGGGTTACAGCATTTTGTTAAATTCTGTTTTCCCGTAGCAACTAATGCCATTAGACTGTTTTACTGCAATATCATATTAAACACTTTTGATGTAAGCACACGTGTTGGAGGATTAGATATTAATTTCAATGATGTTCTCTTAGCGGAGATCCTTGGTATTCCCAACGAAGGTGAACCGCTTGTTGACATCACTGAGTTTGATTTCCCCGAAGGCACGACACTTACTAGTTTCAAAGCGGAACTCTGTGCACCTGATAGAGTTCGCTCTGGAAAGTTCAAGGCAAACAACTTGAACTTGTTTAATTATGAATTGTACCGTATCATTTATTCCACTCTCCTTCCGAAGTCTACTTCGAAGGATGATGTCACGTCTCTTGAATTATTTGCTATGTATCACATTCTTAAGGGGATCCCATTTTTTGCCCCTAAGACCATTATTCAGATGATGGGACGTTGTCGTGCAAGAGATAGAAATCTCTCTTACGCGATGATTCTCCTACGCTTCTTTCAGCGTTTCGACATTGATTTATCTACTTGTGCTTAAGACCCTGAGCCCAAGGTTCTCAAGTTATCTCGTCGCAGTATGACTGCATCTGCTCCTCCTACTGCTCCACCTCCTCCACCTCCTCAGCAGTATGCTATGACTTTTGAGGGCATACACCAGCACCTTTCAGATTTGCACGTCTCGATGACGAACATGGCCCGCGAACGTGAGTTCTGCGACGTCATCCGTTATCAGGCGATTGCAAATTCCTTAGCTGATCTTCATTTCGCCCAGACTGGACATTCAGCCGGTTCCATCCCTAGAGATCCAGCTTTCTCTGGTTACCGCTGTGAGGATGAGGCTGTTCATGCCTACTTCCAGCCCAGTAACGCATATGATTGGTACCGTTCTGACCGTGCTCCTCCTCGTGATTATGTCGGTGAGTTTTACAATGGCGCTCTTCCTCACCCTTCTGGCGCGGGTACCTCTGGAGTTGGTCCTTCTGGACATGCTGATGATGATGATGATGATGATGAGTTGTGATATGTTGCTTTTTTAGACTTAGACATTATCTATTGTACACTTGGAAATGCTCCGACATTCCAAGTTTTTATATTTTTAGACTTTATTATCAGTATATTTTGAGGACTTGTACTGGATTTATTTTATTTGATGTCATCTGAATATCTTTATATGCATCTTTATGAGATACGTAGTTTATGGTTCGTTCAGCCAGAACTCGCACTTGCTCATCTTCGCGTACAACTGATTCTCTCGAAGGGTTTGGAGTACCGTCCGCAGATGCTCTGCATGTTGCGTTCGATCCTTCGAGTAGACGAGGATGTCGTCGATGAAGACTACTACGAACTTGTCAACGAACGGACGGAACACCCGATTCATTAGATCCATGAAGACGGCAGGGGTGTTTGTCAGACCGAACGGCATTACCAAAAACTCATAGTGGCCGTAACGAGTACGGAAGGCAGACTTCGGCACGTCATCAGGCTTGACTTTGAGTTGGCTTGACTTTGAGTTGGTGATAATCCGATCGCAGATCAATCTTCGAAAACACGGTTGCACCTTGGAGCTGGTCGAACAAGTCGTCGATACGGGGCAGGGGTATTTGTTTTGGATGGTGGCTTTATTCAATTCTCGATAGTCGATGCAGAGTCGCATCGATCCATCCTTCTTCTTCACGAACAGTACGGGCGCACCCCACGGCGAGACACTCGGACGGATAAACCCTCTGTCGAGTAATTCCTGAAGTTGTGCCTTTAATTCTTTCAATTCTGCAGGGCCATTCTGTACGGAGCCTTCGAGATCGGCCCGGTGTCGGGGAATGTGTCGATGGTGAACTCTATTTCTCGATCGGGCGGCATGCCGGGTAGCTCGTCCGGGAACACGTCTGGGAATTCTGCCACAACGTCGGTCTGACCCGTGTTTGCACCATCCTGTCGCATGTCTCGAACGGAAGCTAGATAGCCTTCGCACCTGGAATGCAGCATCCGTCGAGCAGATATTGCGGAGATCACCATGCAGGTCGGCGACGCCTCACCACACGAGTAGCAGAATTCAGGCACTCCAGGTATACGGAATGTGACCTTCTTTTCAGCGCAGTTTATGGTTGCGTTGTACGGCCCGAGCCAATCCATTCCCAGAATGATGTCAAAGTCCTTCATGTCTAGAACTATCACGTCCAGACCTATCTTTTGACCGCCGATACAGATAATCCCGCCGGCGCAGGCTAAGTTTGTGAGAATTGGTGTGCCCGAAGGTGTGCTTACGCTAAGGTCGAGATCTAATAATATTACAGGAAATTTGTGCTCGGCGGCAAAATCCGTCGATATAAAACTATGCGAAGCGCCTGAATCAAATAACACACGAGCAGGCACATTATTGAATTTTAGTATACCTGACACTTTTGTATCTGATGCCAGCGCTTCGTCTCGAGTCATGGCGTAGACGCGGCCCTGAGTGTTGGGGCGACGGTCTTGGCCACTTTGCGGTGCGGGTTGAGTGGGCGGAGGAGGTCGGGGCGCCTGTCCTTGATTCTCTTGACGGTTTTGTTATGGTCGGGCGTTACGAGTCTGACGAAAACTTGGACAGTTTGGAGCCGTGTGACCCCTCTGTCCGCAAGCGAAACATTCAATATTGCAGTAAAAGCAGTAGCTTTTACGGTGTCCAAGTCGCCCACAATTGGTGCACTTAGGTATCATTTTCTCACCCTTGTAGCCGCCGTTATTTGGACGCTTCGACCGGAAGTTATTGCCTTCCGTATAGCTAGGATGTTTGTGATTGGAGTGGCGCACAACGTCGTCAGCACCGGAAGGATGCAGGTTCTCAAGACGGAGAACGTGATTTAGAGCCTCGCCCACGGTCTTGTACTCCGGGACCCCGACATGCGCACCGATAGAGTGTCGTAGACCTACTTCGAACCGTCGCACACGGCACTCTTCAGTAGGCAGAAACTGACTAGCAAACTTAGACAACTTGTTGAATTCTGTGGCATACTGTTCCACTGTCCGGCTCCCTTGCTTCAACTGCATGAATTCATTCTCCTTCGCTTGACGAACGGCTGACGGAAGGTACTGGACTTCAAAAGCTTTGCGGAACGTGGCCCAAGAGATCGGCGTGGTGGTGTTGTCCGGTCGGATCGCTCGCTTGCGTACGGCCCACCAGTCGTGTGCGTTCAACCATAGTTGAAGTTGTGCGCAGGCGACTTGCTTCGATTCTTCAATGCCGAGAAGCTCGAAGTGATCTTCCAGCTCTTCCAACCAGTCGATCGCCATGGAAGGGCTTTCGGTACCACTGAAGGAAGTGCGGCACGCCTTCTTGAATTCTGACACTTCAAAGTTGTACTTTTTCGGTGCTGCTGGTTGACGCTCGGGCTCCTCCGTATCGACTTCAATAGGTTGGATCGTCGGCACGGTGGCAGCAGGTGCAGTGACGGTAGGCGCAGTCGCAGAGTTTCCGTTGGCCGCCATTGTCTGTACAATCTGCTGCAGGGTATCTAGCTGTTTTTGTTGAAGTTTGGCATGTACGTCAAAGCGAGCTTCGAACTGGGCCTGTCGTTCCTCTACCTGCTGATGCAGGTTCTCGGACTGGTTTCATTGCGCCTCCATCATGTGCAGCATCCTTTCGATGGTATCGTTGGAAGGTCCGGCCCGCGGACGATACGAACTACTAGAGCCGCTTGAAGCGCTCTGTTCTTGCTCGGCCGTGGGTTCCGGCACTTCTACAATACGAAGGCAAACGCATCAGTCACAAATTATTACGGACTCATTGTATGGAACAACTTATCTCATCGATGCGAGGTCAAAGGTTTGGGACTCTAGATGCGAGGCTAAAGGATGTAAAGTCGTGCTCTGATACCATTATGTCACGCCCCGATTCCGTAGAATCGATAGTCGTCCCCCGGGCGTGATGCCGTGCGAACCTAAGTTGCGATCGCACAAGGCATAGTCATAAGGTTATCCGAAACACAACATTAAGTTAGAGTACGCAGAGAAATTGAATGAAATATTTGAAATAGAAATAGACTTTTTTATTGATAATAAAAACTTTATATGGACTACTTTACAATCATTGCCGCGCAGGCTACAACATGACTCGACTTACAAAATGAACGCCGATGAGATAGTCGTTCCATACATTACATCCCTTTTTACAAGCAAAAACCATTACACATTTCAACCTGCTATCGAGGAAAGTCGAGTCGCCATTCTTTTTTTTTGGACTGAGTGCGGGTCTTCTTCAAAAGGAATCCAGAAACAAGCCTTTACACGCGGACGAGGCTTCAAAAGGGTTCACGTCGCCTTGAGTTTCAAGTGGCACGCCCTTCGTAGTTCAGGGTACCTGCGTGGAGAGCGAGGATTAGTACATTACACTTTGTACTGGTGCGTGGCTATTTAAGTTCCAAGCTCTCATTTGGTTGAAGAGTTTATATGACTTTGAGTATGAATGTTTCTAACCATCCTAATGAATTTCAAACAAACATATGACAAGCATTATAAAATTTACTTTGAAACTTACCCCGGCGGACCGTGTCGCGCCTTATGAAACTTACCATGTTCTTCCCTGTCAAATGTTATCATTTTTATACCAAGTGCAATATTTCGTGTGTTGGTCACTAGCTCCCAGAGCCATCGTGGACCCCTCTAGCTTTTGTTAGACGGGGTCCTTTCAGCGTGAGTAGCGAGCCCCGCTGCAAGTCCTCGCCTAACCCATGCCCAGCACAGCTAATTATTTGTTTCTCTATGCCCGCAACGGTCCCGTGGCCTCGGGTTGCCGTGCGGGGAAACGCTCACCTTGTCGACAAGTTGTCCATGACCGTGCAAAGACATGTTGTTAGTTGTTAAGACATAGCCTACCTTTTCTTTGAGAACTTGCTCATTCATTCGTGTTCGTGAACTTGCATTTACCTTTTCATTCGCAACAACACTATCGATTTTGCCTAAGAAGGGGGTCGAGAAGAGAAGGGTCAGCCACTCACCTTGAGTTTACTTCGGCGAGAGAACTTGTTGGTCGCGCTAGACGTCGCCTACGCGATTACCTGAAATCGCACAAGCAACCGATTAGAACACTGCATTATTCATGGAGTTCGATAGAAAATACGAGTTCGAAATGTAAGCCATGAAAACCATCGAAAACATTCACGAAAACGCATTCAGAAAACAAAGCCAAAACCAACGCAAGCGGCGTGAAAAGCAGAGCAACGGAAGGTCTCTTCCGACTCAGCCGCAGAGTCAATCCTCGAGGCGCAACCCGCTGAATATGGGACTTGGTTCCGAAGAAGACATTCCATAACGAGGAATGGATCTTAATTCAACCGTTCCCGTTCGATCGACTCGGTCGATCCCGACCTATCGGCCCCGACCGAATCGATAGCGACAGTGTTCCTTTCTCGCGCACCCCGTGGACAGAGTACGGGGCACGATGTAGGGACGGAGCACTACATTGCATCATAGTGCCCGTGGGTATACTAGATAGGTAGATACGTAGTGTATGGACCCAATACACTAGAGATGGACTCATACAACCTAGAAATAGTTAGTTTGACCTAGTTTGACCTAGTTTGACTAGTTTGACCTAGAGTTGACCTAGTTTGACTAATTTGACCTAGAAATAATTTTATGACCTAGATTTAAACTAGTTGGACTTGTTTTCATTCCAAAACTTGGCATTGATATAATATTCTATATTTAGGTCCTCGAGGTACCGTATCGGACGTTGTTGACTGTTCACACCGGATTTCAAGTGAGTACCTTCTCTGATAGTTTCCATTATCTGATACTTGTTATGATTCATGTATTTAGTGATGTTCTACTTGATTCCTGACACGATGGTCACACGAGTTAGTTGTTATAATTCCTGTTTTGATATACATATTGTTCTCATATCTCATTGTTCATTTCGATCTCCTTGCTCATGTGTTGACACCATCTTGTACTATTATGGATAGCCAATCATATGTTACCCGTATGATTAAGATGTACTATTATGCTATTGTGGATAACCAATCCTATTGGATTGAGCCGTACTCTTGTACTATTGTGGATAGCCAATCATGGTGGATTGAGTCGTACTATTGTAATTTTGTGGATAGACAATCCTATTGGATTGAGCCGTACTATTGTGGATAGCCAATCATACGTTACCAGTATGATTGAGTCGTACTATTGCGAACACTGTTACTGATAGAACACTTGTTGGAAATGATGATTCAAATACAGTTAGTTCAGTTTCTTTCCTGTCTAATTTAGGCTCATTACGATGCTTTCATTACTCTTGTCTTTTCATTCTTGTTACATGATTAGCTAGATAATTATGGTACAGTTCATTATGCTCATCATGTATTACACTCACTATTACTGTTTTATAGCTTTTGTTATTTAGTTGGAACTGCTGTTAGAGTTTGTGCTTCGCTCCAATCCTGACTAGATATATTTTTCAGACGACGCAGAGGACGAGTGCCCTGCCTACTATGGCCCACATAACGTAGTAGGCATAGATCAGGAGACCTTGGCACAGGAGGGCCTAGTTCCAGCTGAGGAGACTGTAGTGGCGACCCAGTAGACTAGGCTTGTACTGGATATGTCTCCAGCACTATCTGACTAGCATGTTCATTATTCAGACTTGTATTGAGATATTTGAATCTTAGATTCTGGACATATATTATTACATATTATACTTCTGGATATTCTCTTTATGTTAGTATCTTTTATCGTGCCATTTCATTCTTCCTTATATATCTGTGATTGAGTATGCTATATCATTATTGTCCTCCAGTTAGAGATAATGAATATATTGACAGGTTATCATATTCATTGCTAGTATAGTAGACCTAGACAGCGTTCTACCGCCGATACTCCGGCGTAGGCTGGACGTACCCACGTACTCGTGCCCCTAAACAGGGTGCGGGTCGTGACAACATGTGTCAGGGCCAAAATATACCAGTACCTCACAATAATTGGGTGATACTCTAAAACTAAGTCAACATGCATAAAATAAAGAAAAATGACGAAAAATGACTAACACAGTCGCTTGCACCCAAGTTTGACTTGGATGCGCAATTTAATATAAAATAAATAAACAACTAAATAAATTAAAGAAAAAAGAATGTTGAAATATAGTAATTAGTTAAAAAAATATTGGCAAGGTATACTAGTCTGGAGATAGTGTGAAGAGTCGACAACGTCCAATGAACCTACTCGTCATATCAAAGAAGCAACAAAAGTAGAACTTCTGCAAACGTCTACGGATGCTGAAATAGACATCTTCAATATTTCTGAAATAAGAGAAATGGCTAAGATAGACTACCCATAAGTCTATTTCTGGACACAAGGACAAAACCGCTATTTTATGTCAAAATAGTGTCTGTCATTGGACCCGCTTTGCACCAAAAAATGTGCCAAACCCTATGGTCCCTAAATTCAACAAACTATATGTCTATGAGTCCAATTTTTTTAATACAAACTCAATGTTATGTTCAATTTTGGATTCCGGTGAGCCATGCACAAATCGCCTGTTGAATCGGATTATCGGGCCCGCGATACGTCGATCCGATCAATTGTCTCAGAATGGAACCAAACTTGGCTCACATGACCACAAAATACCATGAGTCCAACGGCGCAAGTTTTGTCGCAATGTGAGGAGCATGCACAAAGAAATTGATTAATTTACAAAATTACCGATACTGGAGTTTTTGACGGATACTTCTCGAATTTGCCGCACACACGTAACCAATTCGAGTTCTGTCAAATCCCACACAAGCACAAAATCCATACGCACCTTTCATTGCAACTGGTTGCAAACCAAGTCGTCTAATTTGTCGGGACGAACTCTGTATCGAAAAAATTTCTTAATTTTGAAAATAGTTTTTCTGTCGTTTTGGAACTTATTTAAAACAGCGTATAATTATTTATAGTAAAAATCAAAAACTGATTTTTGTTCGTGTTTAGGTTGTCTATAAATCTTGTTCAAACAGAATTCTAAATTCGCAATACTCTGGTTGCAAATCGCCTTCAAACAGGGGGTGTTCGGGTTCCAAAATTTGTCATTACGACTGTGATTTTTCCTGAATTTCCAGGAATTTTCACGAGATGTACTGAGCAAATAAATAAAATATATTTGAAGGGGTTTGTAGGGGGTCAACAGGCTACCCGTAAAAATTTAGGGTTCGAGAAAAGGTCGAGTATAATGGAAGAAAATTGATAGCAAACAGGGGTACGTGGCGGTGCAAATTATGCGAGTGCAGCTGATGCTCTCTGTTGCGGTCTCGCTGTCGCGGCTGCTGCTACGGGCCCGCGTTGCTGCTCTGGTAGGCGACGAGCGTTGGCCGGCCCAAGGCGGTCCGACGGAGGGGGTGGGTGGCACGGCTTTTGGGTTTTTCCATTGATTTTTTTTAACAAAGAGTTATATTTTTTTTATTTTTTTTTGAGTTATATAACAAAGAGTTATATATATATATGTGTGTGTGTGTGTGTGTGTGCGTGTGTGTAACGGTCGGCAAGCTCTCGGTCTGAAGGTTTTAGGATTTATAAAAATTACTGTTCCGCAAGGGAACTGTATCAGACTTTTTTTCCCCTTCTATTTTAAAAACTAATTTTTAAATACTAAATAAAAAAATCCTAAAATATATAGTATCTCCAAATATATATATAGCAATATATATACCAATATATGCACATATATATATATATATATATATATATATATATATATATATATATATATATATATATATATATATATATATATACTCATCTTAGAATCTAATAATAAAATTCCAAAAATAATTTAAACATAATTTTTTGAAAAACATATACCCATATAAATTTTGTATACTCAAATTATCTACTTATATTTTAAAATCTATACACATATAATTATTTTATCACATATATTTTTATAAATAAAAATATAAAATATAATAAAACATATATATACTAAATATATAGCCAAATATATTTATAAAAAAATATTTAACACATATACCTAATCACTATAAAAACTTTTGATTTAAAAATATACATTTACTTTATATTTACACTAAATTATTCTAGTAAAATATAAAGTAAATCTAGGGATCAATAATATACACCGGTATGTATATATATGCAAATTAATATTCTACAAAAATGAATACTGAAAAATAAATGAAAAATATAAAGAAAATATTTAGTGAAAAATAGGGGGTATACATTATTTTCAAATATCCATAACTTATAGCTTTGCATTTACATTCAGCCCGACACCCTTTCCTTTTTCGATCATACCTGAGTAACACACATCATTTTAACTTGATTCTTAGATTCTTAGAAACCAAACTTTCATACCTAAAAGTCATATGTTCATAAGGTTTTCAAAATATGTCTCTATCATTAAAATTAAGACACAAGGTTGTACATGTCTATGGAATACTCTCTATAGTCCAATCCGACACACCTTCACTTTTCTAGTCATATCTTGAGCTTCAAATATTCTTTTGACTTGAAACTTATATTTTTTTTTGAAACGAGACTATGAGAAGATTCTATGTGTATAGACACTTTTGGGATAATTCAAACTGAGACATACTAAAAACTATACATATTTATATTTGACCTGCATACAATCGATATATCTCCCACACCAATTTTTCGAGCAACTTTAAGACTCAAAATATATGCTCACTAAGCGCCAGTATACTTCTTGATCGTATTTTGCTCTATAAGGATGTTGTAATGGTTAGTTTTCGTTCATACTAGTATACCAACAGTATACCAGTCTGAATAGTAACAAGGTTTTTCTAGCTTTGTTTGGCGAGCTATAAATGAGTTTTGGTCTTCTTCTTTCCCCAATTTCTTAAGAGCCTTAACTTGCCAACAATCATTTTCAAAACTCATATCTAAGCATCCAAACTTGCATATTTTCAACAGAAAACTCTTGAAATATCTAAGAGCTTCCAGCAGGACCGGCCCTTAATAATTGTAGGCCATGTGCGAATTTTAAAATGTGGCCCTAAATTTATTTATTCATATTTTTTAAATATATTATTACATGTCTTTATCAAAATCTCTGGAGATGCTCTTGATTGTATATTATAACTGAATATATATAGGTAGTTACTAAACAAAATAATTAAAGCTCAAATTATCTATATTCAAGCATATTACATAGTATAATAAAGATGTTTTATATAGAAGGCGAACTGACCGTTAAATTGTCTAAATCTGGCCTCAAATTTTTCTGTTTATGAAAACATATAATAAAATGAATAACGATCAATACCCAAATGAGAAGTAATATGTAATCACACAATTTGGAGCCTCCAAGACCTAAGCAGGGCCATCCCAGGGCACGAACGAGGTGGGCGACGGTCATGGGCCCCCAATTTTGGAAGTCCTATAATTTTACAATAGACTAGGTATATCAAAAAAGAAAAAAAAACAAAGACCCAATCTGGAAGCAACAAAAAAACCAGCGCTCCAATCGAAAAAAATATGATAACTTGATTGATGATTTTGATAGCTTAATTGACGATTTTACTTCTAAAAATGCTAAAAAAATTATTTATGTGAGAAAAATGGCACAAATTTTAGATTTTGTCACAAGTCCCGTAAACCATAGGACCGGCTATGGACCTGATGTAAGACCAAGAACTCCGGTCTTCGACATCATTATTTCTTAAATAAATACTAAGCATGCACATCCAAATTCTTAAATTATATATTTAAAAAAAAGTTGATCATTTTGTAAGATTATAAATATGAATCTTAGAGTCAGTAGGGAATAGGGATCCAAGAATTGGAGGTCTTGGAGGGATTGTAGAATAGGAATTGAGGAAGAAATAGAATTACTTGAAATACAAAATTATAAAACTAACCATAATATTATTTTGAGGCCCCCAAAAATTGGAGGCCCTGTGCGGCCGCACTATTGGCACAGCCCCAGGGCCGGCCCTGGCTTCCAGTTACCTTAATTCATCTAAGTGAGAGTGAAATTGAGATCTTTATTGTGATTTTTATCTTGTGTTCAAGAAGATCAATGTTTATCTTACAAAAAGAGATTACTTTCTTAGTAAGTGTTCAAATCTACGAGGACTCGTCATAAAGCTTGGGTTGGAACCCACGAGCACTTGACACCAAGCTCGAGTTTGGAGTGGCGGATACTCGACACAATGTCCATGCATTTGAAGTTGATGAGTTCTTCGGATCAAAGTTCACGGTTGTAACTATTTGAAAGATAATAGTGAATTAAATTCGGTAAGAGGACCGAGGCTATATTGCCCCAACTCGGCCAGAAGATATCCTTGTGCAAAGTTTTCTATACCCTTCTCCTTTAATTTGCACTTGTGATATATTGTCTTTACCATTTATTGTGTTTTGAACTTGTTGGTGATCTTGTGTCAAGAGTTTGCTACATTCATTTCTTATCTTGTGCACACAATGTGTTTGTTTGATTGATAGACCAATTTCACTTAACTGAAATCGTGTTAAATAACCTATTCAAACAACCCCTCCCTCTCTCTCTCTCTCTCTCTCTCTCTCTCTCTCTCTCTCATGTAGCTTTCTATACGTTGTTCTCTAGCTTCATGAACACTTGACCAATTTCATATTTATTATCATTATTCTTTTTTTTTTTTTGCATGTGTGAACAAAAGTATAGGACTGTTTGTAGGCTATATGATTGTCTTGCATGCTAGTTAAAAGTTAAACCCAAGTAGTCTTTTACACTAGTGACCGCACAGCCGAGGTACTGGATACTCTGTAGAGCGTAGATGGACTTGTTACACCATTGTTCTCCATATTCCCCATACTAAGACGTGAAGTAGATGACCTCTGCTGGTTCCCGAGATTAGGGTTAGTGTTTAGGAGAGTGGAGAATAGGGGTTCTTATTGGTGCTTTGTTTTGTTTCAAGGGTAAATTGTCCAAATCTGTCACGTGTGTAGCACATGACATTCAAGAAATTTAGGTATTGTTAACAGAATATTTAAGTGCAAACTTTTATAAAATTCAAAATATGCTAATGAAAAATAGTTCAAAGTAGCAAATCTGCAAATGATGAAAATTGAGGGTATTTAAAAGTAAATTAGCCTATTTTTACATGCAAGTACTTGTATGGAGTCTCCGGACGGCTGAAATACCTTCTGTTTCACAAAAGAAGCTATACTAGCTAGATACCCGCTTGGTTACATTTGTCGAAAAACAAGCAACCACCATAACAAACAAAATTTGATAATAGAAACTATTCATCAATAACAGACCGCAGTCAAAAGTTCTCAGAAACACTGCTATCTACAGAGTTGAAATTCTTAGTACATTATCTCTAGCTACTAAAGACCTTAGCGTGTAAATTTTCACTAATATATAACATAAACCCACAGATCAATTCTGTAACTATATGGTTAACTGCACTAACACAGAGACCTGCCCACCAATTACATTAAATTACAGCCAATTGTCACGTACAAAAGTTTGCGCCCCACCGAGACGGATTTGCATGACTTTGTACGGGACAAGGTTATGCGGGAAGCTTCCAGAACATTCTAGAAGATGGCGGAAGGCTCTAGAAGATTGTGGATCTCTCCGGAAGGCCCAAGATCGTTCTAGGAGGCCCAAGAAGCTTCTGGAAGGCCCTTGAAGTTTTCCTTTTATGTTGCTAGGGAATAAACCTGGAATATGCCATTCCAGTTATGGTAGAAAGTAATAATCCTTGGAATATTCCTTCCAAGACTTTCCTTGTATTGCTCTATGAGCACTTATAAAAGGGGGGAGGCTTTCATTTGTTCCTCACCACCCAAAGTTGTAGCCTTTTCTAGTATAGTGAAGTTTTAATCTTCCACTCTCTCTCTCTTTTGCTCCACATTGTTCTCAATATCGTCTTAGCGATCTAGCTAAGCGGGTTCGGGAAGGCTTGCACGACTCTTCGAGGAGGAAGATAGTGCGCCGCACGGGACGAGGTGCTAGCAAAACACTAAGTCCGTGACAAGTGGTATCAGAGCGAAGGTCGGTTGGTGCCATGTCGACATCCGAGAACGTCCAGGAAGGACCCGCGTCGCCTAAGGAGGGGCACGCCAAGACGCACAAGAGGGGCAAGAGCAAGGAGTCTACGGTGGAGCGTAGCCTTGCCGGTCTTGTCGAACGTGTCGAGGTCTTGGAGACGGGTTCGAGGGACATGGAGATGCGCATGGGCTCCGTGGAGCAAAGCAACACGAGGCTAGAAGAGTACTTCGATGGGATGGAGAATGACGTCGCTTCGTCCATGGCAATCTTTCGGGAGCAATTCCAAGAGGTCCGATCCGCACTTGAGGAGGAGCTCAAGGGGCATCGCGCGGAGATTGAGGACTTGCGTAAGAAGGTCCAAGGCTACGAGGAGCTGAAGACCGTGGTCGAGAGTTGCGGAGAACTCAAGACCAAAGTTGCCATCTTGGAGAAGGCCATTGCGAACGGTGGACCTTCGAGTAGGGAGGCACCAAGGCGAAGGAAGATCCCTGAGCCAAAATCCTTCAGCGGGGTGCGTGATGCTAAAGAAGTTGATAACTTCTTGTGGAACGTGGAGCGATACTTCAAGGCGTTGCACATCAACGATGACGCCGAGAAGGTGGATATTGCTCCACTCTACTTCACAGACGATGCGATGCTGTGGTGGCGTCGAAGGTGCACGGAAGCCGAGAAGGGTTTGTGTTCGATAGAGACTTGGGAGGATCTCAAAAAGGAGATCAAGTCCCAGTTCTATCCAGAGAATGTGGAGTTTGCAGCAAGGCGGAGCTTGCGGCAACTCAAGCATACCGGGACGATCAAGGAGTACGTCGCGGAGTTTACACGCTTGATGCTCGCGATATCTAGCATGGGCGAGGAGGATCGTTTGTTCTACTTCCTCGATGGACTCAAACCTTGGGCGGCTCGAGAATTGCAACGACAGAGGGTGCAAGACTTGAACACCGCCGTGGCAGCAGCTGAGCGGCTCGTCGAGTACATGTGGGACGACAACGATATCGAGGCCAAGCCAAAGTCCACCAAGGAGAATGGTGGGGGAGAGCAGGAGAGCTCTCCTAAGGAGGGTCCGTCCGAGCGAAAGAAGCACGAGAAGGCCCAACCCGAGCGAGCTGTTTCTTGCTACATATGCGGAGAGAAGCACTTTGCTCGGGATTGTCCGAGTAGGAACATGCGTGTAAATGTCGTCCAAAGCGAGGAGGTGGAGGACGAAGAGTGCGAAGTGGAAGCGCACATGGGAGCGTTGCGCCTACTCGACGCCGTGAAGACCAAGTCTGCTGTGTCGAAGACTCCGAGCAGGGGGCTCATGTATGTTGATGCGAGGATCAATGGCATGAGCACACAGGCGTTGGTTGACACGGGCGCCACTCATAACTTCATCACGGGCGCGGAGGTCCGTCGCTTGGGTCTAGCCTTGGAGGAAGATTCGGGCATGATGAAGGCCGTTAATACGGAGGCACGCCCCGTGCAGGGGGTAGCCAAGGGGGTCGCATAGCGGTAGGAAATTGGTCGGGTGTTGCCAATTTCACCGTTACGGCGCTGGATGACTTCAAGATGATATTGGGCATGGATTTCCTTATCACGGCTAAGGCGATTCCGATGCCACATTTGGGAGTTGTCGGTTTCATGGAAGAAGGCTCATCGTGCATGGTGAAAGGTGCACGAGGTAAGTCTTCGAGGGGGAAAGCTATCTCCGCTATTCAGCTCAA
Source organism: Iris pallida (assembly GCA_029216955.1). Taxonomy (NCBI): domain Eukaryota; kingdom Viridiplantae; phylum Streptophyta; class Magnoliopsida; order Asparagales; family Iridaceae; genus Iris; species Iris pallida. The sequence continues at coordinate 19,375,300 of JANAVB010034420.1, forward strand.
GAGAGGCAGCAGAAGGGAGACGGCATACCTAGCGGTGCTCGAGAAGAAGGAAGGCTTCGAGGAGAAAAGCCTTTTGTGCGAGGCCAAGGGTGTTGCAAAGGGGCGTCCCGAGGAACCGCTTCCGCGGAGGGAGGTGGACCGTGCTACCAGGCTGGGCTCGAGGGCAGAGAAGCATGTCGCAAGCTGCGCGGAGGCAGAAGCGACGGGGCGGAGTAACTCGCACAAGGAGTTGCTCAAGGCTCGTGAGGGACATTCGGGTCGACAGGCTTGCAAGGGAGATCGCATGCGCGGAGGTGTGCAAAACCATGTGCAGCCACGAGACAAAGGGAAGCACCGCACGAGACTTGCTGCACCCGTCGACGAGGGCGTCGACGAAACAGGTGGGGGAGAATGTCACGTACAAAAGTTTGCGCCCCACCGAGACGGATTTGCATGACTTTGCACGGGCCAAGGTAATGCGGGAAGCTTCCAGAACATTCTAGAAGATGGCGGAAGGCTCTAGAAGATTGTGGATCTCTCCGGAAGGCCCAAGATCGTTCTAGGAGGCCCAAGAAGCTTCTGGAAGGCCCTTGAAGTTTTCTTTTATGTTGCTAGGGAATAAATCTGGAATATGCCATTCCAGTTATGGTAGAAAGTAATAATCCTTGGAATATTCCTTCCAAGACTTTCCTTGTATTGCTCTATGAGCACTTATAAAAGGGGGGAGGCTTTCATTTGTTCCTCACCACCCAAAGTTGTAGCCTTTTCTAGTATAGTGAAGTTTTAATCTTCCACTCTCTCTCTTTTGCTCCACATTGTTCTCAATATCGTCTTAGCGATCTAGCTAAGCGGGTTCGGGAAGGCTTGCACGACTCTTCGAGGAGGAAGATAGTGCGCCGCACGGGACGAGGTGCTAGCAAAACACTAAGTCCGTGACACAATGCTGCTGATCAACAAACATTGTAAACACAGTGCCCAACATCATCTATTCACCAATTAAATCAAAATACCAATTGACCCGTGCCCATAATTTAAAGCTTACAGAAATACCCTATCAAGTTGTGCCCAGGAAGCAAAAAGATAGCATCGCTGGCAGCATAAGCAGGGTTGAAAGAAAGCCCAAGATCATTTGCTAAGCAATCAAAATTTGAGCCACTTCTTCTCTCTCTCTTTGCTAACAACAGCATTTGATGCTGAGGCATGGGTGGCCTCAGCCTCAGCCAGAGCCTTGCGGGTTTCATTTAGCTTCCTAGAAGCTGCTTCAAACATCATCTTGTCCTTCCGATTGCGAGACACCATCTCTTCCAACTTCTCAACCTGGATCTTCAACTCCTTCACCTCATCATCATAAGCAACCAGTGACCTACGGTCCTCCCGGCGGTCTTCTCTAGACCCCATCTTGGATTTGTTCCCTAAACCATCGATACCATTTTGGCCAGCAAGCTGGTTATTTATAAAACTGAAAACATTTGAACCCTCCTCTATACTATTTGCAGCCCGATCAGCTTCCACAAACTTCCTTAACCGCTTCCTTCTGCCTCCCCTGCTCTTTTTCTTGTCTCTGTTGGCTCCATTTTCTTCGTCCTCCTTAGAGGCAACTGCATGATCAAGTGATTGCTTCTTTGGGAGGACTTTCACGTGGATTGGGTCAAGGATTCCTTGCCCTGATATGCCTAATCCCATACCCTCGCGATATCCCATGCTTGCCATCATCTTTGATGCAATACCCCTAGTGTGATGCTCCCATGTAGCAAATAAAGCAGTTTCAGTCTGAACTCCTTTCGTTAATGATGTCGCTTCCAGCAAACCAATACCTTGATGAGTCAACTGATTCTCTGGGTCGTCATCTTCATAGAGAGATTCAGATTCGTCTGAGGTTGCATCATCAGGTTCTTCATCACCACTTTCACTCATTTCGGCATATTTAGATATAGAGAGTGCATCTGTCCCAAGTTTCGCAGATGTCCCATCCTCCTTAAAGACGACTTGGGCCATCTTGAGCTTGTCATCCCAGGATTCAAGCTCAGCATTCCTCCATATACCGGATTCACCACCTCGTGCAGCTAATATGCTCGAACCTACCAGAGAACGATGCCATATAGTGGGGCTGTATTGCTTCAATGATGCAATAGGGACACAAAATCCTGTAAAAGTGATTCAGATAAATGTTTAACCAAAATTGCTAGCGTACTGGCCATCTCATATTAATTCTTCCTAAATGACAAAAAAGAACAAAGTTAAAAGGACTAATAAATTCAACAGTCCATCCATGCATCGATAGCTCCAATAATAAGTATGGATGAAGGGGGAGAAGAAACAACTCTACAAGGTGAGTCTAAAAAGATGGTAACATACCATGAGACAAGCGACAGTTACTACCAAACCGACAACGCTGCTGTAGGAAGAACTTGCATATCTGCAGGCATACCTATATTAGTAAAATTTCTAGTTAAGAGAGATTGATGAGCCTTACATGGCTCTAAGGAAGACCAGCAAAATTTGCAAACTGAAAGTACGTGCACTACAAAACTTTGTAGTGGATGAAATGAGAAGGATACCAGGTGCGACATATGTAAGGAAGAACTATGTTCCGAAAAGAAGAAAGTGGTGATTTTATTCCATAAGCAAGAATCAACTTCCTCTCCAGGCATATACACAAAAAAAAAACTATATAATACATAAAATATAAATTATGATGGGGTCCAGAACAATTTCACATAAATGACTTGCATAAAGCAGTTGCACAAATACAAAACCGGTTGCCATCTAACTGGCGTGGTATGGAATAATGCATTATGTTCAGGTTAAAGACATAGTTGCCTTGCCAAGAATTCTCGATCAAGATTCAAAAACATGGTATTTGTATCGGAGTCTATGAGTAATCAGTGTGCATTTACAACCATTTTAGCACTTCCATATCAAAGAACAGGGTTACTGGGTTGCAGCACTTCAAGAAACTAGGAGAACTCTTCTTGCTGGTAACATATAAGAAACTGGAGGTCAAAGTTTACATTATTTCTTAGATCATTTGTGTAACAATATGGAGCAAGGTTCGCAATATCGGTATCGGACCATTCCTATGAGTATCAGTATCGGTAGTATCGGCGGTTTCGGATCGGAGTATCGGATTTTTTGGTATCAGAAAAACAAATTATTATTAATAAATTATTAACATTTTAGAAAATATATTTTATATATGTAGGCATAATTTTAAGTATTTTCACTGTTATTTCTTAGTAGTTTTGAAATTGAATGAAAAAATAGTCACCCTTGCCGATTGGTTTACATGCTATAGGTAAGTTTTTTTTTTCTTTTACATGTTTTTAAAAGTTTACAATCTTACTATATTTTTACACCCTTCATGATTGGTCTTTTTTATTCAATTTTCTTTGTTGAATTGACTGGAAAAGTGACCCTCAATGTTGGTATCGGTCAGTATTGGATATCGGTCGGTATCAGATCGGGACATGTCAAACTATATCGGTGTCGGCCGTATCGGATCGATATCGGACAATATTGCGAACTATGTATGGAGATTTCGTTGGATAATTGCTTACTGCCATGATTCTTTGAAATCATTAGCAAAGTTTGCAGTATCAGGCTGATACCGACACATATAGGCCTTACTTAGCACTTATCCCTATCTGATAGGGACCGTTGTTGATACCGACCATGCCGACAATAGAACTTGCTTTCGACTCAATTGAGAAAAGAAATTTTATAAGCAAAAAATATGGGAAATGGTATCCACACAATGATTCAACAATAAGATTCCTTACCGACACATAGAAACCATTCTATTTGTCGAAGTTGTATATTTATCAATGTTCTGAGAAGTGGACCGGATCGTCCGATTCGACCAGAAAATCCGTGAACCGGCAGGAAGACCGGTTCCCAATATGATCACTCATTGTGTCAGTGTGAGTCGTGTCACAATACATTATGATGGAGAACTATATCATTATCAAGTCAACATAAAGGCAAATTTTTAAGATTTTAGAAATAGAATATTGTGTTTATTTTGAGTGTAGTTATGTGGATACTTTTGTTTTAATTACATGTGCACATGGTTTCCAATTACGGCGCACATGGTTTCCAATTACGGCACATGGTTTTTAATAATCCACATGAGTAGTTTTTAGGATTAGCTATATGTAGTAGTTTTTATTAGGATTTATTTAAATTTGGAACCATGATAGTTGGCATGCTACTTGCCTTCTACGGATTAGTTTCTTGGAGGCTAAGACTTCTATGGCTATATAAACTCATGTACTTTCTAAGGTTTATTCATTGAAGAGATTATAAATTTATTTAAGTTATGAATATTCTACCTTGCTTAGAGTAGACTTCTTATACTTGTACTCCTTATTCAACTTACATCAACCCTAACCCCAAATCCCATTACAATCCACCCAAAAGTCAAATTCATTTTGTTGCATCAAGTTTGATCTTTGGACCCGAAACGAAAGCTTCGACGCGTGGATTCATCTTCTTCTTTGAACGAGATTTGTCCGCTTTGATTGTGTGGTGTAACTTCGTAACTCTTAATTTAATTGATTGCTTTTGTGATCGTTTGTGGGTTTTTTGGTAGAATTTTTTTATCTATCTTTGTTTTGCAATTAAACTTTCGCTAATCTCAATTTGTAAAATCAATGCATAATCCATATTGATCGCCTCTCTAGGTCTTGGCATGCATCACATTAGAAAAAGAATAATAAAGAAGACATGATAAGAAGACAAATCTACATATACAAAAAAGGAAAAGAAGATACATACTATGAGCAGTGTTGCAAAAGTCGGATTAGGCGGCCGACTAGTCGGGGACTAGTCGGCAGTTGGCCACCGCCGACTCGACTAGGGAGCTGGGCGGCTAAAAAATTGGATGAAGCATTAATCGGACCTAGTCGGACGACTAGGCGCCTGGGTGGGCCTAGTCGGCTTACTAGGCCCCAAAAAAAAACCGTCCGACCCGACCCGCAAACAAATACTAAGAGAAAAAAGAGCAGCATCAACAGCCGGAGCAGAAGACCACCAGCAGCAGCCGACCACGACAAGAAGAATGGCAGAAATTCAGTATGGATCGAAATATATTTGTATACCTCACTTTAGTCCCACGTCGCTTGAGCTAAAGGAGGATGTACTTGCTCGACTTGCTCTTATAAATGTACCAAGTCTTCTCATGTTCTAAATATATTAACAAATTAGAGTTCTCTTTGAATTTCATGATATCAGAGCTAAGAAATTTTGGAGAATTCTAACATCAAAAAAATTCTTTTTCCACTCCACCCTCCTAACCTTGTTGAAGGTTTGGTAGTGGCTTCGTTGTAAGTGGACGTCTTAGCCTTATAGAATATTGCATCTTTAGCTCTACGGGAGCTGATGTTGGCTTTAGCTCTGTCAGGTGCTATTTTAAACCTAACCTCACATTAGACTTATCCTGAAAGGTTAGCTTCGCCAAAACCTCTGTTAGCTTAGCCGGAACCTGTAGTAGCTTCCTCAGAAACTATCGTTGCGAGCGACATAATGTCCATGTTGTCCTTTCTGAATCAGAACCAAAAAGCGAGCAAAATTTGTCGTCACCAGAATTTTATTGCGTCCATGGCGGTGAAGACGGTGTTAAGTCACTCGTTGTTCTGAGTATGTTACAATCGAACAACTCAAAATTTAATATCGATATGTTATTTGATGAAAGGAACTACGGTTTGTGGGCTCCCCTAATTCAAACCCATATCGTTGGAAGGAAGAATATGGGATATCTTCTTAGGTCTATCAAGACTCTAGACATGAATAATCCCATATACGATAGTTGGTTCTCAGAAGCAGAAATTAAAAGTTACTTGTCATAAAAAAAAGTCTAAAATTATAAAGCAGTACATTCATCTTCCTACTTCAAAAGAAATTTGGGACTCTCTTAAGACAAGTATTTTGATCAAAATGATGAAGTTTGGATATATACTTTATGTCCGACAGAATAGTCAACCTTTGGCTACGTACTTTAGAGAACTGAAATCTTTCAGACGTTGGACCACTTTAACAAAGTGGTTATAGAGTGAAAAAGATATCAAAGTTCACTAGAAATCGATAGAACGGTAGAGAGTGTATCTTTCTTGGCGGCTTGAATGACGACTTTGATCAAGTACGTGGAGAAGCGTTGTGTAACAACCCCACATTTTGGCTTCAAACGTCCTATGCCTACATCAAACATGAAGCTGACAGGAAAGAAGCCATAAAAACAAAAAAGGACAAGACTAAATCTGTAATGATGACGACTATGGCACGTGGCCCACATAGCTGATCTGAGAACCGATCTTACAGATCTGGCCCAAAACATCGACAAGGCCAAAACCGACTTTGCCAGACCAGTCGAGACCGATCCATCACTAACGGAGATGGTTCATACCGCCCACCTGGTAAGTGACCTTATAGGACATTTGAATAGTCCATGTTTTGCGTTGATTGGTATCTTGACAACTGGGATAAGTCTCGTGATTCTTGCTGCAACAAAAGTCGGACCTCAGTAGCTGAAGCATTCTGAGAAGGCATCAGCATTTTTTATTGCAGCAGGAAATGAGGGTAAGACACTTAATACTTCTAGTCATGCTATGAATAATATGTGGATAATTGACTTTGGTGCTACCGAACATATGACTCGTGATACTAGACAAGTTTAGTCATTAAACCCCTCCATACAAATTATTGTCTATGTTGTCGATGATAATGGTGTAGGGGAGGGCACTATTTCTCTCTCTGACGAACTTAAACTTGATATTCTCCTTGTTGTCCTCTTAATAAATTATAATTTCCTCCCAGAGGCTCAAATAACCCTCACCTTACATTGTCTTATAATTTTTTGGCCTCATTGTTGTGTTTGTAAGGACATCTGGACGAGGAAGACGATTGGTTACGACATAACATGTGGAAACTATACTCTACTTGTATCTGACATCAAATAGTAACGATTTGCTTACCAAAGCTCTTGTTGTAAAAGGTTCTCAAAAGAAAACGAATAAAGGTTCAACGTGTTGCTGTGGCATCGTCCATTTGAACATGTACCGTTCGGTTATCTACACAAGTTATTTCCTATTCTATTTGTCAAGGCTGATATTTCTCATTTTCGATATGAAGTTTGTAAACTGGCTAATACTCGCGTATTTCCTTTCCTCCAAGTTTCAAATAAAAGTTCAGTTCCATTTATGGTAGTGCATTCGGATGTTTGGGGTCCATCTAAGATTGTCACTTTTTTTGGAGTTGATGGTTTGTTATCTTTATTGACGATTGCACATACATGACATGGATTTGTTTGATAAAGTCGAAACATAAGGTTAATTCTGCATTCAAAAATTCCATCAAATAATGGTGGTATAATACAAAATGAATATACAAGTTATACGCAGTGATAATGCGGGTGAATATGTTAACTTTGAACTCCGTACATTCCTTAATAAGCATGGTATTATTTATCAAACCACTTGTCCTTGCACTCCTCAGCAAAACAGAGTCGTTGACAGAGGAATTGTTACCTTCTTGAGATAGTTCGTGCCTCCATCATTGCGGCTCATTTGCTATTATATTATTGGGATAAAGCCCTCATGTTAGTGGTCCACCAGTTCCGAATCTTCTACCTCGTGTGTTGGGTTGTGTCGCATTTGTCCATATCTATTCATCACACTACAAAGTAAACTTTAGTCTCGAGCCCTTCGATATGTGTTTCTGGGATTACGAAACGACTCAGAAAGGCTATCGTTGTTACTATCCATCATGGAAGAAGATGTTTGTGACTATGGATATTTTCCATGAATATGATATGTATTTCGATAATTTCGAATACTCAATTCAGGAGGAGAAGCAGATTGAAGTTCAAGCCTTCGATTATTTCTTTCCGAATGCTCGAAAGTTAGGAGTCCACGCTCATTACCGAGTTGAGAAAAATTGAGAGGACAACCAAACAGAACGTCCGCAGGCCTTAAAACCCAACCAAAACTACTACCAACTAAGCCGCAGCAGCTGCCTAAACCCACGTTACTACCGAGACCAAAGCATGAGACCAAATCGATTTCCTCATGCAGTCCATTGCCTGAGCCAAGTGAGACAACAATCCAAAATGATGATGCTCCTCCCACCGCTCGCTAATAACCAATAATCTCCAACTCAGGATTCACCTCCACCACGTCGTCTCCCGGAACATGCTAATCGAGGTATTCCCAAAACCCTATATGAAGTTGATCCTAAGTGTAAAAATCGATACAACTTGACAAATCGAATCCAGAGCAAACAATTATGTGTCTACTAGTTACCTATTGGAACCAAATAAGTCATTTGTGCATCAATTATATATTCCTAACAGTGTGCAAAAAGTCTTAGTTGATTCATGTTGGTGAGAAACAATGAATAAAGAGTTGAAATCCTTGAACAAATGTTGCCTTAGAAATAACCACTTTACCAGCTGACAAAACATGTGGAATACAAATAGGTCTATACTGTGAAATACAAAGTCAAAGAACTATAGATCGGTTCAATACAAATAGCAAACGAATATACTCAAAAGTATGGAACAGACTATACGGATACGTTTGCTCCGGTGGCAAAGATTAACACGGTCTATGTTCTCTCATCCCTAGCGGCGAATCTGGGGTGGCCATTATATCAGTTCAACGTGAAGAATGTGTTTTTACATGAAGATCTAACCGAAAAAATTTATATGGATCTCCCGCCAAGGATTAATATTTATGACGGTCACAGTGCATATTGGAGAAATCCATTTATGGATTAAAGCAGTTCCCACCAGCATGGTTTGGTAGATTCACCAAGTCCATGAGATCATTTGGCTACAAACAGAGTAATTATGATCGTACTCTTTTTCTGAAGCAAAAAATGGGAAGCTTGTGACTCTTATTATTTACGCAGATGATATGGCAGTAAAGGAAAATAACCCCAAATGAAGGATCTTCGGTCCTTGAAGCATTTTCTGGATATTGAGGTATCAAGATGTAAATATTCATGTCACAAAGGAAGTATGTTAATGATCTATTAAAAGAAACCGGTATGTCGACATATCAACCCATTGTTCAAAAAATCGTCCTAGGGGGCGCCAAGGTGCTAGGCATATGGTGCCGGACCTATGCCCACCTAGGCCTCCCGAAACCCAACTATGCATGTTTTTGGGTTTTATGGACTTGTTTTACAATTTTCAGTAGGTTTTTCAGGATTTTTATTTTTTACTTAACCGTGGCCGCCTAGGCGGGCTAGACGCTAGGCGCCCTGTGCCCACCCGACTAGTGCCTTTTACAACCTTGTATCAACATGTAGCTACTGACTAGAAGCGGGACAGAAAGTTAGTATTGATAATGACCAAGTACCGGTTGACAAAAGAAGATATTTGTAGAAAATAATAGTTGAATAATTTTATTGATGGACTACTTCACTATATATAGGGAGTCTAGCTCCTCTACAAACTACATATTCCGATGTGGGACTAAAAGTCCCTTATTGATTCTCAACACTCCCCCTCAAGATGGGCGATAGATATTGATCATCCCCATCTTGTTACATAGCTTCGACAGACTTAATGAACTAAGACCCTTAGTCAGACAGTCTGCAACTTGTTCTTCTGAACGGACATGGTCAATCTTCAGTATCCCTTGTTCCAGCTTCTCCTTGATGAAGAATCGATCAATTTCGATGTGCTTCGTTCTGTCGTGCTGGACTGGATTGTTAGCTATACTTATTGCAGCTTGACTATCGCTCAGAAGACGCAATGGTGCTCCCTTATCCAGCTTCAACTCTGTCAGCAATGCTTTCACCCATAGCAACTCTGACACTCCCAGAGCCATTGCTCTGTATTCTGCTTCAGCTGTCGACCGTGCTACCACAGACTGTTTCTTGCTTCTCCATGAGACCAGATTTCCTCCTACAAAAACACAGTATCCCGTGGTAGACCTTCTGTCGTCTATGCAGCTCGCCCAGTCTGCATCACAGTATCCCTCAACTTCTATGCGTCCATTCTTCTTGAACCATAGCCCCTTTTCCGGTGTTCCTTTCAGATACCTCAAGATCTGAAATACTGCTTCCATATGACCCTTTCTTGGATCATGCATGTAGCGACTCACTACACTCACCGCAAATGAGATATCAGGACGAGTGTGTCCCAGATAAATCAATCTCCCTACAAGTCGTTGATATCTTTCACGATCAACGGGCTCTCCTGCTTCTGCTCCCAACTTGCACTTCTGGTCAATTGGAGTGACCGCTGCTTTGCATCCCAGCATCCCTGTCTCCTTCAGCAGATCTAGTGTGTATTTTCTCTGTGAGAGAACAATTCCTTGTTCGCCTTCACACACCTCGATACCTAGAAAGTACCTCATCGCTCCTAGATCTTTCACTTCAAACTCCTTCGCGAGTTTTGACTTCAGTTTAGTGATCTCGACTTCATCATCACCTGTGATCACTATATCATCCACATATACAGCAAGTATAGTGATGTGGCCTCTTGCATGTTGAAGGAAGACCGTATGATCTGCATTTGTTTGTCGGTATCCCATGCCTGTAACAGCCTTTCTGAATCTGTCAAACCAGGCTCGAGGAGATTGCTTGAGCCCGTATAGTGACTTCTTCAGTTTACACACCTTTCCTTGCAACGTCCCTCCGTTTGATTCCGTCGCATAGCACCCAGGCGGGAGCTCCATGTATACTTCTTCTTGCAGGTCCCCATGAAGAAAGGCATTCTTCACATCCAACTGGTACAGCTTCCACCCATAGTTCGCTGCAATGGAGACCAGAGTTCTTACTGTGCTCATTTTTGCTACTGGAGCAAAAGTCTCATCATAGTCTATTCCATATGACTGTGTGAATCCTTTTGCAACCAACCTCGCCTTGTACCGCTCTACTTTTCCTTCTGGCGTCTCTTTCACTGTGTACACCCATTTGCATCCCACAGCTTTCTTTCCTTTGGGTAATGGAACCAGCTCCCATGTCTTATTTTTTTCCAGTGCTCCAAGTTCTTCCATCATTGCAGCTTTCCACCTTGGATCTTTCTTTGCTTCCTGCCAACACTTGGGCAACGAAGTAGAGTCTAACGATGCAATGAAGGCTCGATAATTTGAAAAAATGTTAGAATAAGACAAGAAGTTGGCAATGTCATGTTCGTAATCATCAAAACGAGCAGGAGCCTTACCCGCATTGATGCGAGAAGATCTCCTTAAGGGAGCAATAGGTGGTGGAGAGATCATACCATCCGAGTCGGAGAGATCCGCATCTGAATCCGAGTGACTCAGTGCGGGGGCAACATCTTCAGGAGTTGGAGCAGGAGTAGACGAGGGACTTGGTACAGTAGGCACAGGGCACGGCATAGGCACAGTACTGGACTTCTGTTGTCTCCTTCTGTAGACTTGGAGCTCCTTTTCCCTTGTCTGCTGCTCCCCCTGCGTAACATATGTATCGTCTTCTTCATTTTCTGTATCTGAGTCACTGTGCTCTCCCCCTTTCGTCCAGTTTTCTACGACCGGACACGGAACCGATCCGACGACCACATTTGGGCTTATTATCTCCCCCTCACATCGAACACTATCTGTGTTAGGTGTGTCACCAAATGCGGAACCTTCATCCGAACCATAGTATGGTTCGAGTTCCCGGAATGTAACGTCCATGCTTACAAACATCTTCCGCTCGATTGGACTCCAACAGGCATAACCCTTCTGAGTCGCCGTGTACCCGACGAAGACACATTTAACTGCCCGAGGATCCAATTTGCCAACGCCTGGCCTATTATCTTGGACAAAACACACACATCCAAAGACTTTTGGTGGAACAGTGTATGTAGTTGCCCATGTAAGCATTTCCAACGGTGTCTTCCAGTCCAATACCTGAGAAGGCATTCGGTTGATGAGGTAAGAAGCCGTCAATATAGCCTGCCCCCACAAGTGTTTCGGGACATTCATAGCCAGCATCATCGTCCGTGCGACTTCCAGTAGGTGTCTGTTTTTCCGTTCTGTCACACCATTTTGAGCCGGAGTATAAGCACATGAAGTTTGATGAAGTATTCCATGAGTGAAAAAATACTCAGCAACCCGCTTATTAGTATACTCCGTCCCATTGTCTGACCGGAAACACTTAATTTTAGCGCCATATTGTGTTTCCACCCGTCGATGAAAGTCTTGAAAGGCCTCAAGGACATCACTTTTATTCTTCATAAGATAGACCCACGTCACGCGGGTATAACAGTCAATAAAGGTGACGAACCACCGAAAGCCGTTAATACCAGTTGTAGGACAAGGGCCCCATACGTCTGAATGTATCATGTCAAAAGCAGCTGAACTCCTATTCCCCGTGCTCACATACGTACTCCTAGTATGTTTTCCCAACTCACAAGCATTACAAAATAACTTTTCTTTATTAGCCCTTTGATATAAGGACGGATACATTCGACTAAGAACTTTAAAAGAAGAATGGCCGACACGCTGGTGGTGGAGTAGCAAGTCAGCTTCAACACTGCGACAGGAAGCTTCTGGTGGTGCGTCTGCTACCAGGGATGTCAATGCGTTGTCCAGTCCAGTCCTGTCTAAATACCACAGCCCCTTATGCTATGTGCCAGTCCCAAGTCGTCGTCCTGTCCCCTTCTCCTGAAAAGTCACCTGAGGAATATCAAAAGAAACAGTACAGTTAAGATCAAGTATAATGGCACTAATGGATAGGAGATTGACAGGAAAAGACGGAGCATGTAGGACATTGGTTAGAGTGATGGAAGGGGTGCATGCGACAGTGCCTTTACCCATTACAGGGTTGGATGTACCATCGGCAGTCTGAATACTCTCTGGCAATGGGAGGTGAGTATATTCCTGAAACGCACCACGGGACCCAGTGACATGGCGAGATGCCCCAGAGTCCATAATCCATCCTAGCTGATGGATAGATGCAAGAGCACGTGCAGAATCATCGGTGCTGGGTTGGGCAAAGCAAGTGATGTGATCTCCTGAGGTTGAAGATGCCCCAGGACCGTCGGCCGAACCCAGCTTTGTGCCTCGTAACTTCTCAAGGAACTCCCGCTCAAGCGGGGTTATTTCAGCCAGTTGATTCTCTCCCCCTTCCTCCGCCAGATTTGCTTTGTGTCCACTCCTTCTACCGGCAAATCCGCCTCTACCACCACGTCGGCCGCCACGACCCCGTCCTCGATCAGTAGACTGATTGCGCAAGGGTTTCGGACAAAATCGGATGTAATGTCCGGAGTCACCACAATTGTGGCAAACGCCACTCATAGATTGAGGTTGATTGAAGGCAGCAAGGACAGACTTTTCAACTGCGGCTGGCTCCCCCTGATAGGAGCCCTTGTTCGGCATCAGCTTCAGTCGAGCTTCTTCCTGTGTCATAACAGCTATAGCTTCTTCCAAGGTCGGAAGCGTGGATTGGGATAGGAGGATATTCCGTCGCTGCTCAAATACAGGGTGTAGGCCCTTCAGGAATTTCATCATACGCTGCCGGAAAATATAAACGAGGAACGTCTGAAAGTACTTTGCGAATGCCGGTTCGACTTGTGCATCTTCCATCCCAAGAGGATCATAATGATCCAGATCAGACCAGAACTTCTTCAACAGGGCCGCGTACTCAGAGATGGTACGGTCGTCTTGGGCCACCCTATCGAGTTCATCTTGTAGTTGAAATACTCGCATAGGGTTGCCCGAGCCGGAGTACATATCTTTTAGAGTTCGCCATATATCAGCGGCAGCCTCCATGGCCTCGACATTGCCCGACACCTGGTCGGTTAAAGAGGCAGTCAACCATCCCGCCACAACGTTGTTGACAATCTCCCAAACAGCATACTCCTTGGTGGAGTGATCGGTTGGCGCCGTGGCCTGGCCAGTGACATAGCCAACCAAGCCATGTCCCTTCAGTGTCCGCATCGCCTGTCGCGACCACTTCAAGTAGTTGGATGTTCCTTCCAACTTCGTCTCCAGCTTCTCCAATTTTCCCATTTTGTAAGGGGACGGATCCACATCAGTATGGATCACACGTGGGGTGACCTCAGTTAATCTTTTTGATAAGATATCATCAACCAAGGCCTTCATCTCATCGGCCGTCAGTTTGCCACTGATCGAATCCATGGCTTCTTCAACTGTGAACCTTTATTCGTCGCCTACGTCGGCTTCTTCGACGTCGGAGTCGGCAACTTCCCCAACTTCGTCGGCTTCTTCGTCTTCGTCGGCTACGGCAATGTCCCCAACGTCGTCGTCTCCTTCGGCTTCGTTGTCTCCTTCGGCAACGTCGTCTCCTTCAGCAACGTCGTCTTCTTCGACGTCACAGACTTTACGAATGCGCTACTAACTTGGCCAGCACCGGCGCGCGCATGTAAAGTGAACACGTCAGGACACCAGAGAAGACATGATCAGTCTCTGTATAGATCCCGATGTGAAGAAGGAATAACAACATAAACATGTGTTAGTTCCAAACGGCGCAATCTAGGAACAGAGTCGGTGCAAATAAAGAATTTGACAGCTCGACTTGTCTTCGAAATACGCCGTTTTTTTTTTGTTTTTTTTTTATTGACGGCTAGGGTTAGGGTTAGGGTTTGGATGGGGCGGCTAGGGCTAGGGTTAGGGTTTCCATAGCAAGAGGGCTAGGGTTAGGGTTTGGATGGGTGGGGGGGGGCGGCTACCTGCTGCTGTAGGTAGGGGAATGGGGCGGCGGGTTGCTGGAGGTAGGGGGCGGCGCGCTGGAGGTAGGGGGGCGGCGGGGTTGCTGGAGGTAGGGGGCGGCGGGGTTGCTGGAGGCAGGGGGCGGGGCACTGGAGGTAGGGGGCGGGGCGCTGGAGGTAGGGGGCGGCGGGGTTGCTGGAGATAGGGGCGGCAGGGGGTGGAGATTGGGGCGGCAGGGGTCGGCTGCTACGGGAGAGGGGGGGGGGGGTCGGCGGCTACGGGAGAGGAGGGGGGGGGCGGTCGGTGGTTTGGAAAAAACTTTTGTGGAGAGAGAGAGAGAGAGTTATGGCTCTGATACCATGTAGAAAATAATAGTTGAATAATTTTATTGATGGACTACTTCACTATATATAGGGAGTCTAGCTCCTCTACAAACTACATATTCCGATGTGGGACTAAAAGTCCCTTATTGATTCTCAACAATATTAGAGATCGATAGGCCGATTAATATTGCACATACTAGGCCTGATATTGCTCATGCCTTGAGTATGGTTAGTCAATACATACATGATCCAAGAGAACAACATATAAATGCAGTCATGAGGAGATTGAGATATTTGAAGGAAAATTTGGGCAAAGAAATTTTATTCAGGAGGAATGATCATCTAAGAAGTAAAGGTCATATTGATACAGACTGGGTAGGTTCAACTCAATATAGTCGTTCGACGTCCAGTTACTTCCATATTTGGTAGAGGGAACCTTGTTACTTAGAGAAGTAAAAAAAAAGTAGAATATAGTTACAAGATCGAGCGTAGAAGCTGAATATAAAAAAATGGCATTGGGGATTTAGAAAATTTTATGGCTTAAGCTTCTACTACAGGATTTGGGAGTTATACATAATCAGTCTATGCAGTTGTATTGTGATAATAAAGTTACTCGTGATATTGCACACAATCCGATTCAGCGTGAATGGACTAAGCATGTTGAGATTGGAAGTTGTAGAACAAAGTAATCAAGGTATCGGCTAACAAAAGAAAAGATCAAGGGGCGGACATTCTCACCAAAGCCATCTGGCATCAGAAATCTCAAGTTCCTAGACAAGTTGGACATATGCAATATTTATGCATCAACTTGAGGGGGAGTATTTATTTGTAACCTTGTAATATTCGATTAATTATTATGTGTAACTCACTTTAGTCCTATATTGCCTAAGGAGGATGTAATGACTTGCTCCTATAAATGTACCAAGTCTTCTCATGTCTTAAATGTATCAAGAAATTAAAGTTCTCTCTAAATTTCAATCTATCTATTGAACTGATAATATTTGATGCTATTATTTTATAGTGTCAAACAGAAGCTATTTCTGTAAAGAAAGATCAAATTCAAATGTAAGAAGAGAAGAGTACCCACCAGCATGCTTTCAGATGTTGGAGTAAGGAAAGATATCCTTGCAGAATCAGCCCCTTCTAAATCTATTATGTGACCATTATACCAGCGTCCATCTGTGTGACGGAATCTGCACTTTGAACCAACAGAGTAATACTCTGAATCCAGAGGCTCTGGTTCAACCTGTCTTGGATCCAAAGGCTCCACCTTGACATCCTCGAACATAGATCCAGATTCTTGTTTCAATAAGATGGCATCAGCTTCTTTCAACAACCGTGAACGCTTTAAATGAAATAGCGCTTCCTCTGCATCCCTGATTGCCTGGATGAGTTCTTCACGAACCTAAAGAAAAATCAAACTATTAGTGTCACAGTTAACTAAAACCAAGGTTCGTAGTATTATTGGTATCGGAGCATTTCTACGAGTATCGGGATCGACGGTATCGACAGTATCGGCAGTTTTGGATCGGAGTATCAGATTTTTTTGGTCGAAAACTGAAAGCAAATGATTATTAATAAATTATTAACATTTTAGAAAATATATTTATACATTTAGGCATAATTTTAAGTATTCCAGTGTTGTTTCTTATTAATTTTGAAATTGAATGAAATAGTACACCCTTGCCGATTGGTTTACACGCGATGGATAAGTTTTCTTCTTTTACATGCTTTTACAACCTTACTATGCTTTTACACCCTTGTCGATTGGTCTTTTTCGTTCAATTTTCTTTGTCGAATTGACCGGAAAAGAGGACCCCAATGTCGGTATCGGTCAGTATCGGGTACCAGTCGGTATCGGATCGGGACATGTCAAATTGTATCGGTATCGGCTGTATCAGATCGGTATCGGCCTATACTGCAAACTGACTAAAACAGAAGACAAATAGTTTAGTAATGGAATAAACTATAGTATCATTCATGTATGATATCAGCATGGTTCATCTAAGTATAAGAACTGACAGAGTCCCTAATCATGAATTAGATAAATTGCAGCATAGGAATCAATTGAGCTTACGAAAGCATAGGAATCAATTAAGCTTACGAAAAGCAATAGACCTGAGTTCTAGTTCAGAACTCCAACATCACCAACTAGAAGTCCATCCATATACTTTACAAACTTTCAAGCAGCTGTTGTGATAACAGCTAGCAGCTACTTACGGCATAGTATTAGCAATTTAAAATGATAAACAGTAATTTTGACTAAAAAGTTATTTTACCAATTGTCTATTTATTGAATCCATCTTTGTTTTCTCTGCAGTAATCACATGTATACAGATTTTTATCAGCTAATGCATACAACAAGGTAATATCAAGACTTATCCTTCTATTTGCTGCTTAGTTATGAGATACAAAGTGCAATCATGTTTCCATATCCTTCAAACTAAACCAAGGGATATGTTGATTCACTTATCTGCAACATAAATTATAAACGAGCTAATTAAGTTATTCACTATGTCCTCTGTCAACTGTCTACTCTACTCCTACGCTCGCCCTTCTTTGATTTATAATTCTACCTATATCACCTCCACACCTCAACTTCCTTAACCCTGCTGACCGGGTCTTACTTTCATATGGCCAGAATGCACAAGAATGAATACACATAGCAACTACGTCATAATAATTTATGAACAGTGAAAGGTACATAAACCCCAAAAGAGAAGATGCATCTCCGGTTCATTCATCCTAATTGCTTAATGACTGATACTACTATCTTCAGTACTTAACTACCTTTACACAATAAAATTGAAGCTAAATAAATGACATGCATGGAGCTCTCGTCCATTGACTAAGTTATAATTTATAACATCACATGATATACACCAAAGGGGCCTTCTATGAACCCTAGTGTTGTTCTAACTTCTACGTAGCCAAAAGGCAAGAATATGTGTAAGACGATAGCACCAACAAAAGCTATGGTAATGATGGAGCATAAAATTTTGACTACTTGAGAGTCATTTTTCCAGTTAAAATTTTTTGTTGTTAAAGATTTAAGAAACACTGGATACGCTGACTCAAAGCAACGAAAAGGTAAGAATAACATGTGGGTTACTTGAATCAAGCTTGGCCTCGAGTGTTGTAGCAATGTAGCAATCAATATTTAGAAGGTGGTCGTCTAGGCACCAAGAAGGTCTCAAGCCACCTGTAGGCAGACAGCCTAAGAGCAATGACAAAAAAGGAAGACCCCGATTTATATATTTTGAACAATCTGTGGAAGATAAATGTGGGTCGGAATTAGTATATTACATTGTGTGAATGATATTTTCTTATACTCACCCTTTTATAAGAAACTCCTCCATTGCAATGAATGTGTGATTACAGTGTAGCTATATTAAAAAAGACGTATTCAAATATCTCTCCCATATCCCAAATCCAAACACTAAAGAGAGAATGAAATAACCAAATGGAAACGGGACCACTACGGTAAGTTAGCAAGTAACTTTCTCTACTAATTGCTACTAGAAACCTCCACTGTCAACCTCCATCGCAGGTATGTCCTTCCCTGATTCCTTTGCTTTTAGAATCTACTTTGTTTTGGTCATTGATAGCCGTCAGAAACTGCAGGTGTTGTGCATACAGCGGCAGTAGTAACCAGCAGATATGGTGCTATTGTTGTCATTGCAGCCAAGAACAGTTGATGATGTTGTGCTCGCTGCAACCAATAAAGACGGCAGCTAGGGACAACTGTTGGTGGACCCAGAGAAGTCTAACGAGTTAAGTCAAAAAATCCAATTAAAAATATGGAGACTGAGGCTGCCCACAAGAAAACCGTCATAATGGTAAGCATTATATTCTATACAAGTATTGGTGGAAATTATGGGCATAAGGACGATCTAGCTAATATTGAATTTGCATCCATTGTTATAATGTTTAAAAGTTGATTGATTACTAGGATCACATGTATTTTAGGGGTTTAATCACTTGGAATTAAGAAAAAAGATATGTCGATTAAACAACTAATTGTTGGGCGACACCTAGGTATTTAGGGGTCTATAGCCCTCGAGACGGTCTTGAAAGCACTTTTGGATCATATTTATTCATCAAACTCCCGTGCAGCTATTCTAGTGTGCTTCTACAAAATGTTTGTTCCATTTAAGTGGCAGTGATATAGTTGTGCACCTTGTTTACGACAATTTTTGAACACAAATAAATGCTTTGCTTAAAAGTTCCGCATATGAACTCACAGTCAACTCATAACTCTGGTAATTCATCTTAATCTTTATCCAATATCGCTTGTTTGATCCCACGATTCTGAAAGAAAGGCGTACTTGTTTTCTTCTTTGTAAGTTCACTTTTAATATGAATGAAATATCAAACTCCAGATAGAGGGAGCTATCTAGCTCAGTATGAAGCTTAGAAGCCAGAAACTCCTAGGAGATCAACGAATCTCAGTAAGAACCTCGATTCGGCGATTTTTACTTGGGAGCTCGTTTTCCTGATGACGGAAGCTCGCTTCTTCGGCAACGGAAGTGCATTTCTCAAGCTACATGAGCGCTTCCCATAATATGACCATAACTTTAAAAGAGGACATGGGCAAAAAGTTATAAATTTTTTAATACACGTTTATTAAAGTACCAAGAAACTAAATATTACTTACCTTGACATATCAAAAATCAACATGCGAATGACACCTACGTAACTTTGAGCTGAACTTTATAAATTCTAATAAATATTAAGGTATAAGTTTTGATAACAATAACTAATAAAATAAAATTTATTAGCGCAAGTTCCCAAATTTAGACTTTTCTAAGTAGTCACGTTCCCCCGCTCCCACTCTCGCCCCTGCTTTCGTCTCCGCTCCCGCTTCTGGCTTCCAAGGTATGAATTGAAAAATCAAGAATACAAAAATACAACACATGAAGATATAAATGGCAATAGTGGGAGGGTGTACAATCTATCAAGAAAGTGGCGTACATGTTGACCAAAAGAACAACAATTAATACCAAGATCCTAGACAGGCTTTAAACACATAAAAACCTGTGACAGATTTGGTATCGATTATTTCTAATGATCTAGCTTTAGCCAGACAAGAATATCAAGTTCTAAGTAATGTTTCAATCTTACAGTAGAAAATGATATCATTTTGACATCGGACAAGACCAACACCAAACTTCCACGTTGTCCAAAGCATTAGAGTTTATAAAAAAAAACTTTCCAAACCAAAAACAAAAACAAAGCCGGACCGGAACATAGACTCTTCAACTTCCAAATCATTAGGGTTTACAAACAACATTCAGACCAAAAAAAATGTTGATTGGTGCAACAGGTTCTTCCTATTGTCACCAGGAAAGTGATACGTCTTGGTTCACCATACGAGATCGGGTATGGAAAACGTTACTCATGTAACAATGGTTCAATGGGGGTAGGTTTAGTTTGATCGTCATACCCAAGGTGGTTAAAGGCGCAAGGCGCACTCAAGGCGCAAGGCGCACTCAAGGCGCAAAGGGTCCATATCGCCCGAGGCGCAAGGCGCACTTAAGGCGCACGCCCGAGCGATTCAAGGCGCATATATATATATATATATATATATATATATATATATATTGATAAACTTGTGTCACCTCTCTAGTCTTTGTCTCTCTATATATAATTCACAATTCACATTGATTCATTTATTTTGTATCCATCAATTTTGCAGGTGCAAAGCTGGTTGAGGTGGAGACTTTGGTAGTATCCATCAATTTTGTAATCAGTCTACAGTAACAAAAAAAATTGAATGAAATTTTTGTATGAATAGAAAAAGAAGACACTACTTCACAGTTCACATTTCACACTAACAAACAAAAATGAACAGTAAACAAAAACTCAACAAAAACTCACTACTTCAGACTCAGTAAGCTGTATACACAAAAATTAACAATAAAAAAAGACAAGAGAGAGAGAGAGAGAGAGAAAGAAAAAAAAAAGAAAAGAATTGCAGGAGCGAGAGATCGAGAGAGAGATCGAGAGGGAGAGGGGGGAACTCACCTGAAGTCCGTCGCCGCAGTCGCCAGCCAAGTCCGCCGGAGTCGCCAGGTAAGTAGGGTTTCGTTTCCTTTTTTTTCTTTTGTTATGTTCTTTTTTTTTCTTCCTCTCTTTTCTTCTGTGCTTTCCTTCTGTTTTTCTTCGGCTGTATTTTTTTTTCTTGCGGGCCTGTGGTGGCACTGGACTTTTCTTATTTCCGTACAAATTAGACCTGTACAACAAATATTCCTGCACAATATTATAGAGACGCGCCTAGGCGCGCCTTAACTAAAAGGCGCGCCTAAGGAAAAGGCGCGCCTAGAGAATTGCGCCTCGCCTGGACCCTCCTAAGGCGCTGCCCCTACGCCTGGAGCCGAGGCGCGCCTTAGGCGCGCCTTGGGCGCGCCTTTGATAACACTGGTCATACCATATCGTGTTTTACTTGGTTCGCTAATAATGTTTCATAAATAAATTAGTAACTTTGATTGTTGACTCGAGGTTGAAAAATATAAGACAAAAAAACCTCATAATTAAGAACATGACTTCCCAACATTTTACTTCAATTTACCATTCACTGCAATGCTTAACTGATCACACACAAACATGACAAGAACATAGAGAACAACAAAAAATTTAATACAAGATATCTACAATTGATTGATTACACATGAAAATTATGAAATGTTAAATTTAAAGCCAAATCATAACAAAAGAACAAAATGTCAAGTTAATACAAGGCACCTAGAATTGATTATCATGAGTTGCTTGGACATAATTAGATAACCCTTATATCAATCTTCAGCACAATCTAATGAGATGTCTCATTGGCACAATACTGCCTCTAGTGTTGGATCCAGGAGGGTCTAGATGTATGTAGCCTTACCCAACCCCCAACCCCTCCCCCCACCCCCCAACCCACACACACACAATATGCAAAGAGGTGGTTTCCGCAACTCAAACCCATATCAACCAAGATGCAAGTGTCACCCTTCTATTGGTATGTGCTATTCCATAGGTATGATCACCCAAGTTTCCGTGGAAGATCTATTAGATATCTTGATCACTATTGACCATAATAACTTCAATATAGTTTTATCTTTCAGTTACGACTGTAGATAGAAGAAAGAGAGCTACAATAATACAGAAGAAAATAAAAAGGATCATAGTGTGACATATAAATCAATTTAAACACTGGCTGAGACATGAAGAGAACATCCATCACTTTCTTCATCAATTCTTAATGAAAGTACCCAAAGACTTAGTTTTTGCGACTTCCCTAACGTTTTCAATTTACCAAACATCCCCCAAATAGATGCTTATGGCCATTATTGCGGATAGGACACGTACAAACAGGTAAACATGGATTATCTCGTGTCCGGTACATGTTCAAACACGCGAGTAAACCCTAATAGTTACATCGATATCAACTAGGGTTAAAATTAGAAAACTTTGATTGGAAATATTACCGAGAGGAGTTCAGTGTTGGAGGAATCGGAGGCTAGGGCATCGTCGACGACCGAGAGAGATTCCTTCTGCTCCTTCAGCTGGTACTCTACCTGTTGCTCTATCGATACCTCCTCTTCTTCCGCCATTGATGATATAGAAATAACCTTTCCCTTGCTTTCCTTTCCTTTCTTTCCCTTCCACCGTCGTCTCCCTCCCGTACACTTTTCTTAGCTATCGGTTCAAGAAGGATCCAAGCTTTGGCCTATTATTTGGTTGTGCTGCGACTCGAGAGCGGAGATATTTACATAAAAACTAGGGATTTTATATACAAAACCCCACAAATATTGGCTATTTTCAAAACAAACTTCAACACATCCTAATCAATGAAGGGGACAGTTTTTAAAACTTATGCCAATTGGAAGTCACTTCATTTGTTTGTTTGATTGGTTTGGAGGAGAATAGATCCAATGACATGAATAGTAAATCATGTCTCATTTTGACATTCATATGAATTTGGACTTCTCTAAAGTGGAAAATCCTTCGTTGTATTTGATGTTCCACTACTATTACCTTCTTTCCGCAGTCATTTCTTATGTAAGATTGTAGGTTTGTAATTATTTTTGTACTTTATGTACATATATAATAAATTATGGAAATTTTGTTTGTTCCTATGTGTACATATTATTTATAAGTTCATAATGGTGTATATAGCAATTGACATTCTTGTTTGTAGAACTTTAGAAAAAAATTGAATTTATTTTTTTATGTTTGTTATGTGATATATATGCAATTGGTAAGCATAATATATGTGTGCTTATGTTTTATTGAATTGTTAAATTTTATTAATTATTATATTTACTAGTTTATTTCAATTATTTATTGTCTTATTAATTGTGTGGTAATTAGAAATTAACAAGAAATAGAAGAATAAAAAATTAATGTGTTGGGGAAAGAGGGGGGGGGGGGGGGGGGGGGGGGGGGGGGGGGTGTTGGTTGTTGTATAACCTCACCCACTATCAAAAGAGAAGAACTATGTTACTTCTAGACTACCACTTCCTTACAAACAAAACATATGAATTATAAAATTTTACATTTTCTAAATTACTTCAACCATCCAAACACCAAATCTTTGGATTTGTTACTTCTAACATCCACTTCTTCAAAGCACCCAAATGAAGGAAGTGAAAAATATGCATACGCATGACATGCTACGTAATACGTACCCAAAATATTGATTTGGTGATTTTCACTTCGACGCACTTTGTCAAACCAAACAGGCCTAAAATTGGCTCAACCATTGACTAGTGAACTCAAAAGTTACCAATCGCATATGTTTAACACATGTATATTATATTTTATATTATTATACTATTTGAACTTTTTTTTAAATGTAACTACATAAATATATGCTATCTCTACCATTATTCAACACGTGTATATTATATTTCAAAATAAGTCGTCTAAGTCGTATGTATGTATACAATTGTGTAATTAAGGAAGAAAATTCGAAATACTTTCTAGACCTTGTTTGAAATTCTAAAATTATGGTATTATCTAGCTACATGGTATTATCCAAAGTCCTAGAAATATATATATAACAAATCCTAATTAATATATTCAAATTATATTTAAACTATTTTAATATTGTCTAACTATATATATGGGTTATTTAGTAATATGGTCACACATAATAGTTGATATTAGGGTTTGGGTCTCCAAAATGTCCGACATTAGTATTTGGGTTTTAAATTCACTGTTCAAGTAGGCAAGTGACAGTAAATTTGAGACCCAAACACTAATGTCGGACATTATGGAGACCCAAATCATAAGTTCAACTATTACACACACACACACACACTATATATATATATATATATATATATATATATATATATATATATATATATATATATATATATATATATATATATATATATATATAGTGTGTGTGTATATATATATATATATATATATATATATATATATATATATATATATATATATATATATATATATATATATATAGTTGCAGATGACCTCTAGCATAGTAGTTAAGAGAGATGCATGTGGCCTGAGTGGTCAGGAGTTCGAATCCCAGTGGGAGCGATTCCGGAAACTAATTACCCTTGCTTCAATATATATATATATATATATATATATATATATATATATATATATATATATAAATATATATATATATATATATATATATATATATATATATATATATATATATTCTTCCAAAGGAGTTCATGGGCCTCATTCCCCATGGTTTTGTAGCCTTTTCCTTGTCATTGGCTATCCATGATTTTGCAAAAATTCACGTGTAAGAAAGTCAGGAAGAGAATTATTAGACCATTTAATAAATTCAATATCAAAATCAAATATAACTAATTCAGCTTGTCATCTAGCAAAAATTTGTTTAGAAGCTATATTTTTAACATCTTTTTCTAAGACCATTTTAGCAGTGCTACAATCGACTCGTAATAAAATTTTCTTATTTAATAGATCATCCTGGAATTTATGGATGCATTTAATTATAGAATGAATTTTTTTCTTAATTGTAGAATAATTAATCTGAGTATCATCATATTTTCCTGAATGATAACGAACCAAGACTTCTCTATTGGTCTTAGGGTTGATTTGTTTTCAGATTCCTCCGAAACCTATGTCACTTGCATCTGTTTCAACTATTTTATTTCATTCAGCATTAGCTAAATGTAAACAATGTAGATTTTAAACTTTTTGTTTAATTAACCTAATTGCTTCAGTATGAGCTTGACTCCAAGGAGCAGGATTATTCTTAAATTTTTTTATACAAATTTTTTGTATCTTTAGTAATATTTTTATAGAATTCTGCTACATAGTTTAAAACTTCTAAAAAAATTTGTAACTGCTTATTGTCAGTTATTTTGTCAAAAAAATTGTGCAAATTCCATGCTTCTATTTATAGGAATTATTGTATTGTTAGCAATATTGCCCTAAAAATCTTATTTCTTGTCGAAATAATTTTATTTTAGGGGCAGGTATTACTAAGCCATTCTTAATAATTAAATGCTTAAAGATATTTAAGTGTTTAAGATGTTCTTCTATTGTATTAGAAAAGATTAAAATATCATCTATGTATGATAAGATAAAATTAGAATGCTGAATGAATATTTCATTCATTATGTTCTGAAATTCAGATGGAGCATTTTAAGTTCGAGTGACATTACATTCCATTCGTAATGACCAAATGGGACTGTGAATGCTGTTTTATATTTATCCTTTTCAGCTATTTGTATTTGCCAATAGACTGATTTTAGATCAAATTTAGAATAAATTTTTGACTTAACAATTCTATTAAGTAAGTTCCTTTTATTGGGTATTGGATATCTTATCCATTTTAATACCTTATTTAAAGGTTTATAATTAATAACTAATCTTGGTACTCCTCGTTCTCTTTCAGCATTATTATTTACATAAAATAATGTACGACTCCATGTAGAATATATTTTTGTAATTAATTTTTTTTATCTAAGAAATCTTGTATCTCCTTTTTACCTAAATCAAGGTATTCTTGATTCATTTGACATGGCCTAGCTTTAGTAGGAATAAAAAAATTTCATAGGGTAAAGAAACAATATGTTGTTTTCTATCCCAAAAAGCATTTGGAATATTACTACACGTCTGAAGTTTGAAATCTTCGTCGATTTGTTCAATTTTTGTTGGATTTCCAACTTTTTTAATTGTTTAGATATATTAATCTTAGCAATTTCTTCTTTTAAAAAATTAATTTGATTTTTCTTGAGCTATACTTCTTTAACTTCATTAAGGATTCTTACTATTGGATCTGTTATGAATTCAAAAGTTATTCTTTTGCCCTTATAACAAGTACTTATTCCTTTCTTGTCTATTTATTGAATAGGCATTATTTTTTTCTAAAAATGGTGTTCCTAGAATTACATGTTAAGAAATTTCTTTGACTACAATGAAATGTAGTTGAATGCAAACTTCATTCTTGCATACATTAACATCTGTAACTTTAAATAGGGTTGTTAAAGCTTTATTATTAGCTGCACTCAAGGTTTGAGTCGTATGTTCACAATATCTTATTTGAACAATAACTTGTTTAATACAATTTAAATCTGCACCGCTGTCTACTAGTGCAATTAAATTTGAAATATAATACTCATTATTAATGAGCAAATTAATCTTTATGTACCATTTATGAGTAATGAATGAATCAATTTTACCTAAGAATCCATCTGAATTCGGTACTTCTTGTAAAACTTCTTTTCCCTTTGAAGTTTCTATTTGTTCTATTAGAACAGATCTACTTTGGACTTTATTATTTTGCTCTAATGTTTCTAGTCTTTGTTGTGTTATTTCATCTTGAATTTTAAGATTTGTTTTTTCTCTTTATTGAGATCTTGAATGGAAACTGGTTTCGTTTCCTTTTTCTTATACCTATCTATTACTTCACATAATGTATAAGTTGAGAAGTTTTGTTCTAGAGGTTGCTCTCCTCATCTTCTTGATTAAGAAGATCAATTATCTTAGTTTTTATATTAGTGCTAATTTCACTAGTGAGTAGAGATTCTAATATCTCCTTCTTCTCTATTAGTGTGAGAGTATTTATAGATAAACCATTCATTTCTACTATTGATTTATAATAATTAGTATTATCTCTTATAGTACATGCTTTACATTGGCAATATGTGTCACAATCTCACATAGTTTATTCATCAGATGAACTACTAGATTCGTAGTCAGAATTAATCATTATTTTATAAAGAGTTCTTCTTAACCCTTCATCTTCTATTTCTTCTATTTTCTTTTTAGTATAATATTTATTTGCATAGTGAGCTAGTTTGCCATATTTATAACATTTATTTATCTTCTTGTTAGAAGAATTTTTTTTCTTTTGGAAAGTATTTCCTTTCTCCTTTTTATTCTTCCTTTCAGAATTTTTTTTTTGTTTCTTATAAGGTTTTATATTCTTTCTTTTTAATTTTTGTTCGATGTTCTGGGTATTCAAAAGTTTCGATAGCAAATTGGCAACAGAATTCTCCCAATTGCTTTCTCTCAGATAATCTCTGAGGCTTTAATTGATGTATCAATTTGAGATCATTACAGAGAGCTAATCCCTCTTGAAAACAAGTATTAATTAAATTTCCATACGCAAATTTGTGATAAGGAATAACCCCATTATATTTATTCCTTAATCCTTGCATAATTCTTTCATCAAAAGATTAGGTTATCCATCTATAAATTTAGATTTCCAATGTGCATCATTTGCGTCACTTAATTGCATTACTCTACTTAAGTAGGTATCTTTATACCATCTCATCTTAAATTTTGTAAAAGAGATCTAATTCTTTCTCATTGATTAATAATTCCTCTTATAAAATGTTCTAATATTGTTATTAACAACGTATACACATCATCCTATGTTTGAGTATTATTTTCCATTTTTTCTGAATTAAATCTTTTATTTTTCTGATCTTGTGATATACAATGATCCCACCATCCTTTTAATGTAACAGTAATATCGCATGTAATATAATTTCTAATAGCTTTATCTTCACTACCAGCAGATTTGCATACAGTTGAATACATTAACATTCTATGTAAGGTATCAAATATTAATTTGTCAGAAAAACCATCTATATTCTATTCATAGATTGTCTTACTGTGATAATTATTTTGAATGATTGCACATCATTCTCTTCAAAGAGAACATCCATTAGAGTTGGTTTTTTATAGTAGAATTTACTTAATTTAGGTTTACCATGCTTCATTGCATTCACCATCAATTCTTTGTTAATGTTATTAAAAGATTTATGTATTTTATCAATTTCTATTGGATTTACTTCTCCAAAATATTGCTTATTAGATTCAATTTTTGATTCTTTGTCTGAGTATGATCCAAACTTGTTTGATATAGCAGAAGACATCTCTGAGACTTCCCCTTCTAAAGTATTGAGAGTCGTCTTCTTTAATTCACTACTAAAATACAGGGAATCAACGACGGCACCTATTCATCGCCAATTGGCTACTACTCCCCGTCGGCGAGCCGACCAACAACAACCATGTGATAACTAAATAATAACTCGTCGCTAAGTCGTCGCCAAGTCGTCACCAATCCGTCACCAGTTTGTGCGGTCAACCGCGGGAACAACGTGGGTAAACATGACATCGGAAGTAGATGTCACTGATACGTCGCCATGTTTGTTTTAATTTGGTGACAGATTTGGTCATCGTTAGGCTGTCGCTTAGTACTGTACCACTTATAAAATTAGGCATCGATTGAAATTTTTATTTCGATCGACCGTGCTCGTTCTGAGTTCCCTCTCGACCCTCTCCAGTGGTCCCCCCTCTCCGGTGGTCCCCCTCTCTCAATCGCTCCGGTGGCCGTCTTCCTCTCTGCAGGTGGTCCTCTCCCTCTCTCGACCGCTCCCCTCTCCCTCTCCTCCGGCGTCCCTCTCTCTCCCACTGTAAGTTTCTCGACCGCTCCCCTCCCCCTTAGCAATTTTGGTTCCAATTTTGGGTATTTCTTCCCAATAGAAGCTGGGATTTTTTGATGATATTCTGTTTGGCCAAATATAATTTGGTCATGTTATTACTGTTGTTGTTTGGAAGATTTAAGAACAAATAGAATTTGATGTCATATTATTACTGTTGTTATTTGGTTAGGGATATCGGGAATGAGTATCATGAGCTTTGAGGGTGTATCATGGGTGATACTCATTGGTACACACAAGGTGTTTGGTGATTTTCCCTTTAGATTGTTATGAGCCTATGGGTATGGCCATATTCATAGCATTGAGAATGTATGAGTATCATGGTGATACGATACTTGTGTGTATCATAGATGATGCACACCATATGTTAATATTGGGATATGGAGGCTTTAAGGGTTGTGTTGTATATTGAGTGTGGAGTTGTGTGGTGTTGTATGTGTGCAAATAGGGGGACTTGTGCACTTGTGTGCACAAGAATGGGGCTTGGGTTCAAGTGGACTGTGCATTGGTATGCACAGGGAATGGAGTAGTCGAGTTAGCAACTCAATTGAGAAAGGGAGAGAAGCAGCAGATGCTGCTTGGGCATAGCTGGGCATATCAGTAACTGGAAAAGGGGGGTCTTTGTACAGTATAAAACTGCAGGACTTTGGGGGAAGCCTGCCAGTGATACAGTAACTAGACAGAGGGGAGGGATCCTGTGAACAGTTTGGGGGTAGGGAAAAATTGATTTCTTGTGTGTGTTTTTGTGTGCAACCAGCCAGTAAGAAATGTGAGAGGGCACAAATAATCCCTATAGATAACATGTCCCTCCCCTAAATATATCCTTCACATATGTCATTCATCACATGATCCTCCTCTCAATATGTCCCTTCTCTCTATGTCCCTCCCCTCGGCAATGATGATACCATAACCCATCACTATATTATATAGTGTGAGATGATGTCTTAGCATTACATTATGTGGTTTCATCTTGATTCTGTTATATCCTTCATATACTATATTTGATAAGACATATACTACATTGATGTACAGAACTTAGATGATTCCCATTAATGTATGCTAGAATAATTTTTTGGTAGTATTCTGAGCTCCCTAGAGATGACATGTCCCTCCCATAAATCCCTTACATATGCCATTCATCATATGCCCCCCTCTCAAAATGTCTCTACCCTCTATGTCCCTTCTCTCGACAATGATGATACCATAACCCATCACTATATTTTATAGTGTGAGCTGATGTCTTAGCATTACATTATGTGGGTTCATCTTGATTCTATTATTTTATTTAGATACTACATTTGATAGAAAAATACATATACTACACTGATGTACATAACTTAGATGATTCATACTAATGTGTGCTTGAATAAATTTTGGGTAGTGTTCTGAGTCATCCATCCCCACACTTGGCAATGATGATGCATGGATCTTATTATGAGCCATTCATTTAATGGATTTTGAAAATTGAACCGATCCCAATACTCATAGGAATGGTCCGATATCGATACTTTGAACCTTGCATATCCTTCTTGATTTAATTATGTCCATATGCCTTGTACCTTGTCCATCTAATGTCGTATGTACATATAATTGCTTCTGTATATTTTATCTTATAATACATAATTTTCCACATCCACCAAGTAATGGATTGTTACTTGGTTGATCGTACGTGGATGTACAGGCGGCAACACGACAGCAGGATTGGTGTGAGTGACGATTTTAAGGCAGGCATTGAAGTATTTCTCAAGTATGCCATGAGCAAACCTGATTACATAGATGACCACAAAATCAAGTGTCCATGTACTAATTGTCGGAATAGACGTTACGAAAAAGTGGTGACTGTGAGGAAGCATCTGATCCTTAAGGGTTTTGTACATGATTACGACATATGGGCATCACAGGGCGAACTTTATGCGGAAAGGCAGTCTGTTGTTGTTGTGGATGTTGCTACATCGATGATGATGTAAACTATGTTGAGTTTGGAGACAAGAACTTGGCGCGAGATATGGTGTATGCTGCGCCAGGGCCTAATTTTAATCTAGAGGATCCGAATCATGATGTAAAGGAGTTCTATGATATGTTTAAGGATGCAGATACTCCTATATACCCTGGTTGTGAGACTCATTCTGTATTGTCGGTAGTGATGCGCTTGTTGAACATAAAGTCTGATTTCAACTTACCACAAGCTTGCTATAATCGGATCTTACAATTAATCAAAGAGGTGTTACCAAAAGAATCAAAAGAGCTTCCTCAAAACTTCTACAAATAAAAAATGATGGTCCGTCTGCTCGGACTGGGGTAGAAAAAGATAGATTATTGTCGCAACGGACGTATGCTGTATTACAAGGAGAATAAGGACAAAAAAAGATGCAGTTTCTGCTACGCGAATCGTTATAAACCAGTTCGGGGAAAGAAAAGTCAACTAGAACTGTTGTTCGACGTCCGTACAAGTACATGTATTACTTGTCAGTCACGAAGCACTTGTAGAGGATGTATATGTCCCTTAATATAGCAGAACACGTGATATGGCATAACGAGGAACGTATATAGGATGATGGATAATTGTCGCACCCTTCCGATGGAGAGGCGTGCAAGCATTTCGATATGTGTTATCCGGATTATGCTACCGAGCCTAGAAATGTTCGATTAACGCTATGTTCTGATGGTTTCGCTGCTTTGGGATAGTCGGGATCTAAATACTCCTGTTGGCCGATGGTTCTCACTCCTTGCAATCTACCACCATGGATGTTTATGAAGACTCCTTACATATTCTTGACAACTATTATACCCGGTCCTAAAAATTCGACGAAGAATATCAATATATATTTGCAGCCGTTGGTGGATAAGCTGAAACAACTGTGGGAGTTGGTCATCCCGACCTATGATATTTCGAGAAAACAGAACTTACAGATGAGAGCTTCAGTTATGTGGACTATCAATGATTTTTCTGCATTTGGTATGTTATCAGGATGGAGTACCCACGGTACTAAGTCTTGTCTAATATGTATTAAAAATAGTAAGGTGTTTCGTCTTACGCATGGAGGGAAAGCCTCATTCTTTGACTGCCACCGTCAATTTCTACCCGCATCACATCCTTGGAGAAAGAACAAGGAGGCATTTAGAGCTGGAAAGCAAGAACTTTCTCGTCCACCTCTGAGATTATCGGGACACGATATTGGAATAATGTGAAGGATTTGTCGACCGTGATAGAAGATCCAATATTCATCAATCGTGTCGAGTGATTTGGTCATAGACATAATTGGACCAAGCGGAGTATCTTCTGGGACTTACACTATTGGAGTGATAATCTTATAAGGCATAATCTTGATGTCATGCATATCGAGAAGAATGTATTTGATAATATCTTTAATACTGTTATGGATATCAAAGAAAAGACGAAGGATAATCCCAAAGCAAGATAAGACATGGCCGAGATATGCAACCCTCCTCAGTTAAACTTAATACGAAGGGGAGCTGGTGGACCTTTGAAGCCAATAACGCCATTCACATTAAGCAGGGAAGATAAATTGATAATATGCAACTGGATAGGAAGTCTACGATTTCCCGAGGGCTATGTATCAAATTTGTCTAGATGTGTTGATCTCAATGAACGCAAGCTAACGGGAATGAAGAGTCACGACTGCTACGTGTTCATGGAAACGTTATTACCTATTGCTCTTAGAGAGATGTTGCCTCCTACGATATGGATTCCATTGGCCAAGATATCTACATTGTTCATGGACATTTGTTCAACTAAGCTTACGGTGCAACATATGATTGAACTTGAGGAAAAAATTGTTTAAGCCCACTTCCCGAATATTTTTATTTATTATTTATTTATTACTCTTTTTAAATATTTTTAGAAAATAGATTTTATTTTTAATTCTATAAAGGATACTTGGATTGACTAAGAGATTTGTAATATAATTTCTTTTTAGAAAAGATGTACTTTTAAATTTATTAATTATTTTTAAGTTTTGAATTTATAAATCTATTTTTATATTATTGGAAATATTAGATAATAGGTATTATTTAATTTATTGTTAGCAATTATAAGATTTAGATTTGATCAATCTAAATCATGGGATTTAAATCTTTGGAAAGATTATTCCAAATCTTATTCCTTCCCTAATTAGGGAACCCCATCTCCTATATATAGGAGAGGCTCCTCTATTTTTCCCTCAACCCACAAATTCTCAACCACCACAAACACCATAACCAAGCATTATCGTGCATCGTGTCCGTGTCCATGCCATCCCATTATTTTTATATTTTCTATTACATATACATTCGTCCCTCGTATCCGATACCCTGGATACGATCCTCTCTTGCATCATGTGTCGCACAGGACACAACACCAATCCCCAAATCCTAACCCTAATTTCCAAATCACTAACCAAATTCCCAACCCTAACCCTAATTCCCTAAGTTTCCTATTCCTGTGTCCTATGTCCTGTGTCCGAGGACATAGACACATTACTCCTATCAGAACTGCCACCGCCACTAACTCCTTCTACGAACGATGCCAAAAGCACATCCTCGATCTTCTCCCCACCTTCCCCGTTGACCATCACCGCCGCGGCCTACTCCGGTCGACATCCTGACCATCCACCAAATCTTTCAGCCTTCACCCCTACCTCCATTTTCCTCCTATGCTCGCCTGACCCAGACATACCAGGGCTTGCCACCATCGCCTCCAACTAAACAAAATGTCACCAGCCCCGTCCCGATCTACACTACCAGGCTAACACACCACCACCATCATCATTGCTCACTTTCACAAAGCCCCACCGTGGCTGATATTCCTGAGCCGCCATCCGCTGCTCTCATCCCCAAAATCAACGTGTCACGATCCGCACCCAGATATTCGGACACAAGTACGTGGGCCACGCCCAGCCTACGCCGTAGTATCGGCGGTAGAACGCTGTCAAGTACCCAGTATATATCTACAACATATATGATCTACAACAACAACTTGTACTCAAATCACATACATCTAAGGAAGATATGAATAAGAAGAGATAACAGTATCACTAAAATAACTAGAATCTACAAATGATCATACATATCAAGAAGGTGTCGGAGACAAATCCGACAACGAAACATGAATCTAAATAAGGAATAATGGCCTAGAGCTCCCAGAAGACAACTCACGGTAAATGGAACATCGAGAACCTATCTCAGCTAGTATTGTCATGTGGTCCAAGTATGTGGGATATAACAACTCCTAAAAATATTGGTTATCCAGTTAGGATTAGAGCGAAGTACATAAACTAACAGCAGTTCCATTTAAATTGACAAAAAATATAAATAACATAAAGCAATGAAATATATGATGGATAAGTAGAACTGAACAGTAGGAAAGCAGGGAAATTATGTGAGCATGTCATGGTAATAATGTACTGTAAGTAATCATGGGTACAGTGTAACAACAGGTGATAATCTGGAATAGAACAAGTACTACTACTAAACAGTGCCTTGAGATATTAGTTTATTATGTGATCGGCTTGGGACTACGATCAGGCTATCCATATGACCAGCTATGCATAAGAACAAGCACAGGTAAACCTAGAAATCAGGCCGACCATACATGGAAGCTATGCACAAGTACAAGTAAGGTCAGATTACACCCTTCGTGTGGCGAGGGTGAGCTATGCACAAGTAAGTAGGGGTATGATCAAATAATCTTCTAATATCTCTCCATCCCCCGACTAGTATAATGGATCCAACCATGGCAGGTTACGACACGGGATTCTCTAAGAGGGTAGCAAATCTCCTTAGGAATCGGTGTCTATACAAGTACAAGAACAATAATCAAGAACAAGTCAGGTACTAGTATACCAGGATAGCCAGGAATAACATCTCATGACGGGATCCAAGCTATACCAATCCGTGTACTCTCGTGTCAGGTATCAAGCATAACACTACAAACTGATATCATAGAGACTATCAAGATAATAAAAACTATCAGAGAATGTACTCACCTCAATATAGCTAGAGTCGACATGCACGACACGAACGTGTCGACACGGAATAGGTAATGATGCTATGCTCCACATGATGGTCCCAAACGATGGCACATGTAGTTCCATTGAGTCTATAATAGTCCAAATAGCCTAGTTGGTATATAGAAGCCCAAAATCAGAGTTCGACATTATAATCGAATCAAGAAATAGGAAACGACCCTAATAGTCGCAATTAGTGAATTTAAAGGGAAAATCGTAACTAAAATACGTTTATAACTACTCCTTGAAAATCACTTGTAATATTTAGAAACTATAATTTTTATTCACAAAATATTATTAGGTAACATTAGAAACCCAAAAATCATTTAGAGTTTTACAAAATCTAATTATATATATATATGCTAATAATATGAATTGTAAGTTGTAGTTTATTAAAATATCAAGTTTGCACCTCGTTATTCGTACATTGAAACCTACGACACGCAAATTGAGACAAGACGATCAACCGTAAGGTTAACAATCTTATCGTAGCGATCCACATGGTCATCTTGTCAATTTCAGCGACGTGAGATCACTGGAACCGACTGATCTCAGTTTTGATGCACGAATTCCGAAATATGAACATAATAAGATTTAATTATAACTAATAGTAATACATAAAGAAAATCTACAGACATTGTCGAATGATGAAACAGACATCACCAACGTTTTCAGAATGGTCAAATTAGCTAGAATAGCCTACCCATAAGTCCAATTTGGACACAGGGGCAAAATAATAATTTTGGGTCAAAACGATGTCCGTCGTTGGACCCGTCTTACACCGAAAAATGTACTAGGATAAAAGTCCACTAAACCTAGCAAATTATATGTCCACGAGTCCAGAATGATGATACGAACCCAATGGTACATCCAAAATTGGATTCCGATGAGCATATCTCAAAATGACCCATTGACCAGGACGTTGGAATCCGGTTTGCACGAAAGCTAGAGCCAAAGTCCTCCAAATCTAGAAAAATATATGTCAACGAGTCCAGAATGACGATAAGAACCCAACGGTATATTCGGAATTGGATTCCGATGAGACATTGGGATCCGATTTGTACGGAAATACGTGCCAAAGCTAATATCCTCCAAACTCATCAAATTATATATAAATTTTAGCTACAACGATGCCACGAGTCCCACTGGTGACGTTAAAACTGGAATCCGGAGTCCTGGGTTCAAAATTAGAATTTTACAAGTTAAAAATTACGTTTTCGAGAGGCCAACTTTGGCGTCGATTTCAACCAACCAAACGATATCCTATGAAGCTGAAATTTTTATGGCACAAAGGTGGTTATACCTGCTGTTCAATGGAGTTGGTCGTTCATCAATCGGAGCTTCGATGAGAGACAAACGGATCCGCGAAGTTGGCTCCATAAAACTGTCCAAAATATACGTAATTTAAATGATCAATTTGGTGGCCTATTTTGATCTATCACACGATCGAATTAACGGTTGAAACTTCAGGTGAGAGAAGGGGTATATACTGAGATTGAGACGGAAGAATCAGATTGATGATCCAACGGTCGGATTGTCTATAAAATAAGCCCAAAGTTGCTGTCCCGAAACGCGATTTTTGAATTCAAAACTCGCACGTCACGACGGGACTTCATGCGAAACTCACGAATCACCCATGTATCGTGTCAGAGAGTTCGACAAACACCAGAGGGGGTCGCCCAGGTTCGTGCGTGGGTTACGGGGGTTACCGACGACGGTGCACGATCGTCGATGTGCTGTTGCTGCTCGTATTGCCGCACGCGCGCTGCTGCTCGAGCGCTGCTGCCTCGAGCTGCTGTCGTGGGCACGTTCTGGGCTGTCCTACGGCGCTACCACTAGCGGCGGCTATGTGGCGGTGGGCGATTGGTCTCGTGGTGGCGGGGCATGGGCGCTGTAGCCATTGAGAGGCTGCGCTCGATCAAAAAGAGGGAGTAGAAGAAAAAGAATAAAAGTTTGGGAGAGAGGAGTTCGATTATGGAGAGGAGGAGAAGTCGTATAGCTGTCGAGCTGCCCGCATGCCTGGTACCTCTGCAAAATGTCAGAATGGATGTACAGACGACAGCTCACGTACGGGGAGAAGGGAAGAAGATGTAGGGCAGGCTTAAATTGAATGATGCGGGTCAGGGTTTGAACGGTGCGGTTTGGGTTAATAAATACTACTCATAAACCCAAGTCCTTGGTCTCTAGTTCAACGAACTGGTGTGCTCCTCACCTATGGGTTCGGGTTGGGTTTCACCACAAGGATCCAACAACCCATTGGAATGGTTTGGGTGCAATGGTTGGGCCGAAGTATTACAGGCTAGGGGAAATTATAATATGACCTTACAGTAGTCAGTTTAGGAGTTAGGAAAAAGAAAAGGGAACAAAAATATTTATATTAGCTAAGCTCCAACTGTTAACCCCCTTATATTGCTAGTAATAAAATAGTCCTAATATTAATAATACTAATATTACTAGAATTTGGCATGCCATGAGAGGGGCCACATGAATTTGAGTGGGGTGTTTGGGTTCAATTGGGGTAGGTTTGGGCTTGGTACGATCATGACTACAATTTAAGTCACTTATGATCATCGATAAGATAATAGCATGCGGGAGCTCAATTGGATGGCACACGAGTGACATGTGTGTAGTAGGCTCAAAATAGGTCAAAACCATATATTGGGTTGATTAGATTGGATCGATGTCGAGCCCCAAAATTTAATTGGAAGTTAGGTCGAGTTTTACGGTAGATTGTCAAACGGCCTAAATTGACCAGAAAGTTGTGCGATGTAAGTAGAATACAAGAGAACAAGTTTAAGTGGGACATGATACACCAAAATGAAGATAATCTTGTCTACTGCATAATTATGAAGGAAGTTCCAATGTATTGACATCCTTGACGCTTCAAAAATCAAAGTCACAAAAAAGTATGTTTAAATGATCAAAAATAATTATAATAAAATAATTTATTGAAAATAATCCATTTAAATTTTTTTAAAAGTAACCCTAAAATCCAGGAGGTTTACATCCTACCCACCTTACAAGAATTTCGTCTTCGGAATTTAAAATCATCCAATAGGTCAATCTATAGTATGTAGCTGCTAAGGCGACACTACTCAATTTGCTACCCTTGCGATCACCCCTTCTGTTTCTCCTTACAAATATTCTGATTTAGGTTCAACAAGGGTCTTTCTATCATAAACTTTGTCGTTTATCCATTAGAATCTTTCATACCAATATAGAACCTTTACGTATACCCTAAAATATAGGTCATCCTCGAGATATGTATATAAGTCGACAATGCTTGGCCATCAACCATATTTTCCATTCTCAGTTGTAAATAGTTAGGTTCCCTTTCCCTTACTCTATCAACCACACGCTCTTTGTATTAGTTGCCTTCTATCCTCCTCTACAGCTTCTCCTTGAAATTATACGTTCAACGCCTATTCTTGGCGTAGTGTCTTCTTCTTCTTACTCAACTTTCAAACCCTCGATTCATTTATTGATTATTATTTACCAATGTACATATGTCTTTGCTTTGTTCCGTATTATTTCAACTGTTGTCTCCCGATCTGGTACGCAATTTTATATCTCTCTCTAATTCGTCTTATATTATTCCACATTCAATCTACCCTCCAATCATATGTAATTAGTTAATAGATAACCAATCAAAATCCTACAAATGCCCAATCCTCAAATCGTAAGTATAGGACTCAGATCCGTCAATCCGTAGTCACAACAATATAATATCTCATCACTCTATCTTAGATATTCTATCATCAAATTATACTATCAATGCAATTGTTCTTAATGGTTTCTAAGTCTACTATAGTCAGTCACTCAGACTTGTCCTATAAGCTTAACTTAATCAATCCCTAAAAAAATGTACTCACCACAATCACACAATAACATATTATAGTTATATTATAGAATCCGTTAACCAGGTTTGGCTATTTCAGTCGTCTATTAAATAGAAGGTAACAAGGGCATAAGACTGGACCGAGCAATCCATATCATTATTCAAACAAGTTAAGGGTCAAGCAAGACAGAAAAGATTTTCGAAATATCTCCAAGAACGGTATGAGGCCAACGAGATGCACAGGACGTAGTCGAAGTAAAACTTGAGAGCCATATACCTCCATGATTATGTCACGTAAAGTTACTGCCAAGCTAGTGTGCATCTGGTTGCAATAACTTCCTTGTTCCATAATACGACAGATGGCTACAGTGCACATCTGCCACGCCATATAATATAGGTTCTTGAACTTATCTTGGCTAAATCCATAAAATATTTCAAAACTAACCTTTTTTGCGAAGGACAAGAGAAGAGGTCAATCAAAAATACATAGTAGGTGGTTCTAGTAGAATTCGAGAACATATATAACCTTGATGTCGTCATCTAAAGTCCTGCCTCGCCAGTGTTTCTCTGGCTGCAAAAACTCTCAATTCCTTAACACAAGAATACATATACTTTCTCAAACTTTTCTTGGATCCATCCATGAGGCATTTTCGACAATTTATCGGAATGAACGAGAAGAATTACTCAAGAGGTCAACAGGGAAGAATTTAGTCAAACCATAGGAAAGATAAAACACGAAAGCAATCATGTTGAGAAAAAGATAACATGAGAACAATCATGTTGGAGAGTTCTAGAGAACCTATAATCCTAGTTGTAGATGTAAATATGACAGAGTTAATCACGATGGAGAAGAATGATGATAAGAATTTATTCTTGCTCATCTGGTCATAACGAAGTCGTTGTCCTTTCCTTTTCTTGCACTTGTCCAAAATCACAAAAGCGAAATTTTTAACCTCCAAGATGTTCACCTTGTCTAAAATCAAACTCTCCCTCACTATATCCTCTTCGTGACTCCAAGTCACTAATTATCAACTATTGATAAACCTTGTCTAATCTCCATACCTAGGGTCATTTATCCATATAAAACGTGTCACGACCCGCACCCACTGTGAGGGTACGAGTACGTAACAACGCCCAGCCTACGTCGCAGTATCGACGGTAGAACGCTGTTCTAGGTCATGAACTATAACTAACATAATATAAAATAATCTCCCAAATGAGGCTAATCACAGAAGGTACAACTCAATCACAATCTAAGGTAGAATATAGCATGATGGAATATATAAGAAAATCCTTAAAACTGAGGTACAACAGAAATGAAATAAATCAAGTTAACAAACACAAGTCTCAACATCTCTATAATAGTACAACCCTGAAATCAAAGACAATAACTAACATGAAAAGAAGAACAGTCTAGACTATCTACACTATGCATGGGTATCATCCTTAGCAGCTGCCTGAACCTCCCCAGGGGTCCAGGTCGCGAGTGTCATCTAGGCAAGCTCCGTAGTAAGGGGTGCAGGGTTCCTCATCATCCTCTGTAAAATTTTCAACAGGTCCAGTCAGGACGGGAGCGAGCACAATACATCTCATGCAGATCATAACAGGTTAGAAAATATAAATATGCAAGAGAGTACGATACATAGAACTGAAAGAAAGTACATGATGTAAATAGAGAGAGAACTGTAATAGAAATATCTACTATAAGTAGAGAGCTACTAGTGACTAGTGATTTAGAGTACAAAGTCGACATATGAACGGCTAGATTTGTACATGAATATACTAAAGAGGTGCACATGGTTACACTACTTGGAATTGTTCACATGACTATTTATACTCCCCCATACCCCAATCAATACACAAGGATCCAGAAAAGTTATGTTACGTACATGATTTTCACATGAAAACCCATAGATGGGTGTACATAAAGTATACATGAGGGCTCAGAACTGAATGCACATGAATTCCACATGAAGGCCCATGAAGGGTACACATGAAGTATAGGTTATACATAAAATATACGAGAAACATGACCGAACATGAGAGTACACGAGCGAGCATGAACGAGCATGAAGCACATAAAAAACATGAATAACATGAGAGCGAGGAATACATGATGTACATGAAACACACGACATGATGTATCCGATGCTCCTGAGGGGGATAACATCTCAATGTAGGGATCCATATAGTACCAATCCGTGATAATATCGTGACAGCATCAAAATAAGGTAAGCTAGAGCAGAAATATAATCCTAAGCAAGTTATGAAATGATCAGAGAATGTACTCGCCTGGTATCTGAATGTCTGTAAGAATATACTGCCTGAGATGAGGTATCTGACTCCTGTTTAGAGCAACACAAGTCAAGATATATACAGGGGATGATAAATATAATCTACAATGCATCTGCATGCTGTCTAGGTCAACCTAGACTAAAGTCAACACTTGGTCAACTCCAGTCAACTATACTAGTCAAGGCTAGGTCAACTAGGTCAAACTTAACCCAAACAAGTCTCACTAAGCCTAACCAGCCTATTTGTAACACCCAGTTTTCTAAAATGAGGGTAATTTTAGAATTTTGTGTTTTTAATTATTTAATTATGGCATTTAAATAATAATATGATTTTTGGTAATTTTTAATCATTTTAAAACTATTTAAATCATGACTTGTGATTTGGTGTGTAGCTAGTGAAACCGTAGAGACTGTTGACCTAGAGCCTAGCCATGTGATTAGGATGTTTAATTAGTACATTTTAGTCTAGAGGATATTTTGGTCATTTTAGGATTTATTTGAATTTATTATGATTTATGGGAATTTGTGTGAATTTAAGATTAATTAAATATTGCTATGTGTTATGTTAGTCTTGACTAGTTGAGACTTTGTAGACTAACCTAGAAGTTGACCCTAACTATCGTGACTTGGTTAGCATGGTAGGACCCTAGTCTAACTTAAGTCAAACAAATTCTAGTCATTAAGAATCTAGTTTGACATAGGAGGAATAGTGAATAGGTTCATGACTTATGACTTAGGAATTTAATTCCATGACTTATGCAACTTGGCCCATAGGCCCATGCCATGAAACCCTAACCCTAGAATCCCTTTATGGTTGGCCACATAAACCCTAAGAGCCCCCTATAAAGTCTCTCATTGATTGTTCTTGCCTCTTTAATTAAGTTTCCAAGTTTTTGAAGAAAGAGGTAAGATCCATCTTCCCCAATCCATAACTTTTCCATTTTAACTCCTTTTTGGCTCAAATCTTTTGCATTAGGTTCTAATCAACCTCTACTTGCTGTTTATGGAGAGAAATCTCAGATTTGGACCAATTTGGAGAGTTTGGCTAACAAGGAGAAACCCTCCCTTTGGAGCTTTTCATTGTAATTTCAACCTATAGGTAAACCTTCATAAACACCACCAAATTTTGATTTCTTTGAATTTTAGGCTAGCCCTAAGTGTCCCCTAGCTGTCCCTAAGAGTTGGATAAATTTCGTGTCCATTTGGTGTCCGTATCGGACACGTATCATGATGTGTGTGTAGGTGTTTGTGAAAATGCCACAAAGAATTTTTATTTATTATTTTTGAAAAGTGTTTGAACAAATTTGTTGACTTATATGCATACATTGATTTGCAACTGGACTGAGTTGATTTTCGAGCCGTGTCCGTGTCCAAACAGGATACGAACACGCTTGTAGCATGCACAGGCAGTGCCCTGCTGCCCGTGTCCCATTTCTCGCTGGACACGCCACCTCTTGACACCAAAATTGGTGTGGACACTCCTTGGGTGACTGACACAAGGCCCACAAAATTTCGTGGGACCTTAAGGTATGGTTTGGGAGAAATCTAAGCCACACGGATTTGACACTGTGTGCACACGCGCAAAAAATCGCGTCTGATACGCTCATATTACTTGGACACGACACGGGTTCGACCCAGGTCAGGGCATGGGAATCCTAGCCCTACTATGGGCGAACCTCTGTGCATAAGCACGCGGACACTGGGACACTGTGTCGAGTCCACGAGCTCGTGTCCTCGCTGCACGAGACAGTGCTCGACCAGTGTCCTGTTCTTAGTTTGAACCCTGTTTGGACACGTCTGTGTCGACTCGTGTGGACACGAGAGCACTCACCTAGACACGTATACATGTGATGGACACGTATGTAACCTGTTTTGAACTTGATTTGGTTTTATGTGATTATTGGGTTGAGAATTTGGAATTCCTGATACACACTGAGACTGATTAGTTTTTTTTTTCTGATTTCAAAGTTGATTTTCTTGATTTACATTGTACTATTCTTACTGTGATGTAAGTTTGTTATGGAAATTGGTTTAAGATTTTATGCATGAGGGGTTCATGAGATTTTGTGTGTATCAAGATGGGGAATTCAAATATGGGTTGGATTGTTAGTGTGTTGACTGATATTCCTGAAATTTACACTATTAGTTAATTCTGGATTTAATTCCAGTTAAACTAAAATTTGGTGTTTAATTTGACATGTCGATTCCTACAAATGTTTATTAGACTTCTGCAATGTTGAGTCTTGGGTTGGTGTTAGGAATTTGGTTCTCGAATT
Organism: Iris pallida; assembly: GCA_029216955.1. Lineage (NCBI taxonomy): Eukaryota > Viridiplantae > Streptophyta > Magnoliopsida > Asparagales > Iridaceae > Iris > Iris pallida. The sequence continues at coordinate 19,418,591 of JANAVB010034420.1, forward strand.
GGGTTGGTATTGTTGAACTGTTTTGGGTTAACTGTCATTAGTTTTCCTTAAAACTGAAATCGATTTCACCTCTTAATAACCTGAGATTGAGTTATATGCTAACTGTAAATGTATATCCAGGTTGCATTCACTGTTTGGATTTTTAGATAAACTGTAAAGATTATTCCAATACCTGACATTGTTTCCAGATTGACCATTCACTATTTTTTTCATGATTAACTCACTGTTTTCATTTCACTACATTGATTTCTTTTCCTTAAATCTAATTTAAATGTCAAATTGATTCATTTCCTATTCACTGTAAATAGGTTCACTGATTGTTATTGAACTGTAAATGGTTTCACTGATTTTATTGAACTGTCACATGGTTTCAAACTGAGAATTGAATGATGGTTTCAATGTGAAAACTGATTTTGATTTCCAAAAACCTGAGAACTGAGACTCCTTTGTACACTCTTCACACACAGGTACCATATCACCTATGCACACAAAAACTGAACTTAAAAACTGATAAGTGGCTTCCTAGTTTCAACCGAACTGGAATTTGTGATCCATGTCCATTCAACTGTCATTTAATTCCTATTAAAACTATCATTGTTAGCTATGGGTTGATGGGAATTCGAAATTGAGAATGGATTTTCCTCCTTAATAATCTGTCATTTGATTCAATATTAAAAATGTTATTTCATTTCCTTAAAACTGAGATTTCAAGTTGTTAATGAGAATTTCATGGATTGCATTGATAGTTGGCTTTCGATTTGTAAACTGTTTCTTGTTTTCTGAGATCACCTTGCTGTCACATTTCACTGTTTTGAATAAAATTGATAACTGAAATATAGGTTTGTATGTAACTGGAAGTTCAAGTTTGCCTTATTGAACACACATGAACACACATATTTCTCATTGACACATCACACCCTTTATCACACTTCCCTGTTTTCCTATTTTCAGGATTCACCCTCACACACACACATGTTATATCACACCCCCTTGACACTCTTGTACACTCGCACTAAAACACATGCTCTTGTGCACTTTCATGACACACACACACACATGAACACATACACATGCTCTTTTCTCTCTCTCTCTCTCTGTATATATATATATATATATATATATATATATATATATATATATATATATATATATATATATATATATATATATATATATATATATTACATATGGCTAGATGTGTTAATGTGATAAATAGAGATTTTCTATTGATATATACATATATGTGTATATAGATATATATATATGTAATATATATGTGGCATATTATATATAGGCCTAGTATTGTATGCTAGTATATGCATGTATGTTCACACTAGCTCATTGATATGTGCCTAGGAATGCCTAATGTATATATAGTTGATTGCCTAAATGTATATCTATTGTATGCAATATATGAGTTGTATATATAATATAAATTATGTGATTGATGGCTTGTATAGCCTTGTGATTGTGCTTGGGTGCTAGTCTAGGCTTGGTTAGGCTTAGTAAGACTTATTAGACTTGTTGGGGCTAGGACTTGACCTAGTTGACCTAGTTTGACTAGTATGGTTGACTAGAGTTGACCAAGTGTTGACTTTAGTCTAGTTTGACCCAGACAGCATGCAGATGCATTGTAGATTACATTTATCATCCCCTGTATACATCTTGACTTGTGTTGCTCTAACTAGGAGTCAGGTACCTCATCTCAGACAGTATATTTACTTCAGACATTCAGATACCAGGCGAGTACATTCTCTGATCATTTCATTACTTGCTTAGAATTATATTCCTGCTCTAGTTTACCTTATTTGATGCTGTCATGATATTATCACGGATTGGTACTATATGGATCCTTTCATGCGATGTTATCCCCCTCGGGAGCATCGGATACATTATGTCGTGTGTTTCATGTACATCGTGTATTCCTCGCTCTCATGTTATTCATGTTTATCATGTGCTACATGCTCGTTCGTGCTCGTTCGTGTACTCTCATGTGCTATCATGTTCGATCGTGCTTCTCATGAATCTCATGTATAACCTATACTTCATGTGCACTCATTTATGAGCCTTCATGTGAATTTCATGTGCACCCATTTATGGGCCCCCATGTGAACTTCATGTGCACTCATGTGTGAGCTCTCATGTATATTTCATGTGCACCCATTTATGGGCTTCATGTAAAAACCATGTACGTAACATAACTTGTCTGGATCCTTGTGTATTGATTGGGGTATAGGGGAGTATAAATAGTCATGTGAACAATTCCAAAGTAGTATAGCCATGTGCGCCTCTTTAGTATAGTCATGTGCAAATCCAGCCATTCACACGTCGACCTTGTACTCTAAATCACTAGTCACTGGTAGCTCTCTACTTATAGTAGATATTTCTATTACAGTTCTCTCTCTGTTTACATCATGTATTTCTTTCAGTTCATGTATCGTACTCTCTTGCATGTTTATATTGTCTAACCTGTTATGATCTGTGTGAGATGTATTGTGCTCGCTCTCGTCCTGACTGGACCTGTTGAAAATTTTACAGATGATGATAAGGAACCCTGCACCCCTTACCTTGGAGCTTGCCTAGATGACACTCGCGACCTGGACCCCTGGGGAGGTTCAGGTAGCTGCTGAGGATGATACCATTGCACAGTTTAGATAGTCTAGATTGTTTCCTTTTTCATGTTTAGTTGTTATCCTTATTTCCAGAGTTGTATAATTTGAGATGTTGAGACTGGTAGTTGTTAACTTATGTTATTTCATTCTGTTGTGCCTCAGTTGAGGAGTTTCTTATCTATTTTATCATGCCAGATTCTATCTCTAGTTGTGATTGAGTTGTACCTTCTGTGATTAGCCTCCAGTTGGAGATTATTCTATATTGTGTTAGTTATAGTTCATGACCTAGAACAACGTTCTACCGCCGACACTGCGGCGTAGGCTGGGCGCTGTTACGTACTCGTACCCTCACGGTGGGTGCGGGTCGTGACACGTTTTTAGTGGTAGCCCATACAGGTCTAGTTTGTGTAGTGGTATTCGAACTAGAGTACCACTACAGCCTGCAGTAGGATTAGGATTATTTTGAGGTACTCAATCACATTAGGAAAAACTCTTAAACTAAATCCTTGCCATCTGAATTTCTGTTGGAGATTCTTCCTTGAATAACTGTCCTCCCTTGAATTATCATTTCTATCTCAGTATTGATTCCTTGTTTGATCTGTCTCTAGGATGGTGATCAAGACACGATCGCATCGCTCTGGCCTAGCAGACGCTGGTGAGAGGCCTACCACCCCTCGCCCGATTGTAGACGCTGGGACCACAGCACCCCCTATTTCTGCTCATATAGGAGCTTCTGCAGCTTTTTGGAGTGCACCTCCACCTGTTTGGAGGTCTTCTCCCATCATTCTAGATATATATCAGCAGCAGTTATCTTCAGGGACAGTAGATACGGCTCAGATGTTTGCACTTTTCCAGCGATTCTTGGAGTCTCAGCCGCAGATGCAGCAGAGCCAGTCTGCTGATATTCGACAGAGCATACAAGATACTCACCAGTTGGTCAGGACGACAGTAGAGCTGGTGGCTGCTCAGCCACAGGGAGGTCATATACAGCCGTATCAGCCGAGGACTCCAGACATCCATTCCTTTAGGAAGATGGGACCCCGAGACTTCAAGGGTACAGAGGGCATCAAATACGCTGACGATTGGATAGAGCACATTGATGAGATATTTCGATTGGCACAGATACCAGCAGGATTACAGATCGAGGCAGCCGCCAGTCAGATGCAGGACTTGGCCCGTACCTGGTACCAGACGGACCCGAGGGTTGGTACAGCCGGTCAGACTTGGGCAGCGTTCAAGAAACTATTCAAGGAGAAATTCCTTCCCGATACAGCACTCCGTGCTTTGGAGGCGCAGTTCGAGAGTTTGGTTCAGGGGAACCAGACCGTTGAGGAGTACGCAGGAGAGTTCTACCGTTTGAGCAGATTCGTCGAGGATCTTACCGAGGCCGGGAAGGCGAGGAGGTTCCGTAGGGGCTTGATCAGGGAGATCAGGTCATATACCAAGAGCGGCCGCGACGCCACTTTCGAGCAGATTCTGGTAGGAGCCATGACAGCGGAGGACGATCTTGGACTGAAGGAGAAGAGGATGCGAGATACTCAGGGGGCTAGTGGCAGTGCGGGCCCGGCTAAGAGGCCCCACCTACAGATTCAGCAGCAATATCAGCAGCAGATGCCCCATTTGTAGATTCAGCAGCAGTATCCGCAGCAGATGCTACCTCTACAGTTTCAGCAGCAGTATCAGCAGCCGAGGGTCTACTTTCAGCAGCGGCAGTTTCAGGACCGTGTACCCTTTCAGCAGGCACAACAGCCACAGAGGCAGCAGCAGGCCCCGGTACAGCAGCTTGTCATTATTTGCCCCTTCTGTAAGAGACCAGGGCATGATTGGGGCGAATGTCGGAAGAGGCTGGGCAGATGTTTGCTTTGCGGAGGATTCGATCATCGGCTGAGAGAGTGTCCCGAGTCATCGGGACAGACAGTTCAGGGAGTAGGAGCTAGGGCTCCGGTAGGCCAGCAGAAGGGATTACCCTTACCGACTCAGCAGCAGAGGTACATGCAGCATCAGCAGCAGGCCAGGGGAGGCCAGCAGGAACGAGATTTCGCCAGGACAGTCGGGGATGCTCAGGCCAGTAGAGATCTTGCTGCAGGTTCCGTCCTATTCGAGTTCCTTTTCGCAATTGCCTCTTATAACTGTCTTGAAAATTCGATTCCCTCTGTTCCTTGTTGATTTATCAATTTTGTCCTGTTGTTCTTGTGTTATGTTTGATTTTCTTCTGAGATGAATCATATGGGCTAGGTCACCTCGGTTATGGAATCTAGAATCTTCGATGGTCGTGTTTAGTTGGTATAGTGAGGACATATAGTCAGATTTAGGACGTATTTCTCGGGTGTGGGAATTTAAGTTTTTTGCGGCCAAGCATGCGGTAATGCAAAAATTTTAAATACTATGATTCTAGAGATATGTGTCTTAGTCAAGGACTCTGTGATTATCGTAGCCTTGCTCACTAGCATGACGGAGATTCTGAGTATCATGATTTTGGACAGACACATATGATTATCTGACGGTATATTTGAGACTTTGATTGTGGGGTGTTTAACCTAGAAGGACTACTACCATTTTAATTTCGAGAACGAAAATTTTCTAAGGTGGGTAGACTTGTAACACCCAGTTTTCTAAAATGAGGGTAATTTTGAAATTTTGTGTTTTTAATTATTTAATTATGGCATTTAAATAATAATATGATTTTTGGTAATTTTTAATCATTTTAAAACTATTTAAATCATGACTTGTGATTTGGTGTGCAGCTAGTGAAATCGTAGAGACTGTTGACCTAGAGCCTAGCCATGTGATTAGGATGTTTAATTAGTACATTTTAGTCTAGAGGGTATTTTGGTCATTTTAGGATTTATTTGAATTTATTATGATTTATGGGAATTTGTGTGTATTTAATATTAATTAAATATTGCTATGTGTTATGTTAGTCTTGACTAGTTGAGACTTTGTAGACTAACCTAGAAGTTGACCTAGCTATGGTGACTTGGTTAGCATGGTAGGACCCTAGTCTAACTTAAGTCAAACAAATTCTAGTCATTAAGAATCTAGTTTGAAATAGGAGGAATAGTGAATAGGTTCATGACTTATGACTTAGGAATTTAATTCCATGACTTATGCAACTTGGCCCATGCCATGAAACCCTAACCCTCTCTCATTGATTGTTCTTGCCTCTTTCATTAAGTTTCCAAGTTTTTGAAGAAAGAGGTAAGAGCCATCTTCCCCAATCCATAACTTTTCCATTTTAACTCCTTTTTGGCTCAAATCTTTTGCATTAGGTTCTAATCAACCTCTACTTGCTGTTCATGGAGAGAAATCTCAGGTTTGGACCAATTTGGAGAGTTTGGCTAATAAGGAGAAACCCCCCCTTTGGAGCTTTTCATTGGAATTTCAACATATAGGTAAACCTTCATAAACACCACCAAATTTCGATTTCTTTGAATTTTAGGCTAGCCCTAAGTGTCCCCTAGCTGTCCCTAAGAGTTGGGTAAATTTTGTGTCCATTTGGTGTCCGTATCGGACACGTATCATGATGTGTGTGTATGTGTTTGTGAAAATGCCACAAAGGATTTTTATTTGTTATTTTTGAAAAGTGTTTGAACAAATTTGTTGATTTATATGCATACATTGATTTGCAACTGGACTGAGTTGATTTTCGAGCCGTGTCCGTGTCCAAACAGGACACGAACACGCTTGCAGCACGCACGGGCAGTGCCCTGCTGCCCGTGTCCCATTTCTAGCTGGACACGCCACCTCTTGACACCAAAATTGGTGTGGACACTCCTTGGGTGACTGACACAAGGCCCACAAAATTTCGTGGGACCTTATGGTATGGTTTGGGAGAAATCTAAGCCACACAGATTTGGCACTGTGTGCACACGCGCGGAAAATCGCGTCTGATACGCTCATATTACTTGGACACGACCCGGGTTCGACCCAGGTTAGGGCATGGGAATCCTAGCCCTACTATGGACGAACCTCTGTGCACGAGCACGCGGACACTGGGAGACTGTGTCGAGTCCACGAGCTCGTGTCCTCGTTGCACGAGACAGTGCTCGACCAGTGTCCTGTTCTTAGTTCGAACCCTATTTGGACACGTCTGTGTCGACTCGTGTGGACACGAGAGCACTCACCTAGACACGTATACATGTGGAGGACACGTATGTACACCTGTTTTGAACTTGATTTGGTTTTATGTGATTATTGGGTTGAGAATTTGGAATTCCTGATACACAATGAGACTGATTGGTTTTTTCCTGATTTCAAAGTTGATTTTCTTGATTTACATTGTACTATTCTCACTGTGATATAAGTTTGTTATGGAAATTGGTTTAAGATTTTATGCATGAGGGGTTCATGAGATTTTGTGTGTATCAAGATGGGGAATTCGAATATGGGTTGGACTGTTAGTGTGTTGACTGATATTCCTGAAATTTACACTGTTAGTTAATTCTGGATTTAATTCCAGTTAAACTGAAATTTGGTGTTTAATTTGACATGTCGATTCCTATAAATGTTTATTAGACTTCTGCAATGTTGAGTCTTGGGTTGGTGTTAGGAATTTGGTTCTCGAATTGGGTTGGTATTGTTGAACTGTTTTGGGTTAACTGTCATTAGTTTTCCTTAAAACTGAAATCGATTTCACCTCTTAATAACCTGAGATTGAGTTATATGCTAACTGTAAATGTATATCCAGGTTGCATTCACTGTTTGGATTATTAGATAAACTGTAAAGATCTTTCCAATACCTGACATTGTTTCCAGATTGACCATTTACTATTTTTTTCATGATTAACTCACTGTTTTCATTTCACTACATTGATTTTTTTTCCTTAAATCTAATTTGAATGTCAAATTGATTCATTTCCTATTCACTGTAAATTGGTTCACTGATTGTTATTGAACTGTAAATGGTTTCACTGATTCTATTGAACTGTCACATGGTTTCAAACTGAGAATTGAATGATGGTTTCAAAGTGAAAACTGATTTTGATTTCCAAAAACCTGAGAACTGAGACTCCTTTGTACACTCTTCACACACAGGTACCATATCACCTATGCACACAAAAACTGAACTTAAAAACTGATAAGTGGCTTCCCAGTTTCAACCGAACTGGAATTTGTGATCCATGTCCATTCAGCTGTCATTTAATTCCTATTAAAACTATCATTGTTAGCTATGGGTTGATGGGAATTCGAAATTGAGAATTGATTTTCCTCCTTAATAATCTGTCATTTGATTCAATATTAAAAATGTTATTTCATTTCCTTAAAACTGAGATTTCAAGTTGTTAATGAGGATTTCATGGATTGCATTGATAGTTGGCTTTCGATTTGTAAACTGTTTCTTGTTTCCTGAGATCACCTTGCTGTCACATTTCACTGTTTTGAATAAAATTGATAACTGAAATGTAGGTTTGTATGTAACTGGAAGTTCAAGTTTGCCTTACTGAACACACACACACACATTTCTCATTGACACATCACACCCTTGTATCACACTTCCCTGTTTTCCTGTTTTTAGGATTCACCCTCACACACACATGTTATATCACACCCCCTTGACACTCTTGTACACTCGCACTAAAACACATGCTCTTGTGCACTTTCATGACACACACACACACACATGAACACATACACATGCTCTTTTCTCTATCTATCTCTCTCTCTCTCTCTCTCTCTATATATATATATATATATATATATATATATATATATATATATATATATATATTTATATATATATATATATATATATATATATATATATTACATATGGCTAGATGTATTAATGTGATAAATAGAGATTTTCTATTGATATGTACATATATGTGTATATAGATATATATATGTAATATATATGTGGCATATTATATATAGGCCTAGTATTGTATGCTAGTATATGCATGTATGTTCACACTAGCTCATTGATATGTGCCTAGGAATGCCTAATGTATATATAGTTGATTGCCTAAATGTATATCTATTGTATGCAATATATGAGTTGTATATATAATATAAATTATGTGATTGATGGCTTGTATAGCCTTGTGATTGTTCTTGGGTGCTAGTCTAGGCTTGGTTAGGCCTAGTAAGACTTATTAGACTTGTTGGGGCTAGAACTTGACCTAGTTGACCTAGTTTGACTAGTGTGGTTGACTAAAGTTGACCAAGTGTTGACTTTAGTCTAGTTTGACCCAGACAACATGCAGATGCATTGTAGATTACATTTTTCATCCCCTGTATACATCTTGACTTGTGTTGCTCTAACTAGGAGTCAGGTACCTCATCTCGGACAATACATTTACTTCAGACATTCAGATACCAGACGAGTACATTCTCTGATCATTTCATAACTTGCTTAGAATTATATTCCTGCTCTAGTTTACCTTATTTGATGCTGTCACGATATTATCACGGATTGGTACTATATGGATCCTTTCATGCGATGTTATCCCCCTCGGAAGCATCGGATACATCATGTCGTGTGTTTCATGTACATCGTGTATTCCTCGCTCTCATGTTATTCATGTTTATCATGTGCTAAATGCTCGTTCGTGCTCGCTCGTGTACTCTCATGTGCTATCATGTTCGGTCGTGCTTCTCATGAATCTCATGTATAACCTATACTTCATGTGCACTCATTTATGAGCCTTCATGTGAATTTCATGTGCACCCATTTATGGGCCCCCATGTGAACTTCATGTGCACCCATGAATGAGCTCTCATGTATATTTCATGTGCACCCATTTATGGGCTTCATGTGAAAACTATGTATGTAACATAACTTGTCTGGATCCTTGTATATTGATTGGGGTATGAGGGAGTATAAATAGTCATGTGAACAATTCCAAAGTAGTATAGCCATGTGCGCCTCTTTAGTATAGTCATGTGCAAATCCAGCCGTTCACACGTCGACCTTGTACTCTAAATCACTAGTCACTGGTAGCTCTCTGCTTATAGTAGATATTTCTATTATAGTTCTCTCTCTGTTTACATCATGTATTTCTTTCAGTTCATGTATCGTACTCTCTTGCATGTTTATATTCTCTAACCTGTTATGATCTGTGTGAGATGTATTGTGCTCGCTCCCGTCCTGACTGGACCTGTTAAAAATTTTACAGAGGATGATGAGGAACCCTGCACCCCTTACCTTAGAGCTTGCCTAGATGACACTCGCGACCTGGACCCCTGGGGAGGTTCAGGCAGCTGCTGAGGATGATACCCATTGTATAGTTTAGATAGTCTAGATTGTTTCCTTTTTCATGTTTAGTTGTTGTCCTTATTTCCAGAGTTGTATAATTTGAGATGTTGAGACTGGTAGTTGTTAACTTATGTTATTTCATTCTGTTGTGCCTCAGTTGAGGAGTTTCTTATCTATTTTATCGTGCCAGATTCTATTTCTAGTTGTGATTGAGTTGTACCTTCTGTGATTAGCCTCCAGTTGGAGATTATTCTATATTGTGTTAGTTATAGTTCATGACCTAGAACAGCGTTATACCGCCGACACTGCGGCGTAGGCTGGGCGCTGTTACGTACTCGTACCCTCACGGTGGGTGCGGATCGTGACACTATTCTAGCAAGCACACATCAAAACTAGGCTATACAAGCCAACAACACACATTCACTGGGCATTCATGCCATATACACAGGCTATATCACATATGGGTACACCCATAGGCTATGTGCCATGTATATAGGATATAGGCCATATAGCACTACAAGAAAATTGATTTTTTCCAAAATTTTATAAACGTCGGAAAAAATGTAAAAAACGTTAGCATAGATTAATCCAACGTTTTTTCAACGTTTTTGACAAACGTCGTCATTGCTGCAGTTGGGAATTTACGACGTTTCAGATAAATGTTGGTATAGGTAAAGATGACGTTTGCAATAACGTTTAATAAACGTTGAAAATTGTACAATAATAGGTAATAATTTTTCAACGTTTTAAGAAAAACGTTGGACACAAAACTTCTTTTCCAACCTTTTACAAAAACGTTGGGATTGTTTTTCCAACATTTTTCCAATAATTTCCCAACGTTAAACAAAAACGTCGGAATAGTGTAAAGCCATTTAAAAAAAATATAATTTGAATATATTTGTCATGCACTTGTATTTAACCAGCTTTCTAATGAGTAATTAAACCACACTCGAATTAACATTATAGTTCAACAGTATATAATTTACAATATAAACTTTTATTGAATACAATATTTTATTATACAACCGAGTTTAGCAAAATAAAACAAGTCAAAATACAACATTTTACTATAATGTCGAGTTTGCAACAGTTAGGATATGAACATGATCTCTCATAGCATGAACTTATACATGAGATATTTTTGGACGACAACAACTTTTTGAAATTGTCTATCGGATTCCAAAGTTCGCACTCGATAAGCAATGTAAAACACAATGAGAAAAACTGAACAAATTTTTCAATTGCACGTCATAAGTTGGAAGTGAAACTTTTAATCATTACCAAGCGTTGAACAATTTCAGCAAGCTTTTCAATTATGTCAACCTGTGTAAATAATTTATAAAAGGCACGAGGCACGAGACTGTCGCTCACATCTTTTCCTAAAGTCCTGTAAAGGAAATTAAAAGGCCATTAGCATCAGAATCACCCCAACACAATTATACAAAAAGATAATAAGAAGCTTGCCTTTACAAATAACTTCAAAACCAGCTTCCTGAAACTTTAGCAATTCTAAGGCATACCTAGACATACAAAGTATAGTCCACGTGAGACCCAATATTAAAAAACTCAGAAATCATAACATGTAATCAATCCTAAGATATGCAAAAATATCACAACTTTACTAATGGTTTAGAAATTCTGTAATATCGAATCTGGGGTCAAGACCCTTCCCTATCCCATCTAGCACTGCAAATATGAGATTCACAATTTCAGAAAAGATTCTTATATGGAATACTTGAAAGTTAGACCTAAAAGATGCTCTAACAAATGTAAAAATAAATGGAAAACGGAAAGGTTGATCTGCAAAAATTGCTAAAAGATCCTCTCTTACAATATTATAATTACAGATAAGCACTTGGGATTGAGTAAATATATTGCCATACCTACGCATTAATTATAAATTAGAAATAAAATGTTGCATCAAATAACACCGGTATTCATTATTGTGTAGTTCAGTGCTATCTCAGTGACATTCAAACAACATGCATTACCAATTGCTGCTAGCCTTTGCTTCTTCTTCTCCATCATTTCCTGCTTGCTCAATGGTTTTCTGAAACCAAGTTCAGCGGCTTCCATCTCTCTTTTTTCCTCTATGCGGCAAGGCGCTCTTCAAAGCTGTAGGCCATTAAACAGATTGAATAAGGGACTTGAAACTCAGAATGTAATCTTATACCTTAACCTTCAATATGCATTTTTTCACCCATCTAAATCATTGCCTGAAGCACCAGCGTTGAGACTGTCTATGAGAATTAAGGTAATAAGAAAAATTTTACAAACAGAAAGACCAGTTTGGAAAATTGCAACAAGTTATATATAACGTGCTCAATGAGAACGTATACTATTTCTAGAAAATTTGAGAGAGTTTTCATAAAAACAATTACCAATGAACTATATCAACGGTCATAGAAGACGAGTGGTCCTATCTTGAACAAAATACCAGTGGGTCTTGCACAATAATGATGGCAAAGAAACAAACTTTTTGAAAAGCGATAGTCCTTCCATACTTCTGTTGTAATAATACAATTCCCATGTACATTATTTTTATGGATCATGCCCCCTTTTCCTTTAGTATAGCTTATTGTCAACCAAACTGGAATTTATCATTGTCGGATCAACCCCTTTTCTTTCCTACAAACACGATAATTAACAATCTGCGAACAAACAAAAAGGAGAGAAAGGGGGAAGGGTGGTTAGGGGTCACGTTGAGTAACAGGAAAGAAAACGATTGTCATAAAATGTTCATAAAAATAGAAAGGCAAAAAGGTTAGGGTTCAATTATACCTTCTTGCAGAAGAGATCAGGAAGATCTAAAAAGTTCAGTTTTCTAACAATGGAACCCAATCAATTCCCCATTCCTCTCCTCTTTACTGCTTTTGGGAACATTTACTAGTTATGATTTGTCTTATTTCCTCATTCTTAAGATAGGATTTTATAGGACTTGAGCTCACTTCCGATAATATTTGCTGATATAGACCCTAAACACTCTCGTATGTAGCCTTGCGTATCAGTACTAAAATTAATTCCCTATATCACAATCAGAAACAACTTAGCCTATATATAAAGTCAAGTTGAACAAAATACTGATCACCAAAAAACAAACTAATTCAAAGAAATTTTATAAGACTTACGATTCCTTTTCTTATGTATAACCTTAATTTGTCCTTTGAAATTATCTTCATAAGGTTCAGTTTTGTGTGTATTCCACGCATTTAACAACTGGATGTTGTGTACCAGTAACGAGAATGAATTCTCTAATCATGACATTTTACTTCTTTCATATCCAATGTGCTGATAGTTTAGTTGATTTTATGGATTAGATAATATTGCATGATGTTCTTGTATTTGAAAAGTTTCCCATCCATTTCTCTGTAAAATAGCATGGTAAGGTGTGAAAATTTTCAGAAATAAGAACAATGCTCATAAAGATAACCTTGTGCATTTGATGGCTACCATTGTATACTAGGACAATATCATAAGCACCCCTAGCAGCATCCATGGTATCAGCAACAACAATTCCAATATCAGCCTTCTTGAGGGTTGGGGCATCATTCACTCCATATCCAGTCATGCCACATATATGCTTCTTCTCTTGTAACTTCTTTACAATATCATATTTATGCTCTGTTTGCAGCAAAACCAGTTGTCACTAAAATTGAAGTTATGGAAATATGAAAAGACAATTGGTGGAGATATTGATCAAGCTAACCTAGGAAAACTCCAGCAAAGCCATAAGCTTTCTCAATCAACTCATTAATAGGAAGAGCAGCTATCGATGCATCTTTATTCTGCCCAAGCAATGACGAAGAAGGATACATGTTTGTTCCCATTCCAAGTCTACGACCAGTCTCTTTAGTAATAGCAAGTTGATCACCTAGATATGATACAAATATGTAAGTTTAAGATAAAAGGTGAAGGATACATGTTTGTTCCCATTCCAAGTTTTCGACCAGGCTCTTTAGTAATAGCAAGTTGATCACTTGGATATGATACAAATATGTAAGTTTAAGATAAAAGGTGAAACCAGTGGCAGTCAAAGGATGTTAAAAGAAGAGCAGAAGAGAAAAGGGAAATGGAGGATATGATTGCTAATACACAAAGAAAAGGACCAAATTAATTCTTTTTTCTTGTGATAACAGGACCTAATAAATTCTTGTCGACACGGAGAGAAAGGGAAATAGAGTATATGATTGCTGATACATAGAGAAAAGTCTATTCAGATGGTATTGCTATCGTGCTCGGTTCATAAAATTAGCAGTTCATTGGTAAAAATCACAATGGGTGAGGTGATGGGCATCATGATACAGAAAAGTGCGATAGCGATGACCTCAGTGCTTTCCTAAAAGGAGACTAAGACCATTGTCTATCGAAAGTTTAATTTATAAGCTATTAACTAGTAATACTTTGTTTGACAACAGAATCTTTATCGAGAAATTCTCAGGAAGAATCCAAATCAAGAAACTGTTGTTAACTGTTTATACAAGATGTATATATAATTTGCTCAAGCCTTACAATATAGTTGCAAGTCTTACACTGAATATGTTGCTTTAGAATCGGGTAAAATATTGTTCGGTATCAATGTACTGGACTTGATATTTAATTTAAAAAAGAAACTTATAGATTTGATTTACAAAAGAAATCTTGGGAGCAAAGGATAGTCACAAAGGCTAGCCGAAATACTTCATTAGCAAACATATAGAAATATATATTAAGGTAACACTTATTTTCCATCTTTCTATTAAAGTGATCTTCTTTATATTATTTGGGAATTTATTCGCTAATAATTATCCTTTATGAAACGCATAGAAAATTTGTTCCCACTGTTTTATCTCAAAATAAAGATATATTAAGGTGATTTTGTTGTCATAATCCTTATTTTCTCATCTTTTCATAAGTATAAAAGTACATTAAAAAGATAAAAATATGTCAGTAGACATGAAATAAGCACAAACTGAGTCTTTAAAAGGATGTCTTCATGTGTCAGTGGTTTCATTCCTTACCGCCTACTAAGTGATTTATTAGTATCATAATGAAAGAAATGGTGTCACACAAGGGAACCTAAGACTTCTTTGACTTGCACAGACCAGTATATAGAATGGCAACTCCAAATAGAATGCCATTCTATTTACTGTACATCAGATAAATAACCAAAAGTTAGTCGGCGCACAAATCACTCAGAATTGCAACTCCAATATGTAGTTAATAATAGAATGGCAACTCCAAAAATACATCCTTCGACAATATGTAAGTCAAATATCAATTACAAAGATGTAATAAACCAAAATGGTCCGCAAAGAAATATATTCTTCAAGATGGAACTTCCAAAAATACAAAGTACTGACAATGGCATGTTAAAATATATTAATAATATAATACCATACTCGGTGAGTTCTTGTGATAGATAATCTAAAATCTTTATCTTCTGACTTCATTGACTAAGATACATGAACCTCCCTTCGAAGAACAAAAGATGAAATGAACAATCAAGAAACCAACAATTATACAATCAACTACCAAGTTTATGATTGATTATGGAAACTATTGTTTTTATGTACTTACACCAAAGAAGCAATTCCTTTCGACCATGTCAGGGGCCTAACTCTTCCTGTACCTATTATGTTATACTGTACTCGTGAGTACTCCTACTGGAAAATATTCAAAAGTCAAATAACTGCAACAACCAACATATAATCCATTTCAAATACAGATGCAAGGCACTACCATATTTAAAAGTGCATTTACTGGATTTCTTGACAGTCACGTACAGCTCTGACTATAGATGGATAATTCCAATAACTAATGTATCAAACTATCAATACATTTAATATTCATAATTGACACACTAGTCCAAGATTAAAGATAATTCAGAACTAAACTTAATGTACCTAACATATCATAATCTCGTTTTTCATTCAGTTTTATCTTCCAATGTATTGTATCAAAATGAATCCATAATATCAAACCATGTATCTTCTTTAGTATCTTTGTATGATACTTTGAACCTTTATATGTATCGTATCTAAGTTGCCTTATATACATTGAGTTTTAAATAATATGAACCTCGACTTTCAACTAGAGTAGGCCCTTGTTGTAGTTTATTTGAAGGTAACTAATCAGAAACTAAAAAAAATTTCTCGGCAATTGGAAGAAAGTATCATATACACTAAATTATTTATGAGAAGTTAGCCAAAACTTGGTTTGCCATCTATTTGCAGTAGTAAAACTTTAGAGTAGCTATTTAATTAAAAAACAACAACAAATATTAGCCATGCTTAAGATGTTGGACTTTTATACATCATACATGTTGAACATGTCAGAATCATGTGCAACTCGGAAAAATAATTGGAAAATTCATATTTCTTTGGAAAAAATTAATTTGTTCAAAAATTTATGAAGTCTACTAAAATCTTCACTAAATGATACATATATTGATATATAAGTTGGATCCAGTTTCTATGTTTCTTTTATGAATGATCTCAGTAATCTGCACTAGAATGTTTTAATTGCTTTAACTAAAGCTTCTTCCTGTCACTTGCATTTTGCAACCACTAGTAAGGTTTTCGACGTGCCCGAGCATAGATCACCTCCAAATTTTTTGCACGTTTAACCAACAGAAGAAGACAGAGTTTAAAAGAATACCTATGTTCGATCCGAGCTGCAAGGAGACAAGATGTTGCGTGTCACATCTGAACTCGGACACAAGAGTACTCTATTGACAACAGAGGTTCGTTCTAAGTTTTTCAAAATTGTTCATGACAGAGACGAACGATCAGCCGATGATAATAGCTCGTAGAATTATAATTCTATAAAAGTTGAAGAGGTTGAATACTCACCGAAGATCGGTGCTCGTGATCGTTGACGATGATCAGATATACATAACGTCGTCGAAGTCTCCTCGACACTTTCGAAGAGCGAACTCAACCGCTCAGGGAAGATGATCCCGTCGATGCAGACTTAGTCAGAGGCGACCGAGTCGAATCCACGGAGAAGGAGCGAAGAAGAAGCGGAGAAGCCGCCACTCGATCAGAGTCCATCGTTCGATCCGATGTGGAGCCATCACCGGAGAAGATTGGCTGATTTGAGGAAGGGGGATCAGAAGATAGAGAGAGAGAGAGCGCGAGGGGAAGGAGAAGGAAAGTTGAAAACTGAGTGCCAGAAATGGCAAAAAAAATATGAATTGGTAGGGTTAGGGTTTGAGTCAGTTTTTTCATCCGTAGGAATTAGAGAGTTTTTGGGTCTATGTGCACCATGCAATAACAGGGGCAAAGTCTGTAGGCGTATGCGACATTCTTCACAAAATGTTGGTATATTGCTCGGCATTTAAAAAAAAACGCAGGTAATTATCAACATTTTTTTTAAATATTGGTATATTTCTTGACGTTTAAAGACAAACGCAGGTAATTGTCAACCTTTGTTTAAAAACGTTGGTATATTGCTCGACGTTTAATGAAAAATGCAGGTAATTATCAACTTTTGTTTTAAAAATGTTGGCATATTTTTCGACGTTTAAAGACAAACACACGTAATTGTCAACCTTTGTCTAAAAACGTTGGTATATTGCTCGACGTTTAAGAGCAAACACAGGTAATTATCAACGTTTGTTTACAAACGTTGGTATATTATGCGACGTATAAAGACAAATGCCGATCATGACCAACGTTTTTTTAAAAACGTCGTTATATGCTAACTTAGCCGACGTTTACAAAAATGTCGGAGGAATAAACGTCGGGAAAGGCCTATTTTCTTGTAGTGTAGGCTATATCACACATTCACACATATTGTATATTCTCACATATTTTATACATTAAATATATCACATAATTATTATCAATCATATAGATAAGGTATACATAGATTTACATATGCATAGAGTGAGATAGAGAGGGGGATACATGGCATGTGTGTCTACTAACTTGTGTGTGTGTATGTACATGTGAGGGTTTAGATTAGGGTGTAACAGGAAATGAATTAAGGAAATATGTGTTCAGGAATTCAGTGTGTCAATGATAATACATGTAATCATGTGTGTGTGTAATGTCATGTGTGCATGGTGTTGAGTGTGTCAAGTGACAGGAACAGTAGTGAATAACAGTGAGTGAAAAGCATGTGAATGAAATAAATGTGAGTGAGGAGAGGCTGTGAAGGTGCAGTAAAACCAGTTCAAGTATTATCAGCTTTTGACAGTTCCAGGAATAGAAATCCCAATATCAACAAAATTCCTGAATTCTAATTGCAACTTAAACTCAGTTATCAACCAATCCCAAATACCAAATTGTGGAAAAAATTAGAAAACAATGTACCAAATAACAGTTTCAGTTTTATTCAAACAGTGCAACATCCAACCTCCTATTTATTCTCAGGTTTTTGCATTAACATGCTCAGTGAATCTCAGTCAATAACATATGTAATTTCAGGTGTGGCATTCAACTTAGGCTTAACATAGGTTTAGGTTTCAAGAATTGAGTGTGTGTGTTACAAAACAGTGTGCCATATTCTCAGGTTTTGTGTGTGGACTTGTCATAATGTGTGTCTCAGAAATTCAGGTTTTGTATGCATAGATGTCAGGGTCAATAGTGTGTCAAAACAGTGATTCTCAGTCCCAGGTTTTGACAGTGTATAGGCTTATCAGTTAGGAAGTTTTCGAAGGCTAAGTAATATGCAAACAAGTTTTCAATTAGATATAGGAACAAACATTGTAGCCTAATCAACAATTTCAGGAAACACATGGCAATTCACTCCCAGATTTTGTGTGAGTGTAGATAGTGTACATGTGTGTACACATATGTGTGTGTCTACATTGCACTAAACTAACCAACATTATATAATCTTAGGTTAACAGTGACAATAAAATATGTGTAATGTGTATGTGTGTAACAGTTAATGTGGGTTAATCCCAGGTCTAACAGTGTGTGCATGAGGAATAAATCAGTGTGTGTATACATGTGTATATCAATCTCAGATATCTCAGTATTTAATCTAGGTTCCAGTTTTCAGTTGTAATATGAGATGGGTGTGGGTACATAGAATCAATGTATGCAAAGTGTGGGTGAATGACATGGACATTGTCTCAGGAATAGAAGAATAACAGTTCAATGAATCCCAAACCCGAATGCAATATGAAACTAAATCCTTGCCATGAATAACCCTAACCTGTAAGCTAATCCCCAGATATATATAGGTGTACAAACAATTAATTTAAACCCATAAAAACAGGTTAATACTACACTGAAATGCCAGAAATCGAAATGACAGTACACGTATCAGTAAACATAGGGAATTCACAAATCGAATTCAAAAAAATACAATTTACATCAAATTCATGGTAGGTAAAGTGTCGTACACGTGTACATGTGTCATACGTGTCGTCTTCTATCCACACGACAGGACACGGGGTGTCCAGACACTCGTGAACACCACAGACACACGCGCGTGCACCAGCGTCGTGCAGCGAGTCCATAGACTCGTGTACTCGACACAGTATACGAGAAGTATCGTGCTTGTGTCCCCGTGTTCGCCTAACCTAGGGCAACACATTCGTGTCCCTGACACATCACCACGACGTGTCCACGAGGGACACAAAGCCCGTGTCAGGAGCCACTGTTCGCACAAAACAGTGCAGTGTCGAAACAGTGCACGTGTCTGTGCTCTCTCGACACGGTACGAGAGGGTGTCAAACTTGAGGGGTGTCGTATCAGACACTAGACCCAACTCTGTGTCAAAGGAAACGTGTCCAAGTGGTCTACAAAGGGAGAATTCGTGCTCGGGTAGCAGGGCATGTGCACAGGGTCTGTACGCGTGTGTGCGTGTCCAATTCCGACACGAAAATGACACAATCTTCAACTCAGTCTTCACGAAATATAATATACACATATAGATCTACAATTCCATGTAATTAGTTTTTCAAAAATAAAAAATAAATTCCTAAGCGACATTCTATCAAACACCTTCCTATACACTATGACACGTGTCCGATACGGACACCAAATGGACACGAAATCTACCCAAACTTTAGGGACAACTAGGGGACACCTAGATCTAGCCTAATATGCAAAGAAAATAGAATATTAACACAATATAAGGGGTTTTACCTATAGGTGCAAATAGCAAGAAAAAGCCTCAAATGAGGGGTGTTCTCCTTGATAGCCAAATGCTCCACATTGATCCAAGGATGAGATCACTCTCCATGAACAGCAATAAGAGGTTAATTAGATTCATATGCAAAAGATTTGGGTCAAAAAGGATTAAAAATGAGGAAGTTATGAATTAGGAAAAATTGCTATATACCTCTTTCTTCAATTTGTTGAAATATCATAAAAGAGGCAAGAACAATCAATGAGGAGATTATTTATAGGGGGAATAGCCCTAGGTAGCTGGTCATAATGAATTAAATTAGGGTTAGGGTTTCAAGTCATGGGCCATGGGCCAAGTTTCATAAGTCATGGAACCAATTTCTAAGTCTCAAGTCTATGGACCAAAGCACCAATCCTCCTATTTCAAACTTGATCCTAAGTGACCTAACTTGAGTTGATTTAAGTTAGACTAGGGTCTCACCATGCTAATCAAGTCACCACAACCAGGGTCAACATCTAGGTTAGTCTCTTAAGTCACAACTAGCAAAAGTCAAATTCAACAACCATCAATCCAACAATTAATCAAATAATTCTAATAAGTCAAAATGACCAAATTATCCCTAGACTAAAAATGATAAATAGATATTCAAAATCACATGGTTAGGCTCTAGGGCAGACAGTCTCTAGGGTTTCACTAGCTGCACATCAAAATCACAAGTCATGATTTTTAAATAGTTTTAAAATGATTAAAAATCACCAAAAATCATATTATTATTTAAATATCATAATTAAATAAATTAAATCACAAAATTTCAAAATTACCCTTATTTAGAAAACTGGGTGTTACAAAAATTCCTAAACTTTCATGTCTAAATTTATCGGGATCTTCTAATATCAATTTTTTTCCATCACTCATTTCATCCGCATATGTTAACTCTACGCTATTGGAATTTCCTATTTTAGTTCCAAAATTTATCCTTCCTTCTATTTAAGCAACCTTAATTATTGTTCTTAATCAAAGTAAATTTGTTGACGATCATATAGGAATTATAATTCCTATATACGTAACCGTTCTTAAAACTCCATGTGTCAGTAAGTGATTCAAGTTGTATGACTCTCTGGCCTTGCCAAATCCTCTAAATAAGTTATAAACCCAACTATCCATAATCCAATTCTCAGTCATCACTCCTGTAATTTATTCTAATCCTTCTACTATTTTCGTCTCAGTAATTCCTTATAAATTTGGAATTCCATTTCCTCTAGAATAATCGCATCTCGTGCCACTTCCTTGACTACTCAAACAAGAAAGATAATCCAACATTTCTTTGACGGTTCCTACCACTGTAAAAATTATATAAACTTCTCTTTAATATATATATATATATATATATATATATATATATATATATATATATATATATATATATATATATATATATATATATATATAATTCTTCTTGTAGTAAGTCCATACAATACTACCCTATAATCTTCAAAATTATAATCCATATCTATGAATCATTCCCGGCCTAACTATATAATCCTTGTTTCTCTAAACTCATTTGTTATATTCCGTTTATTTTTCAACCTATTTCATCAAACTCTCATGCCTCAGATGTACTATCTTGGTTAAAATACAAAATTCCTTGAAAATAACCTAAATTAATTTTCGACCTTTATATATAAGATTGGCTAATCATCTTCTCTTACCAACCCGAATGGTTACAAGTTCATCTTCTACTCTTTTGTTCCTTTTAAGGTCCATAAAACTTATCTTCATGCAAGAATAGGTTCGGTAACGGACAAGTGTTTCGAAAATCAGGATAAGCAAAAGCGAATAAAAATAGACTCAATATAGATCAAAGTAAGGTTCTCAGGGGTCATCCCTGAAATTTATCAAGAGATTTTAATATGTGATTGAGTACCAAAACTACTAGAATATTCTATGATTCAAATCGTAATCCTAGGGCAGGCTCGCAGTAGTACAACTAACTCTAAGTACTACCACGACTTCACATTAGTTGCGAAGACTGACCTGCATGGGCCACCATAAAAATGTGTCACGACCCGTACCCGGATATTCGGGCACAAATAAATAGGGCCGCAGTATCGACGTTAGAACACTGTCACATACCCAATATATATCTACAACATATATGATCTACAACAATAACATGTACTCAAATCACATATATCTAAGGAAGATATGAATAAGAAGAGATAACAGTATCACTAAAACAACTAGAATCTACAAATGATCATACATATCAAGAATATGTTGGAGACAAATCCGACAACGAAACATAAATCTAAATAAGGAATAATGGCCTAGAGCTCCCAGAAGACAACTCACGGTAAATAGAATATCGAGAACCTGTCTCAGCTAGCATCGTCATATGGTCCAAGTATGCAGGACATAACAACTCCTAAAAATATTGGTTATCTAGTCAGGATTGGAGCGAAGTACATAGACTAACAACAGTTCCATTTAAATTGACAAAAACTATAAATAACATAAAGCAATGAAATATATGATGGATAAGTAGAACTAAACAGTGGGAAAGTATGGAAATCATGTGAGCATGTCATGGTAATAATGTACTGTAAGTAATCATGGGTACAGTGTAACAGTAGGTGATAATCTAAAATAGAACATGTACTACTACTAAATAGTGCCTTGAGATATTAGTTTATTATGTGATCGGCTTGGGACTAGGATCAGGCTATCCATATGAACAAGCACAAGTAACAAGCACACGTAAACCTAAAAATTAGGTCGGCCATACATGGAAGCTTTACACAAGTACAAGTAAGGTCAGGCTACACCCTACATGTGGCGAGGGTGAGCTATGCACAAGTAAGTAGGGGTATGATCACATAATCTCCTAATATCTCCCCATCCCCTGACTAGTATAATAGATCCAACCATGATACGTTATGACACAGGATTCTCTAAGAGGGTAGCAAATCCCCTGAGGAATCGGTATCCATGCAAGTACAAGAACAATAATCAAGAACAAGTCATATACCTGTATACCAAGATAACCAGGAATAACATCTCATGACGGGATCCAAGCTATATCAATCATATACTCTCGTGTCAGGTATCAAGCATAACACTACAAACTGATATCATAGAGACTATTAAGATAATGAAAACTATCAGAGAATGTAATCGCCTCAATATATCTAGAGTCGACGT
Organism: Iris pallida; assembly: GCA_029216955.1. Taxonomy (NCBI): domain Eukaryota; kingdom Viridiplantae; phylum Streptophyta; class Magnoliopsida; order Asparagales; family Iridaceae; genus Iris; species Iris pallida. Next base: position 19,441,670 of record JANAVB010034420.1, read on the forward strand.
ACACGACACGAACGTATCGACACGGAATAGGTAACGATGCTATGCTCCGCAAGATGGTCCCAAACAACGGCACATATAGTTTCATTGAGTCCAGAATAGTCCAAATAGCCTAGTTGGTATATAGAAATCCAAAATCAGAGTTCGGCATAATAATCGAATCAAGGAATAGGAAACGACCCTAATAGTCACAATTAGTGAATTTAAAGGGAAAAGTGTAACTAAAATACGTTTATAACTATTCCTTGAAAATTACTTGTAATATTTAGAAACTATAATTTTTATTTACGAAATATTATTAGGTAACATTAGAAACCCAAAAATTATTTAGAGTTTTACAAAATCCAGTTATATATATATATATATATATATATATATATATATATATATATATATATATATATATATATATATATATATATATATATATATATGCACATAGAGTCGTGGTGTACTGGTAACACCACCGTGCACCGGAGGTGAGGGCCGGGTTCGAGCCCTCCTTCCCACGGAGGTGGCTGGGTGGCGGTGGCCACGGCCTCCGGGCCAAGGTCGGGTGGAGTCGTCCACCAGCTTTGGTTTTTTTTTAAAAAAAAATAATATATATATATATATATATATATATATATATATATATATATATATATATATATATATATATATATATATATATATATATATGCTAATAATATGAATTGCAAGTTACATGTTATTAAAATATCAAGTTTGTACCTCGTTATTCATACATCGAAACCTACGACACGCAAATCGAGACAAGACGATCAATCGTAAGGTTAAAAATCTTATCGTAGCGATCCACATGGTCATCTTGTCAATTTCAGCGATGCGAGATCACTAGAATCGACTCATCTCAGTTTTGATGCACGAATTCCGAAATACGAACATATTAAGATTTAATTATAACTAATAGTGATACACAAAGAAAAATCTACAGATTTTGTCGGATAATGAAACAAACATCACCAACGTATCCAGAATGGTCAAATTAGCTAGAATAGCCTACCCATAAGTCCAATTTGGACACAGGAGCAAAATAGTAATTTTGGGTAAAAACGATATCCTTCATTGGACCCGCCTTGCACCAAAAAATGTGCCAGGATAAAATTCCACTAAACCTAAAAATTTATATGTCCATGAGTCTAGAATGATGATATGAACCCAACGGTACATCCGGAATTAGATTCCGATGAGCCGATCTCAAAATGACCTATTGACCAGGATATTAGAATCCGATTTGAACATAAATGCGTATCGGAGCCAAAGTCCTCCAAATCTAGAAAAATATATGTCAACGAGTCCAAAATGATGATACGAAGCCAACGGTATATCCGAAATTGGATTCCGATGAGCCGATCTCAAAATGACCCGTTGACCCGGACATTGGCATCCGATTTATACGAAAATGCGTGTGTGAAACCCGGTATTTCGTAATTTATTTGTAAATAGAATTTTCGTATTTTAATATTAAACATTTTTAAAATTATTATTATTATTATAGTTATTATATATTTTTGGTTGAAAAGTGATTTCGAAAATTATTTATAACTTGGACTTTTGGATGTTTCGACCCAGACCCGAGTTCGAGTCTGAGCCCAACCTTTTCTTTCCCAATTCTTTTCTCTTCTTAAATCAAATATTTGACTTGGTTATAATATTAAAAAAAAAATATTAATACACGGTCGTGAACTGGTCCCGAAGGACCAGTGTTCATTATTGCTAGAATTGGTAAATTCCTCCCCGTAGCTCTCTCCTCCACGAACTCATAACAGACCACTCTCTTCTTTACCCACCCTCTCTCCCACGTCTCCTCACAACAGAACACTTTATTTCTTTCAGCTCTCAAATCTCTCAACAACTCACAATCTTATCTCTCCCCCTCTCTCTGTGGAGAAACCCCCTAGCCCTAACCCTCCTCCTCCCGAGCCCCTTCTCCGGCGAGCTTCTCCTGCGGCCGACCTCCGCCGTCCAGCGCGTGCGACCGCGAGCCACCTCCGGCCGGATCCGCGCCCATCCGAGCCTCTCCCCGCCGCCAGCTCCTCGCGTCGGCCTCTCCGCCGAGCGTCGACTTCCCGCAGCGCTCCCCGCGGCCATCCGCCGCCGTCCGCCGAGCCGTCGGCCCGACCCCCTCCGCGGCTCCCCGCTGCGCTGTCCAGCGCCCCCGACCACGCGGTTCCCCGCGACCTCCCCGTCGGCAGCGCCCCATCGCTGTCCCCCGCCGTCCAGCGCGACCCGGCGGAGTTTCCCCGTTGATTTCTGCGGCTCCCCGCCGCTGTCCGCGGACTCCCCCGCGGCCGACCCTCTGTCCCGGCGAGGCGTGCCCTAGCGCAGCCGACCGATCTCTCTCTCCCGTGCGCACCTCTCTTCTGTGCGTGGTTGAGCCAGATCTGCTCGCGAGCCCTCTCCCGCTGTTCGGGATCTTCGACCTGCTGTCGAACTTAGTTTCAGATTTTTCCCGAGATTTTTCCCGCGGCTCTCCGCCAACGAAATTTGGTAATTTCTTGGTAATCACAGTAGTTCGTCCCTCCCCGTAGAGTCGATGATGAAATCGGTCCCCGAATTCCCTTCGAGAAATCCGGTTAGTTGCGTTATATTTTCGATTAGCTACGTTAGCGTATTTTCCTGTGTTTTATCTGCTGGTTTGGTGTGAATTGGTTGGATTATGGGATTCCCGGACATTTCGGGAAATTCGGTGGAATTGGAAATTATTTTCTGTGGCTTGGGATTATTTTTGGTGGTTATTCTGTGGATTATTTTGGGTTGGAAATATTTGCAGGTTTTCCGTGGCGCATTTCCCAGTTTTGGGTTTGTCCCGAAATAGAGGAAGTGCTGCCCAAATTTTTACAAAAACTATATTTAATTGATTTCAAAATTGGTTTTCGGAAATGAATTTAAAACTGAATTTTTCGGGCGACGACCGTACCGGTCTGTGAGCCCCGGCGAAATGCAAACGCACCGGTCCGACCGGGCGTTGTGGTATTAGCTGGATTTTGATGATGGACCGAGTCTGAGACTCTTAGCTTTCATTTTTTATTATTTTATTTAATATTTAGGCTATTTATTATAGTTATTTAATTACTGCACTTTAATTAATAGTTAAGTCATTTTTCTCTTATTTGATGTAAAAGATAATTGTACAGGGCATAAGCCCATCCTAGGATGATTAGCTGTGCCATTGTATTGTGTAGCGTAGTTTTATTTTATTTTCTGGTGGATGTGATTTTGGGTGGTTTGTGATTAGACGTATAATCGTAGATTAGAGCGTAATTTACTGATTAATTAAGAATTAATTAAATGGATGAAAATTAGTAAATAACTAGTTCATGATTTGTCATTAAAAGAAAACCATATTTTTATAAATATATTACAGAAACACAAAGTTTTCCAAAGTTAATTGATTATCGTGTTATTTCCAAATAATCCAGTTAACCGGCTTAATCGAACGCACATAGTTGTGACGTAAACGTTAGCTGTAGATTAATACAACTTAAAACCTGACTAGGACTTACTACTAGAGATTGCAACTAGTACACTTAGCCTGGTTATTCAAGGTTCTAAGTCGAGTTCTCAACTGTAGGAACTCGAAGTTACAACTGACGTTCTTCCTCGGTACCGACTCGTCTTTCCAGTCAATCTAATACAAGGCAAGTTACGATTTGTGTATTCCTGTATTTTATTTAGTAAAGTTAAGATGCATGTTAAACCACACTGCTGGCACGGAACTCTACCGACTGTTACTGTTACTGAATCTGGGACTGGAGGAATAGTGTAAACGTTTATGACCAAAGCCCCTACTGAACTGACTGTGTTAGCTTACCCTTCACACACACGGGGATAAGCCATATCGTATCGCTAGGATACTACTGTTTAACCCAAGCCGGTCATAGACGTTTGCATATTCAAAACACACTGAACTGTTTTAAACTGCTGAAAATATTATTTCAACTGTTTATCCTGCACTTTCCAATTACTATTTAAGATATGAGATGCATATTTCGTTCTTGCTCCCTCTTGACTGGAGACAACATTTTAGGTAACACTGAGGATGACGAGCTATACTATAATAGCTACTATGACCCGGTTCTCTTCCCTGCGACGGTACCGGGGCCTTTTCCGGAGGACGCTGAACCTGGAACACTGAACCTGATGCTTAGATAGTTTCCCTTTCTTACATCTTTCTTTTATTTGGAGTTTGTAGTTTTATTTTCAGCATTTCCCCTTCCAGTTGTATTTCTGATTATTTTATCAAATAAAGTTTCAATTCCGAATAGAACAGTTGTGACAAATGTACTTGTGTTGTTGTGAATACCTGCAATGGAACAGCTTACTGCCGCCGTCTCACCACGGTGCAGGCTGGGCATGGTCCGGTTCGACCCATTAAATTGGGATCGGGTCGTGACATGTTTTCAGTGGTGGCCCATGCAGGTCCCACAACAAACAACAACTTAGGAAAACATACCTAGAAACAATTAGAACACTAGAACATTGATTTGTCACGACATAGGTCCGATTTATATATAAATAAATATTTTTGCTTGATTATAGACTGGTAGGCTACCTTGCTTATGTGTGCGTCCTAAACCTTCCAGAGAATGACCATTGACCAAATCCTGCTGGCGATGAGGTGTCATCTCCGGATCATACCCCATCTCCTCAACCAAGCCCAGGGTCCTTTCCCTCGCGGCTGTTTGACCGTCCTCATTGTGCATCCAGTAAAGTTTTCCCTACACTGGCGATTCCTACCTCATCTCAAACTGAGTTGCATTTCCTTGGTGGAGTATTCATTTTTGTTGCTCCACCAGTACCAGCAATCATCTTCCAAATGGTTGTCCTATTTTAAGAAATCATAGAGTTCCAGAAAGCTCAAGATGAAGCCCAGCAGGAACAGAAGAATATCACGAGAGAAGACATGAAGAACGTCATGATGTAGCCTTAGTTATCCCCAACCAAGTTAGAGCATAACTTTTGCCCTAGGAAGGATACCCCTGAATCTAGAAGATATTCGGGTCCCATCAAGTACTCTACTTTCCGGCAGCCTTGTCGTAAGAAGCTATGGGCTTGTAACTATTGCAAGAGGCCTGGTCATCAGGCCGTTAGTTGCCGCAAGAGATTGGGACAAATGTTTGGCATGTGGACCTGCTGAACATCGGGTAAAGGACTGCCCTTATCTTTCTATCAAACCAGAGCTCATAACCCAGCCACACCTGTTAGGCCACAACCTAGGGACCCTCTTCCTATCCAGCAGACCCTGCCCCTTACAATAAGGCATGATGCATACTTGAGGTTCATAAAAAAAAAGAAAGCAGTTGGAGACTGCTCATACAAGAGCCAGAACCGTGAGGAATAGTACCTAGAACCGCTGAATAGCATCATCTTTTTGGAAGTTGTAACATGATGTCCTTAGATCAATCATAAGAGTTTTTGCTGTAATTCTCCACATGAATAGAAGTTTTTAGTTACACCCTTATGGCAGATGTTCTCCCCGATAGTCTCCCCGGATTATCCCAGATCTAGGCATAGGATTCACCCCTGACCTAGTCCCCGGCTCTTTCCCTAAATTCTAAAGGATGTTACAGAGTCAACCCGAGGGTGGTCAAGAAGATGAAGGACCAGATCAATGAAGGCTCTAGGATTTATTCAGAGTGGAACTTTACCTTAGGGAGTATCTATCTTGTTTCTTGCCCAAGAAGGATGGAACAACGGATGTGCATCGATTACCAGACACTAAAGAACAAGTACTTTCTGCCCGGATCGAGGATCTGTTTGATCTGGTTGTGTGGAGTTAGGGTGTTTCGAAGTTTGACTTAAGATCTGACTACCATCAAACCAAAGTCAGGAAGGAGGACATTTCCAAGACGGCGTTCAAACACCAAGTATGGGTAGTTTTCTTTGGTCAGGACGTTAGACTGACAAATGCTTCTGCTGTGTTCATGAATCTCATGAACAGAGATTTTCAGGAGTATTTGAATCAGTTTATCTTCTCCATAGATAAACATTCTGATATACTTGAAGACTGAAGAAGAGCATAAGGAACACCTGAGGAAATTTTGGAAACTTTGAGGAAAAAGAAGTTTATGGTAAGTTATCTGGACGTGGATTGTTGACAAGGTAGACTTTTGGCCATGTTGTCAGGAGAAAAATTTTTCGATGGAAGATAGCTGTTGTTGAAGAGTGATATACCCCAAGTTCAATTCGGAAGGTTCTTGAACTTGGCCGGCTACTATCAGAAGTTCGTGAAGGATTTCGCCAAGATTGCTGAGCCAATGACGAAGCTCACCTGGAAGAATGAAGAGTTCATCTGAACGAAAAGTTTGCCAGACGGCATTGAGGAGCTGAAGAAGAGACTTACCACTACACCAATCCTTGCGCTACCCGCAGGAACCGGTGGGTTCTCAATTTACAGTAATGCCTCTGGAAGAGGACTGGGTTGCGTTCTTCAACAACATGGGAAAGTAATTGCTTACACGTGTAGGCAACTACAGACTCGTGAGAAGAATCATTCCACACCTAATTTGAATTGCTTTGAAGCTTTGGAAGCATGATTTTTATGGAAAGGGAGTGAAAATATGTACGGACTACCCAAAGTCTGAAATATGTTTTCACTCAGGAAGGGCTGAATGTTAGACTAAGAAGATGGTTGAAGCAGATGAAGGATTTCGAAAACAACCTACAGTACCATTCAGGTAAGGCTATTGTGGTTGCTGATGCACTTGGTCGATACTGATGGCGAAGTTCTTAACCAAGGACCAGCACTTGCTAGAAGACATCGAGAAGTTTGGACTGGAGGTTATACTATCTAGACGAAGCTGGATGCTGATTCAGTATTGATGAAGTTCGAGACTGAGGAACAAAAATCAAGAGAACGGAGTCTCAAAACGAGGCACTTTGCAGACTTAGAGATCAAGTGTTGGCAGGAACACTTGAAGGTTTCTCAAATCGCCAATAATGGAGCTCTGAAGAATGGTACGAGGCTTTTTGTACTATCTGGCGAACTGAGGAACGAACTAATGCAAGAAGCGCACCAGTATTCCATACATCCTAGCAATACGTATTGGGATATGCGTACTATTATTGGGTAGTATGGAATGAAGAAGGATGTATTCAGAATTGAGGTTAGATGTTTTATTTGTGAACAAGTGAAGGCTAGTCGACAGAGACCCGCAGGGCTTCTACAGTTGTTGGGCATTCCGGACCGGAAGTAGGAGCACATAACGATGGACTATGTGTTAGGTTTGCCTTGATTCCAAGGAGGGAAGAACACCAGTTGGATTATAGTGGACCGACTGACTAAGTCAGCACACTTTATTCCCTTCAAGGTTAGTTGTTCACCGAGAAGTTGGCAGCATTGTACGAGAAGCACATCTACCGGATTCATGGAGTACCGCGGGACGAGCAAGCAGAGAGGTCAATCCAGACGCTTGAAGATGTATTGAAATTTTGCGTCTTAGATTTTTGGTAGGTCTTGGGAAGACCAAATTGCGTTTGGTGAAGTTTTCTCCTACCAGAGGAACAATCAGTTTTGACGGAGCTGGAAATTGAGGCCAGGTACATCAGGCCATTTGAAGTTTAAGACGCGTTGGAAGTGGCGTACCAGTTAGCTCTACCAGCTAATCCTGAGTGTATGCAACGTCTCCTACGTCACAGCTCAGACGTTACATTTAGGATCCGAGTCACATTTTGGATAATTCAGAGCTGAAGATTGGAATCAACCTTTTCAGTGCCAGAGAAACCAGTTGCAAGCCTAGTCAGAGATGAGAAGAAGATCAGTAGTTGAGCCATCACTTTAACCCCTATTCCTTATCTTTATTTTTTCTCGTCCTAAATTTGACTAATGCTGACGAAGTTAGCCTAGTTTTGCAAGCTATCTCTTTATCAAGCTTGATCATGACAGTATTTTATTGGGTGCACCCACTAATATATTGTCTAATCAGGACCGGTGCATGATGGTCTGATCAACCTCGTGTACTTTGGTTCGCTTTCGTATTCTTTCTGCATGGATGATATCATAAATAAAAACTTTTTCCTCAACCGTCTCATCTATGACTGCCTTGGAAATCCTTTTGGTTGGACCTGAGCTACGGGCGCAGTACCCGTACATGTTTGTCTTTCCTACCTTACTTTAAATTTCGAGGACAAAATTTTCTAAGGAGGGAAGATTGTGAAACCAGGTATTTCGTAATTTATTTGTAAATAGAATTTTCATATTTTAATATTAAACGTTTTTCAAATTATTATTATTATTATAGTCATTATATATTTTTGGTTGAAAAGTGATTTCGAAAATTATTTATAACTTGGACTTTTGGATGTTTCGACCCAGACCCGAGTTCGAGTCTGAGCCCAACCTTTTCTTTCCCAATTCTTTTCTCTTCTTAAATCAAATATTTGACTTGGTTATAATATTAAAAAAAAAATATTAATAAACGGTCGTGAACTGGTCCCGAAGGACCAGTGTTTATTATTGCTAGAATTGGTAAATTCCTTCCCGTAGCTCTCTCCTCCACGAACTCATAACAGACCACTCTCTTCTTTACCCACCCACTCTCCCACGTCTCCTCACAACAGAACACTTTATTTCTCTCAGCTCTCAAATCTCTCAACAACTCACAATCTTATCTCTCCCCTCTCTCTGTGGAGAAACCCCCTAGCCCTAACCCTCCTCCTCCCGAGCCCCTTCTCCGGCGAGCTTCTCCCGCGGCCGACCTCCGCCGTCCAGCGCGTGCGACCGCGAGCCACCTCCGGCCGGATCCGCGCCCATCCGAGCCTCTCCCCGCCGCCAGCTCCTCGCGTCGGCCTCTCCGCCGAGCGTCGACTTTCCGCAGCGCTCCCCGCGGCCATCCGCCATCGTCCGCCGAGCCGTCGGCCCGACCCCCTCCGTGCCTCCCCGCTGCGCTGTCCAGCGCCCCCGACTGCGCGGTTCCCCGCGACCTCCCCGTCGGCAGCGCCCCATCGCTGTCCCCCCGCCGTCCAGCGCGACCCGGCGGAGTTTCCCTGTTGATTTCCGCGGCTCCCCGCCGCTGTCCGCGGACTCCCCCGCGGCCGACCCTCTGTCCCGGCGAGGCGTGCCCTAGCGCAGCCGACCGATCTCTCTCTCCCGTGCGCGCCTCTCTTCTGTGCGTGGTTGAGCCAGATCTGCTCGCGAGCCCTCTCCCGCTGTTCGGGATCTTCGACCTGCTGTCGAACTTAGTTTCGGATTTTTCCCGAGATTTTTCCCGCGGCTCCCCGCCAACGAAATTTGGTAATTTCTTGGTAATCACAGTAGTTCGTCCCTCCCCGTAGAGTCGATGATGAAATCGGTCCCCAGATTCCCTTCGAAAAATTCGGTTAGCTGCGTTATATTTTCGATTAGCTACGTTAGCGTATTTTCCTGTGTTTTATCTGCTGGTTTGGTGTGAATTGGTTGGATTATGGGATTCCCGGACATTTCGGGAAATTCGGTGGAATTGGAAATTATTTTCTGTGGCTTGGGATTATTTTTGGTGGTTATTCTGTGGATTATTTTGGGTTGGAAATATTTGCAGGTTTTCCGTGGCGCATTTCCCAGTTTTGGGTTTGTCCCGAAATAGAGGAAGTGCTGCCCAAATTTTTACAAAAACTATATTTAATTGATTTCAAAATTGGTTTTCGGAAATGAATTTAAAACTGAATTTTTCGGGCGACGACCGTACCGGTCTGTGAGCCCCGGCGAAATGCAAACGCACCGGTCCGACCGGGCGTTGTGGTATTAGCTGGATTTTGATGATGGACCGAGTCTGAGACTCTTAGCTTTCATTTTTTATTATTTTATTTAATATTTAGGCTATTTAATATAGTTATTTAATTACTGCACTTTAATTAATAGTTAAGTCATTTTTCTCTTATTTGATGTAAAAGATAATTGTACAGGGCATAAGCCCATCCTAGGATGATTAGCTGTGCCATTGTATTGTGTAGCGTAGTTTTATTTTATTTTCTGGTGGATGTGATTTTGGGTGGTTTGTGATTAGACGTATAATCGTAGATTAGAGCGTAATTTACTGATTAATTAAGAATTAATTAAATGGATGAAAATTAGTAAATAACTAGTTCATGATTTGTCATTAAAAGAAAACCATATTTTTATAAATATATTACAGAAACACAAAGTTTTCCAAAGTTAATTGATTATCGTGTTATTTCCAAATAATCCAGTTAACCGGCTTAATCGAACGCACATAGTTGTGACGTAAACGTTAGCTGTAGATTAATACAACTTAAAACCTGACTAGGACTTACTACTAGAGATTGCAACTAGTACACTTAGCCTGGTTATTCAAGGTTCTAAGTCGAGTTCTCAACTGTAGGAACTCGAAGTTACAACTGACGTTCTTCCTCGGTACCGACTCGTCTTTCCAGTCAATCTAATACAAGGCAAGTTACGATTTGTGTATTCCTGTATTTTATTTAGTAAAGTTAAGATGCATGTTAAACCACACTGCTGGCACGGAACTCTACCGACTGTTACTGTTACTGAATCTGGGACTGGGGGAATAGTGTAAACGTTTATGACCAAAGCCCCTACTGAACTGACTGTGTTAGCTTACCCCTCTCACACACGGGGATAAGCCATATCGTATCGCTAGGATACTACTGTTTAACCCAAGCCGGTCATAGACGTTTGCATATTCAAAACACACTGAACTGTTTTAAACTGCTGAAAATATTATTTCAACTGTTTATCCTGCACTTTCCAATTACTATTTAAGATATGAGATGCATATTTCGTTCTTGCTCCCTCCTGACTGGAGACAACATTTTAGGTAACACTGAGGATGACGAGCTATACTATAATAGCTACTATGACCCGGTTCTCTTCCCTGCGACGGTACCGGGGCCTTTTCCGGAGGACGCTGAACCTGGAACACTGAACCTGATGCTTAGATAGTTTCCCTTTCTTGCATCTTTCTTTTATTTGGAGTTTGTAGTTTTATTTTCAGCATTTCCCCTTCCAGTTGTATTTCTGATTATTTTATCAAATAAAGTTTCAATTCCGAATAGAACAGTTGTGACAAATGTACTTGTGTTGTTGTGAATACCTGCAATGGAACAACTTACTGCCCCCGTCTCACCACGGTGCAGGCTGGGCATGGTCCGGTTCGACCCATTAAATTGGGATCGGGTCGTGACAGCGTGCCAGAGCCAATGTCCTCCAAACTCAGCAAATTATATAAGAATGTTATCCAGAATGACACCAAGAGTCCACTGGTGACGTCAGAACTGGAATCCGGAGTCCCGGGTTCAAAATTGAAATTTTACAAGTTGAAAATTACGGTTTCGAGAGGCCAACTTTGGCGTCGATTTCAACCAACCAAACGACATCCCATGAAGCTGAAACTTTTCTGGCACGAACGTGGTTATACCTGTTGTTCAACGGATTGGCCGTTTGTTAATCGGAGCTTTGATGAGAGAGAAACGGATCCGCGAAGTTGGCTCCATGAAATTGTCCAGAATATACGCAATTTAAATGGTCAACTTGGTGGCCGGTTTTGATCTATCAAACGATCGAATTAACGGTTGAATCTTTAGGTGAGCGAAGGGGTATATACTGAGATTGAGATAGACGAATTGAATCGATGATCTAACGGTCAGATTGTCTAGAAAACATGCCCAAATTTGCTGTCCCGAAACGTGATTTCTGAGTTCAAAACTCGCACGTCACGACGGGACTTCGTGCGAAACACACGAATCGCCCAAGTATCGCGTCGGAGAGTTTGACAAACACCAGATGGGGTCGCCCAGTTTCATGCACGGGTTGCGGGGTTCGCCAACGGCGGTGCACGACCGTCGTCGAGCTGCTGCTAACGTCGTGTGTTGCCGCGCGCAGCGCGCTGCTGAGTGCTGCTGCCCTGAGCTGCTGCCGTAGGCATGCACAGGGCTGTCGTGCAGTGCTGTTATTGGCGGCGGCTATGCGACGGTGGGTGGTTGGTCTCATGGTGGCGGGGCGTGGGCGCTACCGTCTTTGAGAGGTTGCACTCGGTCAAGAAGAAGGAGGAAGAAAGAGGGAGAAGAAGAAGGATGAAAGTTTGGGAGGAAGGATGGAGGGAAGGAGAACTCGTATAGCTATCGAGCTGCCCACATGCCTGGCACCTCTGCGAATTATCAGAACAGATGCGCAAACGACAGCTCGCGTGCAGGGAGAAGGGAAGGAGATGTACTGTAGGCTTAAATTGAATGATGCGGGTGGGGTTTTGAACGGTGCGATTTGGGTTAATAAATTCTATTCATAAACTCAAGGCCTTGGTCTCTAGTTCCACGAGCTGGTGTGCTCCTCACCTACGAGTTCGGGTTGGGTTTCACCCCAAGGATCCAACAACCAATTGGAATGGTTTGGGTGAAACGTTGGGCCAAAGTATTACAGGCTGGGGGAAATTATAATATGGCCTTACAGTAGTCAGTTTAGGTGTTAGGAAAAAGAAAGGGAACAAAAATATTTATATTAGCTAACAACCAACTGTTATCCCCCTTATATTGCTAGTAATGATATTAATATGTTGGCTGAGTGATATGGCTTAGGGAAACATATAATTGGGCATAAACCCAAACTTCTAAATAAGAAATCCCTACTGGTAGTAGTATCACTATTATATGTATTTATGGTAACATATTATTCCTTGTTTGATATCTATAAATACAAGGAAATTTCTGGGTTTCAATATTACTATTTAAGGATTAATAGTAATAATAATAACTTTGATGATGATAATAATTATAATATTAATATAATAAACATACAAATAGTCCTAATATTAATAACATTAATATTACTAGAATTTGGCGTGCCATGAGAGGGGCCACATGAATTTGAGTTGGGTGTTTGGGTACAATTGGGTTAGGTTTGGGCTTGTACGATCTTGACTACAATTTAAGTCACATATGATCATTGATAAGATAATAGCATACGGTAGCTCAATTGGATGGCACACGAGTGACATGTGTATAGTAGGCTCAAAATAGGTAAAAACTATATATTGGGTTGATTAGATACGATCGATGTTGACCCCCGAAATTTAATTGGAAGTTAGGCCGAGTTTTACGGTAGATTATCAAACGACCTAAATTGACCAGAAAGTTGTACGATGTAAATAGAATATAAGGGAACAAGCTTGAGTGGGACATGATATACCAAAGTGAAGATAATCTTGTCTACTGCAAAACTCATGAAGGAAGTTTCAAGGTATTGACATCCCTGGCGCTTCAAAAATCAAAGTCACAAAAAAGTACGTTTAAATGATCAAAACTAATTATAATAAAATAATTTATTAAAAATAATCTATTTAAATTTTTTTAAAAGTAACCCTAAAATCTAGGGGGGTTTACACAACGCCACCATCGAAAACCCTATATCCACCCATAACAACTATCGTCCATCTTACCTGAGTCCAGAGCCGCCGTCATCTCTGACGAACCCTCCGGCGCCACCTTCTCGCGATCCTGCTCTCGACCAGTGGTGAGCCATCACACCCGTATTTTTGTGAGCCATCGCACCCGTATTCTCGCGACCCTGCTTTCGACCACCTTCTCGCGATCCAAGTCACCGCGCCTCCGTGCCAGCGCCAGTGGCGAGCAATCGCACCCGTATTTTTGCTTGGAGTCTCGAGCTCCTCACCGAAAGTCGGAGCCAGTGATTGTCGAACGTCTCCCGCGCCGTCTAGCCAGCTGAAAACCACCATCCGGAGTACCTAACCTTGGCGAGACTACATCTCGCCACCGCTATCCACTGGCACCCCTTCTCCACGCTGTGCGCCGGTGACCGCATGCCCTCTCGTCGTGCACTCAAGGAGAACCCACTGTGAGTCTCCCTCCTTCTTCTTCAGCTATGTTTTTTTTAAAGAGGATCTTCTGCAGTCTCTCTCTTCAGAGAGTACAGGGGGGTATTGAGAAGTTTGGGCTGGTCTGTAAGACCATGGGCTGGGTTGTGTTTTCTTTAAAAACGAATAAAGTCTGATATATTTTTGTGTATATTCGTACTAAATATAGTATTTAAATAAGGGTATATGTATGTATACTATTATGTATATATGTTGTTCTATTCTTTTATTATTATAATTATTATTCTGTTGGGAGGTTTTTGGCTTAGAGTTAGAATGGGCTTGACCAGCAGTACTAATGATTTTCATAATAAGTATATGGTTTTTGATTTTATAAAATACATATATTTCTATAATATATATATATATATATATATATATATATATATATTATATATATATATATATAAAATATATATATTTTTTCATAAATATATATATATATTATATATATATATATATTTTATATATATATATATATATATATATATATATATATATATATATTTTATATTTATATATATATATATATATATATATATATATATATATATATATATATATATATATATATATATATATATATATATATATATATATATATATATATATATATAGGGAGCGGATCGGGAGAAAAAAAAATATATATATATATATATATATAGGGAGCGGATCGGGAGCCCCGTCCACGGAGCCCCGCCGAAGCCCCCGCGATCCTTAGCCGTTGGATCGCGCGGGCCCCACGCGGGCCCCGCGCGATCCGATGGTGCATGGGGGACGGGGCTTCGACGGGGCTCCGCGGGCGGGGCCTTTGATCCGCTATATATATATATATATATATATATATATATATATATATACTTTAATTATGTATATAGTTCTAAAAATGATAGTTTTAAAATATTATTAAAATATTTTTTATATATTTAAATTATAGATTTTGACCTGAACATGACTTTTCTATAGTTTATAAAATTTTTATTTAAAATATTTTGATTAGTAGTTTCTAATATCAAAGTGTATTTTATAAAATAGTTATATATATTTTATCTATTTATACGAATTCCTCTTCAATTTCCATCTTGATCGTGCTAGTCATACGATCGTAATTCGTGCTAATTCTGACTACTTCATATCGACCTTAGGCTAATCGGACTGTCCCGGACCTAATGGCATGATCCGTTCCATTATTAGAGACCATCTTGCATACTTACGACATCCGTGACTATTTTGTGCCAATATGATCAAGTCACACAACAACAACTTAATTTGAGGCAAATACACTCTTACTTTATGTGCTTTTTACATTATCATGCTATCTTTTACTATGTTTCATTGAGTATCCAGATTGTGACACGATTGTGACATGAAAGGCTTGATTGTATCACTGCTCATTTATTGACTGTTTAGTGAGTCGGGAAGAAAAATACTCGATAGGTATGTGAATAAACCCAAATACTGTTACTGAATGATCGCTAACTCATACATCACGTATGAGTTAGCCGTACCAATACTGAATGATAGCATCTATGATGTGCCGTATTAGCCTGGCCGTTCATATATTAAAAATTATTTTAAACACACTGTATGTTGACCTGTACATGTTCATTGCTAGTTGTCTCGTTCATCTATGTTCTTGCTAGTGGTTTCTTGTATATGTTTATTATTTCCAGTTCATATACAGGTTTCCTTATTCTCTATTGCATCTCTACTTGTCTAGCTTATTTTGTATTAAGTTACATTATTGCAATAGGGTTGTACTTTGCTCCTTTCCTGATTGGAACGTTGCATGTGACTTGGCATCCTTCCTACTTTTGTGCTATGGACTATACGGGGGAGATAGAGGTCTTGAAGGTCGACCTTAGATTCTAGAGAGATTAGTTAGTTTCTTTTATTTAAATGTTTAGCGGATTTGTTTCCCAAAAATCATTTTATTGTAATATTGGATTTATAAATAAAATAGTTGTTGTGAATGAGCAATTAGATATGATTTTATTGTATTTGAGTTTGACATTGAGACCTAGACAGCGTACTACCGCTGATGCTACGGCGTAGGCTGGACTTGGCTACGCACTCGTGTCCCGAAAAGCGAGAGCGGGTCGTGACAAATTGTCCTGACAATTTGTAAATTAGAAAAAGTATTTCCACTTGGCTTTTTTGACAGTATGGAGCATCTGCCGGTTCATCTACCATACGAAGCATGTGTTGGTGGAGGTGTTCAATATCGATTGATGTATCCATTTGAAAGGTAAAATATCAATATACAGTTTAGCATTTTGTTTTAAAAATTAGGTGGATCTTGTACTATTAATTTATCCAAAATAATTTGTCTAATTCTAGGTGCCTATACCATCTTAAGAAGAAAGTTGGAAAGAAGGCTCACATAGAGGCTTCGATATGCGAAGCATATAGAATCGAGGAGGTCTTAAACTTCTTCTCAATCTATTTCGATACTCATGTCGAGATAAATCAAAATAAAGCTCTAAGGAATGACGAAGACGTAGGAGATGCATGCTACAATAGAGGCTTGTCGATATTTAATGTGAGGTGCAAGCCTATTGGGGCCAGTAAGAAACGATGGTTGGGTGACGATGAGTTGGAAGCTGCTCATCGATATGTATTGTCAAGTTGCGACATACAAGAAGTTAGAGATTTGGAGATGTAAGTGACTAGAATTTGACACTCTAATACTGTCATTGAAATATACTAACTCATTTTGATTCTATCTCTCAGTGTATTTAGAAATAAAATTAAATTGAATTCGACCACTAACCATCTATGATCACGATAATAGCAGGTATAATAGGCATGATATTAAATAGAACTAAGCAACATAATAGAAACTTATCGACCCAACGCAACCCGATGTCGAAAAACAATCAATATATCAACCATCCAGCGCAACGCACTGTAGAATTCTTATACAACACGAATAAATATCAAATATAATCCAAGAAGATAACATCCAAGAAGTCTAATACAGAAACAAGTATAGTTGTATTATGACCATCATCCAAAAAGTCTAAAATAAAATCCCAATCAAGCTACTTCGCATAAGAGGGATCTGTTGGTGCTTTCTTTGGTGCTTTCTTTACATGAAGAGAGCTTGCTCTCAACATGCCTTGTAAATTTTAGTCCCACATCGGAAATGCACCATGAGTTATCTCAACATATATACTTGGGTGTGTTGTTGAGAGATGCACATGGGGTGGTGACCCTAAGGAGGGAACCATGTGGGTGATTTTACTAGGAGGTAAGAATAAGGCTCCAAGGATTAAGCATTAATGCTTTTGTCATTCTCTTGGATTTATTCCACTTGGAGCTAAGCCCCAACGGGGCTTAGCGACTCGGACTCAGACTCGGACTCGGACTCGGACTCGGGCTCGGGCTCATGGGCTCATGAGGCGTAATGTGGCATTTTGTTGGCGCACTTTGCACTTAGCACGTCAGCAGTTATGCGGCTCATATGCGGCCGGTCCATGCGGTCCATGCGGCTTATGCGGTCCATGCGGCTCATGCGGCACATGCGGTCCATGCGGTCCAAGCGGTCCATGCGGCCAGGCTGCTGCTGCTGCTGCTGCTGCCGCATGGAGGGCTACGCTGACTGTGCAGATTTCAAATCGGTTATGGAAAGGGTGAATCAATGCGATTAATTCAGATCCTATCTTTGTGGGATTTGAATTAATTTCGTTACTATCTTTGTGGGATTTGAATTAATTCAGTTCCTATCTTTGTGGGATTAGAATTAATTCGTTGCTATCTTTTTGTGATTTGATTCAATCTTTCCATAACTGAAGAGGCGGCTAGGGTTTCCTCCCTCTCTCTATATATACTCTCTTCTGGCCTCCTTTGTGGGGACTACGAAAATTACAAGTTAGAAAAGGAGAAAGAGAGAGAGAGAGTTGCTGCCGCCATTGCAAGTCCATCCGAGGAGTCTGAACAGAGGTGACTTCGAGCGTTCCACAAGTTCTTCAACTTGCTGGTTCCTGGAAGCAGATCGTGTGGGGCGAATCTTGCTTTGAGCAACGGTGTTTTGATACCCCAGCATTGTTCTTCTTCTCATCTCTCTCTAGTTTTATTGTAACTCGTTCTGTCCCAATTGCAACACGTTTGCAAGGAAGAACGAGAGATCTTCTCTTCTCTTTTTCCCTCCTTCAGATTGTATTTTGGCTCTTTGATTTATTGTACCATCGTAGATCTTGAGTTTGATCACTGCAAAGTTTTTGTGTGACATCTCAGATCTCGATTGCATTTGTTTTTCATCTTTGATCAAGCCCCGGGACTAACAATCTCAAAGCAAGATCCGTATAGATGGAAAACATTAATGCTTCGCTCCTCCAATCGGACTTCTGCAAGTTGGAAAAGTTCGATGGAGAGCACTATCAAGTCTGGAAGAGAAAGGTGTACCTAACTCTTCAACTGAAAGACGTTGATCATGTTCTGTTGGAGGAAGAACCCTCTGTTCCAGATACTGGATCTACTGCCGCCATCAACGCGGCTACCAAACTCCAGGCCAAGTGGAGAAGGGAAAATAGCATCTGCAGGCTTCTCATCCTGAATGCTATGGAGGATTCCCTGGCAGAATCCTATTCTAAGAAGGAACTTGCCAGAGACATATGGGAGTCTGTGGAAAATCTGTATGAAGAAGACCAGAACAGGAGCAAAATGTTTGTGGTTGAAAAATATCACAAATTGCTCTTTGAGGACGAAAAATCCATGCTGCCACAGGTGAAGGAATTTCTGAAGCTGCGTCAGAAACTGGAAGACGAAGAGATGCCCCTTCCCGACAAGTTTGTCGTCGGAGGGATCGTCTCAAAACTTCCTGCAGGATGGAGTACCTTCTATACAAGGATGCACAGAAAGAAGCTAGACATTAGCTTGGGAGATCTACTTCAAGAGGTCCATGTTGAGGACGAGATGCGTTCTCAACAGAAGGTGGACACTCTGTCCAAACAGTTGGCTAAAGCCAATCTTGTACAGACGAGAGATTCCAAGGGGAAGCAGGCGGCTTCTCATCCCAAGAAGAAGGACTTCGCTAATCTAAAAGTGAAGGGTCCTTCTTTCAAGCAACAGAAGACTAAATCCCACGTGACTTGTTACAATTGTGGCAAGAAAGGCCACTACAAGTGTGAATGCAGATCTAAGCCTAAACAATCAGAGAAAGGTGAGCCTAATAAGGTTTCATTGGTTTCTAACGTTGTTGCTATGATCGGACAGGTCACAACTGTGGGGGTTGACTCTGACTGGGGATAGACACTGGAGCGACTTGCTATGTCTGTTCAGGCAAGGAATGGTTCGTCACGTACCAGCCGATATCTGAGAAGGTTGTCATGGCGAACCAGGCCCAAGCTGAAGTTCTGGGGATCGGGACCGTGGAACTGAAACTCACTTCTGGGAACACTCTGACGCTTCAAGGTGTGAAGCATGTTCCGGCGATTGCCAAGAACCTGATCTCTGGGAGCCTGCTCTGCAACGCAGGCTTGAGGATGGACATCAATGCTGGTCAGATGGTGATGTCCAAGAAAGGAACATACTTCGGGAAGGCTTATCAAACCGAAGGAATGTTTAAAATTCAACTTGTCAACCAGTTTGATGACATTAATGCAGTTGTATTTTCTGATTATTCTCTTGAGTTGTGGCATAATAGACTAGGACATGTTCATTGTAAAAGAATTAACAAAATGTCTAGTCTAGGACTTATCTCCAAATGTGGGGGTAAGGTGGAGAAGTGTGAAGTGTGTGCTCAGACGAAGATCACAAGGAAACCCTTTCATCGGGTCAATCGAAGCACAGATCTTCTGGAGTTGGTGCACTCCGATATCTGTGACTTCAAACATTTCTCCACGAAGGTCGGGATGAAGTATTTCATAACCTTCATCGACGACTTCTCAAAATATGCGTTCGTCTACTTGCTCAAGTCCAAAGACAAAGCTTTCGAGAAGTTCAGAGAGTTCAGGGCCGAAGCTGAACGGCAGACCGGACAACAACTCAAGAGGTTGAGAAGTGATCGAGGTGGGGAGTACAGGTCTCATGAATTCGCATCGTTCTGCAAAGAACATGGAATCATATGCGAGACTACTGCTCCATATTCTCCTCAATCCAACGGAGTAGCAGAAAGGAAGAACCGAACATTAACAGAAATGATGAATTCTATGCTGCTCACTGCAGGTCTTCCAAAATGCTACTGGAGAGAAGCTGCATTAACGGCCAATTTCATTCTGAATAGAGTGCCATATGCAACTTCGGACGTAACTCCTCATGAACTCTGGTTCAAAGTCAGACCAAACTTGAATGTCATTCGAGTGTGGGGGTGTCTGGCGTATGTGAAGCTTCCAGATCTGAAGATTCAGAAGCTGGGGACAAGGACTACGAAGGCGATCTTCTTGGGGTATGTCGAAAAGAGTGATGCTCGGAGATTTCTTGATATTGAATCAAATCATATCATTGAATCTCGCGATGCTGAATACTTTGAAGACAAGTTTGCAAAAGACAAAAACATTGTTCTTTCGGACATTCCGGAAAATGATGTAGGTGCAAATGAGACTGAAATCTCATACGAGCCAGTAGTCCAAGAAGAAGCTGTTGTTGATGAAACAACTCTTGTACCAGAACTCGCAGAGCCGTCAGCTAAGCGAGCGAGGAGACCGAAAGATTTCGGAGATGACTTTGTCACCTATCATGTGGAAGCAGATCCGCTTACCTATGATGAGGCGATGAAGACCAGAGATGCTATCTTCTGGAAGGAGGCAGTGAATGACGAGTTTGACTCTATCACCTCCAATAACACATGGGTGTTGGTAGATCTACCTGAAGGAGAAAAGCCTATTGGATGTAAATGGATCTTCAAGAAGAAGATGAAGGCAGATGGAACTATAGACAAGTTCAAGGCCAGGCTGGTCGCCAAGGGATTTTCTCAGAAACAGGGGATAGACTACTTTGACACGTACGCTCCAGTAGCTCGGATGACCACCATCAGGATGTTAATCGCTCTAGCAGCTATACATAAGTTGGTGATACATCAGATGGATGTAAAGATAGCATTCCTGAATGGGGAGCTGACCGAAGAGATTTACATGCAACAGCCAGATGGATTTGTCATCAAAGGTCTTGAAGACAAAGTCTGCAAGTTGGTGAAATCATTATATGGTTTGAAGCAAGCTCCCAAGATGTGGCATGAGAAGTTTGACAAAGTTATTAGGTCAAACGGCTACAGAGTCAGCGAGACGGACAAATGTGTTTACACAAAGTTCGCTGATGGACGAGGAGTCATCGTTTGTCTGTACGTGGACGACATGCTAATCCTAGGTACGGATATAGGCTGTGTCACAGAGACAAAGAAGTTCCTCTCAACCAAGTTCAGTATGAAGGACTTGGGGGATGCAGATGTCATCTTGGGAATAAAGATCATCCGGACAGACACTGGAGTAGCGCTGTCACAATCTCACTACATTGAGAAGATGCTCACACGATATGGGTATAAGGATCTTCCAGGGATCGATACGCCATACAGGTGTGATCAGAAGCTGAAGCCAAACTCGAGGGAAAGCGTCAGGCAGCTGGAGTATGCAAGCGTAATCGGGAGTTTGATGTATGCTACTACTGCCACAAGGCCTGACATAGCTTTCGCCGTGGGAATGCTGAGTCGTTTCACGAGCAATTCAGGCATTGAGCACTGGAAAGCTGTGAAACGGGTTATGAGATATCTCAAGAAGACTCAGACATATGCACTGCACTACAACGGGTATCCGACAGTAGTGGAAGGCTTCAGTGATGCTAGCTGGTGTTCAGAAGTGGAAAGCGAGAGATCCACAGGTGGATATGTTTTTTCCTTGGGTGGAGCTGCTATATCGTGGAAGTCGAAGAAGCAGACAATACTCTCTCGTTCCTCCATGGAATCTGAATTCTATGCACTCGAAACTGCAGCAGATGAAGCAGAATGGCTTCGGGAGCTCATGTATGATCTTCCAGTGGTTGGAGCTCAGATACCGGCGATACCGATATACTGTGACAACCAGGCGACTGCGGCGGTGGCATCAAATGACCTCTTCAACGGGAAGAAGAGGACTGTGCGGTTGAAGCACAGGGCAGTACACGATCTTATCAAAAGAGGTGTAATTGCAGTGGTTGATGTTCGGAGTCAGGAGAACCTGGCAGATCCGTTCACAAAGGGCCTCAAGCGCCAGTTGGTCGATGACACAGCTTGTAAAATGGGCTTGAAGGCATTCTGATAGTGTGTCTTTGTAATCCTACCATAAAAGTTTTATGCTATTAGTTCAAAGAGAAATCTACTAGGCATCTAACTTTTGGTTCAAAGGAGGATCACTGACTGGGAAACTATCAGGTAACGGTGGGTACTTGTTCTATGGAACATGGAAGGGATACGGACCCATAACCACTGTTGTCTACTATGTATTTTTCTGCGGAAAAACAGATCCTGTGGAAGGTTGGCTTAAACGCCTTAATGAGTTCTCAGGCAGAGTGAATGTCTGGTGTACTTTACAGGAAGCACGGTAGAGCAGCACTACAAGGAGTAAAACTCTATGCTACAGTGGGATGACTCCACCATGAGGTTCCCAGGTAGGGGTAATGCCTCGGCTTTGCAAGCCAAGTCATAGCGGCGTAGCACCGCAAATAGGCAGGTAGCCTAATGCTGTATGACGTAATTAAAGAGTTGTAGACAGCACTACAAAGGGGAGGATGGCCCCATGTTACAGTGGCACGACACCACGATGAGGTACCCAGGTAGGGGTAAAGCCTCGGCATTGCAAGCCATGTCGTTGCAGCGTAACACCGCAAGGAAGCCTTAGGCTTCATGCTGGGTAGTTTGGCACTACAAAGAGGCTTGTGACCTCATGCTACAGTAGTATGACACTACGATGAGGTTCCCAAGTAGGGGTAATGCCTCGGCTTCAGGCCATGTCATAGCGGCGTAGCACCGCAAGGAAGCGCAAGGCTTCATGCCATATCTCTTTAATAAAGAACTCACCTATAGTGTATGGAAAGAGATATCAGGCCGTCTCTTGAGGGTAAACTTGTAGACGCCCAAAATTATATACTGAAACCAGGCTAGCACAGGGCCTTTAATGTACAGCCAGAAGCACACGTAACTACACTTTATGAGTGGGAAGAATTACAATTGTGGTGCAGAATTCAAGACGTAGTCCATTCTTGTATCACATTGTTATTTAACCCATGCGGGAAGATTCAAGTCGTCAGCGACATCTATCCTAATGCAAAATGGACAGTTACTGTGGGGAACGCTCAACCCTGGACACATATATATGTTGTGATATGTGGGGGATTGTTGGTGCTTTCTTTGGTGCTTTCTTTACATGAAGAGAGCTTGCTCTCAACATGCCTTGTAAATTTTAGTCCCACATCGGAAATGCACCATGAGTTATCTCAACATATATACTTGGGTGTGTTGTTGAGAGATGCACATGGGGTGGTGACCCTAAGGAGGGAACCATGTGGGTGATTTTACTAGGAGGTAAGAATAAGGCTCCAAGGATTAAGCATTAATGCTTTTGTCATTCTCTTGGATTTATTCCACTTGGAGCTAAGCCCCAACGGGGCTTAGCGACTCGGACTCAGACTCGGACTCGGACTCGGACTCGGACTCGGGCTCGGGCTCATGGGCTCATGAGGCGTAATGTGGCATTTTGTTGGCGCACTTTGCACTTAGCACGTCAGCAGTCATGCGGTCTTTATGCGGCTCATATGCGGCCATGCGGTCTTATGCGGCATGCGGCTCATATGCGGCCTCATGCGGATCATGCGGCTCATACGGTCCATGCGGTCCATGCGGCTTATGCGGCTCATGCGGTCCATGCGGCTCATGCGGCACATGCGGTCCATGCGGTCCAAGCGGTCCATGCGGCCAGGCTGCTGCTGCTGCTGCTGCTGCCGCATGGAGGGCTACGCTGACTGTGCAGATTTCAAATCGGTTATGGAAAGGGTGAATCAATGCGATTAATTCAGATCCTATCTTTGTGGGATTTGAATTAATTTCGTTACTATCTTTGTGGGATTTGAATTAATTCAGTTCCTATCTTTGTGGGATTAGAATTAATTCGTTGCTATCTTTTTGTGATTTGATTCAATCTTTCCATAACTGAAGAGGCGGCTAGGGTTTCCACCCTCTCTCTATATATACTCTCTTCTGGCCTACTTTGTGGGGACTACGAAAATTACAAGTTAGAAAAGGAGAAAGAGAGAGAGAGAGAGTTGCTGTCGCCATTGCAAGTCCATCCGAGGAGTCTGAACAGAGGTGACTTCGAGCGTTCCACAAGTTCTTCAACTTGCTGGTTCCTGGAAGCAGATCGTGTGGGGCGAATCTTGCTTTGAGCAACGGTGTTTTGACACCCCAGCATTGTTCTTCTTCTCATCTCTCTCTAGTTTTATTGTAACTCGTTCTGTCCCAATTGCAACACGTTTGCAAGGAAGAACGAGAGATCTTCTCTTCTCTTTTTTCCTCCTTCAGATTGTATTTTGGCTCTTTGATTTATTGTACCATCGTAGATCTTGAGTTTGATCACTGCAAAGTTTTTGTGTGACATCTCAGATCTCGATTGCATTTGTTTTTCATCTTTGATCAAGCTCCAGGACTAACAAGATCAATGTTAGGTAGCTTCGTCAGGAGTGCTGGATAACTGGAACTCCTGGTGTCACTAACCCCCGGAACAACGTCCTCCTTAATAGTAGGAGGAGCCACTTCATCCTTAATAGTAGGAGGAGCCACCACATCAATATATGCCTCTCTCAAGCGATGTATCGCTGCTCGGGTCATGGGTGCCATCTGATAAGATTGATGGAAATAAAGAATATAATTGATAACAAATATAGATTTTTTGAAGGTACATGCTATATATAAGAGAGTACCATTTTCTGTAAAAGATAGAAGTGTTTCTAGTAACAAATATAGATATATGGAAGATACATGCTATATGTCGTCATCATCGTCATCTTCATCATCATCATCATCGTCCTCATCATCATGATCATGATCATCATCATCGTCATCATCATCATCATCATCGTCAAGTTCTTCTTCTTCTTCTTCTTCTTCTTCTTCTTCTTCTTCTACATCAGTGACGTCCTCTTTAGAAACGTCTTCCTGGTCGACATAGCCAATTATCTATTTATGAGCTAAGTCTTGTATATCAACCTCTTCCTCCCCTCTATTTTCCTCAACAATAGTTTCAACATCCATGTTATCCACGTCTTCTTCTGAATGTTGTCCCAAACAAGGCTCTTCCACCTGGTCCTTCTGATATACTGGGTCTCTAACATTGAATGTGGTTCTAGCTTTAGTCTTACATACTACCTACCAGTAAAATCGATCTTTACGACGCCTTAGGAACTTATATAGTAGATTTGAACAGCTTGACTTGCTAGCACAAGCAAGTCGGACCCTCTATATCTCTTTCGTCAGTTTATATCGACAAATCCAAATTGTTTATTAACTTTCCATCCTTGATTGGGTGTTGTGTCGAACCAATCACATTTGAGCATCACAATATTCATGTCATATGGGGCCGGATATTGTAATTCTACAATATATCAAAGCACACCATAATAGTCAAACTATGGCTCCTCATCATAGATGGACCCTTTTATACAAACACCGAAATCCTTTGTATTTAAGATGTCAGCAAGAAATTCTGTATTTATAGGATTCTGAGTTGCTTTAAACTTGAATCCATTAATGACATAGCCTGGCCAAGTCATTGCTTCCTTAGTCGGCCCCAATGCGAGATAACGAAGCCTCTCATTTACGAGTGTTGTTCCAGGCAAGAAAACCCTATATTTATAGACATGGTATTAGCGACATAGATGAAAATGGTAGCGGCATATAGCTAACTTATTATTTGAGTTGCTTACATATTTGTTAAACCATGACGCAAAGTTACAATCGACCTCCCTTGGAAGTTCTTTCTCATTAATATTAGGTGTCATCAATTTAATTTCATTTCTAAATACACTGAGAGATAGAATCAAAATGAGTTAGTATATTTCAATAACAGTATTAGAGTGTGAAATTCTAGTCACTTACATCTCCAAATCTCTAACTTCTTGTATGTCGCAACTTGACAATACATATCGATGAGCAGCTTCCAACTCATCGTCACCCAACCATCGTTTCTTACTGGCCCCAATAGGCTTGTACCTCACATTGAATATCGACAAGCCTCCATTGTTGCATGCATCTCCTACGTCTTCGTCATTCCTTAGAGCTTTATTATGATTTATCTCGACATGAGTATCGAAATAGATTGAGCAGAAGTTTAAGACCTCCTCGATAATATTGATCCCTCTTATGCGAAGAATCTATATTAAAAAAATCTATATTTGTTATCAATTATATTCTTTGTCTCCATTAATCTTACCAGATGGCATCCATGACCCGAGCAGCGGCACGACGCTTGAGAGAGGCATATATTGATGTGGTGGCTCCTCCTACTGTTAAGGATGAAGTGTCTCCTCCTACTGTTAAGGAGGACGTGGCTCCGGGGGTTAGTGACACCAGGAGTTCCAGTCAGCCAGTACCCCTGACGGAGCTACCTAACATTGAACCCTCCTATGCGAAGTAGTTTGATTGGGATTTTGTATTAGACTTTTTGGATGATGGTCATAATACAACTAGACTTGTTTCTGTATTAGACATCTTGGATGTTATCTTCTTGGATTATATTTGATATTTATTTGTGTTGTATAAGAATTCTACAGTGGGTTATGCTGGGTGGTTGATATATTGATTGTTTTTTGACATCGGGTTGCGTTGGGTCGATAAGTTTCTATTATGTTGCTTAGTTCTATTTAATATCATGCCTATTATACCTGCTATTGTCGTGATCATAGATGGTTGGTAGTCGTAGTCATGGTCGTGGTGATCAGTCCCTTATACAGCTTGGGGATGGATTATCTCCTGGATCACGTGATCCTGCTCCCTCGTCGGTCGCAGGCACCTCCACTCTGCCATTGGCTACAAGCACAAACACTCTGCCATTTGTGCCATACGTACATCCTAGCGCTCCAGCAGTGACATCTACGATCTTGCTATCGTCTGATACAGATCCTGGCACCCCTCATTTGTTCGTCCACCAGATACTCCAACGGGAGCATGGTGGGCCCCAAAGTATCAGGACTTAGAGTATGATGCCAATGGTCGGTATATCCCCCGATCGGGTGGTCCTCCGACACAACCAGAGAGACCGGAGGGGTAGTTTAGGAAGGAGCTTTGTCCCGCAAGCAATGAGCTGTAAGTAATTTCATATGTTTCATCTTATATAGTTAATTTCATATATTTTATTTATTTATTGAACTAAATAATTGGTTGTTATTTTTTTGTAGTTTTTCTCCTTTGGTGCTACTCGAGCACTTGGAAAAATCATTAGGGGGAACTAATACGGCCCTTACCTAAGATTCTTCGATGTGCCACCCGCCATGCAGTATATATGGCTTGACCAGATGAAGGTATATTTGATATTTTTCGTTATTCCATTTAGTAATTATTTCTTTATCTATTAATATTAATTATGTATATGCTAGAAACATACTGGTGGCCCGAGCAGTACGATGCGGAGATCAGGAAGACGTATCGTGCTGCTTGTAGCAAGAAGATGCGGGATGCGAATGATGATTTTCAAAAATGTGTGGCTGCTGGAAAGGGCTATAGGAATGTCGAGCACCTCTAGAGGGGGTGAATAGAGTGCGTGTGTGCAGTGGAATAAAAATCACCAAATTAAAATTTTATGCAGTGTCACCTGTAATAAGTGTTAGGCAGATGGTAACAAACTGGATAGAGATTAAATGCGTAATTTAAAGAGCATAAGAGAAACAAACTCTTGACACAGCGATGTATATTGGTTTTTCTCTGAGAGGACTAATCCAGTCTCGAGTACTCTTGCTCGATGTTAATCCACTATGGCACAAGATTTGAATCCGAAGTGCTTGCAGCTCCTTACAACCACGAGCTTTTATCCGAAGGACTCGCAACTCCAACAAGGCAAAATTTAAAAACTGGAACATTTTTTGGAAAACCTTTTTTACAACTCGAACCAAACTCTAGATTCAACCGGAATGACACTTGGCTTGGCTAGGAATCGTAAAAGGCTAGATATGAAAAATGTAAAGCTCTTTGATTGCTCTGAATAGATAGATAAGAGAAGAATGAATTGATTGAATTGGAATGAAATTTTTTTATCTAATTATAGCATTTTTGGAACCGAACTCGGTATGAATTCGGGCGCAGATATTTCGTAATTTGAACTTTGGTTGCAGATCTTCAGGAAGACCACTAAAGTTCAAGAACAAACTGACCGAACTCGGTCCGACCTCGGTCCGAACTCGGGTTGAACTCAGTTAGATAGTTTCCTGACCAGTTTGAGTTTTTAATGAAGATGGGCTTTTTGGTTCTTTGAGTATTGGGCTTTTTGGCTAGTATGTAATGTGGAACAGGATATTTTGTGGATATGTAGGCTATTTTGAAAGTAGACATTAGTAGCATTGGTGTGTTATCGTAGGCGCCCAAAAGTAAAACCTTTACTCTTAAAATTATATGTAGAAGTGAGAGTAAAGATCGATCCCACGGAGAGCAATTAGTGTAATTATATGCTATGTGAACAAGGATGGGGGGGGGGAGAGAGTATTGAATACGATAAATTTTCTTTAAGAAGAGCTACAAACAATTAAAGTATTAAAATCAATCAAAGGAACAAATATTGGTCTCAGTCAACATCCACCATTGGGATCTTAAAATTGATCATTGATGCAAGCATAAATTAAGTCATACTTTGAATATTCACCGTTGGAAGTATCTTCCTATATCTCTTAGGCTTAGTTAATTAGAAACAAGTGATCTAATTAGCTTTACTTACTAAATAATCCAAGACAAGTGCTGAAGATTTAATCTAGCAATTTTTTTAAAGAACCAAGAGATCGATGAAGCAAAACAACACAAGCACAAACGGTTGAATTTAGTTTTGTCAAAAGTTTTTCTCCTAAGATCTAATAAAACAAAGCAGATCATTAAATCTTGGTTGCTTCACAAATTATAGAAATCAAACAATTACGGATTTGATATCTAATTTAGCAGTAGATCGAAATAAATAATAGACTAGTAGGCCTCCTAGTAATTAAACAAAATAACCATGAAAGTGGGCATAAAAAACATTCAATACTCAAAGTATAAATCAAACATAAGAAAATAATTTACATCTCACAAGTTTCTTGATTCCAAGGCTTTCGTTTCCTTTGACCAACAAGAGTTTTAGCCGCACATGCTTATGAAAACTACAAAAGAAATGTTGGAGAAGAAGAAGAAGAGTTGTGTGTTGTTCCCCTTTTTCTCATGATTTCTACCCCTTTTATATACTCTAAATTTGTTGTTTAAAGCCCACAATATCTCCCAAAAAAAAAATCCTCTAATAGTTACAACATCTCAAACAATAAAACAAAGTCATAGAACAAGTAGCGAAATAGTTATTTTAGCTCTTATTTTCGTTCACATCATCTTTGGCTCAACTTCAAGCCTGATTTCATCCATGATGCAGCCTGAATCTCAAAAAACTCAAGAAACGGAAGTTATAGATCTTTTTCTTAGCTTTCCAAATCTTTTAGAATCACCTCAATTGCATTTCAGATGAGAGAGTTATACCCATTTTTCTAAAAGGTGTCAAAACTGTCCAAAATTCCTATTTAGCTCCATTTTGTGCTTAGTGTCTCCAATTACATCCTAAATCAAAATAGAAGAATAATGAGTACCTTTAGTCATGAAATGAGCATAAAATGGTAAACATTAAGGGATAAAAATATAATATTTTATGTTCTCATCAAATACCCCACACTTAACTTTTGTTTGTCCTCTGACAAAACTCTAATTAATTTTTTTCAAAATGAAAATCAAGGTTGTAATGCCATAAATAAAGAATAACCAAGCTCTTCAAAGCTCATAACATATCATGAAAATATATTCTTAGACAACTTATAATTACTTAGGAAGTATATTTACTTGAAGATAGAGTAAACTAAATAGGTAGACCTCACAGGAATAAACACTCAACAACTCTCATGTGTTTGAAGGGTATGTGTTTCACTCAAATGCATTCCAAAAGAAATGATCTACCATAAGCTTGCATATCTTCTCATTCTCCATCACTGGGATCACATGCATAACACAAATCATAAGGACTTTTTATGGATTTTAATGAGACTTAGGTCAAGGTAGGATAAATTTGGGAGTGGAGCTCAGAAGCAACCAAAACTAGTGGAGCAAAAATAATTTAACTAAAAGTCTGAATATATAAAACATGAAAATCAATCACTCCATTAAGTAGCTTCTTCAATTTTAATTCAAAGCATTCAACAAACCCCTTTATTGAAAATTTAGGAGGATTTATGAATATGGATATCAAAAGTAATTTCTTCCATCACTTCTTTTCTTCATTGCTTCTTCTTTTTATTTTATTTTATTTTCTTCTTTTTTTCTTCTTTTTTCTTTTCTTTTTATCTTTTTTTCTCATTTTTTTTGAATCATGATGGAACACAAGAATTTGAGAATAAAAATATATAGCCAAACTAGAAATTCAGATACCCCACACTTATTTCTTATACACCCATGCATATCATAATGCTAAATAATGCTCCACCAACTTTGCGGCTTGGGTAAAGGTAATATATTTTTTTTCTGGTTAAAGCTTTTAATGTGGGTTCACAAAAATAAAAGCAATAAGGCTCAAAGGGTTCAATAAAAGAAAACAAAAATTTCAGGATAGACTATTTGGCTTAAGTAGCGCATAACAAAAAGTGCCTTAATCATGTTCATGTATGCATGTATCGATGTGACCTTGAAGAGAATCAAAGCAATTTCCAGAGAAACAAATCCATGGAAGAATCTCTCATTGAAAATAGCGAAGCTAATGTGTCAGTCTAAAGGCTCAAAACCTCACCGACTTTTGTCGACCAAATTTAGTCACTACCATTCTCAAGGAAAATAACTAGACTAATTAATTCTAAGTTGAAAGATCACTTATTCAATCATGTTATGAATTTTTCAAACTTAGTTGAATATTGTTCTTGACATACACAACCAAAAATCGTTGAAAACCAAAAAAACAATAAAAATCTTTTTTAAATATATTTATTTATTTTAAAAAACCATGCATTTAAAAAAAATCTAAATCTCCTCCCATACACTTAAAACTGACATTGTCCCAAATGTAAGGCTAAATGCAAAGAAAAGATAAATAAAAATTAAAAATGCCAGAATAAGAACAAACTCCCCTTGGGTTGCTTCCCATGCAGCACCTTTTTTTAATATATCGTTGGCTTGACTTTATGCACACTTAACGTAACTAGGCAGGGGTTTCAAGTCTAGAATGAGGGCCTACAAAATAGAAGATAAAGGCCTCTTGTTAGAAATTAGAAATGAAATATAAGGAACGGTAATACCTGACTGTTGTCTTCTTGTAAAACCATTTGACGCTACAATAGTTTCCTGTAAATTAGTACTCATGACTAACTCCTCATTCTTTTTCTCAAGATGCTCACTAATGGAAACTTGTAATCCATCTTTGCCATCAAGCTCAAAATTTTCATGTGTGTTAGGTACTACGTCATCATTATGAATGTTCGTGTCTGTAGTGTTATTTTTCTGTTCTTCTTGTTTTGACGATGTAGGTGCTTTCTTTAATAGGATATTAACCTCTTTATCACTTCTGAAAATGATTGTACATGCATCTTCTTTTGTATTCACTTTGAGATGACAATTCTTCCAAATTTGTGCCTCTAGTTTATTAATTGTTGTAGCCATTTGGCTCATTTGATTGTTCAGACTTTGGATTCTGGTCCTCGTCTTTTGTTGAAATTGTAAGGTATTAGTAGCAAGGGACTTAACAATATCTTCTAAAGACGTATCATAATTAGAAGCTTGGCCCGATTATTGTTCATAGGGATATGGTTGCTTATACTGTTGGTAATTTGGACAATTTTGAGTTACAGGATTATTTAATTATGGATTCCCATAGCTAAAATTAGCATGATCTCTCCATCCTAAGTTGTACGAGTTTGAATATGGATCATACTTTATTTGTGATTGTCCAGAAAAACTATATTTCACATTCATTTGTTTATTTGGCTCCTCTTGAAGAGTTGGGCACATATTAGTTGTATGCCCTGCTATAAACAAATCCCACAAGCTATTGTTGTTTGCATGTTACCTACAATCATTTGATAAACAAAGGAAGTTAAACTAGCATTTTTTTTTGTTCAAGGGAAGAAACATTTACCTCATTAGCATGCCTATATGGAAGATCTAGCCAAGTGACAAATTATTGAGAATTGGTCGCCATGTTCTGTTAATTTTT
Organism: Iris pallida; assembly: GCA_029216955.1. NCBI lineage: Eukaryota > Viridiplantae > Streptophyta > Magnoliopsida > Asparagales > Iridaceae > Iris > Iris pallida. Next base: position 19,473,876 of record JANAVB010034420.1, read on the forward strand.
TTTTGCTAATAAAAAGAAAATTATTTTATTACAAGAATGAAATAAAGATCACAAAAAACACAAAAAATAACTAAAATTATTCCCCGACAACGATGCCAAAATTTGGTGTACTGTCGTAGGCACCCAAAAATAAAACCTTTACTCTTAAAATTATATGTAGCAGTGAGAGTAAGGATCGATCTCACAGAGAGTAATTAGTGTAATTTTATGCTATGTGAACAAGGATGGGGGGAGAGAGTTTTAAATACAATAAAAAAAATTAAGAAGAGCTAAAATCAATTAAAGTATTAAAATCAATCAAAGGAACAAATATTGGTCTCAGTCAATATCAACCATTGAGATATTAAAATTGATCATTGATGCAAGCATAAATTAACTCATACTTTGAATATTCACTATTAGAAGTATCTTTCTCTCTCTTAGGCTTAGTTAATTAGAAACAAGCGATCTAATTAGCTTTAATTACTAAATAATCCAACACAAGGGCTGAAGATTTAATCTAGCAATTTCTTAAAGAACCAAGAGATCGATGAAGCAAAATAACACAAGCACAAGCGGTTGCATTTAGTTTTGTCAAAAGTTTTTCTCCTAAGAGCTAATAAAACAAAGCAGTTCATTAAATCTTGGTTGCTTCACAAATTAGAGAAATCAAATAATTACGGATTTGATATCTAATTTAGCAGTAGATCGAAATGAATAATAGACTAGTAGGCCTCCTAGTAATTAAACAAAACAACCATGATAGTGGGCATAGAAAAACGTTCAATACTCAATGTATAAATCAAACGTAAGAAAATAATTTAGATCTCACAAGTTTCTTGATTCCAAAGCTTCTATTTACTTCGACCAACAAGAGTTTTAGCCGCACGTGTTCATGAAAACTTCAAAAGAAATATTGGAGAAGAAGAGGAAGGGTTGTGTGTTGTTCCCCTTTTTCTCATGATTTATACCCTTTTATACACTATAAATTCATTGTTTGAAGCCCACAATATCTCCCCACAAATCCTTTAATAGTTACAACTTCTCAAACAATAAAACAAAGTCATAAAACAAGTAGAGAAATAGTTATTTTATCCCCTATTTTCGTCACAACATGTTTGACTCAACATCAAGCCTGATTTCGTCCATGATGCAGCTTGAATCTCGAAAACCGCAAAATACTAAAGTTGTAGATCTTTGTCTTACCTTTCGTAATATTTTTGAATCACCTCAATTTCATTTAGGATGAGGGAGTTATAACCATTTTTTTAAAAGGTGTCAAAACTGTCCAAAATTGTTATTTAGTTCTATTTTACACAATGTCTCAAATTGCATCCTAAATCAAAATGGAAGAATAATGAGTACCTTTAGTCATGAAATGAGCATAAAATGGTAAACATTAAGGGATAAAAATATAAAATTTTATGTTCTCATCAAGCATATCCAGTTGTCAATCCGATCAACCGTATATTTTTCCTAAACTCAATAAAGTGTAAAATACAGAATAAAGTATGAAAAATGTCTTGATCTGCATCCACAATCTTTGTTTGACGATGACGATGAATGATAGAAGTGTGGAAGTAGAAGTTCAGTATTTGTACCCGTACCTGCATATTATTTGCGTATCAACCAAAGTTTATGTTGATTATCAAAATCAGGTGTGACTATGACCAATGGGCTAACAATCTCCTCCATTTTGATAATTGACAAACTTTGAGTTTATACCAAATAATACCAAATTAACTTTGAAATTTTATATCTTGAAATTTTATACCTTTGATTCAATGTCTTTTGTATTTGATATTCTTTAACTCTTTCTCCCCCTTGTCATTTGTACAAAATGGATGCCCCTCTGCAAATAGCGAGCATAAACAACAAACAGAGAAAAGATAACAATACCAATAAACATAGTAATGACAAGGCCAACAATAAGTAGTGGAACTGAACCAAACAGCAGCAGCAATAACATGGAAATACATAAAACTACTAACATAATATGGAAGTCTGAAAGAGACTTAACCATAACTAGAAAATAAATACATAATCAAGGTCTAAGCCATACTACATAATGTCATAAAAAACTACTAAAATATCTTCATCATCATCAGCAGTATCAGTCTCACAAAGCCAAAGTCCAAACACCTCTTCAGCTTGTATCGTCACCAGTATCAGCAGACCGGTTCAGATCAACGTAAGATATAGTGGGATCAAAATATCTTCGAGCCTGACAATCATCAAATCTGGGTCCATCAAAGTCTGGATGACGGAGCAAAGGAGTGGGACCAGGAGGATGATGGGTCATAGTCTATTGAGTATCAGCAATACCATTCCGTAAGGTCTTGTAATTACCACTTTCCAACATAGGAATATTTTGGTAATTTTGTATGTTGATTATTTTATGTTAGTGGTTGCCTAGAATTATATTAGTGTCAGTTAGTGGCTAGCCAATTAGATTTTTGCAAGTGTTAGTGCTAATTATTGTTAGTCATGACTTTAGTAATTAGAATTAAGTTTAGTTGTCATGAAAGGAATATTACTTTTAGTTGTAGAGATTCCTTCCTTTAATTAATTAGATTCCATTCATGACAAATGGAGAGGGACAAACTTGATATTTTGGCATGACCAAAACCTTACTATAAGAGATATTTTCTAATTAGGGAGTCATCCATTTCACTCATTAGCCTCATTTTTTTCCAAAGCTTCTTCTTCCCCAAGCAAACCCAATTCCCTACCAATTCCACTCAATCTACTTCGAATTCCACACTTCCAATTCCACTCATCCTTACTATTATGAAGGCCTAGAGCATTGGAGAGCATAAGGAGATCCATAGGTGAGGAGCTTGCTAGGAGATCGTTTCCACTCATCCCTTCCGTGTCCAAATTCGGAATTCTCCAAAGGAGGGACACACAAGTTGGATAAATCTATATTCTTCACCAATTTTATGGTTAGGAACACCCATTGAACCCATAGTAACCTTTTCGTAGGTGGATTTGAATTCATAGTGATAGATCTTGGTATTAAAAGCTTTCAATTTGATAGATCTAGATTTTTATCATGAGTAGTGTTGATTTCTATGCTCAATTTGTATTTACAAATTTGTAACCATCAATTGTTCGATACGTGTCCCCAAAGGAATTTTAGTATCCTTTTTGAGTCAAGATTGGGTGTATGTGTCACGACCCGCACTCGGTATAGGGGCACAAGTGCATGACAACGTCCAGCCTACGCCGCATCATCGGCGGTAGAACGCTGCCTAGGTCTACAATGCTAACTAGCAATACATATATCATAACCTGCCGAGAGAATCATCTCCAATCGGAGGACAAGTAATGACAATATTCATACTCAATTACAAATCTATATGGAAGATAAATGGCACGAAAAGATAAAATATCATGAAATAAAATATCCAGAGAAGTCTAACATAAACATATTACAAGACCAAGAAAGTCTAAGAGTCATCTAACACAGAATAAGTCTCATAATAATAAACAGGCCAAGAGTTAAGCTGGAGACCAATCCAGTACAAATCTAGCCTAACCGAGTAGCTATATAATCCTCCTCAGCTGAAGCTAAACCCTCCTGAATTAGAGTCTCCCGATCTGTGCCTACCATATCCTGTGGGCCGTAATAGGTAGGGCAACCGTCATCAGTGTCGTCTGAAAAATATATCCAGCCAGGATGGTAGCAAAGTACATCTCTAATAAAAGTTCCAGTAAATGATAAAGACTATATAGAAGTAAATAGAAAGAATATACAAGATAAAATGACATGTACATGAATATAGCAAGACGTAAGTAAACTGTAAATGAGTACAAGAGTAAGAGAACAAGATAAATCATGTACAATAATCAAGAACAATACTATCTATGTGAGTGAGCACTAGTTTCAACATGTGATCACTTAGGAACTTGTACATGAATTTATAGCCTGGTTAATCATACATGCGGTGTATGATTAACACTCACAGGGAACAAGACTTGCTCAAGAAGGGTATGATCACATATCTACACTACTACTCCCCGCCCCCGACTGGTACAGTAGATCCAACCATGGTACATTATGACATAAGATTCTTTGAGAAGGTCGCGAGCCTTCGCAGGAATCAGTGTCTACACAATGCACAAGAACAACAATAGGGCTTGCACAGGGTATACCAAGACATACAAGGAATAACATCTCAGGACGGGATCCAGAAAACACCAATATATGTAACCAATGTGTCAAGAAATCAAGGATGTCTACACTACCTACAAGAAACATAGAATATATTATAAATAGGAAATTATCAAAGAATGTACTGTAGGACCGTTGAGCACCTCTAGAAGGGGATGAGTAGAGTGTGTGCATGTAGCAAAATAATTATCATAATTTAAAAATAATTTAATATGGATAATCAAATACATGTAAGAGCAGATGAATATCAGTATATGAATTGCAGTAAAAATAAAGAGTTAAGAATAATCAAACTCAATGGCATAGCGATATATACTGGTATCCCTCGTGGAGGACTAGTCCAGCCTCGAGTACTCTTACTCGATGTTAATCTACTATGGTACAAGCTTTAATTAAGTGTTTGCAACTCTTACAACTCTATGCTTGGGGACAAGTGCACGACCAACTTCAACAACACCGTGCTTGGCGACAAGTGCACGACCGACTCCTGAAGGCGTTTGAAAACGGGAACATTTTCTGAGATAGCCTCCGATACAACTCTTTAAACCAAACTCTAGATTGAACTGAAACTGATACTGGCTTAGCTAAGAGTAGTATATGCTAAATATGAAAGTGTATAGCTCGTAGAAAACACTTAAGGAATAGAGAGAAGAGAAAGTGAATGAGATATCTGGAATGTGAAAGTTCTTCTATTTTTATAATATTTTTATGGACCAAACTCTGGCAGAGTTCGAATGCAGAAATCACGCATTCGAACGTTAGATACAAATATCCAGGAAGATCAAAAACAGCTTAAACGAACTCGGGCCGAGTTCTAGACAAGTTCTGTCAGGGTTATAACAGAACTGATTTAGGCAATTTTGATGGGTTTTGGATAGCAATTTTGTTGGATAGGAAGGCTATATTTGTGGACTATAGCTAAGCCAGTACCGATCCGATCAATCTTACATACTTTTCTAGACTTAAATAAAGATAAAAATACAAAAATAAATATAAAAGCAAGAGCCTTTTGATGATGTCTTTTTTCTTGACGACGGTCGTGCAAAAATAAACAGATCTGGAAATATGAATATCTTTCGGTTTAGAGAAATCTTCTTGTATAACGCCGTCTTTGGGCGGTTCAGAGAAATCTTCTTGTATAACACCGTCTTTGGCCCATCATTAATTGTTCATTGCATATGTCCTGGTTTGATCATGCTTACTATTTATCTACAAGTACATGTTAGATGAACAAAGAAGTAGTAGTATGATAAATTTAATGAACAGTAGAACAATGCTAAGTTTAAGTAGCAATATTATAGAGATTGCATGTTTGTTAGTGACATCATTATGTTAAAATTAATCAATTATCCATATTCAAAAATATGATATAACCATTGGGCTAACATGTAATCGCCTGAGATCCGGTGTAAAATATCAACAGTATCTGATACGGGGCCTCAAAGACCTAAATATGGAATATCAATTGGTGTTTTGGAAACGTAAACATGCTATACAAGGTCAAATCTAGGTCTCTAAGTCATTTCTAGGTCAAACTAGGTCAACCGGGTCAATATCTTGCTAAACTAGATCAAACTAGATTAAACCTAGGTCTTTAGGTCCATACCTTGCCATACCAAGGTATTCTACTCAATTCTAGGCCATACAAGGTATTATCCTATGCTCTAACACATAATATATATAAGTAATCCCATTACCTTAAACTCATAGGTAAAACCAATTTACCTATCCAATAGGCTATGCCTATCCTTACATTATTTTCCTAGATAAACTAAATGCCTAACCCCAAATTTATCTAAACATTACCTATATAGGTATACTCCTATACTCTAACGTTAGTCCACTTAGGTAATCAAAAACCTATCACTAAAGCCCATGTATTAACTAAACTTATACCTACCTAACCTCCTCTCAAACACACACAAGACACCTATACTCTCAAGCCCTTGACTGTACACAGATTTCCCTAATCCTGTGTACACACAGGATTGCCCTTACCTATCCTAACCCTTTTAACCAATACTAATTAATAGCTAACTTATACTAACTGATATCCTACATAACTGCTACTTCCCCTCACACATTTGATAGGCTTTGGTATTGCGAATTCAGCGGGGACTTGGATGACATGCAAGTATACCTTGCCGACTTGTACAATATTTTTATACATGCTTGTTTCCTATAATTATTCCTTGTACATGTCACATGCTTATCATATTCTTGTCATTCGTTGTCACATGTTGCTTGTACACGGTTCATGTTACACCTACATTACTATACTCCTTTATCTATTTGTGTCATAAGATCACATATTTTCTATTCTTTCTTGATGTACTTTACTTGTTTAGTCTTCCATATTAGTTGCATGTATGACTTGACTTGATCCCATATTCTTGTTACTTGGAATGGAGTACTTGACCTGTGTAAACCCTTGGACCCAATTTTGTCCCTTTAGTGTAATTCTTTAAATAATATTTATATTAACTTGCAAATACTATTGTTATTAAGCATAAGAATAGGGGATTTTTGTAAATGTCTATTTTATAAGGGGTTTTGGGGTAAAGGTTTCTATTCAAAATCCTAATGACAACCGTTTACCCAATCTTTCCTATGTTCAAATACAAAAACTTAGATTTAAACCTATGCTTAGTCGGGTACCCCAAATCTTTCTTGGAGTTTAAATTTTATTCAAGATTCAATGGAGGTTTATCCCAATCTCTTTAGGATTTGAACATATCCCAAATCCGATATATAAAGAAGCTAACCGACCTTTCCCCATCTCTTCTTCAAACGCAAGAGATTCCAAAGGAAAGCTTCGACCAAGAAATTGGATAGCAAGGCCTTGAAGTAGCTGTGCACCTTGTGTACTCATCAGGTAACAATCAAATCCCTTATCTATGTAGATTATGAACTCAAAACAAATCATAATAGGTCTTCATATGATCGATGTAATAGCTAGGAAGTCTGAAAACTATTGGGTGAATTGATAGGATCATGTTAATGTAGGGATGGTAATAAAAAGGGGTCGACAATAGTTGTTATATCAGTAGGGATGCCATTGTGGAGGTGCCTAGCAGTTAAGATGTGTTGTAGCCATTAACAGAGCACAAGAGCAAGTCCATGAAAACCGGTGTGTTGTTTGTAACTGTGTGTGTGGGTTGTGTACAGGGAGGAATAATATTGGTGGTCAAATAAAATCCGGTTGCTACTTGGCATCCTATAGTTGAATCATAAGGGGTTTGTTCGTGTCAGAGGGGCATACCAATATATTAGAATACCGTAAGTTACAGTATTACAAACAATGCAATACACAACCATGTGTTAAGAAGGAAAAGGGTAAGGTATCCAACCTTGTGAAGATAGGCAAAATCTGTGCAAAGTCTTGCAACAGAGAGTATATGTGAGCAGTGGGTAGGTGTGTATAGAGAATGGTAATGACACATGTGTTGGTTGTTCCCTGTAGTGACAGGGAAAAATGGGATATAAGGACCATGTGCATGTGTATAGATTGGTGCAAGTCTAAATTTGGGTATCACTTGTAAAAGTAAGTATCAGAGGAGAGTCAAGAGGAAATTACGTATAGGTAAAGTACGGTATAGTGGGACATGGGCTTGTGGGTATCTAATAGTTGAGGGTTAAATGCAGGCAATAAGCTTAAGGCATGACAGGGTCCAAATACATGGGTATTAGTAAAACAAGATAATTATACATATGCACAGCATGAACTGCCCAAGGAGAAGACATAAGTGTATCCTACATCAAGGTGCACGCATCTGTGTGCACATGAGATACTTGTGCTCTACAGATGATAGGTGGAAGGTGAATTCGACTACATGAGATTTCGGCATGTTGACTGCAGCAGAGGCAATATGGACATGTGCAGTTGCGTGCAAAGTATCAGACCTTGACTGATATAGGTGAGTAATAGGAAGTAGGTGAGTGTATAGGAGGGTATAGGTGCCTACAGGATAATTGTGTACAAGGCAGTAAGTATCTGTCTAGAGTAGAGTATTTCCATAAGATCAGTAGGTGCACTCTTTATAACTCATGTACGGGTATACAAGATTGAACATCAAAAGGGAATGACAACATCCCTATAGGGTGAACTCTAGGTAACAGGAACATGTGTCAAGGGATTAGGAACTGCACTCAATGAATTTGTCTTGATACCCTCCTATTTTACTCATTACATGCTGTCATTTATTTTTTCTATCTACTATTCTTCGTGTTTCCCGTTGTATTTGTCTTGATATTCTATCATGTATTTTACGGCTAACCATTGTCTTATAGTCGTTATATTATATTTGGAACTGCACTCAATGAATTGTACTCGTTCCATCCTGATTGGGTAAACATTTTAGGTACGAATAATGAAGACGGATACCCTACGCACTATGGTCCACGTATATGGAAAGTGTAGCTGAGCCTGAGCTTACGTCACAGGAGGAGTTTGCAGCACCTGAACCAGCTTAGTTAGAGTTGATTTAGTTGGAGCCAGATTTGTCTCCAGGTTTAGTTAATATTTTGATATTTGACATTACGAGACATGTACTTTCGGATTTTATTTATTTCATAGATTTATGACTTTATATTTCTTTTCTCTATTCATCTATCTTAGAGCTGTGATTGAGTATTGTTGGTTACGTGTTGTTGCCTTCCAAGTGGAGTATATATATAATTGCGTGGTTGTCATCATATTATGAGTATACAACGTTCTACCGTCGACTCTGCGACATAGGCTGGACGTGTGCACGATTCATGCCCAAATTTTGGGTGCAGGTCGTGACACATTTTTATGGTGGCCCATGCAGGTCACGCTTCGTAAATAAAACGATGTCGTGGTAGTGCAACGGCTTAGTTGTACTACTGCAAGCTTGCGATAGGATATAAGAAATAAGATATTAGTATAAGATAGTATTCAATCACAGATTAGGACTGCTCGAGAGATTCCTGGGACGACCTCTGAGAACCTCATTATAAACTCTATCTCAAAATTTTGTTTTCACTTGTTTCTACCTACCCTCTCTTTCATGTTGAATTTGATTCTTGGTGTCCGTTGTTGACTTGATTTCTTATCGAGATGAATTTTATGGACTAAATTAAGGTACATCCTGATGACATACTTAATGAGAACAGTGTGAAAGGTAAATGTCTACTTTGGTTATGGAGTCTAGAGTTTATCACAGTCATACTAGCTGGCGTGGCGAAGACATAGAGCCTGATTTTGGATATACCTATCCTAATTATGGAGTTTAGAGTTTCTTGCAGCCATACCGGTTGGCGTGGTGAGGATTCTAGATAATATGACTGTAGAGGTATATACCTTAGGCATGGATTCTATCGTTTATCGCATCTATGCTTACTGGTGTGGAAAAGACTCAGGGTCACATGGTTACGAGTAGACGTGTATGATTATCAGAATATACTTTAATTTGATTCTTAATACATTGTCTCTATCTTTCATTACTGAGCTTTGTTCTATCACCTTATTAGCCCAGGATATAGATACTCTAGTTCCTCTAGTTCAGTTCTTGTAAAAGTTCACCACCCTTAGTCCTGAGGTTCTTTGGATAGTGTTGTAGTTGGTGATTTGCAGAATAGGGTGTCAAGTCGGGTAACAGTGTAGGTTGTTAGGAGTGTAACTTGTGGGTTGAGAGTGGTTCCTAGTGGGATAGACATTCCATAGAGAGAACTCTTTTAGTACCAATAGACAAAACCCTAGAAGTGTTAGTACATTACCTAGAGTAGTGTATGCCAGTAAGTAAGTGTGTTCATGCCCTGAGATTATAGTGTACCATTACTATTCAAAAGCCATTATAATTGATACTCCTGCCTTATTCTAACAATTGTTATCTTTCATAATTGTATTTGAAAATTTGCCTTGTATTCCTTAATGATTTCTTGTTCCCATTTATATTTCCAGTATGGCCCCTATGACTAGAGTCCATCGTCTAAGAGAAGCTGTTGTCCCGGAGATGATCGAGGTCGTGCTTCCACCTCCTATTGTTCCGGAGATAGTAACCCCACCCGTTGACCAGGAAGTAGTTGCACCACCTACTGTTGAGGAAGTGGTAGTAGCCTTACCAGAGAGTCCCACTCCACCTCCTGCTATTCAGGAGATAGATACAGCTTCGTCGGAGACCGAGAGTCTTCCTCCGCGTCCCCCTCCATCTTCTGGAGTGATACCACACACCATATTCTTAAGAGGCTTGCCAACCGATAGGACCCAGATATCCGGGCTCCCCTGGGACATGATAGAGACTCAGAGAGTTCAAACTGAGATCATGAGAGAGCATGTCAAAAGATCTAGCAGTTGTGGGACCTGGTACATTCTCGAGGAGGAGAGTCTAACCATAAGAGAGAGATGAACAACATCCACCCTAGGCCTCAGAAGTGCCCCTATGTTCAGCAAGAAGCCACTCAGCCCCGACAGGGGTACCAACCACCAGCTAGAGCTCCGGTTCAGCAGCAACCACAGAGACAGATGCAGCAAGCACCCGATTGTGCCTACTGTAATGACAGGAACAAATGGGATATAAGGACTATGTGCATGTGTATAGATTGATGCAAGTCTAAATTTGGTTATCACTTGTAAAAGTGAGTATCAGAGGAGAGTCAAGAAGAAATTGCGTATAGGTAAAGTACAGTATAGTGGGACATGGGCTTGTGGGTATCTAATAGTTGAGGGTTAAATACAGGGAATAAGCTTAAGGCATGACAGGGTACATATACATGGGTGATTAGTAAAACAAGGTAATCATACATCTGCAAAGCAGGAACAGCCCAAGGAGAAGACATCAGTGTATCCTATCGCATATGTGTGCACAGGAGATACCTGCGCTCTACAGATGATAGGGGCAAGGTGAATTCGACTACAGGAGATTTTGGCATGTTGACTGCAGCAGGGGAAATATGCATATGTGCAGTTACGTGCCAATTATCAGACCTTGACTGATATAGGTCAGTAGTAGGAAGTAGGTGAGTGTACATGAGGGTATAGGTGTCTATAGGATGATTGCGTACAAGGCAGTAAGTATGTGTCTAGAGTAGAGTATTTCCATAGGATCAGTAGGTGCACTCTTTATAACTCATATAGGGGTATACAATGTCACGCCACGACCCAAAAAATCGCTCGTTCTTGCTAGATCTCATCTGAATCATCATTCTCGCTGGGGCATGATGCCATACGAGCTCGGAGTTGTGCTCGTGCAAGGCAAGATAACAGGTTCACGTAAGTTTATCTCAAATTGATAGCATAAGCAGCGGAAGGAAACATAATATATAATAAGAATCCCTTTTATTGTTAAATTAACTAGAGATTACAAGGGCTTTGGATAGCCCAATAAAAAATGCCAATAGGCTACAACGCTCATGATCTCTCTAGCTCACAAAGGATCTCGTTACATACATCATGTCTTTTATAGCGCATCCAAAGACTCTCGGCCGAACATCTTCATGTTGCATACCGAACCCAGTGCGGTCGTACGCCTCGAAACGCTAGGGAACTCCATGCCTCAATGCATCTAAATGAAGCTCCGCTACGAGCAAACCCATTCCTGAACCTGCAGGCAAACTAGTAGGGGATTAGTACTTTCATCCTTGTTGTACTGATCAAGACCCTCTCGCCTACTTCCAACACTAAGTAAATTTAGTGAAGCATACAGATTTTATTGATGATCTTTTTATTTAGCCTTAGGATCAGTTTCATGTCAAGATTAAGCAGTAAAACATGTTACCAAAAGCAACTGAATCATAAAGGTGTCCAATACCGTGTCCCTGCGACAAATATTTTTAGCCACATGATATTCATAAACATAGTGATCGTGCCCATCTTCGTCCTACATCTCCAAGCCTGCAAGCCAATAACAATCACGCAACCAATAGATCAACTTAAGCATAATCATAAGGGTAGCAGGCTCTGCGCCTGCACCCGATTCTCATTTCAGCCTACCGGTCCTATCTATATGAAGGTCACGGTGTTCCACACCGTAATAGACTTGGTATCTCAACGTGTAAGTAGACGATCGCTCCAGTACGGGTTGCTAGCCCAGCATCCGAAGGATCCCAAACTTACTGATATCATAGCTTATCACAACATTGGTCGGTCGTAACCCGTCCTAATGAAGTACACCATAAACACCAAACATAATTTCCTCCTATGCCGAAGGATGCCGGTGCCCCGATCGTAACTGTTCGAGGGAAGCCGCACCCGTGCATGGGCTATCAGAGTCCATTGACCATACAATACGCGCCTGAGTTTCGTACAACCAAACATATTTGCCTATCCTTATTTCCATCGATATTATGCCCCAACACATCCATATTGATGCACGATGCCCCAACGCAACATCTACTCGTCCAATGGTTCTCAAGTTATTCATATAATCTTAGTTCTGCGACAATTGTGCTATAACTGTATGCTTTGCGGGTGAAGCATACCCTTCGATGTTCCGATAGTCCCGTGGTTTGCACCATGATTTGCCTATTATGCATACTCGGTCATTCATATAGTTTCTATGCACAAGGGCACGCTTAACACCACAATCAATGTTCTAGGCCTAGTGTTTAATATTCTTGAAGTCGTGCACATGATGCACATCTCAATATTGTCTTTCCATGTTCTACCATCAGATTGTCCTATCGCGACCCGTACATTTGATGCACGTCGCCTAAATTGTTCAATGTTCAATGTTCTATCATAATGTTCGACATACACTAAGACATTTACTCGATTCGAGCCATGCTCGTTAACTCGATAGCAACATACGCATACAAGGATACATTTATTAGGTATGAAGGAGTAGGGAGAAGGGTCAAGAACCCGCTCACCTTAAGCCGATACGCCTTGTCGTTTCGTCGAGCTGATGCGGCTCGATTTATATAACTCTGTTGCATGGCCAACTCTTCTGACTTAGCCATTCGAAGACTTCCTACTCCATTGAACTACTCGACTATTTTGACCTACCGTGCCCATGCTACGATTCGTTGCAAGGTGACAATTTGGTTTCGCGGACATCATTGCAAATAAGGTAAAATATCGACCTCTTATAATCCAGCGTAAAAGCATAGTCTGCACACGAAATCAACTAAGTCAATATTTCTTCGAATCAGACTTATGCCTTGCATCGCTTCGACTTGTAGATTCGATTCGACTCAAAGCTTTCTTTCGAGCTAATGTAACTCTTACATCGATTCGCATCGATACTTCATCGGGTCAACGCAAAACTTCGTGTCAACGACTCATCGTAATGCACCATACGGAGCGGGTCATTACATAATATACCACTCAAAACAAGGTTCGTCCTCGAACCGAAACAACACTCAATCCAAGTGTTTCTATAGATCGTTTCACGATCTTGTGCCACTATCATTTGAATCATACAACTTAGTTTGGATCATACACATATTTTAGGCGTCCCACTAATATATGAATTTCAGACAAGCTCAGTTGTAGGATTTTGGGACAAAGCTAACAGGCTCAACTTAAATCCTCAAGCACCAGCCATTCCGTACTCGACTTGGTCAGATCTTAGCATCTATTCCAAAAATCATTCTTGTATGCATTTATTCCATAAAACACGATCATCCCCCAAATACCTTTGCACACAATATTGTAGGAGCGTAAAAAGTGCTTCAAGTCAAAGAAATAGAGCTTTACGCTCAAACATGCTACTTTATGCCAGGGCTATTTTGCATTGAGCTTTACGCTAGCTACTCTGTACGCTGGCTACCCTCTACGCTAGCTGTTTTACGCTGGGGACCGGCTGTCAGATCATGCATTTAATGCATCTGACATAATGATTTGCTGACAGCGTATAAACGCAGAATTCGAACAGATTTGATTTACACAGAAACCGATATTGTCGTTTAGTGAAAACATGCTACTTTACGCTCAATGAAATTACTTCTTTTTATGCACGATAGTTATGTGAGTTTTTACGCTCAAGACTATTGTGAGTGTAAAGTCTATTTGAGCTACTTTACGCTCAAGGCTATTTTAGCCACTTTACGCTGGAAAGTTTATTTGGGCTGTTTTTACGCCAATTTGCCACTTTACGCTTAGTACGTATTTTGGGTCATTTTTACGCCCGATTGTTTCTGGCTACATGAGAACGTGGTTTGTCCACGTGGCTTTCATGCCATACTTATTGAAGAACGTGCGTACGTGCTCCCTATTTTTGTTGAAATAATGGGACACGTGTCAACGTATGTAGAGGGTGACTTCCATCGTGGGTGACAGTTGCCAGCGTAAAAACCCAACTTTGTTGCTTTTTACGCCCAAGGAGTCATGTCTATAAACAGATTTATTTTTCACAAAGAGGGACGATCAGAGAGACATGAGAGAATACATAGAGATCAGAGCCCAGAGACTTTGATTTTCCAGAGCAGTCTTCTTCAACCTTTCTTCCAGAACAGAGTAAAGCAAAGCAGAAAAGCATTCGACCTCGCCATCAGTGCCCAAGTGCGTCGATACCTTTCTGGTGACTTAGTTCTTCCAGCTGTTCATCTTCTAGCAGTACTCTTCATCATCATCGTATGGTCCAAGGAACAAAGTGATCGTCTTCAGATCAAACTTCCATAGCAATACTTCCCAGAACATTTGTACTTTCTGTACTTTTTCTCATTTTATTTTCAAAAGCCAATTTTAGGCATTTTGTTAAGTGAAACAAAATGGTGACTCTGCTGGGGACGACCTTCTCCTCTGATGAGAAGGCAATTGCTCAATATGATGATGTGTCGGTCGGATCGACCAAGAAGACTCTGGTTGTGCACTTCGTCCAGACTGCCTACGAAGAAATGCTCCGGACTGGGGGTAGCACTCGCTGCTCCAATGTTCAGAAATTGCGGAAAGCGCAAAAAGTTTGGATTCCCAAATCCAAGGAATCCTCGGATCTCCCTACTGTCTCTGCAGGCAAAGGAATCCTTCCTACTCCTGTTGTAGAGGCTCCCATCTGTGATGAGGCAGTCTCTACTTCGGTGATACGTCTTGGGCGTAAAAACAAGCCTCCCGTTTGTAACGTGGCAAACTCTCCAGTGTTACGCTCTAGGCGTAAAGATCAGGTTTTACGCCCTGGGCGTAAAAATCAGGATTTACGCCCCGAGCATAAAAACATGTCTTCCGTCTGTGACGTGGTAGACTCCACAGCTGTACGCTCTGGACATAAAAACATGTCTCCCGTCTGTGACGTGGCAGACTCCAATGCTTTACGTTCTGAGCGTAACAACATGTCTCCCGTCTGTGACGTGGTAGATACACAAAATTTACGCTCTATACGTAAAGGAAAATCTCCCGTCTATGACGCGGCAGATGCTCATGTTTTGCGCTCTATACGTAAAGGTAAATCTCCTGTCTGTGACAGTGTAGATAAAATTTACAATGATGCTTCTGCATCTAAAGTGAATGTACCTGCACGCATGAAGCATAAAAACATAGTTGGCAAAACTTCTGTTTTCAACCAACAACCTTCTTATACTGCTGTACGCAAGGTACCAAACCTTCAAATTATGCGCAATGAAGATGGAGTCCTTTGTGCTAAAAAATCTCAGGATTTACGCACACAACTCCAAGCGCGTAAAAATGTACAGTTTGGTTCTGCGAATGCAGCCAATAATCTTCTTTATACACAAGGGACTAAACGTTTTTCTATCCCAAATGTAATAAAGAAGATTACTCCTTCTGATTTACGCGAGTTGCTAATACAAAAGCGTAAAAATAGACAATCTCCCGTGACACTCCCCCAAGAAAATCACCATTGTGAGTGTCAGCAGATTGTAATCAAATGGTGTTGTTCGGCTTCTAAACGGTCAGTTTTTGACCGGTTAAGTTTCAATGCGCCTCAACAACAAGCTGATGACCAAGAACATGAGTTGTCATATGCGTCAGTCAACATGGCATCTCATACCAATAGAGGACGACGTCCAAGACGAAACACGTCCCAAACTCTAGGTCAACAACAATTCAACAGACTTCTTGATTCCTTTGAAGGAGTATATCAGAATACTCGATCAAGAAGACAAAGACAGTTGCAGACTTCTGATTCAGAAGCTGGGGGTACTCAATCTTTTGAGTTCGAGACTGATAGTGTCGATTCATACCTCTGTACTAATCCTTCTGTATCTTCAAGAGAGGTTGAATCCTACGCTATTGGAGATGAACCGGAGACGTCATCTGCTAATACAGAACAACGTCTTACCGTTGTTAAGCAATCATTAAAGGACATGCTTACCATGATGCAAAGCATGCACCAGATAATAATGACTCAGCAAACTGTTCAGCCGGCAGTAGTAACACCGGTGCAGGTGGCAGCACAAGCTCAAGATAGTCAAGGGTCTGAAATACCTTTGAATATTCAAGAGCCTGCTGTTAACCAAAATTCTGCATCTCCGGATCCCATCATTCCAGAAGATGTACCGCCTCCGGTGGGGGTTACGGTACATCTAACAACCATTCAATCAAATGTGCTTCCTCAAACCAGTGAAGCTATTCAAGCAGTGCGTGAATTAAAAGTACAGTTTTAAGTTCTGAAGCACAAAG
Source organism: Iris pallida (assembly GCA_029216955.1). Classification (NCBI taxonomy): domain Eukaryota; kingdom Viridiplantae; phylum Streptophyta; class Magnoliopsida; order Asparagales; family Iridaceae; genus Iris; species Iris pallida. The sequence goes on from JANAVB010034420.1 coordinate 19,490,567, forward strand.
ATCAGCTCCAGAGGTTAGGGATTAAGCAACCTTATCCTCCTCATTGGAATGATGTACCCTTTCCTCCGAAATTCAAGCCACAATCCATGGTTTTGTTCGATAGAAAGGCATCTCCCAGTCAGTATATCAATTACTTTGATATTATAACTGTGCACCTACAGAAAAATGATGCTCTTCTCACTCGAGTGTTCATCGGGTGCTTGACGGGTTCTGCATATGACTGGTATCGCAGTTTATCCGACAATTGCATTTCATCTTTTGATGAATTTAAAGCAATATTTCTCTCCCGCTTCTATGAAGGAGGCATGGACATGAACATGTCCTCCTTAATAGAAATCAAACAAAAGGAGAAAGAAGATACTCGGACGTTCATCGAACGTTTCCGACAGGCAACTCTAAAAATGCCTCCTGGTATGCCAGATTTAGCGTTGATTGATACATGCAAGATGAATCTGCGACCATCCATTGCTGTCTTCATGGGTTCCCAATTCACAGACTGGACCTCATTTACTATAGCAGCAGTTTTTGCCGAGACCAATGGTAGGTTGGCTCGTGAGCATGGGATGATTTTTGCCTCAGAGGATAAAGGAAAGAAAGGTAATCCTGGTAATAATTCCGGCAATCGTAATGGAAAAGGAAAGGATACCCTTATGGTTAATCTTTCCAAAAATAAAATGATGCCGAATAATCAGGAGTCTTCTAAGCCAAAAGAAGAATATTCTTTTGACGAGAGTGATATCCCAGGGATATTCCAATGTCTGGTGAAGAGTGGTAAACTCCAGATCCCGGAGCCAAAGAGGCCTAATGAGGTGAATCTGACTGACAATTCCAAGTATTATATCTATCACAGATACATAAATCATCCCACCAGGGCTTGTTATGTCCTAAAGAAGAAAATCTAAGAGCTAATCAATGCCAATGCCATCGCTTTAACTAACGATGAGCATACGGTCACAACCAATATGGTTTCTCTTCAATTTGGAGATTTTCCTCCTCAACAAGTCCCGGATGGGATTGTCCCAATTCCGAAGGCGACGATGAAGATTGTGAATATTCCGCCTGCTAGAGAGGAAAATGAAGGATTGTTGCCTCTCACATTAAAGAATGGTGAAATTATGTGGGTACATCCTGATTTAATACCTGAAATGGAAGATTAAGGTAAAACTTCAAAATCCAAGAAAGGTAAAAACGTCAAAACCTGTAACATGATTTCTCATGTTATTCCAGATCCTGACGATTTGGATCATCTATGGGATGGCATTCCTTTGGAAGATAGACTGAGAGGATTGAACATATGTCCTCCAAGTCTGGCTCTTCCTACCAAGCTCAAGCTTTCTCATCAGCAGTGGCTAGCTATGAATAGTGTTCCCTTATACAGGACACAACAAGTCTTTGCTGTTTATGAAAAAGCTCCTACAGGGATTTTTCCTCGTATCCCGAATCCTTCTCCTCCCGTAGCTACAGAGACTTCTATTCCTCATTCTCCTGTAGTTACAGAGATCTCTTCTTTTTCCTCTGTTGTTAAAAGTCCGCTGCCCATTCATTTATACAGTCAGCAATCAGTCCTTCTCATGAAAAAGATGGGCTATGACTTTCAGAAGGCAGAGGGTTTGAATCATGATAAAGGAATACGACTTCCTTTACAAATTCAAAGTCCAAAATCTACTGTCGGGTTGGGTTCTGAGGTTCCTCATAAAAATCCTCACAAGAAGAAGGCTAAGGAAAGGAAGACTAAATCCTGCAATATGGTACTTCCTTCTTCTGAATCTGAAGAAGAAACTTTTGCTGGTATAAGATCTGGGAAAGAGTACCACAAAGATTATGAGGGATCCTCCAAAGAAGTAGAGGATGTTAAAACACCAACAACTCAACCATCTCCTGTTCCTGCTAAACCATCTGTGGTTGAGAAGGGGAAACAGAAAGCAGTACGCTTTGACGTCCCGTTGAAGTCTGCTTCCAGTCCGGGGATGGTGATAAAACCCTACAAATTTGATATTCTAGCCCAGTTAGCTAATACTCCGGCTAGGCTATCTATCTTCGAGTTGCTTCGTCTTTCTAAAGAAAGTCGCGAAACCTTGAGTGAAGCTTTGCTACAAGCTGACTCCTGCTTAGCTCAACTCAAGACTCCTGACAATATACCAGTGTCATGCCCACAATGCCATAGTGTGATGGAGGTCATTCCTAACATTACCTTCACACAAGAAGATATGCTGTTGAAGCAAAACAAGCACGACAGGCCTTTGTGCTACACTGGGTATATTGAATCCACTGCAGTTGACAGGATTTATATTGATCCTGGGTCTTCTATTAGCATAATCCTTCAGAGTATGCTAAGACCGTTGAGGATTCCCACTAGTGACTTGACTTACACTAGTACCACAATAGTTGGTTTCAACTCTGGAAAGAGTAAACCACTGGGGAAGATTCGTCTGAAGATTCAGATTGATGATCTTCAAACTATGGCAACATTTTATGATATCAACTCAGACGTATCCTACAACATCCTTCTTGGAAGACCGTGGATACATGAGCATAACATCGTGCCTTCAACTCTCCACCAATGCTTCAAGTACGTGGATTCCCAAGGGGTTGTGAAGACTGAGTTTGCTGATATCAATCATTTCAAGGGTGTCGAAGCCTATTTTTCTTATTCAATGCTCTACAAACAAGAGCATGTAAAAGAGATATCAGACATAGCTGAAGATCGATCATCTGCCGAAGATCAGTCTATTAATGAAGATCCTCCAGAAGAGCAACCTTTGAAGATCAAAGTCAAAGGGCGAATCCAATCCCAACCTGTCAACGATCAACCTTTGATGATCAAGGTCAAAGGAAGAACTCGAGCTTCATCTGAGGAATCAGTGAATATTCCTGCTAAAAGCCAAGTTCAACTTCGTATGATCAAAGTCAAGGGATATACTTCTCGTACGAATGATCCAGAACCACCATTGATCATCAACCTTGGCAAGTCTACGCAGAAGAAGGATGCTGGTCCATTAATGATTAATCCGAAGTGTAGCAGTCAAATTATAAATGATGTAAATATTGATCATTCTGTACTTTCTAATATCAATGAAGATTTCCTTTTTGAGTATATGGCTGTCAAATTTGTTGAAAGAATGACTTTATCTTCTGATGATCAAAGTCATTAATATAAAGATGACATAGATACAGAGGAAACCTTATACATTGATCATAAGAAAAATTCCTTTCCTTCTCATGTCGATGTTGGACCTTACGCTCAAAGGTTCCTAACATCTTCTCCCTATCTTTTTTCTGTAGCCGCTTCATCACAAGCTTGTGTAACTTATAGACGTCATGAAGAATCCTATTTTGTGATTCCGTCTGATAAGAAAAATAAGCGCCAAATTGTGTTTGGTCTGGCTAGAAATATCCCTGTTGTTCAGACAGATGATCTTAGAGATAAAGATAAAGGACGAATCCGAATTGACAAATATAGTCAACAATCTCTCAAGATTATCCAGAATATGGGATATGATTTGAAGACTATACAAGGTCTCAATCAAGGCAAGGGTAGACGATTACCATTATGTGGTGATCCCTTTTACCAGAAAATTCGTCATAGGTTGGGATATGATCCGTCCTACATGTTTAATGAGGATATATAAGAAAAATTCTCTTCTAGCTTTTTACAATCCTCAAATTCGGAAGAAATTCATTTCATCGAATCTGATACATCCTATTCCTTATATGATGAATCTGAACAAATATTCTCAGTCAATATGGTTCAAACCGATGGCGAATCTGAGCCATTTGAGAATGACCCTTGGGCCCAACAGATGGACACACAGTGGGAACTTCGTTTTGAATAACAAAAACCACCTACGGAGGATAAGATTCTTCAAATCGATGTTGGAGATGGAACTACATCCAAGCCTATATTCATCAGTAAAAACCTTTTTAAGGATGAAAGGGAAGAGTTGATAAAACTGATTAAAGAATATATTGACATCTTTGCATGGAGTTATAAGGATATACCGGATCTAGACCCTAAAGTTGCTACTCATAAACTCAATATTTTGCCTAATGCCAAGCCTGTAAAACAACAGCAACGGTACTTTAGACCAGATATGATGGATGCAATTGAAGCGGAAGTCAAAAAGTTGATTACATGTGGTTTTGTTCGTGAAGAACAACACCCAGACTGGGTTGCCAATATTGTTCCTGTTTTGCATAGATTTTTGAGATCTTAATGCAGCTTGTCCAAAGGATGAATTTCTACTTCCAATTACTGATGTCATGATAGACAATACATGCGGTTTTGAACGCATGTCTTTCATGGACGGATTCTCAGGATACAATCAGATTAAGATGCATCTAGAAGATGAGAAGCATACTGCTTTTCGTACACCCCTTGGTGTTTACTGCTATACAGTTATGCCGTTTGGTCTTAAAAGTGCCGGTGCCACGTATCAACGGGCTATGAGCAACATTTTTCAAGAACATCAACGGAAGACAGTTGAATGTTACGTATATGACATTGCTGTTAAGAGTCGATCAAAGGATGATCACATTCAAAACTTGAAAACAGTATTTGAATTGATGCGTCAACATCAGTTGAAAATGAACCCTACTAAGTCTTTCTTAGGGGTTTCCAGTGGCAAATTTTTAGGATTTGTCATCACTTCTCAGGGTATTCATGTTGATCCTGATAAAATCAAAGCAATTCTTGAAATGCGTCCTCCTCATAATCTGAAAGAACTTCGTGGCTTTCAGGGCCGCATTGCTTATATCAGGAGATTTATATCCAATCTCTCTGGGAGATGCCAACCATTCTTCCGTCTATTAAAAAAAGGTGTTTCATTTGTTTGGGATGAAGCGTGTCAGAAGGCCTTCAATGACATCAAGCAATACCTTACAAATCCACCTGTTCTGGTACCTCCAGTGGTAGGAAGACCATTTTTGCTATATGTTCGAGCCTTGGATCATTCACTTGGTGCTCTTCTTGCACAGAAAAGTGACATGGGTCATGAACAAGCAATATATTATCTGAGCAGAATGATGGTCGGAGCAGAACACAGGTATGCTCCTGTAGAAAAGGAATGTCTGGCTTTGGTTTTTGTTGTTCAAAAGACACGACATTATGTGTCAGAACAGACTATTCATTTCATCTCCAGAATAAATCCTATTCGGGTATTGATGAGAAAACCGAGCATTCTTAACTCCAGGTTAGCTACCTGGGCGATGTTGCTCACTCCTTATGACATGGTCTATGTACCTCAAAAATCAGTGAAGGGTCAAGCATTAGCTGATTTCTTAGCTGCTCACCCTATACTTGAAACATCGAACCTATATGATGATATTCCAGATGAAGTCGTGGATTGTAACATGACTTTGAAGGATGACATCTGGCAATTATATTTTGATGGAGCATCACGGGTTAGACCTAAAGGCAATATTGTCTCCGGGGTAGGAATCGTCTTGGTTTTTCCTGACAAAATGGTCGTATACCATTCCTATTCTCTCAATGAGCCATGTTCCAACAATGTAGCAGAATATAATGCTCTACTGATTGGTCTCCAAGTAGCAAAACAATTGGACATTGAGTTCCTAGAAGCTTATGGAGATTCTCAACTGATTGTTAATCAGGTTAGAGGGACATATGAAGTCAGAAATCCTGACCTTATCCCTTATAATCAAGTGGTAATCGAATTGGTCCTTTCATTGAAAAGATTCTTCATCGAATTCATACCACGTTCTCAGAATGTGGAAGCTGATGCTCTTGCTAGCTTAGTTGCAGACTTGGCTGTTCCAATTTGAAGACAAAATACAATTACTTTGTTGGACCGAGACTTATTCTGTGTCAAGAATAATCTGTATATTGAACAGAGTTATACTACAGAGTCAAGTTCCCAGCAGAAAAATTGGAGAAGTCCATTCATTGATTATGCGGTTCATGGGATTTTACCGGAAGATCCAAAAGAAGCTGCATCAATTAAGAGACGATCATTTCGTTTCTATTATGATTCGTCTTTACATATGCTATACCGTCGTTCATATGATGGACTTTTGCTGCACTGTCTCTCAGAAAGTAAAGCCAAACAAACACTCCGAGAAGCTCATGATGGTGTTTGTGGTGCTCATCAACCAGGTCCAAAATTACAAGACCGCATTCGAAGAATAGGGTATTATTGGCCATCCATGATAGCAGATGCTGTAGACTATGCCAGACGATGTAAAGCATGTCAAATTCATGCTGATTTTATTCATCAACCATCTGAATTCCTACATCCTACAATAGCCTCTTGGCCCTTTGAAGCTTGGGGTATGGATATCATTGGTCCGATTAACCCTCCTTCTGTTAAAGGACATCGATTTATATTGGCTATAATCGATTACTTTTCTAAGTGGGCAGAAGTAGTCCCCCTTACTGAAGTAAAAACATCTAATATGATTAGCTTCATTAAACACCATGTCATTTATCGCTTTGGGATTCCTCGACGGATAATTCATGACAATGGACCATAATTTGCCAGTCAGGCATTTTATCGGTTCTGTGATAAGAATCGGATTCAAAATCTGGCTTCTACGGCTTATAATCCAGCTGCTAATGGTTTAGCCAAAGCTTTCAACAAGACGATCATCAAACTTCTCAAAAAGTTTGTCTCTTCTAATAAACGTGATTGGAATGAGAAACTTGGAGATTGTTTATGGGCTTATCGGACGACAGTCCAAACTCCTATCGATTTTACACCATTTTTATTGGTCTATGGATGTGAGGCTGTCCTTCCATTGGAAATCCAGATTCCATTTCTTCGAATAGCCATTGCTAATGAGCTAACTATAGAGAATAATTATCGCTTACGACTCCAAGAACTTGAAGGATTGGACGAGAAGCGACTTCAAGCACAACAGCATATTGAGCTATATCAAGCCCGTATATCTCGAACTTTCAATCGTAAAGTTAAAGAGAGGGTATTCAAAGTTGACGAGCTGGTATTAGCTGTTCGAAGGCCGATGGTGATGACTCATAAGAGCAAAGGGAAATTCCAAGCAAAATGGGAAGGCCCTTATGTAATCGAGACCGTGTTTTCCAATGGTGCCTATCGGTTATCCAAGCCCAATGGAGATTTACTCATGATGCCGATCAATGGCAAATTTCTTAAGAAGTACTATGTATAAAAAAAGAGAGACACATAATTAAATTAATTTTTTATTTTTGTTTAGAACAAAGGATTAAGGACGAGGACCACTGCCTTCCTTATTAAATACATAGTCAGCCAATGTATCGAAGACATCATTGCCTGAGTTCATAAAAAATTTGCAGGCAGCCATCCTCAGCGCCTCTTCTTCAGGAGTTTTCCCTGGCTCTACTAAGAAAGCGAGGATGTCTTGTGGTGGCTTGGGCGTAGAAGAGCCTTCGCCTATTTCGGTTGGGCCTGACACAATTGGCTCAACGGGGCGCGTCTCGATGACGTCCTCAACCTTTATGGTGACTTCATTCTTTTGCTGCACGTCCTTGGAAGACATTTTCAATAGAGGAGTGGAAACAAGAATGAAACTTTACAAAGAGTTCTCATCTATTTATAGGAGAAAGCTATTAATGGACTGGTCTTAGAAATTGAAACAATTTTTTATTCCCGAAAAGACCAATCCACTCATCTATTTATAGGAGAAAGCTATTAATGGTCCATTCATTATATCAGATTCATTCATTTAATTGTGGAATTGAATTGACCTTTCGTTTCCCAAAAGAAACGTTGGTTCATTCATTCTTTCATCGATATTGGCATATATCCTCAATGACATATGTTTTCTTATTCCCCAGCTACCAATGTTTGGTTAAGCTGATTACTTGTCTCTTTGGAGAGAAATTTTAATCTTTTATCTTATCAGTTCATTAAAAAATTGGATTGGTTATTTATCATGTTCTCATGACCTCTGAATAAATATTAAGTCTGCTTGTTGTTCCTATCTATCATGTCCATTTGGCCTCTGAATAGATATTAATATATTTTCTTTGAGTTGTTACAATCTGTCATGTCCATATTACCTCTGATAGTATTGTATACTCTAAACAGAAAATAAGATTTCACTATCTATCATGTCCATATTACCTCTGGATAGATACAATTTATTGAATTTAGAAGACTTGTCATGTCCATATTACCTCTGATGAGTATTTCTATCTCATACCTATTATTTAATTTCAAATAATAGGATCACAAAATAAATATTTTATTCATTGAATAAGATAAAAGATTACAAAAGCTCCCTATTTTCCTAAGGCAGAGCAGATATATCTTTTAGCAATTTTTGGAGCTCTGCCAAACGTTTATCACGAGAGCCCATTACATTTTCAGTAGCTATCTTTCTTCGGGTCTCTGGAGTACAAAGGGGAGAAAACTTAGTAAAAATAGCTATCAGATTATCCCTGGCTTCATCAAGGTGCTTGATAGTAGATTCAGCGCCAAAAACTTGTTCCTCCAGAATTGAGCTCTGTGTCAGATATTGGTCACGAGCTGCTATTAATTGCTCCTTCTCAGCCTTCAGACGAGCCAGTTCGGCCTCCACTTCACGAATTTTATCATTTTGCTCCTGAATTTTCGTATTTGAAGTGTTATAGGCTTCTCTATAACTTTCCAATCGAGGCCTTGCATCCGCCAATAAAGCTTTCTCTCTGGCGACTTTGCTGCTGTGTTCTTTGAGAGATTCGTTGAAAGTAGTCTCTCGAGCAGTGTATTCAGCTGATAAAGCTTTGTACTCAGCTTGAATGAGACTCTCGGTAGTTTCACTTGTCAGCCTCAAATATTCTCTAATGGGCTGCTCAAGTTCTTCTACCACCTTTTCTAAAGCAGTTGCTCTCTCAACATCATTAAACATGGCGACGTTTCTAATGGTGGAAACAATCGCCCCTTTCAAGCTTTCATAACTGAGGCCCCTATTCAGGACCATGTCAATCAAAGCTGCCAGGGTCTTGTAAAAAGCTTCAGTATGAATCTCAACTAGGAGATTCATTTCTACATTGGAGCCCGGCGTCGCAGTAATCTCTACCAAGTCCCTTTTACTCAGACTAGGAGCAGAGGTATTTGCTCCGGTAGCAGATTGAGATAAAGATGATGTGGTTGTCTCTACCATAGCCAATTGATCTCTGGGAGCTTCAGAGATCATGTCTTCAGCACTTGTGACTCCAACCGTTTCTGGAGTTCCGGTGGCGGTGATAGTTGTGGATGGAAGGATGGTAGTTGCAGCTGATTCGAATTCAGGCATAATCTTCTTGGGCACTTCTACTGGATTAGTAGTAATAGCTGAGGGTGCTATCACGATATTCCCAGTTTCAGTAGATGATTTGATTATGCCTTCATCACCTTCTTGGGTTTCTGGCTGTTCAAACTCTGGAAATACTTCAATCTCTTCATTGAGATCAGTTCCTTCTTCAGTAGCTGTTTCTTGATCTGCAGTTGATTTTTCTGCAGTTTGCTCTTCTTCCTCAATAGCCTCTTCATTATCTACAGTAAGATCTACTGTAGTCTCCCCCTTATCCTGACCCTCAGCAGGAGAAGATGCTTCTGGTTGAGCCTGTTGTACCTCTAATGATGGAGGACATTCTTCTGGAGATTCCACCTCGGGTTCTCGTGCTACCTCTTCTTGAACGTCTTCGTCTTTTGAAGAAGAAGCCTCCTCCGATTCTTCGTTTTTCTCGTAAATATTTTCTGGAGGAGGAGGAGGAACCATAACCTTCGAGGAAATGATAACACCTACAAAAAATTAAACAAAATAAGTTAATATACAAAAGTCATAGTTTTATTTAGATTTTGTATAAATTATATTTACCTGGAGTAAGTGTGGTACGCTCCAAGTACATGTCATAATCCCTATTCCAATCTTCATCATCAAGATCAAGAGATGGTTCATCCAATGGGATATGCTCTGGAGCGATGCCTTCAACCGTTTTTGCCTTTTGTAAGGTTAAATGAAGTGAAGTGCTAAGGCGTCCTGGAGATAGCATCCCTACAGCTTCAGTTAAGGGGGCTGCTTGGGAGGCTGAAGATCCTTCCCCATGGTGAACTGAGAAAGATGGTATATGTTGTGGTTCATCCGCCTGAGTGTCGTTTTCTGGAGTGGCGGCTCTTTGTCTAGAAGGTCCTTTGACAGTGACTTTCTTCTTCTTCTTTTCCGGAGAAGTGTGACGGCTGCACTCTGTTTTCTTTTTCGGCTCTTGCCAATGATGATAGGTTCTGCAGCTGTCTCCCCAACTCCTGTAGGGATAACTTCCAGATATGGATCTGGAATGGCAGTATCGTCAGGGGTGTCTGTCGGTACCCTGACCGGCTCCTCAACATTTCCTTCTTTAGGCCACCTCAGACTACCTCTCATATTGTAGCCGTGGGCAAAAGAACGAATTGAAGCATAAAAGTGAGCATACGTATGAAGTATACGTAGCTCTGTAGTACTAGTGGCGGTTGAGACTCTAAATTTGGCACCAGTACGAGCAGTACTGAAATATCTCCAACCCCTAGCACCGTCAAGCAGTTTCCCATAGTGACGGAAACTAATAGAGGGGTTACCAACATGAATTTGGTCGTACCCAAATTGGTGAGCGAACCTACTGGGTAGATATGGTTCAAACGCACAATTATCTTCATTTCTGTACATCAGGTGAGAGGGTCTGATGCACTGAAGCCATCTGAAGACTGATGGTGGCAATACAACTCTTCCTTCGACTTCATCTTCAAACTGAATGCCGAAGCAATCTGCTGGAACTTGTGGCCGGGTACAGAAGAAGTTCCAACCATAAGAATAGTTCAGAACTGTACGAGTTTCTGCCACAGTCGTAGCAGTCCATGTAGCTTTGCTAAATTTTTGGAGGAAAACCTCCGCATCATCTCCCGGGCCTGGTGGCAACAGATTGCAGTTGTGGTACAACAACCAGCCCATCAAATAAGTATAGGGCATTTCTACCCTGGGGAAGACGTTCCGATGAGGAGTATTGTTGATTAACTCCTCACCGAAAGTCCTCAAACCTGCATTTACTCGGCACACCATGGCCGATAGCAGATTAATTCTGACTTTAAAAACCAAGCGTACTGCTGGCCATAGTACGCTACGGTGGATTGTGTCAACAGTACTAGTACCCGGCACGACCCATCTTCTCAGCCATAAAGAAAGGAAGCCTGCCAGCAAGGCTCTCCTAGAGATTTTTTGGCTGCCGTATCTAAGGAAGCTCAAGGCTTCAGTTCCAGCAGGGAATTCCCCAGTCTTCGTGGACAGATATTTATTCGGGAATTTATAGGCAGTCATCATATCCCGAATTTTGTTTGCAGGAATTCTTGAATCTGTATTGATTGCTGGAGCTTTGTTTTTCTGGAATCTTTCTTTGTCATCCTTGGATATTTTATCCTTATAGAAAAAGAGATACGTCGTCCACTTGTTGATGTATGCTAGATGAGATGTACTTTCATGCATTGTAGTACAAATCATGTAGTGACACATCAATTCTTCATATACCTTAATCAACTGAGGGTTAGTCTCTCTGATTTCAACAAGTTCCCGGTTGGAGGGAACGTATTCCTTATATGGGGCTTCCCCCATTGGCAGCTTTGAGATAAATTGCATCTCATGTAGAGCAAGACCCATTTCGCCTTTCGGGGTCGCAAAAGTTCCAGTTGAACTTATGTATAACTCCATCAAGGCCATGAACAGGTTTCCGTTCGGGGGAATACCCTGACTGGTGGAAGCTATTGCTTTATACATGTCGATATCTTTTAGCTCTGTCTTGAAGTTCTTCATCATCCAAATGCTAATCTGGATCCAGTTTTGGTTGAATGGAGTCAACCATCCTGGCAGCCTGGGGTTTGTTTGGGGATATAATACAGCAGCCCTTATGAATTTGTTGACGAACATCTGGGTCTGTACTGGTTGCAGTAAACCCGAATCTTCACTCGAATTAGATCCTGGCATGAGGCCGAAGAAAGAAGTGACACCGCCATTGGAAACACTAGCAAAATACCCCATATCATTGGCATGATCCCTCTTGAAAACAATTCTACCCGGTCTTCCGTGACTGCTGGGAGTCAGATTCCACAGCATTTGTCGAGGGTGGATCGCATGGACGAATGCTGAGAAAGGGTAATCTCTGTCCATATCAGGGAGATACATGGCTCTATCTCCAGATTTGAATACCCAAGACTCCTTCTTGGGGTGTGTCTGGGACTTACAGTCAATTGCATCTCCAAACAAGAAGGCTGGTTTTGCAAATTGTTGTTCATTTAGTGAGGTCAACAATTCTCCATTTATCATGGATAGCAGCATCCTATCCCCTTGGGCAGCTATCAACTGTGCCCTCTCTATGGGGTAATCTGGGTTCGATTGAGGAAATGCTACGTGAGACAGATTCTCCAGATAATTCGAGCCCACCATGCCAAAGACTTCTGCGAGAGGGTGAATTTGCAAGTCCACTGTCAAAAGAAAAAGAAAAATTAAGTTAGTGAAAATCTAATTTGATATCTTTTATGCAGATAAATTGGTCTAAGTTTTACATATAAAGGGTAAAAAGTTTTTTTTAATGTAAAAAGTCTTTGTTTTTACACAAAGTCTTTCATTTTGTGAGATTTTTACGCTGGCACATTTGTGGGCGTATTTCAAGTTTTACGCTGGCACATTTGTGGGCGTATTTCAAGTTTTACGCTAGCACATTTGTGGGCGTATTTCAAGTTTTACGTTGGCACATTAGATGTGGGCTTATTTCATATTTTACGCTGGCACATTAGATGTGGACGTATTTCATATTTTACGCTGGCACATTAGATGTGGGCGTATTTCAGATTTTATGCTGGCACATTTGTGGGCGTATTTCAAGTTTTACGCTGGCACATTTGTGGGCGTATTTCAAGTTTTACGCTGGCACATTTGTGGGCGTATTTCAAATTTTACGCTAACACGTATAAACGTGGGCGTATTTCTTAATTTTACGCTGACACGTATAACGTGGGCGTATTTTGATTATCTTAATTTCTACGCTAACACGTATAACGTGGGCGTGAAATCAAAGATTTAGGTCTTCTTCTCCGATGAGTTTTTCGGACAGAGGAGCAGTGCTTTACCCCTCATTGGAGGAGCCACGGCGGGGTTGCCTTGTTGAGATGCTGCTGATCGGATGGGGGTTTGTGCGCGGTCAACCGACGAGGAATCGACGGCGGGCTTCTTGCCTTTGCTGCTGCTGGCGGCGGATTTCTTGGGGGCCATCGAAGTTGAATGCAAAAGGAAGAAGAGAGTTCGAGAAGGTTCGGGAATATGAGAGCAAAGAAAACAAGTAAAGTCTTCTCTCTCCCCGACGAACCCTATTTATAGGAAATTTTTGAATCGGTTCGAATTCCAGATTTTACGCCGACTGTTGGATATCCCAACTTTTACGCGGATAACCGTTGCGTATTCCGAATTTTACGCTGACTGGTCAAATCCCGAATTTTACGCTTCTGTTCAAAGTATTTCAAATTTTGAAAATATTTGAAAACTTTGAAGGGGGTCTTGTAGGAGCGTAAAAAGTGCTTCAAGTCAAAGAAATAGAGCTTTACGCTCAAACATGCTACTTTACGCCAGGGCTATTTTGCATTGAGCTTTACGCTAGCTACTCTGTACGCTAGCTACCCTCTACGCTAGCTGTTTTACGCTGGGGACAAGCTGTCAGATCATGCATTTAATGCATCTCACATAATGATTTGCTGACAGCGTATAAATGCAGAATTCGAAGAGATTTGATTTACACAGAAACCGATATTGTCGTTTAGTGAAAACAGGCTACTTTACGCTCAATAAAATTACTTTTTTTTATGCACGATAGTTATGTGAGTTTTTACGCTCAAGACTATTGTGTGTGTAAAGTCTATTTGAGCTACTTTACGCTCAAGGCTATTTTAGCCACTTTACGCTGGGAAGTTTATTTGGGCTGTTTTTACGCCAATTTGCCACTTCACGCTCAGTACATATTTCGGGTCATTTTTACGCCCGATTGTTTCTGGCTACATGAGAACGTGGTTTGTCCACGTGGCTTTCATGCCACACTTATTGAAGAACGTGCTCCCTATTTTTGTTGAAATAATGGGGCACATGTCAACGTATGTAGAGGGTGACTTCCATCGTGGGTGACAGTTGCCAGCGTAAAAACCCAACTTTGTTGCTTTTTACGCCCAAGGAGTCATGTCTATAAATAGACTTATTTTTCACAAAGAGGGACGATCAGAGAGACATGAGAGAATACATAGAGATCAGGGCCCAGAGACTTTGATTTTCCAGAGCAGTCTTCTTCAACCTTTCTTCCAGAACACAGTGAAGCAAAGCAGAAAAGCATTCGACCTCGCCATCAGTGCCCAAGTGCGTCGATAACTTTCTGGTGACTCAGTTCTTCCAGCTGTTCATCTTCTAGCAGTACTCTTCATCATCATCGTATGGTCCAAGGAACAAAGTGATCGTCTTCAGATCAGACTTCCACAGCAATACTTCCCAGAACATTTGTACTTTCTGTACTTTTTCTTGTTTTATTTTCAAAAGCCAATTTTAGGCATTTTGTTAAGTGAAACAAACATGTTTTAAAATCACAATTTTTGATTCCATACGTTTCTTACCGACATATTTAACGCACACGTTGCATCAAGTCGTTGCGCATCCAATCGCAACAATCCTCCGTAGTGCCTACTTGTCCAACCATTTTCTATCTCTCGCATAACTCAAATCTTTCATCTAATCGTTTGTAAAATTTGGCCTCAACGCCATGGACTAAGTCCGACATGTCCCAAATTCCTTTGCCTACCAATCGCACTATGCCTCACACACAACTATCCTTGTTTATGATTCACATTCTCTCGATCTGTCCACGCATTGCCTCTGGGGCTACCCCCGCTAGGTAACTTATCCAGATATTGTGCTTAATCTCTCCCGACACAAGATGTCAACTTGAGTCTACGATGCTCAAAGGCAACAATCTTTCTGACCCAAGGTATCCTATGATACGCCCATCTCTGATTCTCGATCGAGTACGAATCCTTTACTCAATTTTTGAATCAATCCTAACTAGCTTGTTTCGTAACATAGATCATGTGCTCAACACACATAGCCTAATCGTTACACAACCCGATCTATGACACAAATCTTAGGGTCATTATACTATTCGTTGCTCTCATACGTAGCACGATTTCTTACCATCATCCACCCGCGTCGCTAAGCTAAGTCTGTTCATCAACATCTATTCGATCATCGACCAACCAAGTCTACTTACGTACTCATTCGATCGATCAATAATTCTCTGACCATATCGATCTAGTCGAAGGCTACTCGCTAACTTCCGAAACACAATACTCAATCGCTTAGACTTATCCTCAACATGCACTATATCATCATTCATCCTCGACGCAATTTCTTATGCAACTTCATTAGGGTCGTCCTATGGTCTCCGACATTTTTCTTTGATTTGGTGGTCAAGTCTTCTAGGGTCAGCTGCCCCGAAGCTACGCTCGAGAATTGAAGATCATCAACGAGGGACAGTTACTATGAACCATGCTATATCCTATATCGAAGCTAAATCAATTTTCGACAAATCCTATAGGATTTTACCCAATCTGACACAATTTATCAATCCAAAATTTATCTGCCCACCCGCACAACTAATGCGCTGTTACTACTTGAATCACTCATGCACTACCGTTAACCATATCGCTAATCGAGCAATATTTGTTTACCTCGGGTATGAGTCTATCTACCCATGGTCAATATCCTACACACTCTATGCTCATCGCAACAATCCACGAATTCACCTTCGGCTCAAACCAAAAGTAAAATCCAAATTGCCATGCCTTGCAAGTTCGACCATCCCCGCTGGGCGTGAATCACCATATCAGTGCTCATACGAAATGATTGCCCTAATTCGACGTGACGCATGTGCGAGACTGGAGTTGTGCTCGCACAAGACAAGAACGTCAATGTTGTGGTTGTTTGTAAAAACAAAAAGTGTTCCTTCACAAATTAGAAAAAAGAAAGTACAAGAGTACAATTGATTTCTGGGGAAGTACAGCTATAGGAATTTGATCAGAAGACGATCATTTTATCCCTTGGACGATGCGATGTCGAAGAACAAAGCCTTTGGAGAGTGCTGCAGTAAGTGCTCAGAAGATTATGATCATTAGTGATGATTTGCAAGTGATTTAAAACTCTATTTATAGAGTTCTGAAATAACTGTCAGCCAGTTATTCTGATTGGCGCACACTGCAAGTGACGCGCCATTCACCCCTTGGCGCGAACGGTTAGTTTAACTGCTTGGACACGTGGCATGCTGTGATTAATATGTGCTTGGTTATGGGCAATGTCACATTCACGTTCCTTGATGGCATGTGTGCCACGTAATCTAACTGCTTCAGGATGATTTGATCAGGTATGTGCCAACTGCTGAGTGGTGCCACTAATTAATATGAAACTAATGATCATCCTGCGCCAACTGCATATGGCGTAGGACAGCTGATGGTCATTTATGGTGGATCTAATACGTCTGACAAAATCTCCTTGAGCGCCACGCGCTCGAGATTCGAACGGAATTTTCTTGACTGACGTGTTGTCAGTCATGATGATAACTATTCAGCTTCTCGAGAAGATGGCCACATGGCAAGCAGCGCCACTTGATGACTGGCGCCATCTGATGTCTGGCGTCATTTGATAGTTGGCACCAATTGCTGATCTGAATATTGGCGCTTTCTATGAGTAGCGCAGGGTGCTGAGGATACTTTTCAGGCTTCTACAAGACACCCTTTAAAGTTTTTAAATTTGAAAAACTTCAAAATTTGAAAGACTTTGAATAAGAAGTGGTTAGCACTGAGTAATATCGTAACCGACCCACTTTTCAGGTGCAGATCATGCGACTGTTACATCTGGGTTTTGGTTACAAATAGCCGAGAAGAAAGAGAACAACACTTTACTTTGCAATCTCTTTCTCCTGAGCTCCTTCTTTCTTCAAACTTTCGAACTCTTTAAAGCTTTCCCACGATAAAAAATAGCCCCAAAGAAATCCACCGCTGCCGAGAAGGGAAAGAGAGTGGCCGGAGCCACCTCGCGTGTGCCCCCGCTGAGGGTGCCACAACACATCACGCCGTCGGCGAGAGCCAAAGAGGCGAACCAAGCACTGGATGGTAAGAAAGTTGAATGGAGAAGACAATAGTAAGCGCCATTTGCGTGGAGCACGACCAAGGCCAACATCGACCGCCTCTTTTAGAGTGTTGGTAGATGCTTTGTGCTATTTGTACCTTAAGCCACCTCTTTCAGAGTGTTGGGCTAAAAATCTGAACCAATGACGCCATGCACCATCTGTCAGATTCTCAACATGGTGCGCCATCTATCATTATGCATAGACCATGTGCTAATTGATGTGATGTGCCATCTCACTTAAGAATTGGCATGCACTGGCTGAGGATTATTTCTCCCACCCTTGCGCCATCTATGATTGGCACGGGGTATTTTTTGGGAAAAACAATCTTTTCAGAAGTCTAACTCTGAATTTTATTTTGCAGTTGATTTGAGGGAAGACCCTTATGCTGAAGAACTGGCATCTGCATTCCGGGTGTCTGAGTATCAGAAAGATTTGTCCCATGTCTCTTTTCCTCAGTATGATCTGCCTGAGACCCGAAGAGCCGTGTTAAGGTCTCGGGATGATAAGACCCTATTATGTCTGATGAATGGGAAACCCCTCGTAAGCTTGGATCAGGATCCTCATAAAAAACCAGCCTTCTTGTTTGGCGATACTATCAAGAAAGACCGCCAGCCTAAGGCAAAATGCGAGAAGCGAGTGTATCAAAGCGGAAGCAAATTGATTCCTCTTACTGAAATGACGAGACATCTGTCGCTATCCCACTATGCTCATGCCAATCATCCTTGCAGTATGGTCTGGGACCTAACTCCTTTCCAGAAAGCCAGGATGGGAAGAATATGCCACAGACTAGGTCCCCAAAATAGGTATATATTATAGCTCATCGGAGAGAAGCAACACTCACCTGAGGGGCCTAAAACCCAGCTGTGTGCCTCCTAAGGATTCTTCTCTGTTGATCCCAGTGAGAATTCCCTTCTTTGCGAACTTGTTTGCTAAGGCTAAAGGGAGATATCCAGATAAGAATATGCGGCTGACAGGTCTAATGAGTCCAGAGAACAAACGTTGGACCTGTCTTTCGATCTGGGCTCTGAATAATTTTAAAGATGAATTGCTGGACTTGGAACTTTACGAGCCAATCCATACTACTTCCCATGGAATTTGCACCAATCCCCACTTATTTTTAGCCTTAGCGGAGAGATACAATAGTAAAACAGGCACTTTTTTGACCCCTCATGGAGAGATAGGCCTCGCTCTTCATGAGATGAAGTATATCCCTTATCTGCCAATGGGTGAAAACCCGTATGAAGAATATGTGCCAACCAATGAAGAATTAGATGTCCTTGCTGAGAAAAACCCAAGAATGGTTGCAGTCTTCTTGGAATTATTATGCCACTTCATTATCTGCACCATTTTCTATAAGAGCCACGCACATAGGACATGTTATTTATCCAAATGGTTGGCATATTTATTTTTGGGCCGCATTCATGAAGACAAGGCGCAAGAGCACCTGGACTGCGATCCTAACTTCTTTGAGCCGTTCGACCATAGTACTATTCAAAAATTGATAGAAAGATCCCGGCATGCTGATAAAGATTTGACAGAGGATTGACAAGGATTTACAGCTGGTACTCCCATTGAAACTTATGTCAGACAAGGTGGGAGGCCAATGTCTCGAGAAGCAGCTCTAGCGGGCTTTTTATCCTTGTGGCTGCGACGATTCGTGGTCCCGGGAGCTAGTGTTGTTGATAGGAGTCATCGGGGTGTACTGTTCTCCGTCGTGCGCTTAGTATTCAGGCACAAGATGGATCTTCTCTCTGCAATGACCTACCGTTTGAATGCGGGTCTTCGTTCTTTCACAGATACCATGATGATAAATCCTAATACCCGGGATGATTTCCCCCGTAATGAGATGTCGTACACTTATCTATTCGGCTGGTTGTTGCTACACAACTCCATTTTGATGGATCCGGCTTTAGACGTTGCAGAAGGAGACTTCATTAGCCATTTTGCCACAGGCCGGTGGAAAGTAAACTCTCTTGCCGACTGCCGAAAGGCATTAAATATGGGTTCAGAATGGAGATTCTACTGTGTTCCTCTACCTCAAGGAACCGAGAATCTTCCTCCTTTACAGATAGATCTGGAGCCTATGGTTGTCCATCCACCACCAGCTGCCTTCATGTGGTTGAAGATGATCAGGCCTTCCCACCTGGTGTATCTATTTGAGGGTAAATGTAACCTGGAACCATACATGTTTAGCCGATTTGCTCACTAATTTGGCTATGATCAAATGCATGTGGGCAACGCCACTACTTGTTTACAAGCTTTCGGCTATTTGATTGATGGCGCTAGAGGATGGGGATATTACAGCGCCAGGGGCACTAAAGCTACTTTCTCCATGCCCAATGCTACTCCTGAGATGGGCCCGCGTATGTTATATATATATATATATATGCAAACTTTTATACCTCAGCCAATACTTTCTTCGAGGGATTCACCCTGTCAAACAATTTTGCAAGTGACAAGCGCTCACGGTTGGGGACCAGAACTACCTTAGAATTTCGAGAAGTTGAAGAGAATGCTCCAGCCGATGAACCTTTTGAAGCTACCTTTGTCGGTCTCCCTGACGAGGTGAATGATCCACTGGATATTTCTCTCAAGAAGCGGAAAGAAAAATCTCCAGCAAAAGTGACTAGAAAAAGACAAAAAGTCAGGGAGTCACCTGCACCTTATGTCCCAATTAAACCTCCTCCTCCTCATAAGGCTCAAGGGAAAAAGACGAAGGAAGTAGCGCTTGTTATTATTGAGCAGCCTGCAGCGAGGACTAGATCTCAGACACGACAAGCTGAAGCAGGGATTTTCTCTGGGGGAATAGGGACAACCCCTTCTCCAATCCCAAAAGAAGATAAGAGACCAGATATGCACAATGAGCCTTCTGAATCCGAAGGATCTCCTCCAATACCGCTTGAGCGCAAGATAAGGAGAATACTATTGATAACCGAAGTTGAGCAGCAAGAAACCGCCACTACGCTTACTCCTCCAGTGCTAGGATGATCCCCTGGTCGACCAGACTCGTCTTTGCCGTTGGAAGACCCACTGTCTCTGAAAGGTGAAATTCATGTCTTCCCAATCATTAATTTACTAAAAATTTTGTATTAATATATATATATATATTTTCTCTCCGTAGAGACTCCAGCGTCGTATGTTCTGGCCTCAAATGTTGTAGCGAAAAAACCAGCATCCTTAAAGGTCGCTGCTCCAGTGGTTGCACTTGCTGCGGCAGGAGTAATGTTCCCGTCACCAACCAAGGATGCTTCGGAGATGGGAACTCTCGAGGAGGTATTACCCTCAAATGTTCCTGTTTCTTCTGAACTCTCTCCAAAAGGCAAGGAGATGATAGAGGCACTAAATAACTGCAATTTCGGCGATGATTGGCTTGAAGAAGAGGATGATGAAAATCCAGCGGTTAAGAATAGCCAAACTGCCGTTGAGGGTAAAGAATCCCTGTTGAAGATGAGGGCCATCAAAGCCTTAAAGATAATAAAGAAGTTGATGCTGAGGAGCTCCAGACTCCAGCTGAAGTTGCTGAAATAAAAGGAGTGGAAACAGTTACAGCCCCAAGTGGCCAAGCTGACTCAGAGGCCGGAAGTGGCCATTTTATGTCAGGTGGTTCGGAGGCTGGGAGCAGCCAGGCGGCTGTCTCTGAAAATACCATGGCAAGGCTCCGTACAGAGCTAGATGTGCCTTGTAAGACCCCATATCTGCTGCCAGGCTCAGGTAAATTTCTGACATTTATTTACCCTAACTCCTTTGATGATGTATAAAGATTGTGCTTCTTGATTTGCAGAAGGTCCCGTGGGGATGATTGCAGTAGCTCTATCTACTGCTTTTAGCTTTAGCTCGACCATGGCTCCTCTGGACATGGGGACTCAGGCTGGAGAAGGAAGCTCTTCGATGATGATAACACTAAGATCTCCTGGTACACAGACTGTGATTCCTCCATCTTCAGCAGAAGAAAGAATTCAGGCTGAAGTACCAACTCCTGGTGTATCGACGATGAACAAAGCCATCGTCGAGACTTACACGACTATTTTCTTCACCTCCCTGGGAACTCTGGTTCAGATGGTCTTGGAGAAAGGCGACCCCTACGAGTCAGTGAAGACAACTATCTCCTTTATCATCAATGCCATCTGCAATCTTGGTGATTTGGATAGAGTTAGCTTCTTGGAACACATTCTAGATGCACTCGAAGAGCCAATCAAATCCTACCAAGATCTGACCAGAGGTAATATCCAGAGGCTCGTAGATGCCGAATGCGAGGCGATGGCTCATGAGTCTGCAATACGACAAGCAACCTTAGAAGATTCTGTGGCTATTTTCTTAATGCGATCCACAGAGTTGGAGTCTAGCATTCTCAAGACTACTTATTCTATTGAGCATTATAAGACTGAAGCCTCAGAGAAGGAAAAGGAAGCAGCTAAATGCCAAACTCGTCTTCAGGTGTTGGAAGCTGAGATGGCCCAACTTCGCAAGACACTTAGAGCCGCCAAGAGACGTAAAGAAGAAGTTCTGAAAATGCATCAGGTTGCCGAGAGCCATCTGGACGATCTGAAAAGGCAATGAGAAGAATTCCTTCGAACTCAGAGTGCAGAAATTGAATGCCGAGTCAAATCCCTCCAACCTTTTAATCCAGAATCTGGGAGAGCTTTGGCTAGGCAAAGGGTACTCGACTCCAAAACTGAGAGGGCTGATGCTCCGAAGAGAATGATTACTGAACTCAGCACTCAGCCTCCCAAATGAAGCTATCCAAATTGTGACAACTTTTGTTCTATTTGATGTACAAATTTGATGTTTTGCACGTCACTGGAATAAAGATTGATGATCTTTTTATGGCTCTATTACTTATTGCGTATCTGTTTAAGACACAAGTAATAGATATGAGTAAAAAAATGTTCAGAGGTACCGGACATGACGTATCTCTTGAAAATAACAATTCTTATTATATCTGTTCAGAGTAATGTGGACATGACAGAATATAACTTGTAATATTGTTACTTCGAAGATGACATCATCAGAGGTAATATGGGCGTGACAAGTCATTGATGTAGATAGCAGAATTCAGAGGTGATGTGGACATGAATTCGTGTATCTATTGATTATCCTTGAGCCAGCTGGGACTCAAGAACATGATATATTTTAAAACAATTGAGTTTTAATAGATGATGTTTGCAATGATGTGGTAGATGGTGTTGTCGTTCTGGATAGACTCCGCTGGGGATTCAAAGATTTAAAACATGTACAATATTTGTTAGGAAACATAGTACATATTTTTAAAATGCTATTTTTTTTAGGAGTTTGCCATTAGTAGGCATCGTAGAGATTCGGCCATCCATCCTGGTCAGTTGATAAGCTCCGTTTGAGAAAACTTTACTTACAACGTAGGGACCTTTCCACTTTGGTTCGAACTTGCCCTTACTCATGTGTATTATAGTCATAGGACATATAACGGTAAGGACTAATTTGCCTTTCTGAAATGCTCGTACTTTGACTTTACGGTTGAAGGCTTTTGATATACGGGCTTGATATAGCTCGATGTGTTGTTGAGCAAGTAGCCTCTTCTTATCAAGTGCTTCAAGATCTTGAAGTCGAAGACGATCATTATTTTCTGTTGTGAGTTAATTGGCAATGGCTATTCTCAATGATGGGATCTGAGTGTCCAACGGAAGAACAGCTTCGCATCCATACACCAAGGAGAAAGGTGTACAATCGGTCGAAGTGCGTACGGTAGTGCGATAAGCCCATAAACATTCTCTAAGCTTTTTGCTCCAATTCCTCTTATTGGTAGAAACAAACTTCTTGAGAAGCTTGATGATTATTTTATTGAATGCTTCTGCCAAACCGTTAGCCGCGAGATTGTAGGCTGTAGAAGCAACATTGTTGATCCTATTGTCATCACATAATCGGGTAAACTTCTGACTGATAAACTGCAGCCCATTGTCATGGATAATTCACCGAGGAACACCGAATCTGTAGATCACATGATGTTTGATGAAGTTGATGATGCTGCTTGTCTTAACTTCGGTCAAAGGTATAGCTTTGGCCCATTTAGAGAAGTAATCGATTATAGCTAGGATAAACCAATGTCCTCTAGATGAAGGCGGATTAATAGGACTAATAACATCCATGCCCCAAGATTCGAAGGGCTATGATGCTGCAGTCGGATGTAAAAATTCTGATGGTTGATGAATGAAATCCGCATGGATTTGACATGCTCGACATTTTCTTGAATACTCTATAGCATCTGATACCATGGTAGGCCAATAATATCCCATGCGTCGAATTCGATCTTATAATTTAGGTCCGGGCTGATGTGCACCACAGACACCATCGTGAGCTTCACGTAATATATGCTTTGCTTCATCTCCGGCAAGACAGCATAGAAGCATACCATCATATGATCGTCGATAGAGTGTTTTGGTGATGTGATTGTAGTAGAATCGCAGCGATCGCCGACGGATTATAGTTGCTTCCTTCGGATCTTCAGGTAGGATGTCATGTACAACAAAGTCGATAAAAGGAGCTCTCCAGTCTTCACTCGTAGTACAGATCTCGACTGAGTTGCTGGATTCCATATGCAAATTATTCTCGATGCAGAATAACTCTCTGTTGGTGATGCAACAGATGCAAATCATCTTTCGACTTTTCTTAGGGATCACCAATACTACTGCTAGATTGGCAAGTGTATTAGCTTTTATATTGCAAGCTCGACGTACATGTTCAATAAAGAAACCTTTCAACGATGTAGCCAATTTTATTGCTGCTCATGATATAGCACGAGATCTTGATGCCGAACTTCATACATACCCCTAACCTGATTGACGATCAGTTTAGAGTCTCCGTATACTTTGAGGTAATCGATATCCAACTGTTTAGCTAGCTGGAGACCGATGAGTAGAGCATTGTATTCAGCAACGTTGTTGGAGCATGACTCGTCCAGAGAATAAGCTCTTTGAATTGCCAGTCCTTCAGGAGATACCAGAACAATTCTGACTCTAGCGACTATAGTGCCTTTAGGTCCGATTCTGAAAGCACCGTCAAAGAATAGTCGTCAAGCAAGGATCCTTTACGAAATCATGTTGGATTCAAGAGTTTTATTAGGAATCTCATCATAGAGTTTGGATGTCTCAGGGATTGGATGAGCAGCGAAGAAGTCGGCTAGGGCTTGACCCTTAACAGACTTTTATGGGACATAGACCATATCATACTGTGCTAGTAGTAAGGCCCATGTAACGAGTCTGGAATTGAGTGTACTGGGTTTCTTCATCAAGACTCGAAGAGGGTTGACTCTGGAGGTGACATGAATAGTTTGGCCCGTGATATAATGTCGTATTTTCTGAACAGCTAACATTAGGGCTAAACATTCTTTTTCTACCGGGCTATATCGATGTTCAGCATCGATCATTGTGCGACTGAGATAATAGATGGCTTTCTCATGACCCTTTTTGTTCTTCTGGGCTAGCAAGGAACCCAAGGAATGATCCATTTTCCGGACATACATTAGGAAGGGTATTCCTGTAACTGGAGGCACCTGGACTGGCGGGTTCATGAAGTACCGCTTTATGTCTTCAAAAGCTTGCTGGCATTCTTCAGTCCAAACAAAAAAAACACCTTTCTTCATTAGTTGAGTGAACGGTCTATAGCGTCCATAGAGATTTGAGATGAATCTCCTGATATACGCTAGCCGTCCCTGGAATCTTCGTAGCTATTTTAGGTTGCGTGGAGGATGCATCTCTTGAATGGCTTTGACTTTCTTGGGGTCAACGTGTATACCCTTAGAGGTAATAACAAATCCGAGAAATTTGCCACTAGAGACTCCCAGGAATGACTTGGTGTGATTCACTTTGAGTTGATGCTAGCGCATTAGATTGAAGATAGTTCTCAAGTCTTGGATGTGATGTTCCTTTAGATGACTTTTGACAGCAGTATCGTCGACATAGTATTCGACTGTCTTCCGTAAATGTTCACAGAAAATGGTGCTCATGGCCCGCTGATAGGTTGCCCCAACATTTTTAAGACCAAACGGTATGACTGTGTAGCAGTAGACTCCTAGAGAAGTGCAGAAAGATATATATTTTTCATCTTCGGGGTCCATCCTGATTTGATTGTATCCAGAAAATCTGTCCATGAAAGGCATCCGTTCGAACCCGCAAGTGTTGTCGATCATGACATCAGTAATTGGAAGAGGAAACTCATCCTTGGGACAAGCTTTATTGAGATCTCTGAAGTCAATGCAGACTCGGACCTTCCCTGTTTTCTTCATAACTGGGACGACATTAGCCACCCAATCAGTATGTTGTTCTTCTCTAACAAAGCCACAGGCGATAAGCTTCTTGACTTCAGCTTTTATAGCATCCATCATGTCAGGTCAGAATCGACATTGTTTTTGCTTGACCGCCTTGCATTTGGCAAGATATTGAGCTTGTGAGTAGCAATCTGAGGATCTAATCCCGGCATATCTTCATAGCTCTAGGTGAATACATCAATGTATTCCCGAATAAGCTGAATTAGCTCTTGTTTGTCCGCTTCAGAGAGGCTTTTGCTGATGAAGATTGGTCTTGGGGAGGTTTCGTCTCCAACATTGACTTGAACCAATTGATATTCCGTAGGTGGTTCGCATTGCTCGAAGCAAAGTTTCCATTGAGTATCCATCCTTTGTGCCCAAGGATCAGATTCAGGAGCTTCAACAAAGTCGTCGTCGCCTTCGGAGAACTCAGCGGTCACCATATTAGGAGATAGAGTCACTCGATGAACGTGCCCAATACTGGTGTCTGAATCCCATGAAATAGAGTCAGAAGAGTTAGATCGCTCCTCCTTATCAGACTCAGAAGCTATTAGGGTCATGATCGGTGAAGTATAACCCAACCCATGCTTTGTTTTGCTGTAGTATTGTAGTGACTTTCCTTTCGGAGTAGCGATACGAATAGGAGTTCGCCTTCCCCTACCACCATTGAGGCCAGTTTTGAAGTTGTAGCCAATCTTTTAAATGATGTTCTTTGATTGTTGACTGTAACAACGTAGCTGAAGTCGCCCGTTATCATCATTTTTAGCCTCACTATCAGACGTAGCTATTTGATGCAACCCCTTGCTAAAGAGGATAGGATGTTCATCTTTCTTCCGAGAAGGAACTAGGAAGAATGAATCTCGTGCTGGTTCAAGTGATACTTCATCTTGGAGAGGTTGAACTGCTCCTAATGTAAGAGGTTCGAAGCTATCTAGGATTTCTAGATAACATCGAGTATAGTAGTTGACATCAGTATACTACAAAGAAAATGCTACTTTATTGATAATTACATCATCATTTACAACAGGGCTCTTGATCTTAGCCGATGGTTTGCTAAGGTTGATGACCAGAGACAAAGAAAGAGAAAGAGAAGGTGAAGGCTTGTTACGATGAAGAACGATAACAAGAGGCTTAGAAGAGGTGAGCTCCCTATGCTCCATCTTTTCAGCAAGAGGATGCTTAGCATGAGAGGATATGTGGATGGTCAGCGTCTGAGAAGACAAAGGACGAGAAGTACGTCCTTTAACCGGAATCACAAGGACATCATCAGGGTTGTCCCTCTGATCTTCTTCAGTGTCCATAGCCAGTACATCTTTCATGAACTCCTCTTTGTACATCCTGGAGTCAGTAAAATATGCTCAATACCTCGGAAGGGATTGAGATCAGCCACTTCCTCGCGGACTTCACCATGGTCATCCACATACTTGAAGCATTGGTGAAGAGTTGATGGCACGATGTTATGCTCATGCAGCCATGATCTTCTTAATAAAGCATTATAGGAGCCGTGATTGTCAATCACATAAAAGGTTACTTTCGTGCGGAGATTGCCGATTTGAACTTTCAGGCAAATCTTTCTTAGTAGTTCACTTCTCCCGGAATTGAATCCCAGAATAGTGGGGATTGTTGGAGAGAGATTATGGACTAGGATTTTTACGCATCCAGTAGAATCTTTGGCATGATACTGAGTGCAGACCCAGGATCAATCAGGATGCGATCGACCTTCATCGTGTTGACATACCCCATAAAATAGAGAGGTCGGTCATGTCGATTATGTATGAGTTTCATACAACCAAACATATTTGCCTATCTTTATTCCCATCGGCATTATGCCCCAACACATCCATATTGATACACGATGCCCCAACGCAACATCTACTCATCCAACGGTTCTCAAGTTATTCGAATAATCGTAGTTCCGCGATAATTGTGACACAACTGCATTCTTCGCGGGCGAAGCATACCCTTCGATGTTCCGACAGTCCCGTGGTGTTACACCACGATTTGCCCATTATGCATACTCGGTCATTCGCATAGTTTCTATGCACAAGGGCACGCTTAACGCCATAATCAATGTTCTAGGCCTAGTGTTCAATGTTATCAGAGTCGTGCACGTGTTGCATATCTCGATATTGTATTTCCATGTCCTACCATCAGATTGTCCTATCGCGACCCATGCTTTTGATGCACGTCGCCTCAATTGTTCAATGTTCAATGTTCTATCTTAATGTTCGACACACACTAAGACCTTTACTCGATTCGAGCCATGCTCGTTAACTCGATAGCAACATACGCTTACAAGGATACATTTTATTAGGCATGAAGGAGTAGGGAGAAGGGTCAAGAACCCGTCCACCTTAAGCCGATACGCCTTGTCATTTTGTCGAGCTGATGCGGTTCGATTTTCATAACTCTGTTACACGACCAACTCTTATGACTTAGCCATTCGAACACTTCCTGCTCCGTTAAACTACTCAACTATTTCGGCCTACCGTGCCCATGCCACGATTCATTGCAAGGCGACGATTTGGTTTTACGAACATCATTGCAAATAAGGCAAAATGTCGACCTCTTATAATCTAGCATAAAAGCATAGTCTGCACACGAAATCAACTAATCAATATTTCTTTAAATCGGACTTATGCCTTGCATCGCTTCGACTTGTAGATTCGATTTGACTCAAAGCTTTCTTTCGGGCCAACGTAACTCTTGCATCGATTCACATCGATGCTTCATCGGGTCAACGCAACACTTCGAGTCAACGACTCATCGTCATGCACCGTACAGAGCGGAATATTACATAATATACCACTCAAAACATGGTTCGTCCTCGAACTGAAACAACACTCAATCCAAGTGTTTCTCTAGATCGTTTCACAATCTCGTGCCACTATCGTTTGAATCATACAGCTTAGTTTGGATCATACACATATTATAGGCGTCCTACTAATATATGCATTTCAGACAAGCTCAGTTGTAGGATATTGGGACAAAGCTAACAGGCTCAACTTACAGATCTTAGCATCTATTCCAAAAATCATTCTTGTATGCATTTATTCCATAACACGCGATCATCCCCCAAGCACCTTTGCACACAACATGATTCAAAATCACAAATTTTGATTCCATACGTTCCTTACCGACTTATTTAATGCACGTGTTACATCAAGTCATTGCGTATCCAATCGCAACAATCCTCCGCAGTACCTACTCGTCCAACCATTTTCTATCTCTCGCACAACTCAAGTCTTTCATCTAATTGTTCGTAAAATTTGGCCCCAACGACATGGACTAAGTCCAACATGTCCCAAATTACTTTGCCTACCAATCTGTAGAACCCGTAAATTTTGGATTTATTAAAAATTGTTAGATTTTGGTTGCTAATTAGTTTGGTCAGTTTATTATTATTATTATATTTGGGGTAAATCATATTTTTTTAAAATTATTCATTGAATTTTTATTTAGCTTGACCCGTCCCGAACCTGTCTCGAATCCGTTTCCGAAACTGAACCCAATCTCGATTTTTTTTGGAAACCAACTTTAACCCTTTAGTGTATATATTATAACAAAATTTTTTTTTATAAGAAAAGAATTCAATTCCTTTCCTTTCCTTCACAGAACCATCATTTCTAACCCGACCTCTCCTTTCCCCTTTCCGAACGCTCGAGCCCCTTCCCTCCCGTAACTCCGGCGACTCTTCATTTCGGTAACTCCCGTAACCCCCAATCTCTTCTCCTATTTAAACCCTCCTCTCCTGCTCCACTCTCCAACCCTCTCCCTCATCACCACTCCCAAATCCCTAACCCCCAAACTTCTTTCCGACAATCCGACCTGAGCCCAGGCGAACCCCGCCTCCAGCGACCTCCCGCCGTCGTTCCCGCAGCCTTTTGCGCTAGCCCTCGCCGTCCGTCCCGACCTCGGCGCCGATCCTCCCCGAGCGGCGACCCCCGCCGCCGCTGTCCCCGCGGCCCAGGCCGACCGCCGGCCACCGAGCCCCGCCCCCTGCGTGCGCCCCTCCGGCCCCGAGCCCCTGTCCGCGTCAGCCCCGACGCCGTCGACACCCTGCCATTCCCGATCCGTTGTTCCCGTGCCCGGCTCGCTGTCCCGATCCGCTTTTTCGGTTTCACATGGCCCCGATCCCGCTGTCCGTGTGTTTTAGGATTTTCTCAGTTCGCGGGATTTCGTTTTCTCCAATTTTACATCTGAGAGCTCTAGCCGAGCACCCGAGGTATATTTTTCGTGTCCTTGTGTCCCTTTGGGTTGTGTGTCGATGATGATTCGGTCTCGATTCTGCTATGGGAATCGATTTGATTCGTTACGGTTGTGGTTCGGACTTTCCGAACTCCTTTCGAATTGTCCTGTGACCTAGCTATTTCTAGCTTGGGTTTTTCTGTGGATATTTGCTTAGGTTTTGTGAATGTTCTTCTTAGCCTTGGCTAATTGGAATGGTTCTGTAGTTTTTCGGACTTTCCGAGTTAGTTTTGGATCTTATTTCTGTGGCGTTTTCCCTGGTATAGTTACGTTATGAGATTTCGGGTTGGTGGCTATGCGTATTATGGTAATTGGTCGGAGTTTGGAGTGGTTGGAAGTTTATATATATAACTATTTTTGGATATTTTTGTATTGCCAAATTTGGCTGGGTTGTCCTAGTTACAAAGGAGATACAGCCTGATTTTTCTAAAAATATTTTGAAAACCTTTTTGGTTTATTTTTTGAGTTCGGCTATGGTCCTTTGACAGTTTTATATTGTTTGGCTTTCGGATAATATTTTTGGGTGACGACCGTATCGGTCCATGGGCCCTAACGAAATGCAAACGAAACCGACATTTTCGGACGTTGAGGCATAAGCTAATTGCAATGTGATATTAAGACCAAGTCTGAGACTTACCCTATATTTTTTATATTTTATAAAATTATTTAGAACTTATTACTGGGTATTTTCATATTTCGAGTGCAGGGCGTGGGCCTGCTGAATGGACCGCTTCCCGGCGTTCAGAGCTCAACAACAATATTTAAATTAATTTATGTAAATAAGTTGTAAGGACATAAGCCTAGTTTTTTTTCTGCGACCCTGTATTGTGTAGCGTAGACTTTTTCTTTATTTTTTTGGGTTGTTGACTTGGTCGTTAAACGCGTAGAATGTTAAAAATGAATATCTATTTTTATATAGAAAGTTAATAAGTTTTTCTCACATTAAGTAATTTTGTAATTTAACAAATTCATTATTTCTCATTAAAAAGAAAGTCTAGTTTTATATATATTACGAAAATACCAAGTTTTGACAATTAACCTGGAAAATGCTATTTTTCCAATAAATATTAAATTGACTTTTACTTCGTAAATTAATTCGTAGTAGATCGCAACGATAAACGTGTTCCGATAGAATAATTTTAACAAACTTAAAACTTGATTAGGATCTTCTTTTAGAGATTGTAACTAGCACAACTAGATATGGTTCAATTATGATTCTAAGACAGGATTCTCAACTGTAGGATTTCGAGGACGAGTTTGACTTCCCCGGTACCGACTTCCAATCCAGTCATAAACCAAGGCAAGTACGGTTATGTTTATTTGGCAATTTAATTAGTAATTGTTATATTGCATGCTTAAACCACATTGCTACACGGAACTCTCTCCTAGAGTATTGATTGTTATTGATTGTGGGATATTGGGGGAGTAGTGTAGTATTTTTTAACCAATACCTTCATATTGCATAGATTGTGCGAGCTTACCCCTCTTACACACGGGGATAAGACGTATCGTATCACTAGGATACTATTGTACAACCCAAGCCGGTCATATACATTACCTATTCAAATTACATTATTTTCAATTGTTGGAAAATATTGTTCAAGTATTTCAAAACTGTTTAAGATTGCAAATTTCTATTATTATTTGAATTGTTAGATTTTTATAATTGTACTTTGCTCCATTCTGGATCCCCTACCCCTAATAGGTAACATTGATGAGGCTGAGCTATTATATAATAGCTATTATGATCCAGTGCTTTACCCTGCGGTGCTTCCAGAGTCCCACTTGGAGGATGTTGATCCCGAGGCTGATGAGCCAACTATCTAGATAGTTGTTGTTTATTTCTAGTTTTCTTTGTGTTGGAGTTGAACTCTTATTTCAGTATCTTATTATCAGTTGTATCTTTCTGTGTTGGACAAATTAAAGTTTTTAAATATTCGAAATATTAAAGTTGTGACAAATGTTTAGTTGTTGTTGAGATTACCTGCAAGTGGAAACAGCTTACTGCCGTCGTCTCACAACAATGCAGGCTGGGCATGATCCGATTCGACCCAACAATTTGGGATCGGGTCGTGACATGTTTTTAGTGGTGGCCCATGCAGGTCTCTGATCAACAACTTAGAAGAACATATCTAGAAGCAATTAGAACACTAGAACATTAATTTGTCACAACATAGGACCGAAATATATATTATAAATATTTTTGTTTGTTATAGACTGGTAGGCTACCTTGCTTATGTTTTGCGTCCTAAAACTCCCAGAGTATGGCCACAGACAAGACCGCCACTGCTGGCGATGGGATGTCATCACCCGATCACACCCCACCTCCCCAACCAAGTCCGGATCCTACACCTCGGTAGCTGACCGATCGTCCCCATAATGCACCAGTACCCCGTGGAGTTAACACTACTACAGCTCAAACGGTAGATCCTACATTTTCCCGGACTGAGCTGCAGTCCACTGTGGTAGCACCCGTTCCAGCTGCACCACCAGTGCCAGTGGACCCCACCGACCTCGTAGGCCTGCTACGAGGAGTGCTTGAAGCCCAGAGAGCACAAACTGAAGCTCATCGCAAATAGACTGCGATTATGAGAGAAGGCATAGAGAATGCCCACAATGTGGCTATGGCTACCCTCGAAGGAAGAGAAGCAACTCAATCATAACCAAGGCCTGCTAAGGTTGGCGATATTGAGAAATTCAAGAAGCTGGGCCCTCGACCCTTCAAGGGAACTGAAGGAATCATCTATGCCGACGAATGGCTCGATAGCATGGAGCGTCTTCTCAGCGTCGCTCGACTTCCAGATGACCTCCAGGTCGAAGCAGTAGGACTCCAACTGCTAGATGTAGCAATCACCTGGTATCAGAATGAACCCCGACTCCAGGACAGGCAGCTTGACTGGAACACCTTCAAGAGGTTGTTCTGCAGGAAATTTTTTCCAACATCAGAGTTACGGGAGATGGAAAGACAGTTCCAGATTCTGAAGCAAGGGAACATGACGGTTGGAGAGTATGCGACAGAGTTCGGCCAACTTAGCCGTTTTGCCAAAAACTTGGTTGCTGACCATGCGGATCGTGCCAACTTAACCGTTTTGCCACAATCGCACTATGCCTCGCACACAACTATCATTGTTTATGATTCACATTCTCTCAATCTATCCACACATTGAGTCTGGAGCTAGCCCTGCTAGGTAACTTATCCAGATATCGTGCTTAATCTCTCCCGACACAAGAGGACAACTTGAGTCTACGATGCTCAAAGGCAACAATCTTTCCGACCCAAGGTATCCTATGATATGCCCGTCTCTGATTCTCGATCGAGTACGAATCCTTTACTCAATTTTTGAATCAATCCTAACTAGCTCGTTTCGTAACATAGATCGTGCGCTCAATACACATAGCCTAATAGTTACTCAACCCGATCTACGATACAAATCTTAGGGTCATTCTACTATTCGTTGCTCTCGTACGTAGCATGATTTCTTACCATCGTCCACCCGCGTCGCTATGCTAAGTCCGTTCATCAACATCTATTCGATCATCGACCAACCAAGTCTATTTATGTACTCATTCGAACGATCAATAATTCTCTGACCATATCGATCTAGTCGAAGGCTACTCGCTAACTTCCGAAACACGATACTCAATCGCTTAGACTTATCCTCAACATGCACTACATCATCATTCATCCTCAACGCAATTTCTTATGCGACTTTATTAGGGTCGTCCTATGGTCTCCGACATTTTTCTTTGATTTGGCGGTCAAGTCGTCTAGGGTCAGCTGCCCCGAAGCTACGCTCGATAATTGAAGATCATCAATGAGGAAACCGAAATAATTATTTTCTATATTTAAAAAAATCAAGTTTATAAATCTATGGCAACTTATTTTATAAATCTATGGCAACTTATTTTATAATCAAACCAAATAAAAATCTCCTTACCGTATATATATGGAAAACAAAAATAATTATTTCTATATTTAAAAAAATCTATAATAAACTTTTGCATATAAAAATAAATATTTTGCATTTACGCACTCGACGTATAATACCAAATTAAATTAATGAATAAATTAAAAAATTAGGTAAATTTTTAGGGTTTTACAACACCCCACCATGTGACCGGCCATATAATCTCCTCCATCCCATCTCATTGTACTCTATACACCATTTTCTTCTTCCTCAAGTCATCTTCTCCAAATTCTTATAGAGCACCAAGCCCAAATTCTTTCCTCACCATTCCAAATCCCTCTCCAAAGCTTATCCAATTCTTCTAACATGGAGAGCTAGAGCTTTGGAGCACAAGGAGGCTTGGAAGGAGCACTAGAAAGGGTTTGGAGCTACTTCTTCTTGCATCACCATCAAATTCGTGGATCCATAAGGATGAGCTATTCCACATAGGTATTGATCTCTTTCCTCACATTTCTATGGTAAAATTCTAAGTAAACTAGTAGGAGACCCCCCAAATGGCTAGATCTAACATTTTAGATCGTGCAATAGGTTGTAGAGGGCTCATTCTTATTAGATTTAGATGTTAGAATGGTGTTTTTTGTATGAATACAAAATGGTGTCCATCAAGTGTTTGATACAAGTTCTCGAAGGAACTTTGTGTCATATTTTGATGTGTGCTTGTGTCCATGTGTCCTATATATGATATTGAACGTTTGTGTCATGATACATTGGGATATACTTGGACAATTTTGATAATTTATATGTAAATGTGCTTCCAATATATATATGATATTAAAGGTTTACATATGAATTTGGGATAGGAAATTGTATCCATGTGTCATGATGTTTCTTGTATCATGAATAGAGCCATGTGTGAGTCTATTGTTTACTTATTAGTGTTTCCATAGAATTGATATGTACGTGTGAGTTTTATATAGATCATAATCATTATTGAGATAGTTTCTCTTTTAAACCTATGACAAGTTTTGGTATCATAAATTATAAGTTGTGTTATGAGGAGATTAAATGGTGTATCAATTGGGGTTAAAGTATCATAGGTGATATTTGAGTAACATTATCTATCTATGCATTTGTGTGTGCACCACAATCATGTGTATGTGTGTGTATCTAGTGCATGTTGTATAGGTAGAGTGTGTACACGTGCATGTGAGTATGATAGTGTGTTCGAGAGTGTATGTGTTAGACTGTTAGTGGTGTGTGGTCTATATCCAGTTTGATAGGGCAGTGTGTTAGAGTGTAGCAATGTGTGCAGTGTAGCTGTAGTTTGCAAGCAGATGCAGGTCTCCTGCAGGTTTTGGGCTACCTGTACATATGTCTACAGATGGGAAATCAGCAGGTTGAGGTGTTTGAGTGCAGTATCTACTGCAATAGTGACTACAGGGTAGCAGCAATAGGTAGGAGTGCAGCAGCATTAACAGGCTATTAGTGCAACAGGGAAGCTGTACTTGAATGCAACGGTAACTACATTATGCAGGAGCTCGAACAGAACACATTGCTATGTGAGCAGATAACGGCAATGCAGCCATGAGCTAGCAGCAACAACAATTTTTAGCTGCAGTTTATAGTTCATATTAGGGTCTGGATTTTGATGTGAAGACCATTTGTGCAGCAATAAGCGGAGTGTGTGTGACCTTTTTGTGTCATGAGTGATTTTAGTGTGTAGACCCTGGGTGGATTATAGAGTTTAGGTAGTAAGGGTAGAGTGTTCTATAGTTTTAGTATGCAGCATTATTTATAGTTTTGCATTTATGAGGGTGACTGTGTGTGGATATGTAGGAGTATTAAGGGCCTTGTAGCAGCTGCATTAGAAGTAGCAACAAGTATTAGCAGCAGTAGTTGTAGTCCTGTGGCAGACAGTGGGTAACATGTAGGACTGAGGGTATATGTGTAGGCAGATTTGGTGCATAGAGGATCTGCAAGAATAGGATGCAACTGCAGTGCAGTCCAGTACACACACTACAAACTGTAGCAATAACAACTGCAGGAGATTAGTTTTAACCTATGTGCAGTGTGCTAGATTGTGTGTAGTTGGACTTACTTGTGTGTGTGATGGTGATCCTTACAGAACTTCTATAATAGTGTACACAGGTTAGAGGTTAGAAAGAACTAGGGTGTAAGTGTCAAGCAATGTATACATATGGGTATTAGAGATTTGTGTCATGACTGGGCATAGGTTTGTGGCTGTGCTCACCCAGTGATCTGTGCATAACCTGAGTCAGTGATGGGGGTAGTGTATCCAGGAACTGTTCCGGTATGGGTGTACATAGAAGGGTATCCTAGTATCAAGTATGGATACCTAAGATACATGTCATATATATATTTGTATATATATGAATATATAGATATAAGTTGACATACTAAGTAGGTAATAGTGAAACAATTACAACCTATCTAAATCAAATTGGTTTAGGAATTGACCTAGAAACCAAATAACCAAGTATATAGGTTTGCTTTCTTATTCAAATCACCTATTGATGTGGATTATTCACAAATAGCTTACTTGGACCTCGATACAGATTCTGAGTTGTGCTATCAAATCAGGACCACAGGCGAGTACATTACTCTGTTAGTTTTTATTTACTTGACAACATTTACATCACATGTTCTATCAATGTTATACTTGATTCTGACACGATTGTATACGGATTGGTACTATATGGATCTTAGTCAGAAGATGTTATTTTCTATATTATAGACCGTGTGATCATTGTACTCGTGGTTAGCCTGCGTGCTGTGATTACCGTATCGTAACATGTCATGATTCAGATCCATGAGTATTAGTTGGGCGGAGAAGTATGAGTTGGTTATGTGATCAAAGCCTTTAGTATAGTTCATGTGAATGCCAATTATACATCTCACGTATAATTGAGCATTAACTAGTAGCTCGTGTGCTTTTCCAAGCCGATCACATGGCAAACTTGTATTTCAAATCACATATTTTAGTGTTCTTATCTCATATTGTTTACTGTTTCTTACAATTTCTTTACTTGACTACTTGTTCTAGATGCTTTACCATACATACCTGACTATGCAATTATTTTCACGCTTACTTGTTTTATTTGTTCATCATGTATTCATTTCTATTACTTGTCATATATTCCCTACTATATTTCGAACTACTATCAGAGTTTCGTACTTCCCTCCAATCCTGACTGGATAAGATTTTTAGGGAATGATCTGGAGGA
Organism: Iris pallida; assembly: GCA_029216955.1. NCBI lineage: Eukaryota > Viridiplantae > Streptophyta > Magnoliopsida > Asparagales > Iridaceae > Iris > Iris pallida. The sequence continues at coordinate 19,527,389 of JANAVB010034420.1, forward strand.
TTGGTGTCCTACCTGGACACCAAGAGGGTACGACTGCTGATATTGACCCTGTAGCTTAGGAGGAGCATGTCCTAGTTTCAGAGGATCCCATTCCTAAGACCGTTTAGCTAGTTAGTAATTCTCATAATGGTGGCCCATGCAATTTCTCGTCTCGTCCTAATGGTACTTAGGCTTTAGAGTACTATTGGGAAACCTGCTAGAATAAGGATGCTCAATCACAGCTTAGACCGATATATATATATATATATATATATATATATATATATATATATATATATATATATATATATATATATATATATATATATATATATATATATATACTGTGCTACTATTTTTATCTTCTCATAGATGGCTAAAAGTAATATTCCGCAGTTTTCGGAGGATTATCTTTTCTTATTAGTTTCTAAATTCTTTAGGGACAAGGCCAATTATTCTTTTAGAAGTTTTGACTCCTCTTTTTAGCAAACCTCTCATCAATGACTAAATTTTTCCAAGTCCTTCAAATTCTTTTGTTGGTTTTGCTAAACTATTTCAATTTGACTTTATTTGAACCAATTCAAATATTCTATCATGGAACCCATAAAATAGCTATTTAGCCCAACTTAGTTCTTGAATTCCCCAACTCTTTTATTTACTATAAGGAATTATTTCACTAAAATATTCTGATATAGGTCAATATTCCCTAAGTAATTCCCAGAGCCGGAGTATTTTCATTGGTTTCTTCCACTCAACTTGAAACCATACTATTTATAAAATTATTTTGGATTTCTTTATTGATTTTGTCAAATTCCAATTTGACTTTCCATGACTATAAAGGAATTATTTTCCAACATGATTCTATCATAGGTCAAGATTTTCCTAAAGATATTATTCAAGCCAACTCGAATCCTTACTCACTCTATTTTCCGCCAACTCACTTATCTTGTCAGTATTTGATCGAATCAGTCTATAGGTTTTCTGGAAATTATCGAAATAGAGAAAGGTCCAAGAGCAGATACTTCCATTTGTACACCTCAATCTTTGTTCCTGGTAATTGATCGTTTGATTCTAAAGAAATGTACTTACACTAGAAGTATAAATTTCTACATCTTTTCCTATCATGGTTAACTTGGGACTTGTTTGAATTTTCATAAAATCTTTTAGAATTCATATGGATAAAGTTGAGAAAATATTCGACGACCTACTATGGCATGGCAGATGCGCACTACAGTCAATTACCTGGATTATGGAGACTACGGGTTCACTGCAGCCAGCTGCGCACTGGCGAGGCATGGGCACTAAAGTCGAAGTAATTTCAGGTATTCATAGGTTTTCGAATATTATTGAGGCTATGTCTTAAAAGCATAATATTTTGATCTCTTGAGTTGTTCCAACAATATTGGATAAAGTTGATAGAATATTCGGTAATCTATCATTATGTGAGTCATGGAACCAAAGGTTCACGGTAACCAGATGTACCCTACACTGGCGGGGCATGAACTCTAGGTGTAGTGCCCCGTCCCGCTCAGTCAATCGAAGGAATCGAAATGCCGATGGCGTTCGGACTTAGCCTTGCAACGGTGACTCGAAGACATTGCTCGGTCAAGGCGACCGCTCGCTCAGGTGGGGTAGTTTCGGTGAACTTGCCTCATCTTTGCCTTCACGTAATAAATCGCATGTTTTCAACTTGCACAAGTAGGCTTAATAATAAAAGAGATGAATCCACATAGCTAAAGGGAGTAATTCCGACGGGTCGAATTGAGATAGAATATGGAAAGGTCGAACGGTCGGCTTAGAGTTGGTGCACGACGTGCTTTAAAAATGACACTCGATCCTTCGTCCCGTGGCTTGGGAGAAGGAAAGTTGGTTGAGTTGGCGAAGTTAGGATCGTAGCCTAAGTCGTAGGCGTCGCCCGCATGAATGCTTCATAAAGCATGCACGAACCCATCGTCCAAGGCTTGGCATAGCCTTAGCTTGCCCATGAGTTAAGTTGCGTTCAGCGGCTTGTGACCTAAGTTTAGGCACCCAAGTGACTTGGTCGTTCAAGTCGAACGCGTGCACGGCACGTTCCCACGACGCAAGGCTTGACGCAGCCTTTGCTCGTCAAGTTGTTGCAAAGTAAGTTAGGCAAGTTATGTTGAGCTACCAGGAGTAGTAGCAGGCACGACCCTATGAGTTCTATGGATGGGTATAACCATATAGTTTCACAATTGTAAGGCCCGTCATATAGAGTATGACTTGGCGGTGGTGTCACATAGAGTTTCAAGTTGGTCTAAGACACGATGGCACAAACTTAGTGTTTTAAGGCACGGGCCACGGTTGATTCATTGAGTTTGAGAAGTGTTTCAATAGTTGTTCTTGAGTTGAGTGAAATGATAGGGTAAGAAAGAAAGAATGCTCGTGACTGGGTCGTCGAGGCAAAAAAGAAGAATGCTCACGACTGGGTCGTTGAGGCAAGAAGAAGAATGCTCGCGACTACGGGTCGTCGAGGCAAAATCTCAGATGTAAGAAGTGTTGAACTTAGCCCTGAAAGAGATGGTAACACTAGAAGTAGCTTTGACTGTGTGAGACGTCAGTTTGAGTCGAGTCGAGTCTTGCATGGTCATTGGACAACTTGTACAAGGTAAAGAAAATCTGTTTCTTGAACGGCGACCCCAGCGGCCCAGGGGAACCGTTGCGATAGAGACATTCATAGCTGTGCTGGATGACCGTACGGGTTAGGCGGGGACTTGCAGCGGAGCTAGCTACTCGCGTTGGCAAGGAGCGTCCGTCTAATCAAAAGCTAAAAGGGAGTCCATTATAGGGCTGGGCCCTAGTGACTAGTTCATATAGATGAGTCGACATGGGCGGCGATCCGCGTGTATGCCTTTGGATTCAGCCGAATATTGAGTGTAGAATATCAAAGAAGTCGAGTTGAAGGTGTGAATATAGTTGGAACACAAAATATTGGGCCTAAGATTTGGTTGCAATGTAGGCAACGTGCTTCGGCACGAGATGTGGCGTCGAGTCCTATGTTGTCGGCATATAAGTTGCATAGTTTGGATGTGAGTTGCCCTGAGTCTAAGTCAGGAAAGGCCACAAGGCAAAGTTGGTCGAGTGACACTTAACCCACAAGTCTTGATTGGGTCAGTTGGTGATTGAAGTAGCAAGGGCCACGAGGCGACGATATGGTTGAGTCTCACTAAATTGCAAGGCACGACCCCTGCAAGGGTTTGAAGCACGGTTACACGGAAATGGAGCCTCATGTGCGTAGTTGCGCCTCTGATTTTAGCCGTAAGGCAAACACGACTTGATAGGTTAACGTTGAATGTTGCAAGAACGGGATGGTCTAAAGACACAAAATAGGCAAGGCGTCTGTCCTAAAACTGATCCTAAGGCAAGAGTAGAAAGACAATTGATAAGAAGGGACTATGTTGCACAAAGTAAATAACGTGTCGGTTTTGTATGGGTGGGCGAGGAGCTCATTCCACTGGTACAGTTGAGTACTGATACCCACATAGTTTACATGTGCAGGCACAGGTAGAAGCTCGTGGCGCGGAGCTCGCTTAGATGCGTCGAGGCATGGAGTTCCTTGGCGATTCGAAGCGCACGGCCGCATAGAGTAAAAGACTTATACGGGACATAATGTATGGACATTGCCTTCCGAAGCTTCCGCTGGCTCGAGACGTGTATTGAGAGATAAGAGAGAGCTGAGTGACTTGTAATGTGAGAAGAGTGAACCTGAGTGATTATAATCTTGGCCTTGCGCCCCCAATGTAATCGTTGTTTCAATATCAATAAAAGAGCTTCTTTGAGTAACTTATGTTCTTTTTCTAATTTCCGCTGCGTATTCAATGTCTCTGCTTGGGACTTCTGTGCGACGACCCCGTCGCAGCCGTTTGAAATCGGCCGTTATGGAACCCGCCTTGCACGAGCAAAATCTAGGCTCATGTGGTATCACGCCTTAGCGAGGACGATCGCTCCTACGGGAGCGGGGCGTGACATAATGGTATCAAAGCACGGCTTTACGTCCTTGGACTATCGATTGAATTCTTAACGTCGTTGTTTCCGTAAAACTCTGTTGCTTCCTCAAGTTGATATCGTTGGTGCGCTCTCTCAAAATTGTCCCACGAGATGTCCATACAATAAGTCTAAATAATTTGCAAAACATAGGAGAACAGTTTTTGATAAAGGAACAAAAAGATGGTTCGCGTAAGCACGGTTGGCTAAGTCGGGCTGGGCATATACACCAAAGTTGCGTTGACCTTAGAAAAGTTGAGTGCGGGATTCGAATTGTGTTGGACTAGAATGAGTTGAACTTGATTGAGTAAAGGAGATGACTATCGATAGGGGTGCTATCAAGCGACGATAACGTCAGTGCGATATAGATGAGATTGCTTGGAAATAGAGGAATGGTTCGAACGGGATTTGAAGAAGTCGATTTTGATTCGAATGATAGTTTTGAGGATTTATTGAATGACTTCATTCCTGAGTGGTGTATGCGATAGTCTCAGGAACGTCGATCGATCGATTGAGGATTCGGGGTGTCGATGAGTCTATCAGCAAGCGTCGCGCGTATGCAAAGCCTTAGATTGAGTGTCGTTGAACAAGTTGTAGTCTTGAAGATTTAACGAATTGATTCGAATAACCTAGAATTTACGCGCACTGAACGTGCACGGGATTGAGGATTTCGCAAGTATGAAATATGAAGATGATTGAGTAGGTGAAATCGAATCGACAAAAATTTAAGGTGTAGCGAATGGATGACTTGATAAAGGAAATCGATAGGTGGATCATATAGAAAAAGTTAGCACGATGGGAAGATCACGTGCATGAAAAGTTGAATTTTGAAGTTACGCAATGACTCTAAGGATGGGATTGAATGTTGCTCGATGATTTGAGTTAACAAAGAATGTTGCGAATTGAGGAAACACGTTGGTCGATGACTTAAGATACACGGATGAACAGTACGCAAATTTGGGTTTGAGGAAATTGACGTTGTGAATGATTCGAGGGATAATGATCGAACTTGAATTTGAATATCGAGGCGATTATCCAGTCGGACGATAGCATCATTCGCACGACTCGAAATTGGTTGCAAACAAAGATCGTCAGGTTACGTATATCGTCGATGGTATTGAGGCGTATCAAAGATGATATGCGATAACTCGGGGGTACTCTGCGAATAACGATCGTGCAAGTGTTATTGTTCAGTTGGATGTAATACTTAGTACTTTGATTGAGATGAATGTTGGATGAAAATAGAAGTGTCTTGATGGTTACGCGGATAACCACAACGTCGATATTCTTGTCTTGCGCAAGCGCAACTCCAGCCTCGCACATGCGTTGCATCAGATTTGGGATGATCGTTCCCCATGAGCACTGACATGGTGATTCATGTCGCAGGAATGATCGAACTCGAAAAAATTAGGATGCGGCAACTTTGATTGTCTTGACTTGTCGGTTTGATGCGAAGGAAAATTTGAGGATGTTAGGACTTGCGATTGACGAATGTATGAAACTTGAGGATTGAGTAGGTCCAATCCGCGTATCGAGAATGAATTAGTCTAGACGCAAAACAAGAGCTACGTCCCGATGAGGATAATTATCCCACGGGAGCGTGCATGGTGATTCATGCCCACCGTGGATAATTTGACTCGCGTGAGATCGGGGCGTAACATATTGTTAAGCTAGACGACCTCATCGAATACGTGAATTGGGATGAATGACTTAGGGAATATGAAATGTGAATTATGGTTTAGCGATGAATTGTGGTAGCGTGCTTGAATTGGAAGGATTGATAGGCAGATTATGTCGAACGTGTTCGAAGAGATTGACTATGAGAAATGGCTTGTTGAACGAGTGTGATTGATATGTTAAGGAATTGGTTGAAACGTAAGTTGTCATAGGATGGCTTTGCTGAACGACTCGGACCCGTGCGACGAAATGTTGGAATGTGTGTAGGGAATCGATGCTCGAAGTTTAGAAATCGGAGTGATGCAAGCTTGGGTAGAAAACCCCGTACTATCAACTTAGTTTGACCTTAGGATGGGGTCAGTGTTGATATTGTTATTTGGGAACTATGATTCCAATACTGACGGATGACCTTAGCCTAAAGACATAGCCTAGCGGTTAGGCAAGACGTCCATGTTGCGAGAGTTAGTATCGGTACGAGTGATCTTGAGGATTGATTGGTTGGGATATTGGTATTGATGAATGGAATGATTCGGGAATATGAAAATACCACTCATGAGCCTCGGCTGACATGCATGTATATCAAGGACGCTTGAATGCGTGCACGATCCGACTCGAGTGGTAATGGCAGAATTCGCTATCACGAGGCTTGGCTGAAATGTATGCATTTTGGGGACGCCTAAAATATGTGCACGATGCATACTAAGTGATACGTTGAATTCAAGTAAGACTTGAGGAACAGGAAAGTGTCAAGGATTTTGAGATCGTAAGTTTTGAAGAAAGGATGAGGGTAGCACGAGCGTGGCTCAGATTTGAGAAATGCATAGGAAAAAGGTGTGCGAGAAACATAGGATGTTTAATAAGTGATAAGTCGATAAGTGTACTCAGTTAGTTTCGAGGACGAAACTTTTTCTGAGTGGTGTATGATGTAGTGCCCCGTCCCATTCAGTGAATCGGAGGAATCGAAATGCCGACGGCGTTCGGACTTAGCCTTGCAACGGCGACTCGAAGACATTGCTCGGTCAAGGCGACCGCTCGCTCAAGTGGGGTAGTTTCGGTGAACTCGCCTCATCTTTGCCTTCACGTAATAAATCGCATATTTTCAACTTGAACAAGTAGGCTTAATAATAAAAGAGATGAATCCACATAGCTAAAGGGAGTAATCCCGACGGGTCGAATTGAGATAGAATATGGAAAGGTCCAACGGTCGGCTTAGAGTTGGTGCACGGCGTGCTTTGAAAATGACGCTCGATCCTTCGTCCCGTGGCTTGGGAGAAGGAAAGTTGGTTGAGTAGGCGAAGTTAGGATCGTAGCCTAAGTCGTAGGCGTCGCCCGCATGAATACTTCATAAAGCATGCACGGTCCCATCGTCCAAGGCTTGGCATAGCCTTAGCTTGCCCATGAGTTAAGTTGCGTTGAGCGGCTTGTGACCTAAGTTTAGGCACCCAAGTGACTTGGTCGTTCAAGTCGAACGCGTGAACGGCACGTTCCCACGACGCAAGGCTTGACGCAGCCTTTGTTCGTCAAGTTGTTGCAAAGTAAGTTAGGCAAGTTATTTTGAGCTACCAGGAGTAGTAGCAGGCACGGCCCTATGAGTTCTACGGTTGGGTATAACCATAGAGTTTCATAATTGTAAGGCCCGTCATATAGAGTGTGACTTGGGCGGTGGTGTCACATAGAGTTTCAAGTTGGTCTAAGACACGATGGCACGGACTTAGTGTTTTAAGGCACGGGCCACGGTTGATTCATTGAGTTTGGAAAGTGTTTCAATAGTTGTTCTTGAGTTGAGTGAAATGATAGGGTAAGAAAGAAAGAATGCTCGCGACTGGGTCGTCGAGGCAAAAAAGAAGAATGCTCATGACTGGGTCGTTGAGGCAAGAAGAAGAATGCTCGCGACTACGGGTCGTCGAGGCAAAATCTCAGATGTGAGAAGTGTTGAACTTAGCCCTGAAAGAGATGGTAACACTAGAAGTAGCTTTGACTGTGTGAGACGTCAGTTTGAGTCGAGTCGAGTCTTGCATGGTCATTGGACAACTTGTACAAGGTAAGGAAAATTTGTTTCTCGAACGGCTACCCCGGCGGCCCAGGGGAACCGTTGCGATAGAGACATTCATAGCTTTGCTAGATGACCGCATGGGTTAGGCGGAGACTTGCAGCGGAGCTAGCTACTCGCGCTGGCAAGGAGCGTCCGTCTAATCAAAAGCTAAAAGGGAGTCCATTATAGGGCTGGTCCCTAGTGACTAGTTCATATAGATGAGTCGGCATAGACGGCGATCCGCGTGTATGCCTTTGGATTGAGTCGAGTATTGAGTGTAGAATATCAAAGAAGTCGAGTTGAAGGTGTGAATATAGTTGGAACACAAAATGTTGGGCCTAAGATTTGGTTGCAACGTAGGCGACGTGCTTCGACACGAGATGTGGCGTCGAGTCCTATGTTGTCGGCATATAAGTTGCATAGTTTGGATGTGAGTTGCCCTGAGTCTAAGTCAGGAAAGGCCGCAAGGCAAAGTTGGTCGAGTGACGCTTAACCCACAAGTCTTGATTGGGTCAGTTGGTGATTGAAGTAGCAAGGGCCGCGAGGCGGCGATATGGTTGAGTCTCACTGAATTGTAAGGCACGGCCCCTGCAAGGGTTTGAAGCACGGTCACACGGAAATGGAGCCTCATGTGCGTAGTTGCGCCTCTGATTTTAGCCGTAAGGCAAACACGACTTGATTGGTTAACGTTGAATATTGCAAGTACGGGATGGTCTAAAGACACAAAATAGGCAAGGCGTCTGTCCTAAATCTGATCCTAAGGCAAGAGTAGAAAGACAATTGATAAGAAGGGACTATGTTGCACAAAGTAAATAACGTGTCGGTTTTGTATGGGTGGGCGAGGAGCTCATTCCACTAGTACTGTTGAGTACTGATACCCACATAGTTTACATGTGCAGGCACAGGTAGAAGCTCGTGGCGTGGAGCTCGCTTGGATACGTCGAGGCATGGAGTTCCTTGGCGATTCAAAGCGCACAGCCGCATGGAGTAAAAGACTTATACGGGACATAATGTATGGACATTGCCTTCCGAAGCTTCCACTGGCTCGAGACGTGTATTGAGAGATGAGAGAGAGCTGAGCGACTTGTAATGTGAGAAGAGTGAACCTGAGTGATTGTAATCTTGGCCTTGCGCCCCCAATGTAACCGTTGTTTCAATATCAATAAAAGAGCTTCTTTGAGTAACTTGTGTTCTTGTTCTATTTTCTACTGCGTATTCAATGTCTCTGCTTGGGACTTTTGTGCAACGATCCCGTCGCAGCCGTTTGAAATCGGCCGTTATGGAACCCTCCTTGCACGAGCGAAATCTAGGCTCGTGCGGCATCACGCCTTAGCGAGGACGATCGCTCCTACGGGAGCAGGGCGTGATACTAGGCAAAGTGACTTTGGATATGTATGGATTTCGGATATTATGGAGACTATATCCGTGTTTGGTCTCTTATCGCCATTGACGACTTTATTGAAAATTATCTTGATTTGTTTAAACTTTGGCCTTATTTAAATTTTTAGCGGTTGATCCCATTTTCAGAAATCATCTCTATTATCAAAGAGTTCATATAGAATTTCTACTTGATTTTTCTTAAACTCATTCGAACTATTTTCCAACATCTGTTGGCCCAATCTCTTTCATGGTTCAACTCTAGTGTATTGCATGTATTTTGTTACCTGTTTTGATAGCTATATATATTACACTTTGTAGAAAGCTATGTACATTAGATAGTCAATATACGATTGTGTATATATATATGTGTGTGTATATAGTTGTAGCATGTGCTTCCAGGTTATAATTTTAGAGGAGTTTTTATTTTATTTTATTTAGTCACGATCAACTTCTATGATCATAGGAGTCGTGACTAAGCCCATAGGTGAGTTAGGACCATCTTATGGTTATATGGCCTATAGGTAGGTTATATAAGCATTATTTAGCTATATTATATTTTACTATAATTTTTAGAGATTTATTTATTAGGGTTTAGTATTTTTAATGACTTTGATGATTTACTATAAGGCCATTTAGGACTATATTGGGACAAGGTATTTTTATTTAGGCTCTAGGAGGTTAGAAATATTTTTGTATTTTTCTAGAATTTTTCTGGATTTGTTTGATATTGATTTGGATTTATTTTGCTTAGAATTGATTTTTAAATCAATTTCTAAAATTATATACCCAGTCACAGGCCCAGTCAGCATTGTAGGGCACAACTGTCAGTCGCATGGGCTGAGAGGTGCTAGCCCACCTGTCAGCTGCCAAGTGCTAACTGTATCGGCTTAATTAGGAAATGGCTTAACCGACTCAAAGACCAAACCGGCTCGCCTTCTAGCCGTTGGTCTTTGAGCGAGATGCACAGGATCTCGCCACATGACGAGCCAAGCCATGGATCCAACAAACCCTTAAGCCGTCTTCCCTATATGTATATATATATATATATATATATATATATATATATATATATATATATATATATATATATATATCCGGTTAATCCAGAAACCCTATTAATCTCTTGGCCGTTTTGGGGAGAGTTTACTCTTTAGAGACCCCCGACTTCCCGAAGCGACTACGGATAGCCCCGACCTCGGTTTCTTGTGCCATTTTTTTTGGATTCATCTCGAGGTTAGCTTTCATAATATATATTTTATTTTCTCATATTTTGTTTGTGAATTTTTGGAGAATTATTTGAGTGTTGGTTGTCCAAAACTTGATATGTCGCACGGTTTTCTAGATCCCGGGAGATTACGAACTCCGATTTACGATCCGTTTGAAGTTTTGGAAAGCTAACATGATGATATTTGACATATAATTTTTCCATTATTTTAGAGGTTCGTTTACTATTTTATTTATTACATTAAAATCAGATTTGATCGATAAATCACCGATTTGGTCACGGTTAGCCATAACAGCGATATCTTTTGACCAAAGCGTGATTTTGCGGCCCAGTTGATTCTGGTGCACTCATGGTGCTGAAATCTACCAAAATGCACTTTCCAAATCTCGAGTTCATTACGTTTGACTAGATGGTCAATGACATGTCTCGATTTGCGTGCCATGGTTTTCAAAATTGGAAATATGACTTTCTATGGCCAAACTTCCTTGTTTAAGTTATATTTTAGATTATTATTAGGTTAAATTAGATATTAAGGGATTTATTCTAGAATTAAATTTTATTAGATAAGTTAACACGTTAGCCACTTATTTCATGATTTTAGAATTAGAATCTTAGAATTGACTTATGGTTTTCGTGCACGATTCGTGGTACAATGTGCGATATGGGTTGATAGCTTCTAGGTCGGCATTCCTCTCATCCTCGACTTGTAACTATGGTTTGTTCAAGGGTTCAGGCAAGTACAGTATTGCATTATGTTTTAGTACATTATAACACTTTCTTTATTGTTTCTTTGTTTGATATTTCGTTGAGACATTGTTTGATATTCCATTGAAATGTTGTTTGATATTCTGTTTGAGACACGATGGTGGCACGGTAAGCTTATTGCATCCTTCTTATCGTATCATTGACCGTTATTGATTGTTAGTGAGTCGGGAGGAGAAATACTCGGTAGGTGCGTGAACAAACCCCAATGAATGTTAATGTGGATAGCTAAGTCATACACTTCACGTATGGGTTAGCCGTATCAAAAATGTGGATAGCCATCATATGATGTGCCGTATTAGCCCATTCGTTCACGTATCAAAAGGTATTTCACACACACATGGTTGTTTCCATTGCTCTTGATCGTAGTTCAGTTCTTTATCTTCATGTTTCTTTTCCATTAGCTTGCTCGTTCATGATTATTGCTTTCCATGTCCAGTTCATATCTTGCTAGTTCTTTGTATGTTCTTTACCGTTACTGTTTCTCATTGATTCTAACTTATTTTGTGCTAACAACATTAAATGCAATATGGTTGTACATTGCTCCTTTTCTTACTGGATCGTTGATATAGGTGAGGATGACGAGTACCTCTACACTTCTTATTATGGACCATCTGAGCGTAGTGCTGACGATGTTAGTACCGTGACTCAAGAGCCATGATCGATCTCTAGAGGGATCTGGATTTACCTTTTATTATGCTTTAGTTTTCTTTTCATAGTTAGACCGAATTTGTTCCCAGATAGACCATATTATTATTCTGGATTTTAGTCTCTTTGTTATTGGATTTGGATATTATTTTCGTTATCTATCATTCTCTTATTTCCTTGGTTTGTGTTATTGCTGAGTATGAATTGTATCTGTGTTCTCTTGTATCTGTGGAGGATTTTATTGTGTGTACTAGACAGTGTTCTACTACCGAGACCGCGACATAATCGTAATCGGTTATCCGGGAGCGGGTCGTGACAATAGTTGATAGCTATATTCTGGGGAAACGTAGATAGTTACATAACCCATTTTTAGGTATCCTTGGAAACTAGCACTTTAAATTAGGTTAGCTAGTTGAGGGTAGAAAATGTAGCCGAAGAAGATCTTGGGTAAGCAAGTTAGTAATAAGTCTTAAGGGAGTTATAGATTATAGAACTTGTGATTTATTCGAGAGAAATATGATAGAACCGTTAGTGGTATTTACTAGTGCCTAGGCATCGGACTTCAACAAATGAAGGAATATAGCAATTTTGTAGAATGACCAATTTTATAAGTAAGGACATGAGGTACATAGAAAAGATAGAGAAAGCCGTAAGTAGGGTTGGTAAGAAAAAATATAGGATTTGATAAGGTTCTCCCACAAAGGAAGTGAATTTGGAACTACAATTCAGGATACTATGGGGATATAAAGATCAATGTGAAGGAACACTCAAAAGGATCAATTTTTGAAAATTAGCTGAAGGACACTGAGCAAGTTAGCTGGATAATGGTTGAAGTGAAAGATCAATTGAGTTTTGAAATTTTGAGGATTTGATTAATTGGTTATGGATTTGAAATTCTCGAAATCATAGATTGATTCAGCAAAAAATTTGAAGATTTGCTAAATTTGACATTCATCGACAATTATGATTATAGTCAGAATTGGAAGGTTGGTTTAATGTTGGAATTTGAAATAAATCGGTATTAACAGATAAACTCCATATGATAAAAAGTTAAATTTAGTCAATTTTAGTTAGATTCCTTTTCATTCAGGATAGAGTTAGTTATGATATTGGAGTTTTACTGAGGTTTAAATACAGCTTACTACATTGTGTCCACAATATAGGCTGGACGTGTCCGACTCGTATCCAGTAATCTTGGAGCGGGTCGTGACACTCATATTTGTTATCGAATTTGTTTCCGACATCTACTTGATACCTTGGGATGTTATATTCGATTTACATTTGAGGATTGTTGTTTAGACTTGTTAGACTTGGTCTTGGATTTCTTTTATATCATCTCGTGCCATAACGTCATACTTTTAGATATTATGTTTGAGTATTGCCATTTGCTATATATATCATTGTTCTCCTTATGGAGTTTGTTTATATTGTGTGGTATTGTTAGTTATACATGTTGATGACCTAGATAGCGTTCTACCGTTGATGCTGCGACATAGGTTGGACATACCCACGTACTCCTGTCCGATCACCGGGTTTGGGTCGTGACACGGCCTTATCTATGAAGGATTTGGGTCGTGACATGGCCTTATCTATGAAGGATTTGTGTAGTGCCCCGTTCCTCGCGGTCCACTATGTAATACCTACGGCTTGCTGACTCAGTCTTGAACTGAGTATTGGGAAAACCTTTGCCGGTATCGATTGATCACGGATGAAATGCAATGAACCTTTCCAATTAATAGATCGGCTTCTATTGAAATGAATCCAAGAGTTTTGTTGGATGTTTTCTTTCGCTGCTTGGTTTTGGTAAATGCGTTTTCGTGTTGGTTTTCGATGATTGGTTTTCATTGTTCGCTTTCATCGTATTGCGCATTCATTCCGAATCTTGAGAGAAAGAGACCGAAGTATGCTAATCAAATGTTGGTGCCAATGTAGGACGCGTGAACGGCGCGTGAAGTCCCTCCTTCTCTCGAACAAGATTCATTTTGGTAAGTTGCTTTAACCGGGCGAACACTTATCTCCACGTCCTAATAAAAATGATCTCTAGTCTACTATGTTGCCTCGTCCCTCTGATCAACGATACCACAATAACAAAAGATAAGAAAAGATGAATGAATTGAATCGAATGCTTGATCATGTGCGGCTAAACATCTGTTTTATATAAATGATCATCTACTCTGTTGCTAGTATGCTATAAAATGTAGACATGGACAGACAACTTGTACTTGTTGAGATGAATAAGAAGGTACGAAATGAACGTGTCACATATTTGTTAAGACGTGAAATGAACGCGTCATGACCCGTATACAAATCTGTTATATCTGATAGAAAGGATAGAGAATGCATTGGTCTCGGACAACTTGTATACAAGGTATCGTCTCTCGGGTGGATTATTGGGCCGCCTCGAACCACCCGGCCTAGGAGAGATTAGGGCACCCTGAGGTAAAAGAGACCTCACGATCAGGGGGGTGTTGAGTCCTTAGCGACGAGCTGAACCCAAGAGTCACAGCGACTAATCACGAGAAATGACCCCGTCGACCATCATGTAGATAGGCCACAAGCATGACCCAAATGATGAACTTCAATATCTGCAAGAATGAAACATAAGTTATTTGTTATGCAAATTGTGATAACATGTCTTGTGCAGGGATGGCTATCGGCGATGCGTAAGATTATGCAAATTATTTCTATTGTTTATGCTTCTTATGAATTGTTAAAAAGAACCTAGACAAGTAGAAAGATCACTATTAAAATGTTAGCTTCACATGTTGACTTAGTGCAGATATTTACGAGTTTGGCCAAAAGCCATTCGCCAGTACATGATGTGTGCTAACCCACGTTGTGGGCGTCCTTTTCAAAAAGCAAGGAGACAGAGGATTTCAAGTGAGGCACTAAAGCTCATCCAGCCCAGTAGAGCTTGTGGATCGCCTCGTAGCTATTTTCTATTTCCAGTCAAGTTGTAAGCTTTTCCTTTGAAGGTGTTTTTACATTTTGAGCATGTAATAAAAGGATATGATGTATGGGCATTGTGGCTATTTTGAAAAGAGTTTCAAAGAGAGAGATATATAAGAAAAACTATGGCATTTTGAGTCGCAAGTAATTTGTAATCCTATCAAGTATCAATAAAAGAAGTATTTCCTTTTCGAATCCCTGTGTCCAATATTTGGTTTTTTGCAATTAAATATGCTGTGTGCATGTGTTTTACTTTGTCTAGTTGTATTGTGCAGGTACTGGCCTTGTGCAATCGCAACTTAGGCTTGCACGACATCACGCCTTAGCGAGGACGAACGATCCCGTAGGGGTCAAAGCGAGGACGAACGACCCTAGCGGGATCGAGGCACGACAAAGTGGTATTAGAGCACGGCTTTACGTCCTTGGCCTCTTGCAAATATCGTTCTCGAAAAAGTATATAAAGTGTTTTTATGACTTTCAAAGGTCCCGATTTTGAGTTATAAAAACCAATGTCCCATACAATAAGTTCATAATATTTTATGCGACTGACAGAAGTTACACTATTTTGTAGAAAAATGACAAAAGGAGGTAGTCAGAACCCTCCTAGAGTATCGAGCTCGACTGACCCGGTAGAACGAATTATGGCCATGTTGGAGATCCAACGCCAAGAAGCTGAGGAACATAGCCTGGCGCAACAGGCCCAAATGGAAACCCTGCAGAGGCAGATGGATGCCTTGGCCCAATCGTAACTTCGCTAGCGGGCAATTGAAATACCACCGCAGCGAACAATCCGACTGGCACACCCGAGATTGAGCCCGTGGATGGTGATGAACCCCAGCAGGCACACATGCACTCTTCCTTTAGGCCAAAGGACTTCTTGGATGCGAAACATCCGAAATTTGAGGGCAGGACATCAACAGATGAGGTGATGGACTGGATCGATAAAATGGAAGGTCTGTTCGCATTCATAGGAGTTCAGAGTAGCAGGAAAGTAGTTTGTGCCGCTTTGCAACTAAGATTGCAAGCAAAAGATTTATGGAAAGCGAAAAAGCCGACACTGCGAGGAGTGGAAAGATTTCTTGGGCTTCGTTCAAGAATGCATTTCTGGAGCAATACCTGCCTCTCGCCATCAGTCAAAAGATGGAGAATGAATTCAAGTCGCTAAAGCAAGGGAGTATGTCCGTGTAGGAATATGAATCTGAATTTGCCAAACTGGCAACATTTGCTAGTGTAATGATACCAACTAAGAACATTCGCATGAACCGGTTCATTCAAGGCCTGAACGATAGCATTCAGGAGAGTGTTCTGAATCGGGAGTGTGATTCATATAGCAAGGCCTTCGAGGCGGCAGTACAGGTAGAGCAATTTAAGCTGAAGAGTACACCAGTAAAAGCTCAGACTGGGCGCAATCATTCTGGAAAGAGGTACTTTGATGGTGAAAGAAAGGCCGATAGGGAACCTCGAAATGAAACGGTGTGTACCTACTGCGGTCGAAGAGGGCATATTAAAGATGACTGTCGCTATACGAAGGGAGTAGAATGCGGGCACTATGGCATACGCGGGCACACTAAAGAGAAGTGTCGTTCCGCTAACAAGGCTTGCTTCAGTTGAGGTCAACAGGGCCACGTTCTTAGGAACTGTCCGAAAAGAAATCGTAACGATGCTCTAGAGCGTGGGCCGTTGAGGGACCCACCACCAAACAGAGACAACCCGCACAATCAGCAGCTGGAAAATGCTTGTGTTTTCAACCTGTCCACCTTACTCGATCCAGAACGCAATAATAACAGAGGTGAGCTTATTTCTTAAGTTTTAAGGTCAAAACTTTTTTTCGGTGGGTTATTATGTAGTGCCCCGCTCCTCGCAGTCCACTATGTAATACCTCCGACTTGCTGACTTAGTCTTGAACTAAGTATTTGGGGAAAACCTTTGCCGGTATCGATTGATCACGGATGAAATGCAATGAACCTTTCCAATTAATGGATCGGCTTCTATTGAAATGAATCCAAATGTTTTGTTGGATGTTTTCTTTCGCTGTTTGGTTTTGATGAATGCATTTTCGTATTGGTTTTCGATAATTAGTTTTCATTGTTCGCTTTCATCGCATTGCGTATTCATTCCGAATCTTGAGAGGAAGAGACCGAAGTATGCTAATCAAATGTTGGTGCCAATGTAGTACGCATGAACGGTGCGTGGACGGTGCGTAAAGTCCCTCCTTCTCTCGAACAAGATTCATTTTGGTGAGTTGCTTTAACCGGGCGAACACTTATCTCCACGGCCTAATAAAAATGATCTTTAGTCCACTCTGTTGCCTTGTCCCTCTGATCAACGATACCACAATAACAAAAGATAAGAGAAGATGAATGAATTGAATTGAATGCTTGATCATGTGCTGCTAAACATATATTTTATATAAATGATCATCTGCTCTGTTGCTAGTATGCTATAAAATGTAGACATGGATAGACAACTTGTACTTGTTAAGATGAATAAGAAGGCACGAAATGAACATGTCACATATCTGTTAAGACGTGAAATGAACGCGTCATGACCCGTATACAAAGCTATTACATCTGATAGAAAGGATAGAGAATGCATTGGTCTCGGACAACTTGTATACAAGGTATCATCTCTCGGGTGGATTCTTGGGGCACCTCGAACCACCCGGCCTTGGAGAGATTAGGGCACCTTGAGATAAAAGAGACCTCACGATCAGGGGGTGTTGAGTCCTTAGCGACGAGCTGAACCCAAGAGTTACAGCGGCTAATCATGGGAAATGACCCCGTGGACCATCATGTAGATAAGCCACATGCATGACACAAATGATGAATTTCAATATCTTCAAGAATGAAACATAAGTTATTTGTTATGCAAATTGTGCTAACATGTCTTGTGCAGGGATGACTGTCGGTGATGGGTAAGATTATGCAAATGATTTCTATTGTTTATGCTTCTTATAAATTGTTAAAAATAACCTAGACAAGTAGAAAGATCACTAGTAAAATGTTAGCTTCACATGTTGACTTAGTGCAGATATTTGCGAGTTCGGTCGAAAGCCGCTCGCCAGTACATGATGTGTGCTGACCCACATTGTGGGCATCCTTTTCAGAAAGCAAGGAGACAGAGGGATTTCAAGTGAGGCACTGAAGCTCGTCTAGCCCAGTAGAGCTTGTGGATTGCCTCGTAGCTATTTTCTATTTCCAGTCAAATTGCAAGCTTTTCCTTTGAAGGTGTTTTTACATTTCAAGCATGTAATAAAAGGATATGATGTATGGGCATTGTGGTTATTTTGAAAAGAGTTTCAAAGAGAGAGATATGTAAGAAAAACTATGACATTTTGAGTCGCAAGCTTTGTACTTTGTAATCCTATCAAGTATCAATAAAAGAAGCATTTCCATTTCGAATCTTTGTGCCCAATATTTGGTTTTCTGCAATTAAATATGATGTGTGCATGTGTTTTGCTTTGTCTAGTTGTATTGTGCAGGTACTGGCCTTGTGCAAGCACAACTTAGTCTTGCATGGCATCATGCCTTAGCGAGGACGAACGATCCCGCAGGTATCAAAGCAAAGACGAACGACCCTAGCGGGATCGGGGCTTGAAAATTTGGGCACACCAAAGACTATTCTTGGGATGAAGATCAACCAAGAGAGTCCAAGCTGCTTTACTTGTCCCAAAAGAAGTATATTCACTAGGTACTTCAACATTTCAGGATGGACGGGTCAGAAAAGTGAGCAACTCCCTTGCAACTCACTTTAAGCTTACTACGGAGTAGGGCCTATCTACCAAGGACAAAAAAAAATTAATGAGTTCTGTATGCTTTAGCAGTAGGGAGTCTTATGAAAACCATACTGTGTATGAAGCCAATTATTGCTCACGCAGTTGGCATAGTTTGCAGGTATCTTTCTATTCTAGGAAGGGTACATTAGAGTGTGCTCAAGTAGATTCTGCGAAACCTTTAGGGCATTACTGAAGCTTTCTTTTGGTGGTGACTTGCCAAAACTGGTCGGATATACTGACGCTGATATGGTTAGAGATAAAGACTAAGGAGATCGACTTCAGGCTATGATGTTTTCTGGTGGAGTGGTTTTGTGGCAGTAGCAGTTATAAAAGTGTGTTGCCTTGTCTATGATGTGGTAAAGTTCATTGCGGCGACGATGGTTTGTAAGGAGTTACTATTATTAAAGAAATTTCTACAAAAACTAGGGCTTATGCAAGAGTAGTACATTTTGCTTTGGGACAACCAGATTGCAAACCATATTGGAAAGAACCCGATATTTCATAGTCGGTCTAAACATATTGAAACTCAGTATCATTGTATACGAGATGTGGTTTAGAAGAAGGACGTGACGCTTGAGAAGGTTCACATGGGGCGAATTTGCTCACGAAAGTTCTATCGAACAAAAAGTTTGAGTATTGCAGGAAGATCGTCGGTATGACGAGCTCCTCCACCTAGTTGGGAAGAAGAAGATGTGTTGGAGTTGGGTGGGATTTCCAACCTATTTGGATAATACTCCAGAGTACGACGAGCGTTATCCGTGTGCCGAAGAATCTTGGGAAGTCACGACCTTTACCCGATGTAAGGGCACAAGTACGAAATAATGCCCAGCCTAAGCCGTAGCATCGGAGGTAGAACGCTGTCTAGGTCTACTATGCAAACTAACACAACTCATGAATAAATATCATAACCTGTCGAGGATATCTCTACTCCAAAAGGAGGACAAATAATGATAATATTTATACTCAATCACAATGACTATAAGGAAGATATATGGCATGACAAAGATATAAAGACATGATATGAAAATATCCAGAAAAAGTCTAACATAAACATAATACAAGTCCCAAATCCAGAGTCTAAGAGTCAATTATCTCAAATAACATAAGTCTCAAAATAATAACATGCCAAGAGTCAAGAGCTAGAGACAAATCCAGTACAAAATCTAGCCTAACTTAGTCGCTACTAGAGCCTCCTCAGCTGGAGTTAAGCCCTCCTGGATCAGTGTCTCCCGGTCTACTCCTACTACATCCTATGGGTCGTAATATGTAGGGCACTCATCATATAAATCATCTAGGAAAATACATATCCAGTCAGGATTGGAGCAAAGTACACATTTAATAACAGTTCCAGTAAATGATAAAGACTATATAACTGTAAATAATATACAAGTAGGAACATCATGTACAATAGTCAGGAAATATCTATCTACGTGAGTGAGCACTGGTTTTAACATGTGATCGACTTAGGAACTTGCACATGAATTTATGGCTTGGTTAATCATATGTGCGGTGTATGATTAACACTCACGGGGAACAAAACATGTACAGGGAGGGTATGATCACATATCTACACTACTACTCCCTGCCCCCGACTGGTACAGTAGAATCCAACCATGGTACATTACGATACTTGATTCTTTGAGAAGGTCGCGAGCCTTTGCAGGAATCGGTGTCTATATAATGCACAAGAATAAAAACATAGCTTGCACAGGGTATACCAAGACATACAAGGAATAACATCTCATGACGGGATCCATGAAATACCAATCCGTGTAACCAACGTGTCAAGAGATCAAGGATATCTATATTAAATATAAGAAACATAGAAGTTATCATAAACGGGAAATTATCATAGAATGTATGCCTGAGATCCGGTGTAAAGTATCAACAGTATCTGAAACAGTGCCTCGAAGACCTAAATATGGAATATCAATGTCAATTGGTATTTTGGAATCATAAACATGCTATCTAGCTCAATACTAGGTCTCCAAGTCATTTTTAAGTCAAACTAGGTCAATTGGGTCAATATCGTGCTAACTTGGTCAAACTAGGTCATTCTTAGGGTTTCAGGTCCATACCTTGCTATATCAAGGTAGTCTATACTAGGTCAATACCCTATGCATCTACCTATATGGCATACCCGTAGGCTCTATGATCCAATACCTTAGCCAATTTATCCAATTACCTATGTATCATACCTATACCTTAACACAGAGGCAAAACAATTACCTCAACCTTACCCAATACCCAATACCCAATAAATTACCTATCCTATCCTACATATCCTATACCAAGTCTAAACATTACCTACTACCAATATTCCTTAGGTAATTTCCATTAACTATATGCCCAAGCTAGCCTAACATTTCCTACACATGTTCCTTACATCACCCTGTTATTACTTTTACCTGGACACACCTATATGGATACCTATACAACACTCAATCATATACACCACAACTCTCATGCCCTTTACATAGCCTACAGTTACCTACTTGTTGCACCTCCTACATGCTACTGCTAAGCATTTGCTACTACTGTTGTCCAAGACAATACAACAATGATGCTGCTCCCTGCTCTTCCTAAAGCCTAAGCTAATGCTTAGCAGGGCAGACAATGATGTTGCTTGATGCTGCACTAGGAAATCCAACTGCTGTGCTACCACATCTCCACATAGGAAATGCCCTGCTGCCTCTGATTATGCTACTGATGCTGCTTCAAATACCTCTCTCCCTCAATTGCTTACTAACTTCCTATTCACTGTTGTACACAATCGTATAGCAAGCCTACTGCAGGCTACTACTTCTCTCTTGTATTCCTGTGCACACACAGGAAACCCTCTTGTTGTCCTCGCTGTAGTGGGCAGCAATTGCAACCTGTGTGCAAATCTTGGCCTCTCCTTATTTACTTATCATCCAATAAAGCTATATATGCATATATGCCTAAGTTTCTAACCATTTAATCTATTTCTCCTAACTACACATATGCATAACCCTATCACAACCCTATACACATAATCATCTACACTATGTGAACACCTCTCTCTAACTGAACTCCCTACCCTCTTTGACACACACACACTCACGACTATCACACATACTCACAATCCTACACACACACACACACACACACACATATATATTTGTTATATATTATAGTATGTGTGTGTGCATATATAAGATTGTGAGTATGTGTGATAGTTGTGAGTGTGTGTGATATATATATATATCACACATACTCACAATCTTATATATGCACACACACAGACTATAATATATATATATATATATATCATATATATGTATGTATGTATGTATGTATGTATGTATGTATGTATGTATGTATGTATGTGTGTGTGTGTGTGTGTGTGTGTGTGTGTAAAAAAAAGACACATGCACACATGTCTAATGAAAATATATATATAAAAAAAAATAAAAAAATAAATAAATAAATAAATATATATATATATATATATATATATATATATATATATATATATATATATATATATATATATATATATATATATATATATAAGTGCATATACACATGTGTATCCACAAGACACACACACATATGCACAAACACCAACACTTGGTGTGCACCACCCCTGTATCGCACTAATCTACGATACGCTTGTGATACTGCCAAGATACCTATACCAAACCTTGTCGAAATCCTACCAAATCACATGAGCAAGTCTAAAATACATATATGAACATAATTAGAGCATAATATGGCTAGTTTCAAATGTCATGTGCAATTGGACATGTGCCACAGGTGTCGAAGGAAAAAAAACACTCAAAATGACTATGTGTCCTACTGTATCATGATACGGCCTACTCGTATCCAATTGTGGATACAGATCTAGACACACACAAGCAATTCTAATATTAATAGATCTAAATAACCAAATGACAAACACTTGGTGCACCAATCTCGGAATTCTCCCAACATTGGCACAAAACCCAATATAACTTTCACATAGAGAGTCATTAGCGCCTAGATCTTCTTATGGGTATTCCTAGTTAATGGATGAATTCCTAAGTGTCAAATAGAACAATTAGAGTCTAATTAGAGAGGAAAATAAGATATATACCTATTGGGAGATGGATTCCCAATGAAAAGCCAATAGAACACGATATGGACACGAAGCTCCTAGCAATTGGACTCCTCTTCTAGTGCTCCTAGTCTTCAACCTCCTAGGTCCCTTCAAGTGTTGAAAATAAAGAGTAATGGAGAGAAATTGAGTGGAATTTGAGAGAAATTGGTGGAGGGATGTCTCAAATTGGAGAAGAACACCAAAATGAGAAACATGGACACAATGACATGAAATGAAGGAATGAGAGTCTTTCTCTAGTAGTGGTCGGCCATATAGGGCTCTACCATGACAATCCAAAATGTCTAAATTGTCCTCTAAAGCTTGTCATGTCTAATTAATGCATGGAAGGCTCTAAACCTATTTTGGTAAATAGTCTAATCCTAATTTTATTAAATGGCATGACTAAATGGGTCTAATTGGGCCTAGTCCAATGAGTTGGTCAATGAATCATGTCATGCTCATTGTTGGGCTCTAATCTAGTGTCTAGTCTAATTGGTTCACTAACCCAAGTCTAACAAATAGACTAGCCACAAACCATAATAACCAACAATATATAATTAAATAATTATGCATAATATTATATAATATAAAATAAAAAAATTATCTACATGGAAAAGTGGTAATGACAAGTCTACCCCCCTTAAAATAATTTTGTCCTCGAAATTAAAGGACGAAACTATCACAGGAAGACAATCAGAACAAAAGAAGATCAATACCTCAAGGCTCGAAGTGATAAGGGTACTGCTCTCGCATGTCGTCCTCCCTCTCCCAGGTAGACTCACCCGGAGAGTGATGCCTCAATGCGACACAAACCAAGGGAATGACCTAGTTCCGAATCACCTTCTCCTGACGATCCAAAATCTCAACTGGCTGCTCTAGATAGCTGAGAGTCGGGTCCACCTCGATCTCGGAGTGGTCCAAAATGTGACTAGGATCCGCCACGTACCGTCTCAGCTGCAACACGTGATAACATGTTATGAATTCCCTCTAATGCAGGCGGTAAGTCTAGTCAGTAGGCCACTGCACCGACCCTCTCAAGGATACAAAAAGGTCCGATGAATCGTGGACTAAGCTTCCCGCCTCCACCAAGTGAATCGTGCCCCGTGTCGAAGAAATCCTCAAGAATACTAGATCGCCAACCTATCAAAAAACAAAGCCTTAAGACTTAATCTATAACAAACAACCATAATCAATCATAAACACCAAACAATACTACAGACTCCAAAGGTCTCTGGTGGCTATCGGTCCAATGTCACTGTCTGTCATGTGCCACCCGAAGTCTATCTCTAATCAGCTTGACCTTCGCCGCTACATCCACAACCATCTCTGGCCCTAGTAAAGCTCTCTCACCAATATTGTCCCAAGACAAGGGAGTACGACACCTCCGACCATATATAACCTTAAATGGTGACATCTCTATACTGGACTCGTAGTTGTTGTCGTAGGCAAATTCTACCAAATAGAGATGGTCCTCCCAAGATTCCTCAAAATCTAGCACACAGGTACGAAGCATATCCTCGAGAGTCTGAATAGTCCTCTCCGACTGCCCATCCGTCTGAAGGTGATATGCGGTATTAAACTTGAGCTGAGTGCCCAAGCTAGCTTGCAAACTCTACCATAATTGAGAAGTGAAACGACTATCCCGATCTAATACTATGCTCACAGGAACCCCTTGCAACCTGACGATCTGCCTCACATATATCTCTGCCATCTTCACCGTATACAAACCCACCTTGAAAGACAAAAAGTGGGCCAATTTAATTTGGTCAACCTATCAATGATGACAAAAATTGCATCTTTTCCTCATGGAGATCATGGAAGTCCAGACACAAAATTCATAGAAATGTGTTCCCACTTCCACTCTAGAATGGGTAATGGCTATAGCAGGCCTCCTGGCCTCTTCCTCTCCACTTTTACCTGCTGGCACACTAAGCATCTGGATACAAACTGTGCCACCTCCCGCTTCATGCCATACCACCACATGTCCTCTCTCAGATCCCTATACATGTTGTTGGCACCAGGATGCATAGAGTACTGAGAGCGATGCATTTCCTGAAGAATCTCCTTACATAGCTCCCCACTAGGCACACACAAACTGGTACCGTGTCTCAACGAACCATCCTCGGCAATAGAGAAGTCATCCAACAATCCTGCTTCAACCTGCTCTCTGATGCTCCTCGGAGTCACATCATCAAATTGTGTTGATTTAATCTTGTCCTTCATCTCTGACAGAATCTGCAAACCCCATATCTGTATCTCTATTCTCGGAACCACTACCTCGATACCCAATCTCTCCAGATCTGCCATCAAGTGACGATCTAATGTCAAGTACATAGCTACCGGATACCTTTCCAAGGCATCGACAACTACGTTGGCCTTCCCTGGTGATACTGCAAGGAAATATCGAAGTCCTTCATCAGCTCCAACCACCATCTCTACCTCATATTCTGCTCTTTCTGGATAAACATGTACTTTAAGCTCTTGTGGTCTATAAAGATCTCTGCTCTCTCTTCGTATAAATAGTGTTTCTATACCTTCACAGCAAAGATGATGACCGCCAAATCCAAATCATGAGTCAGGTAGTTCTTCTCATGAGGACATAACTGTCTGGATGAATAGGCAATCACCTTCCCATGATGCTGAAGAACACAATCCAAACCCTTCCCAGAAGCATCACTATAGACAGTGAATCCACCTGACCCTGATGGCAACGTCAAAATAGGAGCCGACGTCAACCTCTTCTTCAGCTCCTCAAAGTCAGCCTGGTACTCCTCAGACCAAACAAACTCCACGTCCTTTCTGGCGAGTCGGGTCCTCAGCTCAGCAATCCTGGAAAAGTCCTGTACGAAATTTTGGAAATAGCCTGCCAGACCAAAGAAACTCTGAATCTCTGCAACTGAGCTTAGGGTAGTCCAGGACTCCACTGCTGTGATCTTCTTCGGATCAACTGAAATCTTATCTCCAGACACGACATGCCGCAGGAACTCTACTCTTTTCATGAAGAACTCATACTTCAACAACTTTCCATACACCTGATCCTTCATGAGAGTCTCCAGTATAATCCTCAGATGCTCCTTATGCTCCTCTGGCATCTTCAAATAGATGAGAATATCATCAATAAACACCACCATAAACTTGTCAAGGTATTAGTGAAATACCTTATTCATCAAGTTCATGAACACTGCCGGGACATTAGTCAACCCAAACGGTATCACTGTGAACTCATACTAGCTATAACGAGTCCGAAAAACAGTCTTTGAAATATCTTACTTCTTCACCTTCACCTGATGGTACCCTGACCTTAGATCTGTCTTCGAAAATATCTTCGTGCCACTCAACTGATCAAATAGATCATCAATCCTCGACAATGGGTATTTGTTCTTGATAGTGAGGTTGTTTAATGCCCTGTAATCGATGCACATGTGCACCGATCTATCCTTCTTCGGTACAAACAATACCCAAGCCCCAAGGTAAAGAACTATATCTGATGAACCCCTTATTCTGCAACTCATCCACCTGCTTCTTCAACTCAGCCAACTCACTGTTGTTCCCCTATAGACATGCTGCAAAATAGGCTATGCACTTGGCACCAAGTCTATAGAGAACACAACATCCATGTCCGGTGGCAATTACGACAACTCATCTGGAAATACATCCGTAAACTGTGCTATCAATGGATGAGGCAACTCCTTCTCTTCCACTAAAGCTCCGCAGATAGCACAAAACTCAAACTCTGGCTTTCCTAGTGGGATGAACATAACTCTACCTCCTCTATAATCTATGCTAGCAAAGTACATACTCAACCAATCCATTCTGAGTACAATGTTATAGCTCGAAAGTAGCATTACGAGTAAACACGTACTCAATTTTCGGCCTCCCAAAGAAACACTCCGTCCCATGCAAACATCACCGACCAGGATAATGCCTCCCCTGGTCATGATCTTGTAAGTCCGACCCAAAGATTCAGCAGGAATATGATGTTTGAGAGCAAATAAAACATATAAAACTATAAAAACACCACTATCAAACAATGCCGAAGCTGGAATGGAATCAAGAAGAACAGAACCTGCAATAACATCACCAATGGGCTCGACCTCCTCGTCCGTCAGAGCAAATGCGTTGCCCTGAGCACCCCTCTGTTGTTGGTGCTAAGAAAACCGCTACTGCTGGGTCTGGAGTGGTGGTCCCCTCGGCAGTATCGCCGGTGCTCTCTGAGCTACACCTGCTCCCTGAGCTTCACGGCAAGGGCTCGAAGGAAATTTCTTCATATGATGTTCCTCGACATCGCAATATAGGCACACTCCCAGCCGCTTCCTGCAAACTTCCCAGGTGTGGCCGGGCTTCTTTCAGTAGTGGTAAGAAGGAGCATGTTGCACCATTCTTTGTTGCTATTGTGGCACCTGCTGGACTGGTGTCCTAGCCGGAGTCTGAAACTGCTTCTACGGCGACTAGAATGATCGATGCTGAAGCTTGGGACACTTAGTAGGCCTCGCGCTGCTACTAGCCCCCGTAAAGAAGTTGCGATCTCTCTTGGGCTTCAAGCCCAACTCCCGCTCTACCTTGCGTTCCTCCGCTAGGATCTCCACATAAGTCTTATAGAGAGAAGGAGTAAGGATCTTTACTTCCCAGTTAGCGACTATTCCTGATCTCCGAATCTCGTACCATATACTCCGCGTAACGGCTCAGCCAGCCGAACTCTGCGACGTACTCCTCAACTGACATACCTCCCTGCTGGAGGTCCTAAAACTGTCTGGCCAGGTCCAATCTGTCAGTAGGAGAGAAGAACTTCTTGAATAGGTTCCATAATACCTCCCAGGTCTGACCATCACTAGCAAGAAATGGATCATTCCAGAACCTGGTGCGAGCAATATCCAGCAACTGAAGCCCTACTGCTTCAACCTTTAAGTCCTCAGCAAGACGGGACACCCTCATAAGTCACTTGATATCCTCGAGCCGGTCATCTGCATAAATGATGCCCTCTATCCCCCTGAAGTCTCGAGGTCCCAACTTCTTAAAATCTTGGATGTTACACGGCCTAAGCTGGGCAACCTACTGTTGGGCTGGAGCTCCCCGCTCTACTACAGCTAGAGCGAGCTGATAGGCGCTCTCCGTGCCCTATCGTATCATGTCCGTCTACCTCTGGTGCGCCTCAGACTGAGCCCTCTATGCCTCTAGCATCTCCTTGAATAGGGCAAACATCTGTGACGTGTCAGTAGGTACTAGAGGTGGAGGAGGAAGATCCACTTGAACAGTCCACTGCGCTAGAGGAGCAGAAAAACCTACAACAACCTCCGGAACGGTCCTCTGCACAGGAGGAGGAGCACCCCAAAAGGCAGATGAAACTCCAATCCCCAGAGAAGTGACTGTAGCAGGCCCACGGGATGTCGCATATCTCTCAAAAGCTGTAGGTCCCGAACGTGCAATCTCGTCTTAGGCGGTATCCTGAAGATGGAT
The DNA here is from genome assembly GCA_029216955.1 of Iris pallida. Lineage (NCBI taxonomy): Eukaryota > Viridiplantae > Streptophyta > Magnoliopsida > Asparagales > Iridaceae > Iris > Iris pallida. Next base: position 19,555,374 of record JANAVB010034420.1, read on the forward strand.
CGAAAGAAAGAAGTCAATATGGCACAAGATAGAATATATTCAAAGAAGGACAGTTATAGTTCAAAGAATCAAATATCAAAGAAAGGACAGTTTCATTGAAACAATAGATTAGAATTTTTTCCTAATTATGATTGAGTATCCCTTAGCCTATAGCCTATAACCTATATCATATAGCTGGCTCATAATAGCACTATAAGTCGAGTACCACTACGACATCGCACTACTTGCGACCTCTAGGATCTGCATGGGCCACCACTAAAAATGTGTCACGACCCGCACCCGATAAAAGGGCACAAGTACGAGACGATGCCCAGCCTACGTCGCAGCATCGACGGTAAAATGCTGTCTAGGTCTACTATGCTAGCTAGCACAACTCATGAATAAATATCATAACCTGTCGAAGATATGTCAACACCAAAAGGAGGACAAATAATAATAATATTCATACTCAATCACAATGACTGTAAGAAAGATATATCGCACGATAAAGATATAAAGACATGATATAAAAATATCCAGGAGAAGTCTAACATAAATATAATACAAGTCCCAAATCTAGATTCTAAAAGACAACTATCTCAAATAACATAAGTCTCAAAAAAAATAACATGCCAAAAGTCAAGAGCTGGAGACAAATCCAGCACAAAATATAGTCTAAGTGAGTCGCTACTAGAGCCTCCTCAGTTGGAGCTAAGCCCTCCTAGATCAGTGTCTCCCGGTCTACTCCTACTACATCATATGGGTCGTAGTAGGTAGGACACTTATCATCTAAATCATCTGAAAAATATATCGAGTCAGCACACCTCTAATAACAGTTCCAGTAAATGATAAAGACTATGTAACAGTAAATAGAGAGAATATACAAGATAAAGTAATAGGTACATGAATGTAACAAGGCATGGAAGAACTGTAAATAATATAAGAGCAGGAACAACATTACAATAGTCAGAAAATATCTATCTACATGAGTGAGCACTAGTTTCAACATGTGATCAGCTTAGGAACTTGCACAGGAATTTATGGTCTGGTTGATCATGGTACGGTATATGATTAACACTCACAGGGAACATGATATGCACAGGGAGGATGGTCATATATCTATATTACTACTCCCTGCCCCTGACTGGTACAGTGGAATCCAACCATAGTACGTTATAACACGGGATTCTCTGAGAAGGTCGTGAGCATTCGCAGGAATCAGTATCTATACAATGCATAAGAACAACAACAGGGCTTGCACAAGGTATACCAAGTCGTAAAAGGAATAACATCTCATGACGTGATCCAGGAAATACCAATCTGTGTAACCAACGTGTCAAGAGATCAAGGATATCTACACTAAATACAGAAAACATAGAAGATATCATAAACATAAAATTATCAAAGAATGTACTCGCCTGAGATCCGGTGTGAAGTATCAACGGTATCCGAAACAGTGCCACGAAGTCGTAAATATGGAATATCAATGTCAATTGGTATTTTGTAATCATAAACATGCTATACTAGCTCAGTACTAGGTCTCCAAGTCATTTCTAAGTCAAACTAGGTCAACTGGGTTAATACCTTGCTAACTTGGTCAAACTAGGTCATTCCTAAGATTTTAGGTCTATACCTTGCCCTACCAAGGTATTCTAGTCTATATACTAGGTCAATACCCTATGCATCTACCTATATGGTATACCCATAGGCTCTATGATCCAATACCTTAGCCAATTTACCCAATTACCTATGTATCTTACCTATACCTTAACACAAAGGCAAATCTCTCAACCTTGCCCAATACCCAATACCCTATCACATTACCTATCCTATCCCACATATTCTATACCAAGTCTAAATATTACCTACTACCAACATTCTCTAGGTAATTCCCATTACCTATATGCCCAAGCTAGCCTAACATCTCCTACACATGTTCCTAACATCACCCTATTATTACTTTTACCTGGACACTCCTATAGGGATACCTATACAACACTCAATCACATACACCATAACTCTCATGCCCTTTATATAGCCTACTGTTACCTGCTGCTATATGCAACTTGATGCACCTTCTACATGCTACTACTAAGCATTTTCTACTACTGCTGTCCAAGATAATACAACATTGCTGCTGCTCCCCGCCTCTTCCTAAAGCCTAAGCTATTGCTTAGCAGGGCAGACAATATTGCTGCTTGCTGCTGCACTAGGAAATCCAACTGCTGTGCTACAACATCCCCCACAGAAAATGCCCTGCTGGCTCTGATTCTGCTGCTACTGCTGCTTCAAAAACTTCTCTCCCTCAATTGCTTACTCACTTCCTATTCACTGTTGTACACAATCCTATAGCAAGCCTACTACAGGCTACTACTTCCCTCTTTTATTCCTATGCACACATGAAACCCTTTTGCTGTCCTTGCTGTACAGGGCAGCAATTGCAACCTGTGTGCAAATCTTGGCCTCTCCTTATTTACCTATCAAACAATAAAGCTATATATGCATATATGCCTAAGTTTCTAACCATTTAATCTATTTCTCCTAACTACACATATGTATACCCCTATCACAACCCTATACACATAATCATCTACACTCTATGAACACCTCTCTCCAACTGAACTCCCTCCCCTCTTTAACACACACACACACACACACACACACACACACACACACACACACACACTCTCTCTCTCTCTCTCTCTCTCTCTCTCACAACTATCATACATACTTACAATCCTATATATGCACACACACACATACTATAATATAACACTCACACACACACACACACACGTTGGCAGAGCCAGCATAGGCCCAGTAGGGTCATGTGACCACACTCAAATTTTTTATTTATTACATATATATATATATATATATATATATATATATATATATATATATATATTTTATTTATATATATATATATATATATATATATATATATATATATAGTTGGAAAAAAAATTAATGTTGTTTTCCCTTGAGGGAGAAAACAATATTTATTTTTTATAAGACCCCAGCATGAAAAGGTTCATGACTAAAATGGTAGGATCCTAGTATGAATTATAATATACACCAAATCTCCTCGATCAAATGGTCAAAATTAATCATAAATGTCTTGTATGACCTGACTGGAGTGACACAAAATTTAAGGTTCTGGTTATATTGTTTTAGAATTAATGTACACTTTAATATCAATCGTATTTTAAAAATGAATATAAAAATGAGCAGCTAAAATAGGAAAACTAGAATAGACGACCAATGTTAGGTATAGAAAATTAGATTTGTGACTAATTTATACAATTTTTTTCCTCTAAATTATTATTATTATTTTAATTAAAATATTCTAATCGATTTTGACCCCGCTGTATCCAAATTCTGGCTACGTCACTGCACACACACACACACACACACACACACACACACACACACACACACACATATATATATATATATATATATATATATATATATAAAATATATATATATATATATATATTTCTATGTAAAAAAAGTATATATATAACACATATATATATACATAGATATATGTGTACATAGACACATGCACATATGCACAAACGCCAACACTTGATGAGCACCACCCCCGTATAAGGATCATCATTTGGTCCGAAGTCCATGAACGCCCGAAAAGCCAGCCCGATCCAATGGGCCAAAGCCCAATAGAGCCCGGTTATTATGGTAGCCCGACCCTGTCCATATTAGTATAGGGCCAGGCTTGGGCTATGCATCCGTCTGACCGAGCCCGGCCCGAGGCCCGCCCGATACAAGCTTGGACTATGCGTCCGTCCGAGCCCCAAGGCCAAATGATGACCCCAACTAAGAGGAATTATATGATAATCCATTGCTTTGAAGTACTATTACATGAACCAGTAACTCTGGGTTAATGACAAGTATGCTTACTAGAAGCTGACCACAACATTAATTATTATCGGATAAGGTTTGACGAGCACAAACTTAATTAGCATTTAGCTTCCTGGATTTAAAGCTCACAATCATTTGCTATCACATCTATGGATGAATTTAGTGGAAACATCCTAAAAGTACAGAGAGACAGCTGCTTCAAGCTATGATAGGATATGCAAATTATCACAGAGAACAAGAGTAAATGCTTTCCTATTTTTTTTTTGTTATGGTTCATGAGTCAATTTCTTTTCTGTCAGAAAAAGACCTTTTTTTTAATGTTGAAAGAGTAAAATATGCAAAATTTTAATTTTTATAGAGCTAGCCCGGCCCGATCCGACTTGGCCCGAAAAGCCTGACACTTATGGGGGGGCTTCGGCTTCATAAATAATAATTAAGCTCGGCCCAAAATTTCTTTAGGGCCAAAAAAATTCGGCCCATGTCCGACCCGAGCTCGTACTTTATGGACTTGGGTGGCCCGGCCCGACCCAATGCCGATCCCTACTCCTGTATCGCACTAATCTACGATACACTTGTGATACGGCCAAGATACCTATACCAAATCTTGTCTGAATCCTACCAAATCACATGAGCAAGTCTAAAATATATATATGAACATAATAAGAGCATAATATGGCTAGTGTCAAGTGTCATATGTAATTGGTCATGTGTGCCACAAGTATCGGAGGGGAAAAAAAGCCCTGAAATGACTCCGTATCCTACCGTATCATGATACGGCCTACTCGTATCCAATTGTGGACACAGACACACACAAGAAAATCTAATATAAATATATCTAAATAACCAAATAATAAACAATTTGTGCACCAATCTCGAAATTTCTCCAAAATTGGCATAAAACCTAATATAACTTTCTTATAGAGAGTCATTAGAGCCTAGATCTTTTTTCTGTGGGTATTCCTAGTCCATGGGTAAATTCCTGTCATGCTCCGATTCTGTAGAATCATTAGTCGTCCTCCGGGCGTGATGTCGTGCGAACCTAAGTTGCGATCGCACAAGGCATAGTCATAGGGTTATCCGAAACACAACATCAAGTTCGTGTACGCAGAGAAAATTGATTTACACATTTGAAACAGAAGTAAACTTTTTATTGATAATAAGACTTCATTTACATTGACTCCATTACTATCATTGTCGCGCGGGCTACAACATGACTCGATTACAAAACGAACGCTGATGAGATAGTCGTTCCATACATTACATCCCTTTTTACAAGCAAAATAATTACACTTTCCACCTGCTATCGAGGGAAGTCAAGTCGTCATCTTTTTCTTCTTTTATACTGAGTGCGGAGTCTTCAAAAGGATTCAGAAATAAGCCTTCAACACACGGACGAGGCTTCAAAAGTGTTCACGCTGCCTTGAGCTTTAAGTGGCACGCCCTTTGTGGTTCGGGGTATCTGCGTGGAGAGCGAGGATCAGTATATTACACTTTGTACTGGTGCGTGGCTATTTAAGTTCCAAGCTCTCATTTGGTTGAAGAGTTTATATGACTTTGTGTATGAATGTTTCTAACCATCCTAATGAATTTCAAACAAGCATATGACAAGCATAATGTGAAATGGAACTTACCCACGACGGACCGCGTCGCACCTTATGAAACTTACCATGTTCTTCTCTGTCATTTGTTATCCATTCATACCAAGTGCAATATTATGTGTGATTGGTCACTGACATAATAAGTTATCCTGGACGTATAGCTTTGTTAATCGGGGTCCTTACAACGTGAGTAGTTAGCTCCGCTGCAAGTCCCCGCTTAACCCGTGCTATCATCCAGCACAACTATACCCCGTTTCCTCCTAGGCCGAAACGGTCCCGTGGCCCCGGGTTGTCGCTCGAGGAAACTATCACCTTGTCGACAAGTTGTCCATGACCGTGCAAAGACATATTTTTAGTTATTAAGATATAGCCTACATTTCCTTCGAAAACTTGATCATTTTATCGTGTTCATGCCCTTGCATTTATCTTTTCATTCGCAACAAACATCATTGATTGAACTAAGAAGGGGTCGAGGAGAGAAAGGTCAGCCACTCACCTTGAGTTTACTTCAGGCGAGAGAACTTATTGGTCGCGCTAGACGTCGCCTACGCAATTACCTGAAATCGCACAAGCAACCGATTAGAACACTGTATTATTCAAGAAGTTCGATAGGAAATGTGAGTTCGAAATGCAAGCCATAAAAACCATCGTAAACATTCACGAAAATGCATTCAGAAAACCAAGCTAAAACCAACCCAAGCGGCGTGAAAAATAGAGCAACGGGAGGTCTCTCTCGACTCAGCCGCAAAGTCCATCCTTGAGGCGCTACCCGCTGAATATGGGACTTGGTTCCGAAGAAGCCATTCCATAACAGGGAATGGATCTTAATTCAACCGTTCCCGTTCGATTGATTCGATCGATCCAGACCTATCGGTCCCGACCTAATCGATAGCGACAGTGTTCCTTTCTTGCGCACCCCGTACAGGGAGAACAGGGCACGATGTAGGGACGGGGCACTACACCATAACCAACTAAGAAAAATTTTCGTCCTCGAAACTTAAAAATAGAACCTACCTCTACGAGAACAATGAAGGAAAATTTTTCTTCATTTCTGACTCAAGCTCCCACGTCGACTCCTCGACCGAGTGGTTTCTCCAGTGGACGCAGGCGAGAGGAATAACACGGTTGTGGAAAAGTTTATCCTTCCTCTCCAAGATTTGTACTGGCTCTTCGACATATGACAAGTCTGCTTTCAGATCCAGCTGGCCCAAATCTACCACATGGCTCGGATCGTGCACGTACTTTCACAATTGTGAGACGTGGAAGACGTCATGTACCTCCAACAATGCAGGTGACAAGGCAATTTGGTAAGCTATCGGGGCAACTCGCTTCAATATTTCGAATGGACCAACAAATCTTGGGCTCAATTTCCCTTTCGCACCGAACCTGGAAACTCCACGCATGGGCATTACTTTCAGGAATACGTGGTCGTCTTCCGAGAACTCGAGAGGGCGTCGATTCTGTCAGCTTAGCTCTTTTGTCAATTTTTTGCTATCTTCAATCTCTTCCGTATTAACTTGACCTTCTGCACCGTCTGCTCTACAAATTTCGGGCCAAGTATCTGCCGTTCCCCGACTTCATCCCAGCAAATGGGCGATCTGCACTTTCGGCCGTACAAGGCTTCATACGGCACTATTTGGAAGCTGGACTGATGGCTGTTATTGTATGCAAACTCGGCCAACGGTAGATGAACGTCCCAGCTTGACTTCAAGTCGATCGCACAGAGTCGTAACATGTCTTTGAGAATCTGGTTCACCCGCTCTGTTTGGCCGTCAGTTTGAGAATGAAAAGCTGAGCTAAACTTCAAATTGGTCCCCAATGCTGAATGAAGACTACTCGAGAAGCGTGCCACGAACCGTCCATCCCGATCCGAGACGATAGATACTGGGACCCCGTGCAGCCAAACTATTTCATCAAGGTATATCTGAGCAAGGCGGTCGACGCTCCAATTAACTTTAATGGCTATGAAGTGCGCTGACTTGGTTAGTCGATCGACAATGACCCAGATGGCGTCGTTTCTCCGCGGCGTCCTCGGCAAGCCAACAACAAAGTCTATAGTGACATGATCCCATTTCCACTCTAGAATGGCAAGGTTCTGCATCTCCCCGCCCGGTCGCTGGTGCTCAACTTTGACTTGCTGACAGGCCATACACTTCGACACAAAGTATGCTACGTCCCTCTTCATGCTGTGCCACCAAAAGACAACGCGGAGGTCCTAATACATCTTGGTGCTACCAGGATGCAAAGAATATTTTGCATAATGTGCCTCCGATATTATCTTCTTTCTAAGTTCTGCATCATCCGGAATGCATAGCCGTCCCTTCACTCGTAACACTCCCGACTCGTCCTCTACAAAGTCGGACGCTTTCCCTGTCGATGTCAGCTTTCGCATCTTCTCCAGGTATGGGTCGTCCTTCTGAGCAGACTTGATTCTCTCCAATAGGCTCGGTTCCAGCCGCAGTTGTGCCAGCTTCATGTCTCTAAAACGAACTCGAAGTTCAATGCCCATTCCTTCCAAGTCACGCAGCAGTCGATCGTTGATGCATAACGAAACTAAGTACTTCCGGCTCAGCGCATCCGCTACAACATTTCCTTTGCCCGGCGTGTAGTCGATTGATAAGTCATAGTCTTTGATCAGTTCGAGCCATCGTCTCTGTCGCAAATTCAGTTCTTTCTAGGTGAAGAGATACTTGAGGCTTTTGTGGTCCGTATAAATCCTGCATGCCATGCCATAGAGATAGTAATGCCATAGCTTCAACGCGAACACAATTACCGCTAGTTCTAGGTCATGCATGGGGTAGTTCTTCTCGTGTGGCTTCAACTGCTAGGAAGCAAAAGATATCACCTTATCCCGCTGTATGAGCACACACCCCAAACCCTGGCCAGAAGCATCGCTGAAGATTTGAAATCCCTCAGTCCCTTCAGGAAGAGCAAGTATCGGGGCAGAAACGAGCCGTTGTTTGAGCTTTTGGAAGGAAGCTTCACGGTCGTCTGACCACTTGAATGGGACTCCTTTCTGGGTGAGGCGAGTCAACGATGATGCAATCTTCACGAAGTCCTTCACGAAGCATCGGTAGTATCCCGCCAAACCTAGGAAGCTTCGAATTTTGCTAACTGATGCGGGCCGTTTCCAATCAGCAACTGCCTCAACTTTTTTCGGATCGATTGCGATGCCCGCGGCGAAGATGATGTGCCCGAGGAATGAGACGCTGTTCAGCCAGAATTCACACTTGCTCCTCTTCGCATATAACTGATTCTCTCAAAAGGTTTAGAGTACCGTCCGCAGGTGTTTTGCATGTTGTGTTCGATCCTTCGAGTAGACCAGGATGTCGTCGATGGAGACTACTACGAATTTGTCAATGAACGGATGAAACATCTGATTCATTAGATCCATGAAGACGGCAGGGGCGTTTGTCAGACCGAACGGCATCACCAAGAACTCGTATTGGCCATAGCGAGTGCGGAAGGCAGACTTCGGCACGTCATCTGGCTTAACTTTGAGTTGGTGATAACCCGATCGCAGATCAATCTTCGAAAACACCGTTGCACCTTGGAGCTGGTCAAACAAGTCATCGATGCGGGGCAGGGGGTATTTGTTCCGGACGGTATCCTTATTCAATTTCCGATAGTCGATGTAGAGCCGCATCGATCTATCCTTCTTTTTCATAAACAGCTCGGGCGCACCCCACGGCGAGACACTCGGACGGATGAACCCTTTGTCGAGTAATTCCTGTAGTTGTGCCTTCAGTTCTTTCAATTCTATACGGGCCATTATGTACGGAGCTTTCTAGATCGGCCGGGTATTAGGAAATGTATCGATAGTGAACTCTATTTCTCGATCGGGCGGCATGCCGGGTAGCTCATCCGGGAACACGTCTGAGAATTCTGCCACAATGTCAGTCTGATCCGCGTTTGCACCATCCTGTCTCATGTCACGAACGGACGCCAACTAGCCTTCGCATCCGGAATGAAGCATCTTCCGAGCAAAAATTGCCGAGATCACCATGCAGGTCGGCGATGCTTCACCACATGAATAGCAGAATTCGGGCACTCTAGGTATGCGGAAGGTGACCCTCTTTTCTGTGCAGTCGATGGTAGCGTTACAAGGACCGAGCCAATCCATGCCCAATATGATGTCGAAGTCCTTCATAACTAGAACTATCGCATCAAGACCGATCTTTTGACCCCCAATACATATGGTCCCTCTCCCGCAGGCTAAATTTGTGAGTAGTGGCACGCCCGAAGGCATACTTATGCTAAGATCAAGGTCTAACGACATTACAGGAAATTTGTGCTCGACGGCGAAGTCCGCCGATATGAAACTATGCGAAGCGCCTAAATCAAATAACACACAAGCAGGTACATTATTGAAATTCAATATACCTGTTACAACAGTGTCGGAGGCGAATGCCTCGTCCCGAGTCAGGGCGAAGACGCGTCCTTGAGCATTAGGACGTCGGTCTTGGTTGTTGGGTTGAGTGGGCTGAGGAGGTCCACTACTAAAATCTGCTCCATTAGCGACGTAAATTTAGCAACGTTAGTATAGCATCGCTAAATTGTGCACATTAGCGACGTTTAATGGAAACGTCGCTAATAGTCGCTACTAGCGACGAAAATAGCGATGTGACAACGACGTATATTAGTTACACGAGCTAGTCGTCGTGAAACGTCGCTATGACGTCGCTAATAGCGACTAAATTTAGCGACGTTAGGATGAACGTCGCTAAATTCTAATTAAATTAAATCCTCCCTGATTCATTTCCACCCATTTTACTCTCTCCCTCCGGCGCTCTCACTCTCTCCGGCGCTCTCACTCTCTCCGGCGACTCTCACTCTCTCCGGCGCTCTCACCCTCTCCGACGACTCTCCTTCCTCTCCGGTACGTGACTCCCTCTCTCTCTCTCTATTTTGGTTGTTGGTGGTTGGGGGGGTACAGGTGGCTCGGGGGGAGGGGCAGGGGGTGCGGGTGGTTGGGGGTGGCTGGGGGGTAGGGCAAGGGGGTTAGGGCGGCTGGGGGTGAGAAGGGAGGGCTGGAGGGATGGAAGGGTTAGGGTTCGCGTTAGGGGTGGGTGTGTGTGAGGGGGGAGGGACGGGTGCCGGGGGGGGGGTGAGGGCGGCTGGGGATGAGGAGGGGGGCTGGGGGAAGGGGAAGGTTATGGTTAGGGTTCGGGTTAGGGTTAGGGGTGGTTGGTGGGGGAGTGGAGCAGGGGGGTGAGGGGGGCTAGTAGGGGAGGGGTTACGGATAGGGTTCAGGTTAGGGTTAGGGTTGGTGTAGGGGGAGGAGGGGTGCGGGGGAGGGGGGGGGGGGCTGGGTCAGGGGCACCGATAGTGCCAAAAAATCTGATAATTTAGAAATAATTATTTGTTTTCCGACACCGAAAAATCTGATACTCCGATTCGAAACCACCGATAGTGCCGATATTTGTAACAAGTAGTTTTGTTGGTTGGTTAATGTCGTCGTCTATTTTTCTTGATCCCGATACTCATAGGAATGGTCCCGAGTCACGGTCGTACGTCGGGTTAGGACCTTCATGCTGCTCGTGGGGTTGGGAGGTCTGCTGCTCGGGGTGGGCCCCCGAGGGGGCTCGCAGTATATATGTATGTATGTAGTATATTCATTTCAGTTTTGAAGTTTATTCATATTTATAAATATCTAGAAATGGCTATATCCATGTATCTGCTAGACCGTTCGTGGATGTACAACCGCATTCGAGATGACAGGTACGGTGTGCGAGATGAATACATCGTCGGAGTAGAACAATTCCTTCAATTCGCGAAGGTGTTTCCTCAATCCATGGACGGCATGGGCATTAAGTGTCCGTGTGCAAAATGTCGGAACATGAAGTTTCAACCAGAATTGGATGTGACGTATCACTTATACACAAAGGATTTCCTTCCGAATTACTACCAGTGGACCGTACACGGAGAGCTTGTACCTTTACCATTCCAAGCGGAGCCTTATATGGAGCCTTATATGAATGTCCACAACCGAACTGGTGTTGACAACGAGTACGTGAACATGGTCTTCGACGCTGCGGGGCCTAGTTTCGATCCATACAATCATGACGCAGCTGAGGAGGAACCGAATGTCGATGCCGCAAAGTTCATGGAGTTGCTGGAGAATGCAAGGACTCCTTTGTACCCTGGCTGTGAGGACCATTGCCCGTTAGAGGTGATCACTCGGCTCTTGAGCATAAAGTCTGACTTTAATATGTCGCATGAATGCTACAATAGAGTACTCGAGTTGATTACAGTTATCTTGTCGGAGGGTGCCAAGTTACCGAAAGACTTCTACCGCTCTAAGAGGATCGTGAGATCCCTCTGGATGGGATACGACAAGATCGATTACTATTAGAACGGATGCATGCTTTACTACAACGATCACAAGGATACAGAAGTGTGCGAATTCTGTGGTGCTGATCGCTACAAGCCAACTGCTGCATGCAAGTCTAGAAGACCGACTTCTTCAATGCACTACTTGTCGTTGATGCCAGGGTTGCAGAGGTTGTTCATGGTGAAAGAGACTGTCGAAAATATGAGTTGGCACAAGCGACAACAGACTAAAGGAGTGTTGGATCACCCATCTGATGGAGAAGCGTGGAAGCACTTCGATTGAGCATATCCTAATTTCGCTTCTGATGCGCGTAATGTAAGGTTGGGGCTCTACTCTGATGGTTTCACCCCATTTGGTCTTTCAGGCTCCCAATATTCATGTTGGCCTGTAATCCTCACTCCGTACAACCTACCGCCTTGGATGTGCATGAAGATACCTTACATGTTCTTAACTATTATCATCCCCGGTCCGAACAACCCGAAGAGGAACATCGACGTGTACTTACAGCCGTTGATAGATGAGCTAAAGCAGCTATGGAAAACAGGGGCGTACAAGTATGATGCTTCGAAAAAATAGAATTTTCAGATGCGGGCAGCACTAATGTGGACAATCAACGACTTTTCGGCTTATGGAATGTTATCTGGATGGAGCACTCATGGTCGGCTTTCATGTCCGTATTGCATGGACCGCACTAAGGCTTTTCGTTTGAGACACGGAGGAAAGCCATGCTTCTTTGATTATCACCGGCAGTTCTTGGCGAAAGACCATCTGTACCGTAGGAACAGAACTGCTTTCCGTGCCGGAGCTATGGAGAAGGGCGATCCACCGCCAATGTGGTCCGGAGAGGACACATGGGAGCAAGTAAAAAAAATCCCAAGTGCTATTGAAGATCCTACAACGAGCAGCCGTTGCAAGGGATTTGGCAGAGATCATAACTGGACCAAAAGGAGTATATTCTGGGATCTGCCATAATGGAGCACAAATCTGATTAGACATAACCTTGACGTCATATATATCGAGAAGAACGTGTTTGATAACATAATTAATACTGTAATAGACGTCAAGGGAAAGACAAAAGACAATCAGAAGGCTAGATTGGACTTAGCCGAAATATGCAGACGCCCTACATTGCACATGATAGACAACGGAAAGGGAAAGCTTTTGCGGCCTAAGGCAATCTACTCGCTGGACAAGGAGGACAAAGTAAGACTTTGTAGATGGATCCAGGACTTAAAATTTCTGGACGGATACGTCTCCAATGTAAGAAGATGTGTCGACATAAAGGAGTGTAAACTGACCGGAATAAAGAGCCATGATTGCCACGTATTCATGTAGAGGTTAATTCCTGTTGCGTTTCAAGAATTATTACCGCCGGTAGTCTGGGATCCATTAACAGAGCTTAGCATATTCTTCAGAGATCTTTGTTCTTGCAAGTTGCTCGTCGATCGTTTAGAGAAGCAAGAGAAGGATATTGTGGTAACACTTTGCAAACTTGAGAGAGTTTTTTCTTCTGCATTCTTCGACTCAATGGAGCATTTGCTGATTTATCTTATCTATGAGGCTCTTGTTGCTGGACCTGTCGGTTATCGTTGGATGTATCCGTTCGAGCGACAGTTGAACCACCTCAAGAGGAAGGTGAAAAATAAGGCAAGGATGGAGGGTTCTATTTGTGAAGCATATGTCCTTGAGGAAATTTCAAACTTCTGTTCCATATATTTTTAGCCTCGTATTGCTACAAACAGAATAAAAGCTCCCAGAAATAACGACGGCTATGAAGTTGGTATTGAGGCAAAGCTGAAAGTATTTACTGCCTACGGAAAACCATCTAGTAAAATGAAAAAAGATATCTAAATGACGACGAGGTTAGCGCTGCAATGTTATATGTATTGCTCAACTGCGACGAGAAAGAAGTGGACAAGCTAGAGGGGTAAGTAAAATTATTTCGCGTACTTCGTTGCTTCTCAATATAACTAATATACCTATGTTTTGTTGCTTTTCAGCATGTTTAAGGATGAGGTAACGTCCAACAATCCGTAAGCAACCGAGGAGGAAGTAGAACAGCAAATGGGACTTCATTTTCCTTTTTGGTTGAGAGCATATGTACGGATATCTTCACAATTTACTTTTTTTGTACATATATACTTGCACAGAATAATTAAGTTAGCATCGTTTATTTGGTATTTAGGTTGATCGTCCGGAGGCAATCTTTGAGAATGAGTATATTAAAACTCTAGCCAAGGGACCAATTTATCAAGTGAAGACCTGGCCAAGTTACTGCGTAAATGGCTTCAGGTTCAAGTCAACAAATGCTCGAATAAGAGACGACTTATTGGATTTAGATTCTACGAAGAATAGCTGTTTGTGCATAAAATCTTCAAACTACAAAGACGTCGACCCAGGCAATGACTTCTTTGGCGTCTTACGGGAGATTGTGGAACTGACATACAATTATGCTATAGAACCTTGTAAGACCGTCTTGTTCAGATGTGACTGGTTCGATCCGATCTAAGGTCGAGGTTGGAGAGTTGACAAACATGGTCTTGTTGACATAAATTATCGTCGTCGATATCAAGCTTATGAGCCGTTTGTTCTTGCAAGCCAGGCTCAGCTAGTTTACTTTACCAGCTATCCAAAACGAGGAGCCGGAAGATCAGATTGGTGGGCAGTCTGTAAGACTAAAGCTCGGAATACCTTCAATGTCGACGAGATAGCTTATCAGGAAGACGAACTACCTCTTATCACAAATATTGTCGATGTGGACTCAACGGAAGTTCCTCATGACATGTTTCATCAATTGGAAGAGGTAGAAGTATCAGAAGAGGAAGAGGAAGTTGATAGAAGTGAAGAGGAAGAGGAAGAGGAAGAGGAAGAGGAAGAGGAATCGAAACAAGATGAATTTTCAGAAGAAGATTGAATATGTTTAATTTTCAGATGTAATATGGTTTACTTTTGTTATTTTTCAGATGTAGTATGATTTACTTTTGTTTTTTTCAGATGTAGTATAGTTTACTTCTGTATTTTTTCAGATATGGCTCGACTTGGATCCTTTGGTTCCGGTGCTGGTGGGAGTCGATGAGGCCGACAGACTCCATCTACCACTCCTCCACCGACTCCTCATCCCCCCGCACTCCAGTATAAACTAGCGGTCTAGTCGTCGGCAGTGTCTCCATAACCAGCTCTAGCAGTTCCAGGCTAGGGCCTTCTTCTTCTACGCAGCCAGTACCGTCGAGTATTCCAGAGGCCGACCCCACTACTGTGGAGTAGGCCGAGGCCGAGGCCCACGCCGAGGGCGAGGGCGATGGCGAGGCCCACGCCGAGGACGAGGTCGAGGGGCAGGCTGCGGGCAGGGGCAGGGGTAGGGGCAGGGGGGTCAGGGGCAGGCTGCAGCTCCCATATGAGACATATCCTCCGTGTCGCCCGGAGGGGGATCTGAGGTTGGAGATTTGGACCTGTACTTGGACCAGGCGGTAAGTAAAATTGTTGCATTTAATTTGTTTAAATTTATTATAAACTTGTTTAATAAATTTTAATTTCTATTTTACAGGTAATATCCCTCCTCCATACACAGGTCACTGGGTACATTCCTGCAACAGAACTACGGGGGGCCCTGGATCAACTGGAGGGATGTCCCGGCTGACAAGAAGGCCTTCTGGTTTGAGCACTTCTCGGTACGTAAAAATTTATTTCTTTTTAACATTTAGTATGTTATGTTATAACTTACGTACTTCTATGATTTTTTCAGCGGACTTACTTATTCTCTCCCCACCGCGCCGTTGCTGTCGAGTCTATTTTTTCCAGCGTCACCAGCAAGCTCATTAGGGACGCGATCCTCGACCAAAAGGATCGCGAGCGCCGGGGAGAGCCTATTCAGGGTTGGATCTCTGCCGCCGACTGGGCGGCAATGAAGAGGATATTCGATGAGGGAACCTACAAGGAGAAGTCCGCGAAGTCTAAAAGAGCAGGACAGGCGGGGTCGCAGTATTGTGGTGGGTCACGGTCCATCATGGATTTCTTCACTCATATGGTACATATCTCGCCATATACCCATAATTAATACTTTATAGTAATATATTTCTTTCAACTTAACTGACAAATCATATAATAATTTCGTAACAGATTGAATCGGAAGAGGACCCGAATATGGTGACCTTGTTCCTCGCCACACATACGAAGGGGGAGCGGTTCGTTGACGACAAGGCCCGGGACACCTAGTAAGTTTTACTTAATGCTAGTTCGTTAATATTAATTTTTAGTTACGTAGAGAATTCATATAGATATTATTTCTAGGCTGAGTTTTTAAAGTTTTACTTAATGCTATTTCATTAATATTAACTTTTAGTTACGTAGAGAATTCATATAGATGTTATTTCTAGGCCGAGTTTTTTAGGCTTAGGGAGGCTGTGCTGACACGGTCAGAGGGAGCTGGTGCTAGCACTTCCCAACAGCCCCGGCCGCCGCAGCTCAGTCAGATGATGAGCTGTGGATGAGGGCCGTTGGTGGCATGCATAGGGGTACGTACTATGGTACGGGCTCCTACGGTGCCTTCATTGCGCCATAGGCCTCTACGACCGCCACTAGTATTCCCGGTCCCGCATAGACTGAGGAGTCGCTCCTCCACCAGCGGAGTGTCGATGCGCAGATCGCAGCTCTACATAACGAGATGCTGCAGAGGATGGTGGCGCCGCATACAGATGATTCTGCACTCATCTCACGCTTTGAGAGGCTTGAGGAGACGGCTGAGGTGCTACGACAGATGACCCACGCTACGTAGGAGACTATACAGCGGTTGGTCGAGCAGATGGTGCAGTTCTGCGAAATGGCTACGGAGCGACCGTCTGATGGTACGTCGGGAGCATCATCTACATCCTGCGGTACTTGTGAGGACTTGCTCGTCCACCTGTTGTCACCGGAGGAGTATCAGACGATCCTGGCATTGCGACGATAGTCATCTGGTGGCGCTCGTTCTCCAGCTCCGGCTCCGGCTCCAGCTCCAGCTCCAGGCGATCAGTAGTTTTGTTTTTACATTTTCGGACTTTGTACTTTATATTTTTTACTTTGTACGTATTTGGGGATATTGACTTTGTTCGTTGAGGATATTGACTTTGTATGTATTTGAGGATATTGACTTTGTTCGTTGAGGATATTATTGACTTTGTTCGTTGAGGATATTATTTTTTCTTTATATTTTTTGTCTATTCTGGAATGTATTGTGTGTGCCGGTGTTGAGTGTTCCACCGAGGGGGTCGGCGAACCCAGGGATTGGATTCTGTATTTTGTACTTTGGATTCTGTATTTTGGCTCAAGCTCCAGCTCCATTTGCATTCTGGATTCTGTTTTTTTAATATTTTTTTAACTTAGCGACGTTTTTAGCGACATTAATAAGCGTCGCTAAACTTTAGCGATGTTAATGAATGTCGCTAAAAACATCGCTAAATTGCCTACGTGGCACGATGTGGCACCGAATCTGATGTCAGCATATCGTCGCCAAAATGTCGCTAAAGTGTCGCTAAACGGCTACCATACAATAACGTCGCAAATAGCGTCGCTAATTAGCGATCACGTGAGAACGTCGCAAATAACGTCACGAATTAGCGACGTTAACAACGTCACTAATTAGCGTCGCCATAGCGACATTTTTCCGATTAGCGACATGCTTTTTCCGTCGTTTATATAACGTCGCTAAAAAAAATTTAGCGACGTTTTAACTGGGTTTAGCGACATTTATGAACGTCGCTAATTCGACAGATTCTGGTAGTGGTCGGGGCGCCTGTTCTCGATTCTCTTGACAGTTTTGTTGTTGCGGGACATTGCGATGTTGTCTTCGAGCCATGCAATCTCGAGCTCGGTGGCCCCTTTCTCCACAAAAGTAGCATCCTCCTTCGCGAACGAAGCACTTGTCGGTGTTGTGTCCAACGGAGTTGCACTTGGCATAGCGGGGTCGTGGGTTGTGTCCCTGGTAGCCATCATGGTTTGGACGCTTTAATGTGTAGTTGTTGCCTCCCGTATGGCTAGGACGTTTGTGATTGGAATTGTGCACAAAGTCTGCAACAACAGGAGGGTACTGGCTCTCAAGGCGGAGAGCATGATTCAGAGCATTGCCCGTGGTCTTGTACACCAGAACACCTACATGTGCACCAATAGAGCGTCGCAGACCCACTTCGAACCGTCGCACACGGCACTCCTCTGTAGGAAAAAACGCACCAGCAAATTTGGACAATTTGTTGAATTCTGCGGCATACTGTTATACTGTCTGGTTCCCTTACCTCAACTGCATGAATTCATTCTCCTTCTCTTGGCGAACGACGGAGGGAAGGTACTCGACTTCAAAACCTTTGCGAAATGTGGCCCAAGAGATCGGCGCTGTGCTGTTGTCGCGTCGGATCGCTCGCTTGTGCACGGCCCACCAGTCGTGCGCGTTCAACCGTAGTTGAAGTTGTGCGCAGGTGACTTGCTTTGATTCTTCAATGTCGAGGAGCTCAAAGTGATCTTCCATCTCTTCCAACCAGTCGATTGCCATAGAGGGGCCTTCGGTACCGCTAAAGGAAGTGCAACACGCTTTCTTGAATTCTGACACTTCAAAGTTATACCTTTTCGGTGCCGCCGGTTGACACTCGGGCTCCTCCGTATCGACTTCGATGGGCTGGACCATCGACACGGTGACAGTAGCCACAGTCGCGGAATTTCCGTTGGCCACAATTGTCTGGACGATCTGCTGCAGAGTATCTAGTTGCTTTTGTTACAGCTTAGCTTGTGCGTCGAAGCGAGCTTCGAACTGGGCCTGTCATGCCTCTGTCTGCTGATGTCGGTTCTCGAACTGTTTCTGCTGTGCCTCCATCATACGCAGCATCCTTTCGATGGTATTGTTAGAAGCTCCGGCCCGCGAACTACTAGAGCCGCTAGAAGCACTCTGCTCTTGCTCGGCCGTGGGTTTCGGCACTTCTGCAATACGAAGGCAAACGCATCAGTCTCAATTTATTACGGACTCATTGTATGGAACAACTTATCTCATCGATGCGGGGTCAAAGGTTTGAAACTCTAGACGCGAGGCCAAAGGATGTAAAGCCGTGCTCTGATACCATTATGTCACGCCCCGATTCCGTAGAATCGATAGTCGTCCCCCGGGCGTGATGCCATGCGAACCTAAGTTGCGATCGCACACGACATAGTCATATGGTTATCCGAAACACAACATCAAGTTAGAGTACGCAGAGATAATTGATTTACACATTTAAAACAGAAGTAAACTTTTCATTGATAATAAGACTTCATTTACATTGACTCCATTACTATCATTGCCGCGCGGGCTACAACATGACTCGATTACAAAACGAACGCTGATGAGATAGTCGTTCCATACATTACATCCCTTTGTACAAGCAAAATAATTACACTTTCTACCTGCTATCGAGGAAAGTCGAGTCGTCATATTTTTTTTTCTTTTGTACTGAGTGCGGAGTCTTCAAAAGGATTCAGAAACAAGCCTTCAACACACGGACGAGGCTTCAAAAGTGTTCGCGTCGCCTTGAGCTTTAAGTGGCACGCCCTTCGTGGTTCGGGGTAACTGCGTGGAGAGCGAGGATCAGTACATTACATATTGTACTGGTGCGTGGCTATTTAAGTTCCAAGCTCTCATTTGGTTGAAGAGTTTATATGACTTTGTGTATGAATATTTCTAACCATCCTAATGAATTTCAAACAAGCATATAACAAGCATAATGTGAAATACGTTGTAACTTACCCACGACGGACCGCGTCGCGTCTTATGAAACTTACTATGTTCTTCCCTGTCAATTGTTATCCTTTCATACCAAGTGCAATATTACGTGTGATTGGTCACTGACATAACAAGCCATCCTGGATGTATAGCTTTGTTAATCGGGGTCCTTACAACGCGAGTAGCGAGCCCCGCTACAAGTCCCCGCTTAACCCGTGCTATCATCCAGCACAACTATACCCCATTTTCTCCTAGGTCGAAACGGTCCCGTGGCCCCGAGTTGCCGCTCGAGGAAACTATCACCTTGTCGACAAGTTGTCCATGACCGTGCAAAGACATATTTTTAGTTATTAAGATATAGCCTACATTTCCTTTAAAAACTTGATCATTTTATCGTGTTCGTGCCCTTGCATTTATCCTTTCATTCGCAACAAACATCATTGATTGACCTAAGAAGGGGTCGAGGAGAGAAAGGTCAGCCACTTACCTTGATCAGTTTACTTCAGGCGAGAGAACTTGTTGGTCGTGCTAGACGTCGCCTACGCGATTACCTGAAATCGTACAAGCAACCGATTAGAACACTGTATTATTCAAGAAGTTCGATAGAAAATGCGAGTTCGAAATGCAAGCCATGAAAACCATCATAAACATTCACGAAAATGCATTCAGAAAACCAAGCCAAAACTAATGCAAGCGCGTGAAAAACAGAGCAACGGGAGGTCTCTCCCGACTCAGTCGCAGAGTCAATCCTTGAGGCGCTACCCGCTGAATATGGAACTTGGTTCCGAAGAAGCCATTCCATAACGGGGAATGGATCTTAATTCAACCGTTCCCATTCGATCGATTCGATCGATCCCTACCTATCGTTCCTGACCGAATCGATAGCGACAGTGTTCCTTTCTCGTGCACCCCGTGGACGGAGAACGGGACACGATGTAGGGACGGGGCATTACAATTCCTAAGGGTCAAATAGAACAATTAAAGTCTAACTAGAGAAAAAAATGAGATGTATACCTATTGGGGGATGGATTCCAATAAAAAGCCAAAAGGACACGATTCGGACAGGAAGCTCCTAGCAATTGGACTCCTCTTCTAGTGCTCCTAGTCTTTAAGCTTCTAGGCTTCTTCAAGTAATGAGAATGAAGAGCAATAGAGAGAATTTGAGTGGAATTTGAGAGAAATTGGTGGAGGGATGGCTCAAATTGGGGAAGAACACCAAATGAAAGAAATGGACACAATGAAATGAAATGAGAGGATGAGAGTCTCTCTCTAGTAGTGGCCGGCCATATTGCGCTCTACCATGTCAATCCAAAATGTCTAAATTGTCCTCTAAAGCTTGTCATATGGGCTAATTAATACATGGAAGGCTCTGAACCTATTTTGTTAAATAGTTTAATCCTAAATTTATTAAATGGCATGACTAAATGGGTCTTATTGGGCCTAGTCCAATGAGTTGGTCCATGAATCATGTCATGCTAATTGTTGGACTCTAATCCAGTGTCTAGTCTAATTAGTTCACTAACCCAAGTCTAACAAATAGACTAGCCACTAACCATAATAACCAACACTATATAATTAAATAATTATGCATACTATTATATAATACAAAATGACAAAATTAGCCTTATTTGGAAAATTGGTAGTGACACGGGAAGCTGAAGGTGTCGAAGCAGAGTTTAAAAAAACACAGTTTGAGAATTTGCCCAGATCTGACCTGTTCAGTCCGAACTCAGTCATATCGAGTTCGTTCAGTTTCAGATAAAACTCTTTAGCATGGGGTGACTATGTTCGTCCGACTTCGGTCGAAGTCGAGCAAAACTATTCTGTTTGGTCAGACCGAATTCGGTCATCGGACTAAGACGAGTTTTTGGTGTTTACTTGCACCGTTGGATCAAATCTATGCTCCAAATTTGTTACAGGATAGAGAGGACTATATATGGGTACTTTTCTAACCCTAAACTATGCAAATTAATGCTTTACAAATTTGAAAAGGGAAAGGGGGATTGAAGGCTATATTGAAGCAAAGGTAGTTTTAAGTAATTCTTCTCATCATCTTTGTTCTTGTTGGGAACGAAGCGCAGAAATCGTTCCCCCAAGCCAGAAAGTCCTGCGAGAGAACCGAGCAAAAGCACACAAACCAAAAATGCCAAACACAATCGCAGACACAAAGATTTTTGACGTGGAAAACCCTTGCGGGAAAAACCACGGGACGATCGGAGTCCAACCCTGAAGAACCTCCACTAATGGAATAAAGAGAATACACCCTCTACAAACTCCTCCCGATCCAACACGGATCACCACAACTCACTTGAAAGAAGAAATTTTTTGATTGCGAACTCCGAAGAACAAGAGATGTCGAAAAATTATTCGAAGCAATCTCTCCTTCACAATAGTCCTTAATCCTCTCTCTCTCTCTCAAAGATTGTAAAGCACTCTTTGTTTTGAGATAATTTTACAACTAGCATGCATCACCCTTTTATAAGCCCTTGGTAACCCATACATGGAAGGCCAATATATATGGAAACTTCCAATATAAATCAATCATATATTTAATGGAAATCCAATCATAATTAGCTTACCATAATTGGAAACCCAATAATATGGAAAGCTACTATATGAAGGGTCCAATCATAAATATATAATCAAAGTAAATATGGAAATCCAATCATATATTTCCTTACCATATATGTACCAAAATAAAATTCATGCACTCCCCAAGCTTCTCCGACACACGGATGGCGCTCGTCGCTCTCCGGGGTATTCTCCACATAGGTGGGAACCCCACCCACTCCAACTGTTCTTTGGGAGTCTGTAATTCGTTTTTCATCTTCCAAGTAGTTGTGGTGATCCATTTTAATCGGTGAGAAGTCTGTAAGGAGTCGGTGTCCTTTCTTATTCCATTAGTGGAGGTTTTTTATGGTTGGGTACTACGATCGTCCTGTGGATTTTCCGCAAGGATTTTTCATGTCAAAAATTACCGTGTTTGCGTTTGGCTCTTGTGTGATTTTGGAGTTTATGGTTTTCTGGATTTTGGTGGAACAATTTTCGCGTTTCGTTCCCAACAAAACATACATAGGAACCCTACAAAAATTGTTATTGGATTTTGCTAATACCACCAATCTAAGATTTGAACTTGTGCTGCCTGATTAAAAAATATGAGAAATAAAGGAACAAAAGATGAGAAATTACTTTTCAAATATCATTAAAATTGGTAAATCTTGTTAGCTGCCAATATTCTCAATTGTATGAAACAATGGCAATAACAAACTTATCTACATTGGTGGAATACAAAATAAACCTATCTTTAGCGAATTCTCTCTTATTAAAAGAATTATTTTTTTCTACTTTGCATCCATATTTCTTTCCTCGTTTTCCTCCTATTCACAGAACCTACAAAGCAAGAAAATCCAGGTCTTTTGAAAAGCAGATATATTTCTGACCATTATATAAATATGAAAACGATTTATATGAATGAGAAGGAAAGAGTTTTGATGGATCTATGCATCAAGTTCCAGTTGATATATAGGAGTGGAGAATGTGTTGATATCTCCAAAGATGGCATCATCCACCTCTCCATAGGTTCCAGTGTCCTGACATTCAAAGTATGTCTGGATGTCATCAGGAAAGCTGCATCTTGATGGCCTGCTTTCAGACTCATGTGGCGAAGATGGACCAGCTACTGCTGCAGATGTTCTCTCCAACATTTCCTTAAATTTTGATGATTGAAGCAACAAACCTAGGGCAGAGGACGCAGTTGCACCTGCAGCTCGCGGTAACTGGGGGAATGATGATATCTCTCCAATATTGTGTTGATCTTCTTCCTCTTGATGTTGTTGCTGCTTATGAAGTTGTAGTTGTCGATATTCTGATGTGTTTTTAGGCGTTGAACTGAGGATTGGATTGATCTTGGAGTTCTGATTGTCAGCACCATTAGGACGCAACCATTTGATGTAGCGACTGAGATCAAAGTTGGTCACAGCATTGAGCCCACGATACTCGATAGCTGCCATGTCATATGCGGTAGCTGCCTCTTCTTGAGTCGCTTCATTGATAAATAAGGAAATAATTACTCCTTGTGATATATACAACTTCATAAATTAATTAAAAGCTATCAGATTAATGAAGTTCATGAACTCAGAACAATTGGATCCAAGTAGGTATGGATCCAAGTAGGTGCTTTTGTACAAATTTAACAGTCATTTGAATCATATTTTATCTCAGTGATTTAGAAGGATTACTAATACCCTGAGCTAACTCTTTAATCGATACAATATTCAATAAATAATTTACAATCAATACTTGATTAGCTGCTAAAAGTGTATGAATTAATCATAAAGGAGTTTACTGTTGTACAGTTCATTAAATTAATCAAGCTTATCCGAATTATTATTTTGTTATAAACAATTAACAATTAATATTTTGTTAGCAGCTAAAGATGTAACAATAAACATCTAATCGAGTGTAGTTTACTGTTGTAAAGTGAACTTATCAGATTAATTAATTTAGTTGCTTTTTAGGACACAATACAAAAAAAATGGAAATTTACAATTATTCATGATGTAATGACCAGAATAACTGAGAATAAAGATCGGTAGAAAGAAGCACAATTTTGGTCAAGTATATTCTTCTACGATCAAATCAATCTAATCATGGTTAAAAAATCTGTAGGAAGAAGCCTTTGTGTTTGATATACAAGATATTTTTATTTTCAGACAAATGTGTCCTGACACACTACCAAAATAAGTCATATCAGCGACGAAATTAGCGACGTCAACTTAAAACGTCGCTAATATTTCTGGAATTAGCGACGCCAAAAGTAAGCGTCACAATACGTCGCTGATAGCGACAAACAGCGACATATTGCGACTACCTTTAGTGTAATAAAAACCAACGTCGTTGAATTGTCGGAAAACGTCGCCAGTTTTATTAGTTCAGCGACGTTTAGCGTCGCAAAGCTTATGGCGTCGCCGAATATTAAAGGAAAGTCGACGCTTTGCGACGTATTTACAGACGTCGCTAACTTGCTGCTAATAGGGTTTCCTCGGTTCGATTTTTCATTTCTCACTCTCACCAAATTTTTTGTTCCCGCCCCTCTTCCCCCGACCTCGACGACAGCCCGACCCCCTTCCCTCCGGCGCCGCTCATCCTCCTCCTCCACCGCGAGCCCCTTCTCCTCCCTCCGACGAGCCCCTTCTCCTCCTCCTCCTCCTCCACCGCGAGCCCCTTCTCCTCCTCCACCGCGAGATCCTCCTCCTCCACCACCGAACTTGTCCTCCTCCTCCTCCTCCACCACCGCGAGGAGACTGAAGGTAAACCCTAACCCTAATTGAGGTGTTTTTTGTGTCCAAAATGGACACGGAGACACATTACGACCATGTGTTCGTGAGATTTTGGACACTTTGTGTCCATTTGTTGGACACGTGGACACCCCCAAGCATGCATATATATGTATTTCACCTCTGTACACTTAATCCCCTACTTACACTTGTGTATTTTCGTATTAGGGTTTCGATATAGTGTTTGATACATTGTTTCACCTTGCAACATTCCTACACTTAGAGACGTTTAGTACACAACTAATTATTTTATCCTAGTTCGCAAGTGTACTTTTGGATAATCTAGGTATATTAGTTTACCAATATCCCCAATGGCCGGAGATTTTAAGTATATGAGCCAATTAGTCAACATCTATTTGTTGAAGTATGGTACTCCATTCTTCGTAAGTTCTAGCTATATATGTCTCAAGATCCAATACTCAAAAATCCCAAGAAGAAGAAGAAGAAAAGAATAAAATGACATCGCTCAACACCCTATGACAACTCCATGAATAAAGTAGACAATCCTCCATACAAGTCTTCCTTCATCTATTGTCTTAAAGTGTGAGTTCTACAGTATGGTTCTCTTTGTAGAATTGTGTCTTATTTTAGACAACAAGGGTTTCCTATTTTTACAGGTAACATGGCAACATGTGTAAGGGAACATATAGGTGTGTGTTTGTGTTTGAAAGGGAGTGTCACAAGAGTAAGGCGTGAGCATGTGTTAGTATTTTGAGCTGTGAGAGTGTTTGTTCTATTGAGGTTAGTACCAACTGGAAAGTTAGGTTAAAAGAACCTAGGAACTATGGTGTGGTTGTATACATCATGTATATGTATGTGTGTGTCTAGTGGGAGAAAGGAGAAGGGTTAACTAGTACCAGGTATTTGGAGAGGAGGGAGAGTTTAGACTAGTATATATAGACTAATATCCTAAAACTTGACTTATACAACTTAGAAATGGCTAGTTTGACCAAGTTGGACTAGTTTAGCTTAGAGTTGACTCGGTTGGACTATACATAATATATAGACTAATATCCTAAAACTTGACTTATACAACTCAGCCTATATGAAATATTGTAGACACGGGTGATATACCGCCGCGATAATCTCTGACCACAGCACGCACAAACACGCGAAACAAAAGTTAGCAATGCGAAAAGAAGATGACCGATAATCTCTGACCATTTAACGTAAAATGTCATGTGTACATATACTGCGGAAAGTGTAGACCGCATGAACTGACAAACGAGAATTTGGGGATCAAAGTTGTAACAAGTAAAGTTGTGTTTTGGATATGTTCTATTC
The DNA here is from genome assembly GCA_029216955.1 of Iris pallida. Lineage (NCBI taxonomy): Eukaryota > Viridiplantae > Streptophyta > Magnoliopsida > Asparagales > Iridaceae > Iris > Iris pallida. The sequence continues at coordinate 19,581,507 of JANAVB010034420.1, forward strand.
TTGTTAAGCTCTTTGTGCACAAAACAAGATATAACGAATGCAGAACATCTCTCGAGTTTACGACTCTTGTATGCTCTATACTTGAGTTACGAACTCGTTATTTGTTCTGTATTCTCTATTTATAGCTTGTTTTGTGTACAAAGAGCTTGCAAGAGTTCTTTTTCCAAAGCACAACTTGAGTTGTTCCAGCTTTGAGACCCTCATTTTTGTGCGTCATCAGTTCATGTCGGTCTTCACTTTCCCCAGTAACTTCCTCCAATTAACTCTATCCCTCGGTTGAGCTACTATTTCAAAGCTTTGACACTTGCATATCATTCACTACCTTGATGTATCTATCTTACAGAATTATGGAGCTGAATTACTATCTGCGGAATCGTACTTGGATATACAACCGTTATCCTGATGACATGTGCGGTGTGCGGGATGAATTCATAGAGGGTGTACACCAGTTCCTGCAGTTTGCCAAGGCATTCCCTCAGTACATGGACGGTACCAAAATTAAGTGTCCATGTGTGAGATGTCGTAACTTGAAATATCATCCAAAAGTGGATGTCACGTATCATTTATACTCGAAGGGTTTCACGCCGAATTACTATCAGTGGAGCGAGCACGGAGAACTTGTGTCTTTAGCATCGGAGTACGATCCTTATGTGGATGTCCACAACAACGCTCCTTACGACGATGGGTTGGTGAACATGGTTTTCGACGCGGTCGGGCCTAGTTTCGATCCGGATGATCATGATGCACCTGAGGAGGCACCGAACCTCGATGCTGCACAGTTCATGGAGTTGCTGAAGAATGCAAGGACTCCATTATATCCTGGTTGTGAGGATCATTCACCGTTGGAGGTGGTCACAAGATTGTTGAGCATCAAGTCCGATTTTAACATGTCGCAAGATTGCTACAACCGTCTTATGGAGTTGCTTATAGAAATATTGCCTGAGGGTGCGAAGTTGCCTAAAGACTTCTACCGGTCTAAGAGGATGGTTAGATCGCTCTGGATGGGATACAAAAAAATCGATGCCTGCCGCAACGGGTGCATGTTGTACTACAAAGACGACAAGGATGAAGACGCCTGCAGATTTTGTGGTGCCGATCGCTACAAGGGCAGTGGTAGAGAAAAGTTTGTCGGTGCCAGAAAGCCTACCGATTCGATGCACTACTTGTCGTTGACGCCGCGGTTGCAGCGGTTGTTTATGGTGAAGGAAACTGCAGAAAACATGAGTTGGCATAAGCGGGAACATACCGAAGGAGTGTTGGATCACCCATCTGATGGAGAAGCATGGAAGCACTTTGATCGAGAGTATCCAGATTTTGCTTCTGATCCGCGTAATGTCAGATTGGGTCTCTGCTCCGACGGTTTTACCCCATTCGGACTTTCGGGATCCCAGTATTCGTGTTGGCCTGTGATCGTCACCCCGTACAATCTACCGCCTTGGATGTGCATGAAGACTCCGTATATGTTCCTCACCGTTATTATCCCAGGTTCGAACAATCCGAAAAGGAATATCGATGTGTATTTACAGTCGTTGATTGATGAGTTGAATCAGCTGTGGGAAGTAGGTTCCAACACGTACGATGTATCTAGAAAACAAAATTTTCAGATGCGGGCAGCACTTATGTGGACCATCAACGACTTTCCGGACTATGGAATGTTATCTGGATGGAGCACGCATGGTCGTCTTTCATGTCCGTATTGCATGGACAGTACTAAAGCTTTCCGTTTGAAATACGGAGGCAAACCGTGCTTCTTCGATTGTCATCGACAATTCCTGCCGAAGGATCATCCGTACCGGAGGAACATGAATGTTTTTCGTGCTGGCGTTGTGGAGAAGGCTAATCCCCCGCCAAGGTGGCCCGGATATACGATATGGGAAGAGGTAAAAGATTTACCAAGAGCTATTGAGCAGCCTGCTACGGGCTACAAGTGTGACGAATTTGGTCGCACTCATAACTGGACGAAGAGGAGTATATTCTGGGATCTTCCATATTGGAGCACCAATCTGATTAGACATAACCTTGATGTCATGCATATCGAGAAGAATGTGTTTGACAACATAATTAATACTGTAATGGACGTAAAGGAGAAGACGAAAGACAATCCAAAGGCTAGATTGGACTTGGAAGAAATATGTAGACGTCCTGCATTGCATTTAATAGAGGACGGGAATGGAAAGTTGAAGCAGCCTAAGGCAATTTTCTCACTGGAGAAGGAGGATAAAGTGAGGCTTTGTAGGTGGATTCAAGGTCTGAAATTTCCAGATGGGTATGTTTCGAACTTGAGAAGATGCGTCGACCTCAAGGAGAACAAACTGACAGGTATGAAGAGCCATAATTGTCACGTATTCATGGAGCGGTTAATTCCGATTGCATTTCGGGAATTCTTACCGCGGACAGTTTGGGATCCATTGACGGAGCTTAGCATATTTTTCAGGGACCCTTGTTCTAAGAAATTGCTCGTTGATCGTCTAGAAAAGCAAGAGAAGGACATTGCGGTAACACTGTACAAGCTAGAGAGGGTGTTCTCTCCTAGATTCTTTGACTCTATGGAGCATTTGCCGATTTATCTTTCCTATGAGGCACGTGTTGGTGGACCCGTCGAATATCGATGGATGTACCCGTTCGAGCGACATTTGAATCACCTAAAAAGAAAGGTGAAAAATAAGGCTCGGGTCGAGGGTTCTATTTGTGAAGCCTATATTCTCGAGGAGATTACAAATTTTTGCTCCTCCTATTTCAAACCTCATGTTGCTACGAATAGAACGAGGGCTCCGAGAAACGACGACGGATATCAAGAATTTAATGATGGAATACTAAAAGTATTCAATGCGTCTGGAAAGCCTTCGGAGAAAATGAAGAAGAGATATTTGAATGACAAAGAGCTAAGGGCTGCTCAGTTGTATGTATTACTCAATTGCGACGAGGATGAAGTGGAGAAGCTAGAGGGATAAGTAACTCAGGATGATGAGTTTACGTCATCTCAATGTAATAGTATAAGCTAATATTATTGTACTAATCGGCGGTTGCTTCGTTGTTTTCCAGCACATATAATGATGAGTTGAGGCTGGTTAGACCCTACCTAACAGACGAAGCATTAGAACAAGAAATGAGACATCATTTTCCTTCTTGGTTGAGCGAATATGTAAGTAGCTCGGTAATTACTGGCCTCTTCTAATGCAGCTGCATAATAAATAACTTATTATCGCTTCTTTGATATTCAGGTCGATCATCTAATTTCACCCGAGATTGAATTAATTAGAACTCTTGCCAAGGGACCAATTACTTTTGTTACAATATGGCCAAGTTACTGTGTCAATGGCTTTCGGTTCAAGTCGACAAATGCTCCGATCAGAGACAGCTTCCTGGATCTTGATTCCACGAAAAACAGTTGTTTGTGTATCAAGTCTTCGAACTACAAAGACGTCGATCCAGGAAATAATTTCTTTGGCATCTTGCGAGAGATTGTGGAGTTGTCATATAATAATGGCAGAGAACCTGCAAAGATCGTGTTGTTCAAGTGTGAATGGTTCGATCCTATTGAAAATCAAGGTTGGAAAATTGACAAGCATGGTCTTGTGGATATAAACTACAAGCGTAGATATCAAGGCTACGAACCGTTTGTCCTAGCAACTCAGGCTTAGCTCATGTACTTCACAGCTTATCCGAGACGGGGAGCAACGAAGTCTGACTGGTGGGCAGTATGCAAGACTAAAGCCAGAGATACTTTTGATGTTGACGAAAAAGCTTACCAGGAGGACGAGCTACCTCTTGTAACCAATATTGTCGATGTGGACTCCACGAAAGTTACGCATTACACGACACATAATGTAGAAGATGTAGAATTATTCGAAGAGGAAGACGAAGCCGACGAAGGCGAAGATGAAAGTGAAGATGAGGAGGAAGAGGAAGATGAGGTCGAGGAAGAGGAAGATGAGGTCGAGGAAGACGAACAAGATGATTATTCTGAAGATGATTGAGAGAGATATACTTATCTGAACTTAGATGTTTCTTCTAGAATATATTATCTGGACTTAGATGTTTATTGTAGAATGTATCATCATATGTTGTCTTGGTTATTATCTTATCTTTGTTGTACTTTTATATTTCTAGTCTCTATTATTTGTTGTACTTTCATATTTCTAGTCTCTATTATTTGTTGTACTTTCATATTTCTAGTCTCTATTATTTGTTGTACTTTCATATTTCTAGTCTATATTATTTGTTGTATTATCATATGCTGTTATCAGGTATGGCAGGTCGTCGCGGAGCGTTCCGAGGGGGACGACGAGGTCATGATCCTCCGGTACTTCCTACAGGTACTGCTAGAGGACGAAGTTTTCCTTCGGTATTTCCTACTGGTACCGGCTCTGGATCCTCGTCGCCGATTGCTCCTCCATATCAGACAGTAGCTGGGCCTGCTGGGACGACGTCACGTGGCATATCTCCTGGGACGAGTAGTTCCAGGCCTGTTGAGAGTGCTCGTCCGTCTAGCGTTCCTGCTACTGATACGACGATGGAGACGGATGAGCAGATGGCGGAGGCTGCGACGACGACCGAAGCGGCGACGCCGACGGCCGACCAGCATCATGCAGATGATGCGTGCGCACCTCCGGAGGAGAGGAGGACGGAGATCTGGGCCGACGGTACAAAGTAGGTGTTTTGGTTTATAATTTTTTTCTTTCTGTTTTTATCATAATTTAACTTTTTTCATGAATATAATATGTTTGTATAGATATCGTCCCACAGAGGTACAGAGACGTCTAGGCCACATGCTGAGGCATAATTATAGTGGTGATTGGATTAACTACTCTATGCTCCGGACGAGAGGAAGGCCTTCTGGTTTGCGCGCTTCAAGGTTAAAATATATTTGCTTTTAACATGAATCATATAATTTTTGCATATTATATATAACTGATAAATATTTGGTTTGCGCTCTTCTAGGATATGTTTTTCTATCCACCGTACCGGGCCGAGCTTGTCGAGGGGATGTTTCCTGCCGTCGCTGCCAAGCTGATCCGCGACGCTATCAATGATCAGAAGGATCGTGATCATGCCGGAAAGCCGATCCAAGGTTGGATCACCCCTGATCAGTGGAATGCGATGAAGGCTCGATTCGACGAGCCAAGGTACAAGGAGAAGTCGGAGAAGGCCAAGGCGGCTAGGTACGGTGGGTCGATTCCGATGACGGAACATTTCCGTCGTCTGGTATGTCTTCCTCTTTTAGAAATATTATTTTAATGCAAAATCGATAAATTATTACTAAGATAATATATTTAATTACAGGTAAGGAAGGTCGGTAACGCCGACATGGTAACCGTCTTCCTGGCCACCCATCGTCGCGGTGGTGACCTTATTGACGAGAGGGCCGAGCAGACTTATGTAAGTATTACAATACATTATCTTAATTTAATACTTCGTGTCAATTTTAATATAACTTAGTAAATATGATGCAAATAAATATTCATGTAGTTAGTAATAATAAGTACATTAATTAGAAATTAGAAATAATAAGTACATTAATTAGAAATTAGTAATAATAAGTACATTAATTAGAAATTAGAAGTTAGTAATAATAAGTACTTTCTAGGCCGAGTATCAGAGGCTGCGGGAACGGGCGGCTGCTAGTGCACCTGATGCAGGAGAGGCCGGTACTTCCTCGCAGCCCACTCAAGCTCCGTCGGCGGACGAGCTGTGGATGGCCGCCGCTGGTGGACTCCGTAGGGGTACGTACTACGGTACGGGATCCTATGGCGCCCTAGTTGCGACCCAGTCCTCTAGGACATCTCCTGCTAGTGTGCATGGTCCACAGCCGTCCCAGGAGTCTGCCCGAGTCCAGCAGATGATGGAGTCTCTCCGTGACGACCTGCTACGACGGATCGAGGAGCAGTCTCAGCACCCTACGGACGATCCTGCGCTGCTAGCACGATTGGATGCGCTCGACCGCGGTATTATGGACCTCAGGGAGACGACTGAGAGGACAGAGGGCACCGTTGGAGGGTTAGAGCGCACGGTGACGGAGCTGCAGACAGGACAGGTGACCATGGCCGAGAGGATGAGATTGGCGCAGGAGTCGATGGTCCAGAGCAGTGATAGAATGTTATCTATCATGGATTCATACTACCAGCGACTTACAGCGTTGGAGCGTGCTGGTCCTCCGGGTGCGCCTTCATCGTCGTCGACTCCGCCGCCTCCACCGCCTTCTTCTTCGACACCGACTCCACCGACGTCACTGCCTGCTCCATCGGTATCGATTTCACTTGAGGAGTATGAGTTATTCTTATCCCTTCGTCGCGGCGGTGCCCCTTCTGCACCAGATTCCTAGTAGTCCTAGTTAGGACTGTTTCTTTGTGTTTGTTTCATTCTTTGTTTGTGACTTGGATATTTGTTGGTTGTGTAGATTTGGATGTTTGGATCCTATTCTATTTGTTGGTCGTGTGTAGACTTTGGTTATTTGGTTGTAGACTTTGTTATTTGGTGTAGAATTGGTTATTTGGATACTTGTTGTTGTGTGATTGTTGTAGACTTGGTTATAAGGACTGAAACCTGTGTACAGTGAGAAATGGACATTCTGAGAACTGGACATTGTGTGATTGTTGTAGACGTGGTTATAGGGACTGAAACCTGTGTACAGTGAGAAATGGACATTCTGTGATTGTTTTGATCCTATTCTACAGTGAGAAATGGTTATCTTTTTAAACTGCAGGGAGAAATGGCCATTCTGTATTTTATTTATTTTATTTTTTTTGCAGATTTAGCGACGTTTACCGACGTCCACCGACGTACGTTTGCGTCGATAAACGTCGGTAAATCTGCAATATTTTCCAGGGTACCGACGTTTACCGACGGCCTTATACGTCGGGGAACGTCGGTAAACGTCGGTGCACGTCGGTAATCATCCCAGGAAGTCCCAGGATTTTACCGACGTGTAGCGACTTTGAACACGTCACTAAACCACCGACGACACGACGGTAATCGTCGGTAAAGTTATCGACGTGTAGCGACGTCATGCACGTCGCTAATACACCGACGACACGACGGTAGACGTCGGTAATATATCGACGTAGTTATACATCGGTAAACGTCGGTACTTGCGACGTTTGGCGACGTTTTGAGACCAGCGACTTACATTTCTGCGACCAGCTTTAAACGTCGATAATTTCGTCGCTAAATATTTTTAGCAACGAAATTTGTCGTTTTAGCGACGTCTTTAGGCGTCGCTAAAACGACTTATTCTGGTAGTGACAAACATATTTCCATCTTTGGTTAGGTTATAAAAATTTATTTTCGAAAATTGCAAATATCCAAATAAACAATTTATCCACAAAATATGGGAATTGGTGGTATATTTTTTTGACATGTCAAAATATTTATTGTCGTTTTTTTCTGCACTTTTTATTTTTTTCATTTTTTTTTAACTTTTTCATTTTTAATATAATTTTGTCTTTTTTTTGTTTTTTCTCATATTTTGGTTTTCCTTTCCAATTTTAAGAAAAAAAAAATTTTAGTTTTTTTTTATTTTTATCTTTTTAAAGTTTTTTATTCTTTTCATTTTTTTAAAAATATTTGGGTTTTTTTCCTCCATTTTTAATTTTTTTTAGATTTTTTTAGTTTTTTAGTTTTTCCATTTTTTAAGATTTTTTTTCAATTTTCAGTTTTTTAATAATGTTTTGTATTTACTTGTTGTTTTTTTGGTTTTTCTTAGTTTTTTATTCTTGTACTTTTATTTTTATTTTTATTTTTTTAATTGTTCTTTTTTATTTTTTCTTCGAAAATATTTATATAGTCACCAAACATGAAAAATATATTTTTTTCATAACATTTAATTACCAAAAATTTGATTTCCGGGATCTGTTCCCGGCTATGTATGCTATTTTGGGTACCAAATTAACACCCCCTAATAGACGAAATTTGATGGAACCTTGGACAGATTCGCATAATTGATAATTAATTAGTTCTAATTTGACAATCATCACTAAAATAAATTAAAGAAATTTTAAGACAGGCTTTTGTGAACTCATGAGCGGAGAGACATGTAAGCCATATTAGCTACTTGAAAGAAAGTGATACAATTATTATATTTGTTTAAGCAATTCAAGCAAATTAATAACAATGAACAAGAACCTTATGGCATATGTTCTGTTTAACAAACGTTTTCATTTTAAAACTAATTAAACTTTGGGTAGATATGAGTTAGGCAGCCATTAACTGAGGCCGTTTGGTCAGTTGGCGCGTTAGGTTTTAATGGTTCGGCACTGGCCAACCACCATGAAACAGGTTTTGATGGAGGTGATAATATCTCCCTAATTAAATTATATTGAATTGCCACTGGGCTAAATGGGATCTTTCTGAATTTTAGAAACAAGTTTTGATGGTTTAGTCATAATTTGAATAAAATCCAAACCACGTATGCATTGATCATCTTTCAACAAACCATCACCGAATCCATGTATGCATACTGTCATTTGCCTGATTGTTCTCCATATGTCACATTTGTCATGTGCATGTAAAATTGTGAATTTAGATTATAGAATCTACAAAAACTCATTATAGTAAAGTTGGGTATGATACAACACTTTTTTTATTGGAAGTACAATAAAAACAACTTATCTGAAAAGCTTCTGGTATGGCCCAACAGAAGCTATCCAGATTAGAAGTTGCATCATACTTTCATTGAAAAAAAGAAAAAAAAAGAAAAGAAAAAAAGAAATTAGTATCACACACAACTTATCTGGACAACTTATTTATATTATAGACTTTATAAAACTAATTTTTAGTAAAGTTGATATTGCTCACCAGTTTCTACTTGATACTGTTGCTTTTTATTTAAAAAAATAGAAAAGAAAAATAAAAGGGAAAAGAAATAATTCCCTCTAGCTCACCACACAGCTGTGTTGACATATAATAGCAATCTGTATTGTATATGTTATTCTTATAATTTCTCTCTTGTTTTCCTGATTTGTTGGCAATTAACCGTACGTGGTAGGTCCAGTAGTTGACCAGTGATTTCCTCAACTTAATTGCCTATTTATTGGAACATCCTAACTGCTAGCAAGCAAGCTTTTCCTGATCCACACTGTCAATGACGCGTTTTTAATTCCTCTACTCCCAACTCCATCGAGTGACGAAGTTAATTTGCTTAAATATGCATATTAATTAATATATTGACAAGAAGAAACATTAACATTGTGTTTGGGAACATTTTTGAGGAGAAAAAAAATTTGAGGAAAAAAAAAAATGGAGAAGAGTAAAATGAAGGTAAAATTAATTTTTCCTTCACTTGCTTGGATGACCAAAAAGTAGAGAAATTTTTTTTTTTAAAAATAATATTTTATTTATTTTTGGAGATAGATATAATTACCATTCAATCCTTGATTTCTTCCATAATCCTCTAAGTCTTTCCATTTTCCTTCCACTTTTGGGAGAAATTTTTTTGAGTGGAACCCGCATGAATTTTTCTCCCAAAATTCTCTCCTTCCTCTTTCCCACCTCCCTCCCCCCTTCCCAAACATCAATACTTTTATTTTCACTCATTTTTTCCTCAACATTTTCCTTCCCCTCATTTTTTCCTCTTCCCAAACAATACCTAAGCATACGTTACATGGTGAATAGATATGTGAAAAGAAAGCAAAATTGTAAGTTACCGTAAGTTCCTAGATACAGGTACTTGTTGCCAAATACACGACCTATCCTTGCTTCCCATCTTCCATTGTGATGATGCCTTCACAATAATAAAAACACAAAAATTTATTACATCAATCATCTGATATCCAAAATCACAAATTATATTAAACTATTCTAGTCACTTGCTAAATGAGTGATTTGTATTGAATTTACATTTTACAAAGTAAAGATAAACAGGCCCTTTATTTCTCTTTCCCTTCTACACCGTCCATAAATGGACAAATTCCCAATTCACTTTCTTACATCACAAGAGGTTGACAATGGAACACAAGAATGTTTCGTAAATAATGGACAGTTTTTATGACTCTTAACCTAATATCAACATTGAATGTAGGCGTCAAATTTATAGCCAAGATAATAATAACCAAAAAATCTTATCATTAAACAAAAACAATTGACACGTGTTGAGCTAGCTTTTGGTCCATTCAATTTAAGCTCCTACAGTCAAAAAAGTACCTTCAAGTTATACTTAGAATGGAAAAGAGTAAATACAAAAAAAGTGCTACGAGAAAGGTAAGTTAATAACAAAAAGATGATGTACTATACCGCCAAAGAAGCCAACTCAAATCCGAAACCGAGTATATTCTAACATCTACATCACACTTGTATCATTATTGACAATATGTCCAGATAAATAATAAAAGTTGGAATTGACTTACTATAGTATTGATCCTATAAATCACATGAAAGGGAAAGAGGAATAAATTAAACGGGTGTAACAACACTGACATAAATGTCTGATACTTCCTTCCCTTATCTAAGTATAAAATTCCTTTTATGATCAAAGATCGTCAAATAGTGCTTTCTTCAATTTATTTTGACCCCCAGAAATCTCAACTGACCCAGTAAATTATGGTACATGCCATTAATTATCATTCATATGAATGACTCAGTCTCAGTATTTACCCCAAAAAAAGCCGATAGAATGTCGTACGATTTACAAAAATAATCTCAATTAAAACTGTGCTAAATTTTTGTTTTGTTAATGCGTGAGCTTTTATATATATATATATATATATATATATATATATATATATATATATATATATATATATATATATATATATATATATGAAGCGGATCAAAAGCCCCCCTTAGAAAGCCTCCCAAAAACCCCCCTCACTCTAATCCGTAATTTAATGTTAATATTAATGTTAATATTAATGTTAATGTTAACATTAATATTAATATTAACATTAAATACTATAATTAATATTAAACTTAACATTAAAATTAATATTAACATTAACATTAACATTAACATTAACATTAATATTAACATTAAAATTAACATTAATATAAAAAAAATTTTAAAAAAATTAATATTAACATTAACATTAATATTAACATTAATATTAACATTAATATTAATATTAACATTAATATTAACATTAATATTACGAATTAGAGTGAGGGGGGTGGGGCTTTCTAAGGGGGGCTTTTGATCCGCTCCCCCATATATATATATATATATATATATATATATATATATATATATATATATATATATATATATAAAAGAAGGTAATTGTGGCGAACGCTCTCACCGGAAATCGATCTCTTGACCACTCGCATGCATCTCTCTTAACCACTAGGCTAGAGTTCATTTGCATATATATATATATATATATATATATATATATATATATATATATATATATTGTTATTTTTTGCATATATATATATATATATATATATATATATATATATATATATATATATATATATATATATATATATATATATTATAATGTTTTTTTAAAGAAGGTAATTGTTGTGAACGCTCCCACCGGAAATCGATCTCCTGACCACTCGGGCCGCATTCATCTATAGGTCATTTGCATATATATATATATATATATATATATATATATATATATATACAAAACAGAAAGGTTTTTGAATCCTAGGGCTGACTGTGCCAAGATAAAGAGTGGTTGAGATTTAATCTTGGTGAATCAACGGTTGTAGGGTTTTATGGGGAAGAGCATTATTGGGAGTGGGGTTTTATGGGGAAGAGCATTATTGGGAGTGGGGTTTTATGGGAAATCCAAAGATGGGGATTTAATATTTTGATGGTTGGGATTTAATATTTTGATGGGGGCCTCATAATGGTTGTGGATGAGCATTATTGAGAGTGGGATTTTATGGGAAATTCAAAGAAAATTCACATCCAGCAGTGGTTGGGATTTAATATTTTGATGGGGCCACAAAATTATTATTGTTCGTTTAAAATTGGGGATCCAAGATTTTGAGGAGAAATACCTTAAATGAACCATGCCCTATGGGCACGGGTTATGACTAGTATATATATATATATATATATATATATATATATATATAAAAGCTGATGACATACCTTGCCACCCCTCTATACTTGGAAACTCCTCGTGAAAATCCACTGCTTTTCCTGTAAATTTAGGATGGAATCTGGGGTGAGCGACTGATTTCATGATTTTTTTTTTAATTTTTGTTAGTAAAATTCTTTTTTGAATGTATTTGTTAATGGGAAATTAGTATAAATACCTTCTCAAGGAACCAATGTATTCTTCTTTGGACTGCCCTTCCATTTCTTTCAGCTGCTCTTGGTACGTTGTCAACTGCCATGGGTGAAATTAATGGAAACTAAGAATAAATGTGTTTAATTATGTAACAACAACAATTAAATGCAGATATAAAGTAAGGTTAGTAACAAGAGAGATGGATAGTACAGGGAAGTTGAGTATAGTGTCATGGCCCCAGTACTTCAATGCTGCCAAGTCATATGCATGAGCAGCCGCAGCTTCATCGTCATATGCCCCTAATTATTAAGGAAATGTTTTTTTGAAGATCAGTACCAACTAACTACTCTCTTAAATGTCTCTCCTAAAACAAACACAGGGAACGAAAACTACTACTTCCTAGTTAACAATGAAACTCACCAAGATATACTGTTGTTTTGCGTCAATTAATTGATTGAGTTGCAACCATCCAACGTTGAAAGAAAGAAGAAAGACATCATAAGAAACATTAGCATAAGTTACGTGGTGAAAATTGTAATTGATTCAGAAAGAGGGAAGTTTCTTTAACCTTGTCTTCCTTTCTTGTTCTGAGACTCATTCCAGCAATTTTTATCCCACAGATGGGCTTCGTATCGGCCGGTCCACCTGTGCCTGCGACGATTGTGCATGTGGGAGTCAAGTTTTGATACATATTGCATTTAATATTTATCAAAGACTGGATAGGTAGAGAAGATAGAGGAAAACCAACCTTGTGACTCCCCGGTAGACAGAGCTGCGCTGTGAAGGAGACTCTCTAGGAACACTTTTCCTTTTCCTCTTCACCTTCAATCTGCTACTACCACTAACAGTGTTGTTGTTGTTGTTGTTATTAGCAGTGGTAGCACTGCTCTCATTGGCGACGGAAGTAGTGGAGGTGTTCTTGTTCTTCGCCATGAGGAGAGGCCGGAGCTAGATGGATGGGAATTATTTCAAGAGAAGAGAAAGGGATTGGTTGTAGAGGTCTTTTATAAAGAGAGAGAAAGAGATAGGTTGATGACCAAGTCTTCGAGACGTAAGGGTGGAGAAGGGAATGGTGTGGGGGCGGCAAAGTCTGGTTTTTGGAAGTGAGCAAATTGGCAAATTGTAGGGAGCCGGCTCGTTGGGGGTTACGTGCCTTTATCACTCTATCGGCCGTCTCGGAGCGGCTCTCTCTCTCTCTCTCCTTGTCTCGTATATTGTCGCATGCATATTGGTATTGCCACAGCGCAGTGTGGTTGCAGCTTCGGATTCTTGTAGTCTTTCTCCCTGGAGACTAGTGGTACCAATCGACCATTCCCTACTCTGCACATAGCAAATGTGTCTTGCATATTAACTCAGACCTGCATTTGTAGGTGCGATAACTATGAACATGCTTCCTGAATTGAATGCCCAAGTTATCAGCCTTCTATTGTAGTTAGACGTGACCCATTTGGTGATACGAATGAAACATATCACTCCTACTCCTACTCCTACTCCTACTCCTACTCCTACCTCTCTCTTGTACATAACTTATAAATTTCCAAAAAACAAATCAAATCAAATCAAATCATCATTATCGCATCCGTTCTTGGTTGGACAGACACACGAGCCTCGCAGCTGAATGGCTGTCAGCTGATTAATACTTTCGTTTGCGATCGCTGATTTTAGAATGCATTAATCATTTGTTCGGTGGATCCATAATGCTCACATCAAATTATTAACGTAATGTACAAATTGACATTTTCTACTACTTGTGAGGTTTTATGTACCTGTGGTTAGCCATTTTAATGGCACGCCTTTTTTGTTCACCAACTTTAATGTAGTAGCAACAAAGTGAACTGAGGTAGGAATAGTGACCAGAGACCCCAAAATAGGTTAAAATGTTATGAAACATTATCTCTATTCATCATTATGTCATGAGTTACACATGACCCTTGGGATCATGTAACTCATGACCCTTGGATTATGTAACTCATGACCCTTGGGTTGTCCATTAGCCCTATATATATGGCCCTTGCCATATGATGAAATAGATGAACAAAAAATACTATTCTACAAGATCTCGTCTTCCTTCAAACACGTTATCAGCACGATTCAAACTACTGCATGGTTCAACCAGTGTGCTAATGCTCACGTTTGAGCATATCAAACTTATCCCACTTTATCTTGCTAAGAGGAAGAGATATATATAAGGAAAGAAAGGAAAAAAAAAAAAAAACTAGTAATTACTAAACCTTTTTCATGCGTTATCCATTGTATTTCTACTCCTACATACTGAGCTATTGGTATAATTACATGTTGTGAATTTTTTATGCTGATTTGTTTTGTGAGTTGTAAGATGGTTTTTTCAGTTCTAGTCTGAATTTGCCTGTTGCAATTAAGAATTCGTAAACTCTTTCTATTCAGTTACCTAAAATCATCTCTCAAATCCTTGTGTGCTTGTTGAACTTCTATGCTCAACATGAAAGGCATGAGGCAGTTTGTTTGAATGTGTTTAATTTGCATTCTACAGTAAACTCAGTTCTTGCTGAATAGTTATTCTGTTTACACCAACTTTCTATTTTTACATGTTTGTATAATCTCCTTGCCATTGTTGTTAGAATATTAAATTTGGTTGTTCTTGTTCAATTGTCTTCGAGACTCTCGCATAAATATTTAATTTTAATTTATGCATGTTTTTCACATGATAGATAAAATGGCCAAAATAGCGAGTGTCGATTTCGAAGTACTAGATGCTGCTGGAAAAAATTATTTGAGCTGGCACGTGGACCTGAAGTTCCACTTACGTGCCCAGGGCTTATTAGCCACAATTTCAACTCCTCTTCCATCGGCTCCGGCCACTGGTACGGAAAATACAGCAGACACTGCTGTGGTTGTTTCTACAGTGAACGTCTCTGATATAGATAAGGCGAAAGCCATTATCTACATCAGGAGACACATTGATCGGACCCTGAAGGCCGAATACCTCACTGTAGAAGACCCAAAGGAATTGTGGACTGCACTGGAGGACCGCTATAAACATCAAAAAGATGTAATCCTCCCACGTGCAAGGTATGAGTGGGAAAACCTTCGACTTCAGGACTTTAAGTCCGTAGCTGAGTACAACTCAGCTCTCCATAATATCACCTCACGCCTGAAGTTGTGTGGTGAAGAAGTCTCGGAGTATCGCATGTTGGAAAAAATATATACATCCTTCCACGAGAAGGACGCAATCCTCATGCAACAGTACCGTGAACGAAAGTTCACAAAGTACTCTGAATTGCACTCCACCCTGATGATGGCAGAGCAAAACAGAGAACTTCTCTTGGCCACTCATAACCTACGCCCTGCAGGCTCAGCTCCTCTCCCAGAAGCTCATTTTTCTTCCAAGAAGCAGAAGAAAAATAAGGACAGATCTAACATGGGGAATGCCCAGAAGAGGCCGGCCAGAAGTCCACCCAAGAACAACTTTCATCCCCAGAGCAGCAAAAGTGGGGCAAAGAAGAAGTGGAAGAAGACCACAGAACTGATGTCCATTCCCAAGAAAAATTGGGAGGACAAATGCCACAAATGTGGCATGACTGGACACTGGTCCAGAAACTGTCGCACCCCACGACATCTACAAGATCTGTATCAAGCGAGCCAGAAGTCTCAAATTGAAACAAATCTGGTAGAAAAGCAGCCGTCTACTCAGTTCTCGGTGGAAGATTTCGAGAACGACGACCTACTCGACTAGAGCCATTATCTTATTTCCTGCTTTTAAAAAAAAAAACTTGTTGCCGCATTTTCATATTATGCTTCTCTTTTAAATTTCTTGAAAAATGATATTTATTCTTACATTTGACAAAGAAAATTTTACGAAGTCTCTCCGAATAGGCTCACCTATTTGGGTATGATGTCAGAAAGAACTTGGGGCTTGGTTCTTAAGAGGTCCCCGGTGACCCTCCTCCCTCATTTTCCCGCCTGGTCATATTCACGTAGAGCTACCGAAAGGGGATGACCGAATATTATTTTTTTTGGCTCAAATTGTATTTATAAATTATGCATTTTTGCAAGCAACTTATTGACCTCTCTATATCGGTCCGTCGATCGATATAAGAGAATTTTTTTTTTCAAAACTGTTGTTTTAATTACAATTGTTTGTTGTTATTTTTTTTCCAATAGATCTATAGATGAAGTGTGAATGCCTTGTGGACAGCGCCTCGACGCACACAATCCTTCGAGAAAAAAGCTATTTTTATAGCTTATATGATTATGACGGTCCTGTTATTACGATATCAGGACTATCAAACATAATAGAAGGATTTGGTGAAGCAATTATATTGCTCCCAAATAAAACAAAACTAATAATAAAAGATGCACTATTCTCTCCTAAATCAAATAGGAACCTCATAAGTTTCAAGGACATTCGTTTAAACGGATATCACTTAGAAACAAATGAAATAAATGAGACAGAATATCTGTATGTTACTCGTCTAAAAGATGGTTCAAAAACTATCTTAGAACGATTCAAGGGACTCCCGTCGGGTCTCTATCATACTCATATTCAATCAACAGAAGCTAACATGATTGTGCACCAGAAGTGTCATTCATCGCCAAAATTTAAACTTTGGCATAATAGACTGGGTCACCCAGGATCAGCTATGATGAAACGAATCATGAGCCAATCCAGTGGACACAACCTGCAGAACCTGAAGATTCTTCAGAAGTATGATTACTCGTGTCTACCTTGTTTTCAAGGAAAACTTATAACAAGACCATCCCTTTTGAAAGTGGGACTAGAGTCTCCTAGCTTCTTAGAGAGAATTCATGGAGACATTTGCGGACCTATTCACCCCGCAAGTGGTCCATTTAGGTACTTTATGGTACTTATAGATGCATCTACTAAATGGTCTTATGTGTGCCTTTTGTCCACCCGCAACTTAGCTTTTTCTAAGCTATTGGCACAAATAATTAAGTTGCGGGCTCATTTCCCCGATAACCATATCAAAAAGTTAAGACTTGATAATGCGGGTGAATTTACTTCACAGGTTTTTCAAGACTATTGCCAAGCAACTGGCATCGAAGTTGAACATCCTGTAGCTCATGTTCACACCCAGAACGGGTTAGCAGAATCTCTTATTAAGAGATTACAATGGATTGCTCGTCCATTGTTGATGCAGTCACAGTTGACTGTGGAAGCTTGGGGTCATGCTATATTGCATGCCGCATCACTTATTAGAATACGGCCTTCTGGAGG
Organism: Iris pallida; assembly: GCA_029216955.1. Lineage (NCBI taxonomy): Eukaryota > Viridiplantae > Streptophyta > Magnoliopsida > Asparagales > Iridaceae > Iris > Iris pallida. Next base: position 19,598,904 of record JANAVB010034420.1, read on the forward strand.
TCATATTCTATCTCCGATGCAGCTCGCTTATGGTTCACCTCCAAATATCTCACATTTGAGAGTTTTTAGTTGTGCTATTTACGTCCCCATAGCTCCCCCACAGAGGACCAAAATGGGTCCACAACGTCGATTAGGTATCTATGTTGGGTTTGACTCACCCTCTATAATTAGATACCTAGAACCCCTGACGGGTGACGTATTTAAGGCACGTCTTGATGACTGTGAGTTTGATGAAGGATTATTTCCTAAACTGGGCACACAGTCTAAGAAGCCAGAAGCTTCTAAGACAATTTCTTGGGACACAAAAACTTTGTCTCATTTTGATCCGCGTACAAGTCAATGTGAAGATGAGATCCTGAAGATATTACATCTTCAGAACACTGTACATCTACTTCCGGATATATTTACTGACAACCAGAAGATTGTCAGATCACACGTCCCTGCTGCCAACACGCCAGCTAGGATTGACATCCCTAAAGATGGATGCAATCCGCCGGCAGCAGAAATGGCAGTACCTCAATTAAAAAGAGGACGCCCACCAGGTTCGAGAGACAAAGTCCCTCGTAAAAGAAAAAACCCTGGAGAAATTAAGAAGATCCCAACACAGGATGCTGAGCTCAGATCAGCTACCTCTCCCCTCCTAGTTTCCCCTGAAGAGGAACAAACAGGAGAAATATCATTAAATTATGTACGTACTGGAGAGGTACTGAACAGAAAAAGCACAGTCGTCGACGACGATTTTTCGTTCAATATTGCCGTTCACGTCACTGAAAATGACGATGACATCGATCCACGGTCTCTAGCGGAATGTAAACGCAGAGGCGATTGGCCAAAGTGGAACGAGACAATAGGAGTAGAGCTGGACTCACTCTTGAAACGCGAAGTCTTTGGACCAGTAGTCCAAACACCTGAAGGTGTAAAACCTGTAGGATATAAATGGATCTTCACAAGAAAAAGAAATGAACACAACATAGTTGTGCGCTACAAAGCACGCCTTGTAGCGCAAGGTTTCTCCCAGAAACCGGGAATAGATTATGAAGAAACATATTCTCCGGTCATGGATGGGAATACCTTCAAATTCCTGATCAGCCTCTCTTCTCTGAAAAGCCTAGAAATACAGCTCATGGACGTTGTGACTGCATATCTTTATGGCAATATAGATAAAGATATCTATATGAAACTCCCTGAAGGATATAAAATTTCACCAGAGAAAACAGATAGACCTCGGGACACCTATTCTGTAAGGTTACAAAGATCATTGTACGGTCTTAAACAATCAGAAAAAATGTGGTATAATAGACTAAGTGAGTTTCTTGCTACGCAAGGATTTACTAATGATAAAGTCTGCCCGTGTATCTTTATAAAAAGATCGGGAACAGGATTTGTTATAGTCGCCGTTTATGTCGACGACTTAAATCTCATTGGATCTCCTGCAGAGATCACTGAGATATCTGAAAGCCTTAAGACAACTTTTGAAATAAAAGACCTAGGGAAAACAAAGTATTGTCTTGGCTTACAGATCGAACACCTAAAGGGTGGTATCCTGTTACACCAATCTACATATACACGAAGATTACTTAAACAATTCCACATGGATAAATGCCATCCCCTTAGTACACCAATGGTCGTTCGATCATTGGATGTAAAGAAGGACCCTTTTCGTCCACTAGAAGAGGGGGAGGAACCATTAGGTCCTGAAGTACCTTACCTAAGTGCCATTGGGGCACTACTCTATCTGGCTAACTGTACGCGTCCTGATATAGCATTTTCAGTTAACTTATTAGCCAGATACAGTGCAGCGCCCACAAAGCGCCACTGGAATAGAGTGAAGCATCTTCTGCGCTACCTCCAAGGGTCTATAGACCTAGGACTATATTACCCGAATAGTGGGTCTTCCACTTTACTTGGTTATTCAGATGCAGGTTATAGATCAGATCCCCACACAGAGAAATCACAAACTGGATTTGTGTTTACTTTCGGTGGTACGGCTATCTCCTGGAGGTCCGTCAAACAGACCAGTGTGGCTATCTCATCAAACCATTCTGAACTCCTGGCAATCCATGAAACAAGCAAGGAGTGTGTTTGGCTTCGCTCCGTCATTCAGCACATTTTGGCATCTACTGGCCTGAAGACTGGTGAACTTGAGCCTACTACCCTTTTTGAAGATAATGCAGCATGCGTAGCTCAACTTCAGAAAGGATACATGAAGAGTGACAAGACGAAGCACATATCCCCCAAATTCTTCTGGACGCACGACCTTCAAGAGAAGGGACAAGTCAAAGTACAACAAATTCAATCTTGTAATAACTTAGCAGATTTGTTTACCAAAACACTGCCACGATGTACTTTTGTAAAACTTGTAAGAGGAATAGAGATGAGACAACTAAAAGATCTGCAAGCCTGAAGCTTGTATAGATCAGGGGGAGTAAAACTATAGGATTGTACTCTTTTTCCTTAGGACTGATGGTTTTTCCCACTGGGTTTTCCACAGCCAAGGTTTTAACGAGGCAAACTAAGTTTACTCTGGATCCAGTAGTATCCACCCCATTAGCTTATTGAATCCTGAAGTATTTCATAAGTGGATCCAAGGAAATAGATGAATAAGGGGGAGTGTTATGAAACATTATCTCTATTCATCATTATGTCATGAGTTACACATGACCCTTGGGATCATGTAACTCATGACCCTTGGATTATGTAACTCATGACCCTTGGGTTGTCCATTAGCCCTATATATATGGCCCTTGCCATATGATGAAATAGATGAACAAAAAATACTATTCTACAAGATCTCGTCTTCCTTCAAACATAAAATATATTATAGATGACATTATATTTATTATAATTTTTTTAGAGATTTCGGAAATTTTTGTTTAGAGGATTGTACTTTTACTAAATTCTAAGGAAAGCACAAAGTTTTCCTAAATCCTATAAAAAGCACATAAATGCCATATGGTATGGCGTTCTCATCCCCCAAAACTACTAACGTTGACTCCGTTACCCCAAAAGAAAAGCCATTTGGAATGGCAATGCCATTCGGAATACCGTTGCTCTAGGGTCCATACGCTGTCGTGGTTCCTTCCCATTGGCGCGGAGCAGGGCGTGGTTGGCCAGAATCAGCGATGCGGGAATACGAGGCCGGTTTCCTTTGGGTGGGGGGTGGGGGGTGGGGGAGAGGAGGGAGCACCTTTTGTTGGTGGGGTTGGGAGGTGGGAGGCAGCCTTTGACCAAGTAAGTAATGGAGGGACATTGGTTTGGGGGTGTCACGTCCCAGTCCTAAAATATACGGGACGCACGGCAATGGCCAGCTACGTATCAAGTGCACTCCAGTCCAACTCAGATACATAAACGTTGTCTAGAGGTCAAGTATATATCTAAAATGTTAAGTCAACTAAATCTCAATCCACATAGTAAGTGTAAGTCAAGAATGAACAAAGTGCATTAGAGTCGGCTACCCAATAATACACTTGGTTCGATCAAGCTCTAGAAAAGAATAAGCTTGTCAAACCAGGCTGTAACAGAAACTAATAAGCAATAAGAAGATAATAGGAGAAACAATGAAAAATATAAGTACCTAATTGCAAATCCATGTATACCAAGATGATACCCATCAACAGCTCCATCAAATCACAACGTCAATCAACTCTGCAATCTGGCAGGGAACCTGGTCCTCAGAGGGTCGTAACAAGATATAAAAGGTACATGTCATAATGTAAATACTCTGTAAACATAAGGGTGAACTAACGAGCTAAGTGAATGCACTTTGAAGACAACCTTTGTGCGTATGGGTAGGTAAAATAGGTAAAATAGGTCTAAGGTGTAGCGTCGAGCCAGAGGCCAAGTATAAATACTAGCATACTTCCCGATCGAACCTAGTGCGCAGTTATATATTGACCGCTGTCGGATATATCCACTAGCATATAAGCCCATAACCGAGTAACAATAGCTCATAACCGGGTAACACTGAGGCTGATACTAATATTTGTCCCATACGCCTACTAGTTGTTTTCCTCATCCCATGAAAATGAACAAGTTGTGTCCACAACTTGGACATTTCATCTCTCAATGCTAGGTCACAAATAATATAGAATTAAGCCAACTTTACAATATACCGTCACACCTGTAACTCGTACCGGAAGCTAATTGAGTGCGTAAGCTCGTGCCATAACATGAACTCTCTCTCTCTCTCTCTCTCTCCTCTCTCTCCTCTCTCTCTCTCTCTCCGTGACGTGAAATGATATGTGTCAAGGCCATGGAGATATAATGATAACTCCACAACTTAAGGTAGCTCTACTAGAACTAGGTCAATACACAAGACCAAATATCGATGCCTTCGTCGACTGTGCCCGAGGCACTCTCAGACACACACTATATTATATTATAACCCCTGTTTCTAATTTTTTTTTATCCTTTTAGTTATTTTTATTTATTTAAATATTTGTGTTAAAGATAAATTTTAATTTAATTTTTATAAAAGGTATTTTATTGGCGAGGGATTGTCAAATTGTTTTAAATTTGATTTTGTATTTATAAAATTATACTTTTAAAATTATTTAATTTATTTTTAAAGATTTAAATTTATAAAATATATTTTAAATATTATTGGAAACATTAGATATTAGATATTATTTAAATTATTGTTGTTATCAATTATAGGATTTAGATTTGATTAATCTAGATTATTGGATTTAAATCTTTGGAAAGATTTATTCCAAATCCTAATCCTACCTTATTAGGAACCACTCCTATATAAAGGGGAGTTCCTTTGGTTCTCCATAGATTCCTCAATACCATAGCAATCATCCACCATATCCTGATTCTATCACCATGTTCGCACATCATTTTCATGCCGTGCACCGTGTCCGTCACTACCAAAATATCCCATATTAGCGACGCCAAACGACGTCGCTAAACATCAATAAAACGACGCTGACTGAAAACAACAACGTATTTAGCGACATTTCGGGCATGTCGCGTTATTCATGGTCGATATTAGCGAAAACGTCGCTATTCGTCGCCATAGCGACGTAGATCGGCGACGCACTACATCGCTAGTATTAGCAACATTTACCGACAACAACGTTGCTAATTAGCGACGTAACCTTTCGTTGCTGATTGTCGCTGTCCATTCAGATTTTAGTGACGTTAAATTAGTGATTAGCGACGTTGTCCGACTCCATATTTGAGAATTTTTTGGTTGCCACGTCATCATTTTTGTGACGTTTAGCGACGTTATGATACTTGAATACCGACGTCCGGATACTAGATTAGCTGAACTATACAATTTGCCACGTCAACGCATCTGCGACGATTGTCATGCCCCGCTCCCGAATAATCGGGTACGGGCCGATGCATGTCCGGCCTAACTGTCGTTGACAGCGGTAGTGAGCCATCTAGTCATCAATAATAAGAATAATCTCATCACAGCATCTAATCTCGGAATCTATACTAATCATCACAGCAATCCACTATACAATTATTACAACTTATACATGAATGACCGGGTACAAAGCCGGTAAAAGTTAAATGCTACAACAACAACATATAATCAAATACACTCAATCAATCTCATATACATGAAACTAGATATCTCCATGTCAAGTGAGCTCCAATGCCAACCATGACAATCTAAATATCTATCTCACCTGTAATCAACGATCCAATCAGGAAAGGAGTAAAGCATAATGTAACTCAATAAAACTCACCATGGAAGATTAATGGAACAACCAATAGAATTGAAAGACAGAGAAGCAATGTGAATATAAAGTATGCACTAGCTATGTGTATATGTGCAATTAGACGTTATCAACATGTGGGGACTAATATGTAATCAGGCATATAGAATATGCTATCAGTCTATCAATAATTAGGCATGTCTAACGACAATGCTATCAGTCACACAATAATCAGGCATGTTTGACGATAATGCTATCAGTCACGCATGTAATGGACATCAGGCATACAGAGTATGCTATCAGGCAATATTTGTCCAATATTAGTCAATCACATGTCTTGGAACGTCACCCACCAGACACGAGAAACCATGCAATCAATCGAGCAAGAACAGTAAAATAATAACAAGAGATAATGTGAGTGCAATGCATGCAATGATGGTAATACTGAGTACATGTACTTGCCTTGATTCTGGGGTTTTGTCAATGTCTCCAAGTCACCTAAAAATAAAAAAATTATATTTAGACAATATCCTTAAGAAAATCCTAGTCAAGTCAATTGACCAACCTTCAATTAACTAAACTCCTAATTGCTCCTTAATTATAAAATCTTACATAACCTACTAGCCATATGCTATAACAAAACTCAACTATTTAACTGCCTTCATTACATAGCCCCTAAATCTGTACACTACCAAAGTTGGCCCAAGGGTTAGATATGGCCAACTGGACTAAACCCAAAATAACAAATGTAAACACACTAAATAATCAATTAACCTCCAAGCCCAAGTTATCATAATTTATTCAAAGCACTACCTCTTCCTACTGAGCCTGGGTTCAAAAGAATCTCATATTTCAATTGTTGGCCAACACCATGTTTATAAACTAATGTTTAAGTCATTCTCCTCTACTTATCAAAATAAACCTGCTACTATGGTTACTCAACAATTTGAATTGCAATAGACCCAAGCTAATATTAACCCATTTCTAACGGTCATCTGTCAGTGACCTAAAATTTAAATCAAAATTAGCACTACCAATCCAACTAATTAATCCTCACCATTACGTGTCCGGTCCGAGTCTTCTGGACACAACTGAAAACTAACCTCAGAGCCAACATCCACACAAATTTCTTGACACAAGGCAACCGAAACAACAAGAAGAGTAGAAAATTATACCTACATAGATTTGAGGAAACTAGGTGTCAGCTGCAACTTCTGTGTGTCCGATACCGCAACTTCTCATGTCCAGGTTTGTCATCACAACTGGTTCAGGGATTTACTCGAACACCAGGCATGTATGAAATGATGGACTGCCGAAATAATGCTTCTTGTTTCATTCCTTTGTGGAAATTAGAAATAGAGAGGTAATGAAATGAATCAATCATCCGATCTCAAGAACAACAAAACCAGAGAACCACATCAAGAAAATCTGTTCGTAATCATTTGAAATCAGTGGAAGATTCTAAAAGGCGCTTCCGCCAAATTAATTGCACATGAAGGAATCTGATCGTTCCAAAAAGGAATTTCCAAGGAAAAGGAAAGAAGAAAATGAAGAACTCACTAGAGAAGACGATCGTACCGAGTTTATCGAATACTTCGTCGATGCAACTAATCAAGGGAGAGGCCACGATTGTTCGATGAAGGACAATGGCTTGTTGCGACCAATCTCTCGAGGAGGCGAACTGGACGTGACGTACACCCCCACCAATCATCGCCGACAAGGAATTATCGTGACGCAAGCTCTGTCGCCATGGCCGAGCTCGTACATTCTCCGATGGAGAAGAAGATCGGACGTCACCATGTCCAAACTTTCCAAGGCTTTGCTCTCTGCGAAACGAAGATCGGGGAGACGATCGGCCAGGGCTCCGCCGTGGTTTGGAGTGATGAAGAAGAAGTAGAGGAAGGTCTTATATATAGGTAGAGGACGAGGCGGTTAGGCGATTATGATCGGCGGTTAGGCCGTTACAAAGTTGTTACAGATGGGTGGCTAGGATTTCTGGGCAAGAATTGGTTATGATCCAGCGGATGGGAAGAGAGCTTCTGGAACCTCCACTTGGTCGTCGCCGGCGTGCGCTTGCTTTTCGTCGTCGTCGTTCCCAACTTCAGTAACAAAGAAGTTGGAGGGAAGGAAGAGAAGGAATGAAATAGTTTGAATGAATGAATGAATGGAAGGGATTTGATTTGGGAGCCATTTAAACGGCTACTGAATTAATGGATCCTGGGTTAGCGGTTATTGGGTTACCGGGTCTGAACACAATGGATCCGTGCCCCAAAAATGGATGGTGGCTGTCGGTTTTGAAGGAATGAACATGTTCGACTAAAAATTGGTTTAAAAGGGGCCAACAGACCGTGAGCCTTAGGTGGGCTCTCTTGGAAGTTATGGGCTTAAGCCCAATGCAAGTGAGACTGGTTTCGGTTTTAACTGTAGTAGCTTGATGGTTTCAAGATGGGCTAACCCAATAAAATGAGTTTGAGCTATAATGGAAATAAAAAGGATTTAAAATATTCTAAAGAAAAAAATAATATATGGAAAAATCATAACAGAAAAAATGACCAATTCCTATTTTAGGAAAAGTGGGGTTACAAATCTACCCACCTTAGAAAAATTTCATCCTCGAAATTTCAATTAGCATGACTAGCTACAACAGGCACTAATATCTGTTTCACTTAACAAAATACCTAAAATTGGCTTTTGAAAGAAAAACAAAAAAAAGTACAAAAGTACAAATTGTTTCTGGGAAGTATTGCTATAGAAGTCTGATCTGAGAGCGATCACTTTGTTCCTTGGACCACACAATGATGATGAAGAAAACTGCTTGAAGAAGATGAACAATCGGAAGAACTAAGTCACCAGAAAGGTATCGACACAACAGCACTGATGGCACAGTCGAATGCTTTCCTGCTTTGCTTCACCCTGTTCCTGAGAAAAAGTTGAAGAAATGCTTCTGGGAATATCACTCTGAAAGTACGAGTTTTCTCAGAATCTCCTCTTCTGTATCTCTCTTGATCATGTCTTGTGTTAAAAATAAGTCTATTTATAGACTAGACCCTCTGTGCGTAAAAAGCAACATAATCGGGTCTCTATGCAAGTAACTGTCACCCACGATTGAAAATCAACCTCTACGCGTGATGACACGTATCCCATGTAGAGTTTTGGTCTCTACGCATGGTGACACGTGTCCCACAACTTCAGCAATATATGGAGAGCACGTACACACGTTCCTCGATAAGTGTGGCATGAAAGCCACGTATGCAGACCACGTTCTCATATAGCCAGAAAAGATTGGGCGTAAAATAACCCAAAATAGACTTCCTATGTAAAGTAGCAGATTGGGCGTAAAATAATCCAAAATAGACTTCCTGCGTAAAGTAGCAGACTGGGCGTAAAATAACCCAAAATAAACTTCCTGCGTAAAGTGGCTGAAAAGTAGCATTGAGCGTATAATTAGCTCAAATAAACTCTACGCACACAAAACCCTTGAGCGTAAAAGCTGGAATAGCTTTCATGCGTAAAAGAAGCAGTCTCCTGAGCGTAAAGTAGCCCATCTGCACACTAAACGACAAGTGTTGGGTTTGGTGTAAAAATCTTCTCGGCTTTCTGTGCAATTTGCTGTCAGAAAATCATTCTGTCAGAACAGTATCATGCGCATTAAATGCGATGTGGACAGCCTGTCTTCCGCGTAAAGGCTTGAGGATGGCTCTAGCGTAAAGTAGTTCGCGTAGAGTTTACTCTGTTTGCTCTCTGCGTAAAATTTGAATCTGACTCAGTTTGACTTGCATAAAGCTCTCAACTTCTTTGACTTGGTCTATGAAATTTATTTATGCTTCTACAAGACCACCTTCAAAGTTTTCAAATTTTTTCTAAGATTTGAAATACTTTGAACAGAAGCGTAAAATATGGGATATCCAACAGTCCGTATAAAATTTGGGATACCCAACAGTTCGCGTAAAGTTCGGGATACCCAATGGTCAGCTTAGAAGCGTAATATTCGGGATATCCAACAGTCAGCGTAAATTTTGAGAATTTGAACCAATTTCAAAATTCTCTATAAATAGAGCCTTGACGATAGAGAGAGAACTTTACTCATTCTCGTAATCTCGATCTTTCTTTACTCTCTTCTTCTTCATCCTCTCATGTCACGCCCCAGAACCAGAATACTGGAGAGCGGGGGACAGACACAGCCAGCTACGTACATTGAAGTAATTCTCACCTCGCAATACGGTCATGGCTGTCTAGATGCATGAGGGTTTACTACAAGCCATTAGTCTCTTAGGGTCAATAACAAGCCTAGTGTCTCAATCTCAAGCATGCGAGTAGGTATAACAAGATGGTAGATCATCAGACATACAAGGTATGGCGTCCCATACATTACATATTCAGATGATCATGAAGCTAGTCATACAAAATACGAAGACTAGCAAGAGTTTAAGTCATACATGATCAACCCTAGGATTTGTCAATCATGCTACAGCCCGTAGGCAGACAGTAAGTAAAGTTGCAAACGAGCTAACACTTGCTCGACGGCTAAACGTCTCAAAAGAATATTTTTACAAGGGAGTGGGAGAGCAAAATAAAAACCCACTCATTGCCGGGATTCCTTCTAGTGTTCACCATCTGGCAGAAAAGTTGGGGGATCCTCGGTAGCTGCTCCGAAATCTGGCCATACAAAACCAGCTGGGTCAGACCCCAGAAAGAGCAAGTGCCACAAAGGGGGCTTCACTTAAGAACTAAAACCAGCATGTCAGTACATAAATCGTAGGTGAAATAACATAAGACATGAGTTAAAGAAATCAGGATGATAAACAATAAGATAACTAGAGGACTATTCCGGTACCCAAGTTACAACCCGTAAACCAAACAAGGACCGGGGTTGTAACCCTTCACCTGAACAGAACTTAGCCTCGAACCAATTATCGATAAAGTAAAGCATAAACAAGCATGTCCGAAGATATCCATGCACTGGATCTAGGCAAGACTAGACAAGATAGGACTTCATCCATCATTCACGGCCAAGCAAAGAGTACGGCTTGATACTTAACTAACTAGGGTTATCACAAGCTTAGTTACTAGCAAGATGCAATGAGGTACGCCTACGGCCACAAGCCCTGCAGACTATCCAGGTTATCCAAACGCAAGGTTCAAGCTTAGAGTTATCATGCCTTGTTAGGTGACTTGGATGCAACACATGACAGTGTGCATAGTAATCGTTTCATGTAGTGCCCTACATAACAGTGACCTGGAAATGTGCCCTACTCGTCGGCAGGCTACAAGTCCATCAAGGAAGGCACCCAGATAACGGGATTGCTTGTAGCCGAAATACCTCTCTATATGCTCTACTTGATCCATCTAGTCATTAACCTAGTCAGATTCGGTATGAATCCCTGACCGTGGTAACCAGGAATATATGTCCTAGACATGATGCGAGACAAGACTGGTTGCTTATACAAGCATAATCAATACAATCACCTACGGTGTCAAGAATTCACTTAGCATGTCAGGTTAGCCGTCGCAACAGCGTATCAAGGTTATCATGTCGGGTTGCTTATCAAGATTACTTATCAAGACAAGGGTGTGTCACAACGGACCACCATCAAGAATTATTATGTCAAATTACTTGTCAAGAGTGCACCACGGCGGGTCACTAATCATGCAATTCCATCACTAAGCCTTGTTCCGATTAACATTCATAAATACTGTCATGATCACATCGGGTTCATGTCGAGTTTACAACAAAAGGCGTAAGGATATAAAATGGGTGCAAAAATCATAAAAAGGGGAATATGGGGACATAATGCGCCCAAGGGGGGAGCAAGGGGTACTATGGCCAACAAGTGGCATTAGCCAAGTTGCGCCAGGGTAACAGGTTGCGCCAAGGCAAGTAGGGTCAGGTCCATTTGCGCCTAAACATCAGGTTGTGCCTGAGTCAGACTGCGCTCAAGTTAGGCTGCGCTCAAGTCAGCGTATGCAAGACATACGTCTCCAAAAGGCAGCGTATGGACTCCATACGACTCCTCTTCAAGGCAGCGTATGTACTCCATACGACTCCTCATCAAGGCAGCGTATGAGGTCCATACGACTCCTCTTCAAGGCAGCGTATGAGGTCCATACGACTCCTTGTCACCCAAGTCAGCGTATGCAAGACATACGTCTCCAAAAGGCAGCGTATGGACTCCATACGACTCCTCTTCAAGGCAGCGTATGTACTCCATACGACTCCTCATCAAGGTAGCGTATGAAGTCCATACGACTCCTTGTCACCCAAGTCAGCGTATGCAAGACATACGTCTCCAAAAGGCAGCGTATGGACTCCATACGACTCCTCTTCAAGGCAGCGTATGAGGTCCATACGACTCCTCTTCAAGGCAGCGTATGTGTCAGACTGCGCTGCGCTAAAGAGCGTACGCAACTCAGTGGCGCAAGCTAAAAAGCTCGCACACACTGCTCACTGTCTTTTCCAAATCAGCAAGAACTCCATGGTTTGAACCCAAAGCTTCAAAAGTCCATAACTTGGTCAAAACAAGTCCAAATCCAACTTTTTAAAGGTCAAAATTGGGTAGAATAAAATTCTCTACAACATGGAACCATCAAAACTTGAAAATAAAGAAGTTTGATAGATTAAAACCACCAAAATCCAAAAATAACTAATTTCTAGATCTACAAAAATTAAAGCCTCAAAATGGAAAATGACAAGTTCTAATGTGTCTTAGAAACATGAGGAGAAGCTAATGGAACAATAAAAATGGGCTCTCTTGTGGAAGCAAGTTGCACTTGCCTAAGGGGTGTTCTTGGTTGGTGGTGGGTTTAATGGAGAAGGAAGAAGAGTTAATGAGAAAGTGGAGGAGAGAGAAAAGTTAGGTGGGTTATAAAGGGGGATGGTGGTGGGTTTAACATGATGAACCAAAGAATAAACCAAGCCATCCCAAAATAAACCAAGTTAAACCATTACATGCTATGATGAACCTAATCAAGATTAAACTGAAATTAGCTAGCCAGGCAGGAAAATAAAAATACATGTCAGGATTCCGTATACGTATACTGGAAATACGTAGAACGAAAAATGGGGGTGACATCTCAGTTCGAATCAATGGCCCCCAAGAGCAAAACCACCGCCGGCGCCAAGGGCAAGAAGCCCGCCGCTGCTTCGTCGAGAAACGAGCGCACGAGAACCGCCGTCGCATCACCGGAGACACCCCGAAAGACCAATCCCGCTGTGGCTCCGGCCATGAAAGGTAGAACACTACCTAATTCGTCCGTGAGTTCGTCGAAGAAGAAGAAGACTCGAACCCTAAACTTCACGCCCACGTTTATACGTGTCAGCGTAGAAATTGAAATAACAAAATACGCCTACGTTATACGTGTCAGCGTAAAAATAAAAATACGCCCACGTCTATACGTGCCAGCGTGAAAACAAAATACGCTCACGTCAATACGTGCCAGCGTAAAAAACAAAATATGCTTACGTCCATACGTACTAGCGTAAAATATGAATAACAAAAATACGCTCACGTCCATACGTGCCAGCGTAAAATGTTAAAAACTAAATATGCCCACATCTATATGTGCCAGCGTAAAATCACAAGTAAAAGACTTTGCGTAAAACAAAGAACTTTTGTACTTAAAATTTTTATCAACTTAATTTTTGCGCATAAGCATAAAGTTTGCATAGTCAAGCTCTTTAGTACAGAGTCTTTAATCTTTATGCGTAAAATTCAGACTAAGTCATCTGCGTAAAAAATTAAATTAGATTTTTACTAACTTGATTTTTCTTTTTCTTTCGGCAGTGGACTTGCAAATTCATCCTCTTGCAGAGGTATTCGGCTCACCAGTTGGAATTGTGGGTTCGATCTACTTGAAAAATCTGTCACATGTTGAATTCCCCCAAAGTGATAAACAGTACCCTGAGAAGAGACACCAACTGATAGCTGCTCAGGGGGACCGAATGCTGTTGTCAATGATAAATGGAGAATTGCTGGTATCGCTAGATGACCAACAATTTTTGAAGCCTGCCTTCATGTTTGGGGACGCTATAGATTTCCAATCACAAATAAACCCCAAGAAGGAGGCTTGGGTGTTTAGGTTTGGAGAGAGGGCAATGTATCTCCCAGACATGGCCAGAGATTATCCCTTAACTGCATTTGTCCATGCTATTCATCCAAGACAGATGCTATGGAACCTGACTCCCAGCAGTTATGGTAGACCGGGCAGGATTATTTTCAAGAGGGATGGGGCCAACGAAATGGGCTACCACACTAGTACTCCTAGTAGTGGTGTCGTCCCTTTCTCCGGTCTACCGCCTGGATTCACACCAAGTGAAGATTCAGCTCTAATCCAACCGGTGCAGACCCCAATGTTCATCAACAAGTTTATGAAGGCCTCAGTATTATATCCCCAGACCAACCCTAGGCTACCGGGGTGGCTGACTCCTTCTAATCAGAACTGGATTCAACTTAGTGCTTGGATTATGAAGAACTTTAAGACGGATCTGGAAGCCATTGGCCTTTATGAACCAGTAGCCTCCACGAGTCAGGGTATACCAATGAACAGTAACATGTTCTTAGCTTTGATGGAGTTGTATATCAGTTCAACAAGGACTTTTGCAACCCCATTAGGTGAAATAGGTTTTATACTGCACGAGATGTAATTCATCTGGGTGAAGCTCCATATGAAGAGTATGTTTCCTCCAACCGGGAACTAGCAGAGATCAGCGAGAAAAATCCTGATCTAGTCAAAGTGTATCAAGAATTAATGTGCCATTGTCTAATTTGCACCACTATGTATGAAAGTGGGTCGCATTTGGCATATACTAATAAATGGACAACCTATTTATTCTACCACGAGAATAGGATATCCAAGAACGACAAGGGGAGATTCCAAGAAAACAAGGCTCCAACCATCAACCCTTATTCAATAATTCCTTCAGATTTGATCCATAGTTTGATGATCACACATACGTCTTCGGACCAGTATCTGACCACTAAGACTGGAGACATCCCTACGGGGACTGAAACCTTGAGCTATCTGAGGCATGGAAGTCAGAAGATCTCAAGGGAAGCCTTGCTGGCAGGCTTTCTTTCTCTGTGGCTGCGAAGATGGATCGTACCAGGGATTAGCACAGCTGACAGAATTCATCGAAACGTATTGTGGCCGACAGTACGTTTGGTATTCAAGGTCAGAATCAACCTGCTATCGGCAATGGTGTGTCGGATAAATGCAGGTTTACGGACCTTTGGTGATGAACTAATCAACAATGCTCCTCACCGAAAAGAATTCCCTAGGGTAGAGATGCCCCATACTTATCGGATGGGCTGGCTATTGTATCATAACTGCAGTTTATTGCCACCAGGCCCTGGAGATAATGCGGAGGTCTTCCTCCAGAAGTTCAATAAAGCCACGTGGACTGCAACTACAGTGGCAGATACTCGAGCAGTACTAAACTACTCTCATGGATGGAACTTTTTTTTGCACAAGACCACAAGTTCCAGCCGACTGCCTCGGTGTACAATTTGAAGATAAAGGGGAAGGGAGGACTTCATTACCTGTGCCAGTTTTTAAATGGCTAATGTGCATCAGACCTTCACATCTGATGTATAGGAATGAAGACAACTGTGCGTTCGAACCGTATCTACCAAGTCGGTTCGCTCGTCAGTTTGGATATGACCAACTTCACGTTGGTAATCCCTCCACTAGCTTCCATTATTATGGAAAATTAATTGATGGTGCAAGGGCATGGAGATACTTTAGCACTGCATGTACCGGTGCTAAATTTTGGGTATCAACTGCTACAAGTACAACTGAGCTACGAATACTTCATTCGTATGCTCGCTTTTATGCATCTATTCGTTCCTTCGCGCATGGCTACAATTTAAAGGGGAGTCTTCGATGGCCCAAGGAAGGGAACGTCGAAGAACCAGTCAGGGTACCTTCGGACATACCCGATGATGTTGCTGTTCCAGATGAGTATCTGGAAGTGATCCCTACGGGAGCTGGGGAAATAGCTGCAGGACCAATTATTATCAGCAAAACCCGGAAGCAGAAATCAGGTGCAGCTGTTACCCTCCCAGAGAAGAAAAAAAAGGTTAACATTAAAGGACCTTCTCGACAGAGAGCCGCTACGCCAGAGAGCGAAACTCCTGTCGAGGACCCTCATAATATTACATCTTCTTCAGCTCAACCTGGAGAATGATCTTCGGCGTCTCAACCAGCAGCATCAACAGAAGCTATGGGGCTCCTATCTCCCGGACGTCTCAGCTCATCACTTCATCTGACTTTGCCACAAAAGGCGAAAGCTATTGAGGATACCGCCATTACACATACTGTTGATCCAGAGCCCATCTCCTCGGATAAACCGGCCGTTGACTTAGGGGATGATGACTGGGATCAAGATTATGACGATCTCTAGGCGCGTCCTGCACCTACTCCAGGTAAAGCTAAATTACACAAAATTTATACAAAATTATGTATTATGATTTTGTATATTAACTATTTTGCTTAATTTTTGTAGGTGTCATCGTTACAGCAAAGCCTTTGGCTCCTTTTCCTCCTCAAGAAGCTATTTATGAAGAAAATATGGAATCTGAGGAAGAGAGTTCTTCTTTAAAAGAAGAAGAAGACTCTCCATCTATGGAGATACCATAAGAGCCTGTAGTGGGCCATGAATTGCTTTCTCCTACTGAAGAAAGAGAAGAAGAGCTGGCTGCAAAAGAATAAGTTGCAACAGAAGAAGAGCCAATTGCAAACGAAGAACCAGCTGCAGAAGAGCTAGTTGCAAATGAAGAAACAGTTATAGAAGAACCAATTGCGACTGATGCACTGTCAGAGCTCGAAAGGCCTGTAGTCAGCCGAGGTGGTGAAGACATTGTCAACCCATCAACCAAAGTCGGAGCACCTTCAGTTATTACTACTGACCCGGCACAAGTTCCTGAGAAGACAGTGTCTGAACCCGAATAAGTCACTATAATCACCATTCCTCCCGCAACAACCACCGCCACTAAAACTCAAGTAGTTTCAACTCCAGAAACGGCTGGAGCAATGATCCAAAAAAGTACTGAAGATATGGCCTCTGAAGCTCCTGGGGATCAGTTAGCCATGGTAGCAACATCAACAATGGCTTTAACTCAACTTGCTACCAAGGCAACAAAAATATCCACTCCTAGCCTTCAGAAGAGGGACTTGGTAGACATTGCTGCCACGCCAAGCTCAAATGCAGAAATAAATCTTCTAGTTGAGATTCATACAAAAACTTTCTACAAAACCCTGGCGGCTCTGATCAAGATGGTCCTGAAGAAGGGCCTTAATTATGAAAGCTTGAAGGCTGCAATTGCTCTCAAGATCAGGAATGTTGCCATGTTCAATGACACTGAGAGAGCCACAGCTTTGGAGAAGGTAGTAGATGAACTTGAACAGCCGGTTAAAGAATATCTAAGGCTGTCAAGTGAAACTCTTGAA
The DNA here is from genome assembly GCA_029216955.1 of Iris pallida. Classification (NCBI taxonomy): domain Eukaryota; kingdom Viridiplantae; phylum Streptophyta; class Magnoliopsida; order Asparagales; family Iridaceae; genus Iris; species Iris pallida. The sequence continues at coordinate 19,616,024 of JANAVB010034420.1, forward strand.
AGTCTCATCCAAACTGAGTATGATGCTTTATCAGCTGAATACATCACTCGGGAGACTATTTTCAATGAATCCCTCCAGAACTATAACAGCGAAGTTGCCAGAGAAAAAGCTTTATTGAATGAAACCAAATCCCTGCTGGAGATGCATAAAGCAGCCTATGAGACTTCAAAAATGAGAATTCATCAGCAAGATAATAGAATTCGTGAAGTTGAGGCAGAGTTGGCTCGCTTGAAAGCTGAAAGGGAGCAGATAATTGCGGCTCGAGACCAGCATCTAACGCATGGCTCAATTTTTTAAGAGAAGGTTTTCGGTGCTGAAGCTGTCATTAAAACCCTTGATGATGCTAAGGATAAAATGATAGCTACTTTTGCCGAATTCTCCCATCTTTGTACTCGAGAAGCTCGACGCACCATAGCTACTGCCACTGTGCTGAGCTCTCGTGAGAAGCGTTTGGCAGAGCTGCAGAAACTACTTGAAGATATATCTGCACCACCTTAGGAAAATAAAGAATTTTTGTATTCTTCTTTTGTATCATCAATAAAGAATTTTGTATTCTTCTGTCTTTTCCTTTTTGTAATATTACAAGAAATGAATGAAATCATTGTTTTGTAATCCTATCATTTATTTTGAATTTAAATAATAGGTATGAGATAGAAAACACTTATCAGAGGTAATATGACAAGTCTTCTAAACTCAATAAATTATATCTATTCAGAGGTAATGTGGACATGATAGATAATGAATCTTGTTTTCTTTTTAGAGTGTACAATACTATCAGAGGTAATATGAACGTGACAGATCGTAACAACTCAAAGAAAAATAGATTAATATCTATTCAGAGGCCATATGGACATGATAGATAAGAGAAGAAGTAGACTTAATATTTATTCAGAGGTCATGAGAACATGATAAATAATAAATCTTTTTTAATCAGCTGGTAAGACAGAAGATCAAAATTCTCTTTTAGGAGAACAAATAATAAGCTTAACCAAACATTGGTAGCTGGGGAATAAAGAAGAAGTTGAAACATAATATTTCTTCAAGAATTTGCCATTAATTGGCATCATGAATAAATCTCCATTAGGTTTAGACAACCTATAGGCACCATTGGAGAATACTGTCTCGATTACATAAGGACCTTCCCATTTAGCTTGGAATTTCCCTTTGCTCTTATGAGTCATCACCATCGGTCTTCGAACAGCTAGAACTAGCTCACCGACTTTGAATACCCTCTCTTTAACTTTACGATTGAAAGCTCGAGATATGCGGGCTTGATATAGCTCAATGTGCTGTTGCGCTTGAAGACGCTTCTCGTCCAACACTTCAAGTTCTTGGAGTCATAAGCGATCATTATTCCCGAGGTTAGCTTATTAGCAATGGCTATTCTAAGAGATGGGATCTGGATTTCCAATGGAAGAACAGCCTCACATCCGTAAACCAGTGAAATAGTATAAAACCAGTAGGAGTTCGGACTGTCGTTCGGTAAGCCCATAAACATTCTCCAAGTTTTTCATTCCAATCACGTTTATAGAAGAGATAAACTTTTTGAAAAGTTTAATAATTGTCTTGTTGAAAGCTTCGGCCAAACCGTTAGCAGCTGGATTATAAGCCGTAGAAGCTATATTCTGGATCCGATTCTTGTCACAAAATCTATAAAATGCCTGACTGGCAAATTGTGGTCCATTATCATGGATTATCCTTCGGGGAATTCCGAAACGATAAATGACATGATGTTTGATGAAGCTAATCACATTAGATGTTTTCACTTCAACAAGGGGAACCGCTTCCGCCCATTTAGAAAAGTAATCGATTATAGCCAGTATAAACCGATGTCCCTTGACAGAAGGAGGATTAATCGGACCAATAATATCCATGTCCCAAGCTTCGAAGGGCCAAGAAGCTGCTGTAGGATGTAAGAATTCAGATGGTTGATGAATAAAATCGGCATGAATCTGTTTGCAAAAACAAAAGTATAAAACTTTATTGATACAAACTGTGTAATAAAGATTACAAGAATTCTAGAAAAATTACAACTATAGGAATCCAATCTAGATGACGATTGCTTTATCCCTTGGACGATGTGAACTTTGAAGACGGAGCCTTTGAAGTTGAAAACAACTCTGGAAACTGAAGGCAAAAGCCTCGAAAGTTGAAGGTAAAAGCCTCGGAAGAATGCAGCAGCACTTGAGCAAGAACTCCTGGACTCTCTGATCTCTGAATATTTGATATCTGATCCCCTTGAATGAAGACGTGAAACTCTATTTATAGAGTTCTGAAAATAACTAACTTTCAGTTATTCTGGACTGCGCAGGATGATTTGTACAGCAATTAGTTTGCGCAGCATTGGACTGCGCAGGCAGTTGCAGGGTCGTGGGCTAACTATCATGGACACATGGCATCATTTGATTGAAATACGCATGATCATGCATAAACAGTTGCCACGTAATGAGCAATTGATGGCATGAATGCCACGTATACTTTATCAATTATGTTGATAGAATGTGCAGACTAAACTGCGCAGCCCTGGTTTGCGCAGACTCAGAATGCGCAGGAATGGATTGCGCAGAGTCAGACTGCGCAGGAATGGATTGCGCAGACTCAGACTGCGCAGAAATAGATTGCGCTGCCAGCTGTCAGCCGCCCTCGAGCACTGTGCGGCACAATAAATGAACAGTCTCCTCGTTCTGTGCTGTCAGTTGTCAGAAAGATTTAATTTGATTCAGGTAATGATGACTTCTGCCACGTCAGCCTGCGCAGTTGGAAGTGTGCGCAAACCAGTATGCGCAATCGAATTGCTGCACAATCTGTTGCCTGCACAATTCATCAAAATAATGTATATCTTGATTCTTTGACATTGTTGATGGATGCAACTTGATTTTTTAGGACCTACAAGACCCCCTTCAAAGTTTTCGAAAGTTAATTTTATTCAAAATTTCAAAATACTTTGAATTTGAATGTTGAATCACATTGCGCATGATGCTGAGTTGTCTGCGCAAAGCGAAGAGCCCCCAATTTTAGGCGCAATCCGAGGCAGCCGTTTCATATTTTGAAAGCTATAAATAGCTATCTTTTCATTTTCAATTCTTTACTTTGCAATCTTTCGAGTTCTTGAGAGAAATCCCCCCAAACCTTTGCTGTCCTCCTCCTCCGACGACTGTCATGGCACCCCGACGATCCAATGTTGTCGCCGCCGCCGCGAAGGGAAAAGCTCCGGCGAGTCATCTGACAGAGTTGCACGGCGAGCATCTCGACACGAATCCGCGCACACCCGCTCTGAGAGGTAGTTGAACCGATCGAAAACCCCTTTTTAGGGTGATTCGACTTCCTTTGATCTTCGAAACTCATCTCTTTTTAGAGATGAGTTCAAATTACGCCACCCTTTTTAGGGTTTTGGTTGCATCAACTGTCAGTCCTCATTTTTATGAAGGCTGTATTCCCGCACAATTTGTTGAATTGTGCTGACAAGAAGTCAGCGCAATCGATGATTTGCGCAGGATGTCAGCGCAAACTATTGCTTTTGCGCATCCTATTATGATGCGCAAACTGATGTTGCGCAAGCCATGTCAGCGCAATCTGAGAAGTTGCGCACTCTAATGTTTTGTGTTCAAAAACAGAGACTTTGACTTGTACTAATTTTTATCTGTTTGTTGATGCAGTTGAGGTCAATGAAAGATCCAGATTATGAACATTTTGTGGGAACCCTCTCAGAGTCTGAGTATAAAGAAGATCTGTCTCATGTTCACTTATCCTCAGTACGATCTGCCAGCCTCCCGTCAGGCTATACTGATTTCCCAGGATAATGAAACTTTAATGTGTTTGATGAATGGACAGCCCCTAGAATCAGCTGATGCTGTAATTCATAAGAAACCCTTGTTCCTGTTCGGTGACGCCTTTGAGAAAGTCTCTCAGCCTAGGCCGAGAATGGAGGATAGAATAGTTCACCAGAAAGATAGATCATTCTTCATACCAGACATTGCTCGCTGCCTCCCTTTGTCGCGGTACGCTCATGCGAGCTACCCAAGGAAGATGGAGTGGAACATCACTCTGTTTCAGGATGCCCGTGCAGGAAAAATCTTCGTAAAGAAAGGGCCAAACAAGAGGGATATGTTTTATAGCTCCTCTGATAGATATAGCTGCTTGTTGAGAGGCTTGAGACCTGGCTGCATTCCACCAGAGAACTCCTCTATGCTGATGCCTGTTAGAACACCAATATTCGCAAATGAATTTAGCGAAGGCTGAAGGAAAATATCCCGAACAAGACATCAGAATGACTGGATTGGTGAATCCAGACTACAAACGATGGAGCTATATTGCGAATTGGATTCTGACAACATTCCAAGACAGACTCCAACAGATCAACCTGTATCAAGCAGTGCACGCCACTGTATACGGCTTTGCTCCCAACCCACATATGTTTTTAGCCTTGGCTGAGAGGTACAACTATAGGACGGGGACCTTCATGACTCCGGGTGGAGAGATGGGGTTTGCACTCCACGAGATGAAGTATATCTCGTACCTTCCCATGGCAGATGCTCCGTATGAGGAGTTTGTACCGACAAATGATGAGCTGAACAAGCTTAGAAAAGAGAATGCAGCGATGGTGACAGTGTTCGAAGAACTATTATGCCATTACAAAATCTGCTCTCTATTTTATAAGAGTGCCACCGCCAACACTTGTTACTCTTCAAAGTGGTTACCATATCTGTTTCTCAATCATATAGAAGAGAAGAAGACCAAGGAGAATGACAAATGCTACCCTACCTTCTTCAAACCTTTGAGCAATGCAGAGGTTATAAAACTGATGGAACAGAGTGGTCACTTTGATAAAGAAGTGAAAGATGATCATGAGTATCCTCCTTTGAAGAGAGGGGACAATTTGGAGAGTTATTTAAGAATGGGCTATAGACCCATGTCCGAAGAAGCACAACTGGCAGGATTCCTAACATACTGGCTTCGGAGGTTTGTGGTTCCCGGATCCAGTGCCGTGGATCGTTTTCACCGCGGTGTTCTGTTTGCTGCTGTCAAGTTAGTCTTCGGCTATAAGATGGACTTGTTATCAGCAATGACCTGCAAGCTAAACGCCAGTCTTCGTTTATACGTCGACTTGATGCTGAAGGCGAAGGGAGAGAAAGAGTTCCCTCGCTTGGAATTGCCATATACATATTTATTTGGATGGTTGCTTCTTCACTATCCAACCTTAATGGACCCCGGCATGGGACCAGTTGATGGCAGTTTTCCTCCGAAGATATTCTGAAGGAAAATGGAAATACACTTCTTTGAGTGAGTGTAGATTCGTTTGAATCTGAATAGAGGATGGAACTTCTGTTGTGCTCCTTTCCCTGCTGGTACGATCAGATGCCCACAAATATGGTGGATTCGAAGATGCAGCCTCTGACCCGTACAGCCTTTGAATGGTTGAAGACGATTCGACCATCTCATCTGGTTTATCGGTTCGAAGAAGAATGCTATCTAGAACCATATCTTCCCAGCCGATTTGCTCGGCAATTTGGGTATGATCAGTTCCATGTAGGAAATGCAATTACTTGCCTCCAAGGCAAAGGTTATTTGATAGACGGGGCCAGAGCTTGGGCTTATTACAATGCCCGTGATACGAAAGCCACCTTTTCAATGCCAGCAAAGAATACTCCCCAGGGTCCTCGGATGCTCTTCACATATTCAGTATTTTATACATCCGCGAATACTTTTGCCGAGAATTTTAATCTCGCAGATAGTTTCGCTACTTGCAAACAAGATTGAGGAGAGGGAGAATTGCTTCCATCGATCCCTGTAAATGAGGAGGTGCACGAGCCGGTCGATGCTCCTTTGGAAGTTTCGAGGGATATGATGTTCCCTCAAGAAGTAAACGCAGCAATGCGTATTTCTCTGAGAGTGGGTAGATCTCCAGCGAAGAAAAGGAGAAGAGAGGAGCCTCCTGCTCCAGCAGCAAAGAAGAAATTGATTCTAGATCTTTCTTCCGAAAAGGTCACTACAAGATCCCAATCTCGGCAATTGGCCGAGACACATCAGAAGCTGCCACTACACCAACTTCTGTGCAGAAACAAGCAGAGCCAGTAAATGTAGAGAGTCCTGTCAGACCTCTACACAGAAAGAAGAGAGTAGTCACCAGAAGAGTTTTGGAAGAATCTTCTTCTAGACAAATCCTGACTTCAGTAGATGCTGCAGCAGGAATTCTAATGTCATCTCCACACCTATTTCTGAATCTGGGAGCAAAACTCTTGAAGAAAGCTGAACAGAGGGGAGATCTTGTCCCAAGAACTGAGGTTGAAAAGCCTAGAGAAAACATCTTAGAGGAAGAACAAAATGTTGTACGACCTCATTCACCTGTCGCGGAGACTACTCAACCTCCTCTTACTCCCAGGACTCTTCGTGAAGAAGAAGACCGTGAAATGATCGCAGCTTTGGAGGATTGCAGTTATAGTCTGCAGGAGGATCAGACTGCCACTAACAGTGGAAATGCAGCAGTAGAAGAAAAAGAAGAAGACGAGGAGGGCTCTTCATCCGAAAATGTTGATGAATATATACAAGATCCCGAAAGGGATAATGAAGAACATATATCTCTTGATACAGCCGATGATACTTCAGATCCTAAAAAGGATATTGAAGTAGAGGCGTCTGCAGAAAAAGTTGTCGATACTTTAAATCTTGATGAAAATGTTGAGATAGAAATATCTCCTGAAGAAACAGCCGATGAAGGTGTTCTGAAAGAAAATCCCACCACTGACCCTCAAGGTATAAAACGAGATCTAGCAATCTTCTCTTTTAAAATGAACTGATAACTAATATCTTCATTCTTGCAGATCTTGAGATTCTGCCAACACCTCCAACGGACCTGGCTATGGTGCCTATACCAACGGTGGTTGTTAGTAGTAGCCATCACTTATCTTGCGGTTCTGAAGCGGGCAGCAGCCAGGCTGTCGCAGCTGAAGCTACTTCTGTTCAACGGGAATCCATTCCAGCAGGGAATGCACTTGTTGTTAGATCAAACCAAGGTAAGATTGCTTTTATTTGATCTTCTTGTTCATCAGCAAACAATTAGTAAAATAACAATTTTACTATTGCAGAGGATCAAACAGGAGGAGCGACCAGTTCTACTCTAGCTCCTTTATTTAAAGAACCTGTTGTCCAGCCACAAAGAGTCGAGCAACCTGCTACCTTCATCCTCAACAGGAGTAGCAGCAACTCCTGGAACTCTGGCCATCAATCAACAAGTTGTTCAGTCTTTTACCAGATGCTTCTCTTCGAATCTCTAGGATCTCTTGTTCATAAAATGATAGAGAAAGAAGGAGCTGATTTCATTATGGTTAGGAAGCCAACTTCTTTCTTAATAAGAGCCATAAGGGATCAAGGAGACGAAGCTCAGGCCACTCTTCTTGAACACATATTGAATGAATTAGAAGTATCCATCAAGAAATATAAGGAGCTCAAGAAGAAGGATGTAGACTCTTTAGTTCAGGCTGAATTTGAACGACTGGCTCAATGCTGCTGATATGGAAAGGATAAACCTTCAAAATCTTTTAGAGGCTCATTCTGCAAAATCCAGCTGAATACAACTCTAAGATAGAATCAGTTACTTTAGTGGCTGAAAGCAAAGGACGGAGACTTGCTGAGCTGAAAACAGAAATTATTCGCCTCCAGCAAGAGTTTGAAGAGGAAACTATTAATCACCAACTGGTGATTGAACAATTCAATGCTTTAGTTCAAGAGAGGACTGAGTACGAGACAACCCATGGTACAGAAATCACCCGACGGACAGTGGACATGCCCATTTTTTATGAAGAAAGCGGGATGGAAGAATTGGTATAACTCAATATGTTGTTGAGCCATTAATCGCTTCTCATCAAGTGCTTCCAACTCTTGAAGTCAAAGAAGATCGTTGTTCTCTGTAGTAAGCTCGTTAGCAATGGCAATCCTTAAAGAAGGAATTTGCAATTCCAAAGGAAGAACAGCTTCACAGCCATACACCAAACAGAAGGGTGTAAAGCCCGTAGGATTGCGGACCGTAGTTCGATAGGCCCAAAGACATTCGCCAAGTTTCTCGCTCCAGTTCCGTTTGTTAGTGGATACAAACTTCTTGAAGAGTTTAATGATGGTTTTATTAAAAGCTTCAGCTAAACCATTAGCAGCAGGATTGTTGCTGTCGAAGCGACATTGTCAATCCGATGATCATCGCAGAATCTGGTGAACTTCTGGCTGATGAATTAAGGTCCATTGTCATGGATGATTCTTCGAGGTACACCAAATCTATAGATGACGTGGTGTTTAACAAAGTTGATGACGCTGCTAGTCTTGACTTCAGCCAGAGGTATAGCTTCAGTCCACTTGGAGAAGTAGTCGATTATCGCTAATATGAACCGATGTCCTCAAGAAGAAGGAGGGTTGAAAGGACCTATGATGTCCATATCCCAAGCTTCGAAAGGCCAGGAAGCAGCAGTCAGATGTAGGAATTCTGATGGTTGATGAATGAAGTCTGCATGGATTTGACAAGCACGACATTTCTTGCATACTCAATGGCATTTGACACCATAGAGGGCCAGAAATAATCCATGCGTCTAATGCGGTCCTGTAGTTTAGGACCAGGTTGATGTGCTCCACAAACACCATCGTGAGTTTCACGCAAAACTTGTTTGGCTTCATCACCAGCGAGACAGCGTAGGAGAAGACCGTCATAAGTTCGTCGATAGAGGGTCTTGGTAGTTTGATTGTAATAGAATCGGAGAGATCGTCGACGAACGCTTGTAGCCTCCTTAGGATCTTAGGGGAGTATGTCATGCACCACGAAGTCAATGAAAGGAGTCCTCCAATCGTCATCGATAACATTAACTTCAGCAAAATTGCTGAATTCAATATTACGATTGTTTTCGATGCAGAACAGTTCTCGATTGGAGATAACCACCACCTGCTGTCTTTTGATAGGGATGGCTAAGACAGCTGCAAGATTGGCCAAAGCATCTGCTTCGGTATTGCAAGCTCGCCGAACATAGTCTATGAAGAAAGCTTTGAATGATATAGCTATGTTGATCGCTGCTTCGTGATAAAGCACTAGGTCTTGATGACGAACTTCATAGGTTCCTCTAACCTGATTAACAACCAGTTTAGAATCACCGTAGACTTCGAGATATTCAACGTTCAATTGTTTGGCTAACTGAAGGCCGATGAGTAGAGCATTGTACTCCGCTACATTATTGGAGCAAGGTTCATCAAGAGAGTAGGCTCTTTGGATAGTTGATCCGTCTGGAGAAACGAGGACCACTCCAACTCTTGCTATAATAGCACCATTTGGTCCAATTCTCGATGCACCATCAAAGAATAAACGCCATGTTGGAAATTCTTCAGAGATCATGTTGGCTTCCAATGTCTCGTCTGGAATTTCATCATAGAGCTTAGATGTTTCTGGCACAGGATGAGCTGCTAAGAATCTGCCAGTGCTTGACCTTTGACAGACTTTTGTGGAACATACACCATGTCATACTGAGCTAGCAGGATTGCCCACGTAGCCAGCCGAGAATTGAGTGTGCTGGGCTTCTTCATGAGTACCCGAAGAGGATTAACTCGGGATATGACATGAATAGTTTGGCCAATGATGTAATGCCTTGTCTTCTGTACAGCAAACATGAGATCCAGGCATTCTTTTTCGACCAGACTATAACGGTGTTCAGCACCAATCATAGTACGACTAAGATAATAGATGGCCTGTTCATGACCTTCTTTATTCTTTTGGGCAAGTAAAGCACCCAATGAATGGTCCATAGCACGGACGTACATCAAGAATGGAATGCCAGAGATAGGTGGCACCAAAACTGGTGGGTTCATGAGATATCGCTTGATGTCGTCGAATGCTCGTTGACATTCTTCAGTCCAAACGAAAGATACACCCTTCTTCATTAGTTGAGTAAATGGTCTGTAGCGTCCAGACAAGTTCGAAATGAATCGCCTAATGTACGCAAGTCGGCCTTGAAATCCTCGTAGCTCTTTTAGGTTGCGTGGAGGACGCATCTCTTGAATGGCTTTGATCTTCTAGGGATCCACGTGTATACCCTTAGAGGTAATGACGAAGCCGAGAAACTTGCCACTAGAGACACCCAAGAATGACTTGGTGGGATTCATCTTGAGTTGATGTTGGCGCATGAGATTGAAGATTGTTTTCAAATCTTGGATGTGATCTTCTTTTAGACGACTTTCGACAGCAATATCGTCAACATAGCATTCCACAGTTTTGCGAAGATGATCTTTGAAGATAGTACTCATAGCTCGTTGGTAGGTTGCACCAGCGTTCTTGAGACCAAATGGCATCACCGTGTAGCAATAGACACCACGAGGAGTACGGAAAGAGGTATGCTTTTCATCTTCAGGATTCATCTTGATCTGATTATATCCAGAAAATCCATCCATGAAGGATATTCGCTCAAACCCACAGGTATTGTCGATCATGACATCCGTGATAGGTAGAGGAAATTCATCTTTAGGACATGCTTCGTTAAGATCCCGGAAGTCGATGCAGACTCGAACTTTACCGGTTTTCTTTAGAACTGGAACGACATTGGCCACCCAGTCAGGATGTTGTTCTTCTCGAATAAAACTACAAGCAATGAGCTTCTTGACTTCATCATCGATTGCGTCCATCATTTCTGGTTTAAAACGCCGTTGTTGCTGCTTAACTGGTTTTGCATTAGGCAAAATGTTCAGTTTATGTGTAGCAATCTTGGGATCTAAACCTGGCATGTCTTCATAACTCCAGGCAAAGACGTCGATGTATTCTTTAATAAGAAGAATTAACTCTTGTTTGTTTGCTTCTGGAAGATTCTTGCTGATGAAGATTGGACGAGGCAACTCGCTTTCCCCTATATCAACTTGAACTAATTGATCTTCAGTAGGAGGTTCACGTTGTTCAAAGCGAAGTACCCATTGATTGTCCATATGTTGAGCCCAAGGATCTGTTTCAGTATTTTCTTCAACGTCTTCATCATAGCCTTTTGGTAGTTCAGCGGAGACCATGTTAGATGATACGATCAGCCTGTGAACTTCACCAATGCTAGTATCAGAATCCCAAGATCTAGAATCAGATGAATTAGAGCATTCTTCACTGTCAGAGTTAGAGACTGCTGGGGATAACAGTGGAGGAGAAGTATATCCGAGACCTTTCTTAGTCCTGTTGTAGTACATTTCCGACTTTCCTTCCGGAACAGTCGTACGGATAGGAGTTCGTCTACCTTTACCGTAATTAAGGCCACTTTTGAAGTCATAGCCCATTTTCCGGATTATGTCTTTTGATTGTTGACTATAACGATGGAACTGGAGACGTCCCGTATCGTTAAGTTTGCTATCATCCGTATAACTGAATTGTTTTTCTGGTCCTTTACTAAAAAGTTTTGGACTTTCACCTTTCTTTAGAGAAGGGTGAATACGGTAAGAATCATCTGGATCTTCAAGTGAGACTTCTGTCTGAAGAGATTGTACAACTTCCATTGTAATTGATTGGAAGCTATCCAACATATCTAAATAGCATTTAGTATAATAAATAACATCAGTATACTGGAAAGTAGGTGCTTTTTCATTAATTTGTACATCAGTATTTACAACAGGACCTGTAGCCTTAGCAGGCTTGGTCAGATTAATTACAAGAGGGGGAGAAAAAGAACGTGGGGGAGGCTTGTTACGACGGAGGTCGATAACAAGTGGCTCAGAGGAGGTGAGCTCCCTTTTTTCCTTGTTGCGAGTGAGATCAACAACAAGTGGCTCAGAAGGAGTGAGCTACTTTTTGTCCTTATTACGACGTAGGTCGATAACAAGTGGCTCAGAAGAGGTGAGCTCCTTTTTGTCCTTGTTACGACGTAGATCGATAACAAGTGGCTCAGAAGAGGTGAGCTCCCTTTGATCTTGATCAGCATCAACTGATTTCTTTTGAATTGGCAAGTGAATAGCCAGTGGTTTAGAAGACTGAGGATGTGAAACTCGCCCTTTGACAGGTATGATAAGAGTGTCTTTAGGCATTGCTTCTTGTTCTTCTTCAGTGTCTAAGGCTAACACAATCTTCATGAATTCATCCTTGTACATCCGAGCGTCGTTGCAGTATGCTTCAACGCCTTTGAAGGGATAAAGATCCGCATCTTCCTTATGGACCTCTCCTTTATCATTAATATATTTGAAACATTGATGAAGGGTTGATGGAACAATATTATGCTCATGTAAGAATGGTCTCCCCAATAGAGCATTATAAGAACAACCATGATTGTCAATGATATAGAAGGTAACTTTTGTGCGAAGATTGCCTATTTGGAGTTTTAAGCGAATCTTGCCCAAAGGTTCACTCCTTCCCCGATTGAATCCAAGGATGGTGGTGATTGTGGTGGAGAGACTATGTACAAGAATTTTCAGAGCATCGAGCATTGTTTTCGGCATGATGCTGAGAGCAGATCCTGGATCTATCAGGATACGATCGACTTTCATCGAATCAGCATATCCTGTATAGTAGAGAGGACGATCATGCCTATTGTCCTCCATCAACATGTCATCTTGTGTGAAAGTAATGTTCGGAATCAACTCCATAACACTATGACAATGTAGACAAGAGACTGGTTCTGCTTCTGGCTTCTTGAGAAAGGCTAAACAAGTCTCAGCTTGCATAAGAGCTTCACTTAAAGTTTCTCGCGTCTCTCTGGAAAGATGCAAGAGCTCAAAGATCGATAGCCTTGCTGGGGTATTAGCTAGTTAAGCCAATATATCAAAGTTGTAAGGCTTCTCAAGCCCTGTAGGGGATGATTTCTTCAAGGGTTTATCAAAGCGGACTTGTTGTTTGCCTTTATCAGCAGCCACTAGTTTGGAAGGAATAGGAACCACAACTGGTGAAGACGTAGAAGGAATTTCTTCAATAGCAACAGGTTGTGCTGGGACAGGTTCAGAAGAAGAGGCAGGATTCTCTTGAGATTCAGAGTAATCTTTCAGATAAGTTTTCCCTGATCTGGTGTCCAACAGAATTTCTTCATCAACTATGGGGTCAAAAGACACCATGTTGCAAATCTTTATCTTGCCTTTAGAGCGACCTTTCTTCTTGGAAGAAGAAGAATCCTCGAACTCTGAAGTAAGATCGGGATGGATCCACATAACCTCGCCATTGTCAAGAGACAAAGGAATGAGACCTTCGTTTGGTGGAGAAGGAAGATTTTCAATCTCGAGAGTAGCCTTCGGAATAGGAATGACACCATGCTGTATCATCTGCGGGGGAAAGTCACCAAACTGGACTGAAACCATATTGGCAGTAATAGTCTTCTCATCTTGTTGCAGAGTAATAACTCCATCATTGACAAGCTCTTGAATCTTACCCTTGAGCACATAACATGCTCGAGTAGGATGTCCAATGAATCGGTGGTAGACACAATACTTAGGATGATCGGTCTTACCGACTTCATCAGGCTTTTTTGGGTCTGGAAGCTGGATCTTATTGCTTTTGAGTAAACACTCAAAGATGCTTGCTGTGTCATTTTCATCAAACGAATACTCTACCTTAGGGCGAGGTTCCCTCGGTTGAGGTACAGCAGGAGTAGAAGTAGATGTAGGCGGAGCTACATTGACAGCCAAGGATTCTTTGCTTTTCAGGTTAATGTTCAGAGTTTCCTTGTTCTTGCGGTTGTTCTGACGATTACCGCCACCTGATGATTGATGTTCATCCCGATCAGGGTTAGATATCTGTACCCCCAGCTGTTTGAATTTCTCAGCACTCACTTCAGCAACTTTGGCGTTGACAATAAAGGATGGCCAGTCTTGGAACTGAGTTGAGCCTGTCCACATACTGATGATAGGCAAAAGATTTGCCTTGCAAGTGTCTATGGTAACAGCAGCAGGAGTCCCCGGAGGCATCTTCAAGGCTTCTCGACAGAAACATTCGATGAAACTCTCAGCAGTTTCATTATGTTTTTATTTGATTTTATTGAGGGCAGACATAGTCATGTCATTGAATCCCTCATAGAATCTTTCCAGAAAGATCTGCTTAAGTCATGAAAAAGAAGTAATACAACCATCGGGCAAACTTCTGTACCAGTCGTATGCTATGCCGGCTAAACAACCGACGAACACCCTGGTAAGAAGAGCGTCATTTGGTTGGAGTTGAACAGTCATTACCTCGAAGTGATTGATGAACTGGCTTGGTGAGGTACTGCCGTCGAAAAGAGAGATTGTTGGAATCTTGTATTTGGGAGGAAATGGAACTTCCTTCCATTCAACTAAGTATGGCTGCTTGATTCCCAACCTTTGTAAATTATCCTTCTCTTTGAAAGCTTCAAACTGAGTTCGCAAGAGTTTAACAGCTTCATTGGTGTCTTCAGATGATGAAGAAGGAGCCGACGGAGTCAGAGTAGTAGGAGAAGGAACAGCATTGTAAGCACTACCCCCAGCGGACTGACTAGGTGTAGTTTGAACTTGTACTTGTACAGGAGGCATTTGAGAAGGCATTACTCCCAACCCAGCATTGACAGGTACTGAAGATGCTATGATCTCCGGATTTGCGGTAGGTATAGTTGGTGGTGTGGCATGTTGGGCCACAATGATAGAATGCATGCTAGCGACCATTTCAGCCATAGTCTTTAGCTTGTCTTCAAGTGCAGCGATTTACTGTTCTTGATTTGCAGACGTTGAAGCATCTTGATCATCAGTGACAACATAAGATGTCACTTCTCTTGGTATAGTGGAAGACACTGTCTGTTCAGAACTTTCGCTGTATGCGTCATAGTCGGAGAAAGAGTTATCTCCTGACTGAGAAAGAGGGAAATGACCAGAAGGATCTTGAGGAAGATTCCTTTGACCGATTGTATCTCGGCTTCGAGAACGGGTATGTTGGAATACTCCCTCAGAAGATTCTTGAAGTAGATCCAGATATCGTTGACTTGGTTTGCGAGGTTTGCCGTGCTTAGAGCACCTTCTACCCCCAGTGTCTCGAGAAGTCATGTTAACAGAAGCATATAGGATTTCATCTTCATCCTCTGACATTGGTTCAGTTTTAGCAAAAGTCAAACGATCGAAGACAGATCGTTTTGTTGTTTGACAACAACATTGGATGATGAATTTATGATTGCAATGATGATCAGATGATTGAACTGAAGGAGTTGAAGCACTATCTCGTTTCTGCTTGAGATGTTCTCGGAGATCAGAAACCATGCTAGGATGAGGAAAGGTTCGAGGAATATGTTCTTTAACAACATTCGGAACATGGTTCCGATTCTTCAAATGTTTTGTCCCCTGTGTGTACAAGGAAGTGCTCACCTCATTGGCATAGGTATCAGAATTTTTGTTCCTGGAGGTTTGTCTTTGAGGCTTGACCTTCGGTATAGGTTGTTTACGTTTTGCCGAAGTTGGCCTGTTAAGATATGTTCTTAGATCTGCAAATTCACCCCCAAGGGTTTCTGTTTGAGATACCAACTGTTTTCCCTGTTTGGAACGGGATATTTTGAATGTCGGAAGGTCTTGGAATTCTGCTACTGGGGTAGGCAGAATACCTCTTTGATCAGTACAAGTTCCCTTGTCATGAAGAAAAGAAGAATCCTTGTTTGTAGGAGTTCTTGTACTTACAGGTGCCGAAACACGTTCAATTTGATCTTCTTCGGTAAAGACCGAGGAAGACTGAGAAAAGACCAAAGGGCCTTTTCCTTTATTTTGAGAAGAAGGGTTAGCTAAAGAGCGTTTCCCTCTGTTGTCTTCCAAGTCATGAGACAAGGA
Organism: Iris pallida; assembly: GCA_029216955.1. NCBI lineage: Eukaryota > Viridiplantae > Streptophyta > Magnoliopsida > Asparagales > Iridaceae > Iris > Iris pallida. The sequence goes on from JANAVB010034420.1 coordinate 19,631,747, forward strand.
AGTCTGAGAAAAGACCAACGAGCCTTTTCCTTTATTTTGAGGAGAAAGAGGAATAACCAAAGGACTACCCCCAGTAGATTGTGCAGGAACAACAGAGTGTTTAAGGGGAGGAACAGAAGTTTCCCTTTTGTTATTAGAAGAGGAGAGTTTAGCCAAAGGGCTGTTACTCTTGGATTGCGCATGCTTGGTTTGCGCATGGGTGGATTGCGCACTGGCCACTTGTGCATTAGAAGCTTTGGCAGAAAGTGCATTGGTTCTAACCACAGAAGCTATGGTTTGCGCATCAGGAGTCCTTGCTTTAGAGTGCTTGGAATGTACTTTGCTGGCTGGAGTGTTGGTTTGCGCAGGAAAAGCCACTACCAATTGCGCCAGAGTCATAGGAGTCTTGTATTTTGACAAGGCAGCATATGAAGTAGCCTGTGCAACAGTTGCTACAGATTGCACAACATTGACTGCAACAGATTGTGCAGCAGTTGTTGAGATAGACTGTGCAGGAGTTGACACAGTAGATTGTGCAACAGTTGGTACAGCAGATTGTGCAGCAGTCTGACTAGCAGATTGTGCAACAGAGTGTACAGCATCTTTGGTAGCAAAACTACCAGATTGTGCAGCAGTCTTGGAGATCCATACTGAACACACTTTGCTCTTGGCAGAAGTGGCTGCAGCACGGGGAGAGGTCTTGGAGTTGAGCATCGCCTCGTAGGCTGTCTGGTTGACCTTAACAACCAGTGTCTTCTGCGTCTTCCCGATAGACGCTACGTCACATTGAGTTGCTACTTCCTCGTCGGAGGAGAAAGTTGTCCCCAGCAGAGTCGCCATTTTGTTTGCAAAAACAAAAGTATAAAACTTTATTGATACAAACTGTGTAATAAAGATTACAAGAATTCTGGGAAAATTACAACTATAGGAATCCAATCTAGATGACGATTGCTTTATCCCTTGGATGATGTGAACTTTGAAGACGGAGCCTTTGAAGTTGAAAACAACTCTGGAAACTGAAGGCAAAAGCCTCGGAAGTTGAAGGCAAAAGCCTCGGAAGAATGCAGCAGCACTTGAGCAAGAACTCCTGGACTCTCTAATCTCTGAATATTTGATATCCGATCCCCTTGAATGAAGACTTGAAACTCTATTTATAGAGTTCTGAAAATAACTAACTTTCAGTTATTCTGGACTGCGCAGGATGATTTGCGCAGCAATTGGTTTGCACAGCATTGGACTGCGCAGGCAGTTGCTAGGTCGTGGGCCAACTATCATGGACACATGGCATCATTTGATTAAAATACGCATGATCGTGCATAAACAGTTGCCACGTAATGAGCAATTGATGGCATGAATGCCACGTATACTTTATCAATTATGTTGATAGAATGCGCAGACTAAACTGCGCAGCCCTGGTTTGTACAGACTCAGAATGCGCAGGAATAGATTGCGCAGACTCAGACTGCGCAGGAATGGATTGCGCAGACTCAGACTGCACAGAAATAGATTGCGCTGCCAGCTGTCAGCCGCCCTCGAGCACTGTGCAGCGCAATAAACGAACAGTCTCCTTGTTCTCCGTGCTGTCAGTTGTCAGAAAGATTTGATTTGATTCAGGTAATGATGACTTCTGCCACGTCAGCCTGCGCAGTTGGAAGTGTGCACAAACCAGTATGCGCAATCGGATTGCTGCGTAATCTGTTGCCTGCGCAATTCATCAAAATAATGTATATCTTGATTCTTTGACATTGTTGATTGATGCAACTTGATTTTTTAGGACCTACAGAATCTGACATGCTTTACACCGTCTGGCATAATCCACAGCATCTGCTATCATGGAAGGCCAATAATAACCCATTCTTCGAATGCGGTCCTATAGTTTTGGACCTGGTTGGTGTGTACCGCAGACACCATCATGAGCCTCACGGAGTGTTTGCTTAGCTTCACTCTCAGAGAGACAACGCAACAAAAGTCCGTCATAAGAACGACGATATAACATATGCAAAGAAGAGTCGTAGTAGAATCGAAATGATCGTCTCTTGATTGATGCAGCTTCTTTCGGATCTTCAGGTAAAATTCAATGAACTGCATAATCAATAAATGGACTTCTCTAATCCCTTTGTTGAGAACTTGATTCTGTAATATAACTCAGTTCGATATGCAAATTATTCTTGACACATAATAGATCTCTATCCAACAAAGTAATGGTATTTTGTCTTCTAATTATAACAGCTAAATCTGCAGCTAAACTAGCAAGAGCATCAGCTTCCAAATTTTGAGAATGTGGTATGAATTCAATGAAGAACCCTTTAAATGAAAGGACAAATTCGATTACTACTTGATGATAAGGGATGAGGTCAGGATTTCTGACTTCATATGTCCCTCTGACCTGATTAACAATCAGTTGAGAATCTCCATAAGCTTCCAGGAACTCAATGTCTAATTGCTTTGCTACTTGAAGACCAATTAGCAGAGCATTATATTCTGCCACATTATTGGAATATGGTTCATTGAGAGAAGAAGCACGATATATGACCATTTTATCAGGAGAGACCAAGATGATGCCTATTCCGGAGACAATATTGCCTTTAGGTCTAACCCGCGATGCTCCATCAAAGTATAGTTACCAAATGTCATCCCTCAAAGTCACGTTGCAATCTACGACTTCATCTGGAATGTCCTCATATAGCTAAGATGTTTCAGGTATAGGGTGAGCTGCTAAGAAATCAGTGTAATGCCCGTATTTCAGAATATGTATTTCAATTAGGCTTATATGTATTTTGGACCTGTATTTTATTTTCTCGGATTTTGACCTGTAATTATAATTTGGCTCGACTTGCGAATTTTTGGTTTTTCTTGTAAATTTGGTTTTTACCTAGCGTGGTTTTATTCTTGTGGAGAAGGATTTGATTTGGTTTGGTTTAGTTTGCATTGGACCACCCTAGTTAACCTCTACCCTCAATACAACACACCATCCCTCATTAAAACCCTACCTAACTTTCTCTTTCCTCATTACTCTTCCATTAATTTTCTCCATCTTTTTCTTCCTTCCTCCACACAACACCCAACCTCCATAGGCAAGTGCACCTTGCCACCAAATAGGAACCCTATTTTATTTGTCTATTAGTTAGATTAGGCCATGGTGAATCACATTAGAACTTGGCATTTTGTGATTTGGAGTCTCTATTTTTCTAGATCTAAGTTTTAACCATTTTCGGATTTTCTTGGTTTTGATCTATTAAACTTAGATTTTTGCTTGTTTTGAGGCTTCCATGTGGAAGAGAATTCAATTTTACACAAGTTAGAACTTTGAAAATCGAAATTTCGTTTTGATTTGGCCAAGTTATGAAGTTTGGAATTTTGGTGTTCATGGGTTTTTTTTTCCTCTCGGCTTGCTGAAGAAGCAGACCTTCGGACAGCGCTCTTTAGTGCTGGGCTGAACCGTGCAACCCTTCCTCGGCCAGCGCTCTTTAGCGCTGGGCTAACCCGCGCTCGGTGCCCTTGGGCGAACCGCGCTCACTTCCTAGCGCTTTCGACGCTAGCGCAATCTGATCCCAGCGCAACCCGACCCCAGCGCAGTCCATTCCCCAGCGCAGTTCATTCCCCAGCGCAGCTCACCCCAGCGCAGCTCACCCCCAGCGCAGCTCACTCCTCAGCACAACCCGACCTCAGTACAGTTTATTCCCCCTGCGCAGTTCATTCCCCTAGCGCAAGCCGACCCTAGCGCAACTTGACCCCCATGCGCAACCTACTTGCCCATGATGGTTTGGTTTTATTTCCTTGTACTTGGCTTCTCTTCTGTGGATTGGAGTTTTGAGATCTTGTTCCACACAACATGATTGTCTTGACCAAACACGACCTGGCACGGTTTTCGGTGTTTTGCTTATGACTAGTACGGTCTTCGTGATTTCTGTGATTTATGATCCTAGTACTTTCTGATCTTCTTAGTAGTTACCCGATGGGGTACGCTCTTAACTTGTAACCGGTGATTGATAATTAATCTTTGTACTGGATAACTTGATAGTGGCCCGTGGCGGCGCACTCCTAACTTGTAACTTGACTTGACTTGATGCTGTTGCGATGGCTAACTTGACTCATATAATCAACTCTGACACCGTAGGTGTTCATTCTTGCTGCCTTGTGCAATCCACTTATCTTGTCTTGTCTTGTCTTGTCTTGTCTTGCATCATGTCTAGGAGGTGACTCCCTGGTTACCACGGTCAGGGATTCACATTGAATATGGATTAGGCTAATGACTAGATCAAACTATAGTTCATAGAGAATTTCCAGTCACAGACGATCTCGTTATCTGGGCACTTTAATGGACTTGTAGCCTACCGACGAGTAGGGCACATTTCCAGCACACTGTCATGTGTTGCACCCTCTAAGTCACCTAAGGGTATATCGTTTCCTGGGCGATGTACCCAACCATACTCTCAACCGCGGTAGGATAACTGGATAGTCTGCAGGGCTTGGGACTGGGAAATTCTCATTTGCATCTTGTTAGTAATTAGGCTTGTGATGCTTGGCCGCTCGTGAATGGTTGGTGTCCAGCCTTGTCTAAGTCTCGTCTAGTCCCAGTACCTGGTACTCCTGAGCATGATTGTTTTACTTATCTTTAACAATAAATGGGTAGAGACAAAGTGCTATTCAGACGAAGGGTTACAACCCCGGTCCTTGTTTGGTTTAAGAGTTGTAACCTGGCTCCCGGAATGGTTCCACGCCCCTAGTCGTTTATTGTCCTGTTGTACTCTTTATTACTTGTACTTTTCTTCTATTCCTTATGTTCTGATATGCTGGCTTTTGTTATTATTTTGTGGCCTCCTTGTGGTACTTGCTCTTTCTGGGGTTTGACCCAACTGGTTTTGTGTGGCCAGATTTCAGAGCAGCACCCGAGGATCTACCGAACCTCCAGCCCAATGGTGGCGACTAGAAGGAACTCGGGCTACGAGTGGGTTTTCCATTTTGATTCGCTCACTACATTGTAAAATTATTCTTTGAGGCGTTTAGCCGACGAGCACCTGTTAGCTCGATGCATATTTACTTACTGTCTGCCTACGGGCTGTAAACATGATTAACAAATCTTAGGGTTGATCATGTATGACTAAACTCTTGCTAGTCTTCGCATTTTGTATGACTAGCTTCATGATCAGCTGAATATGTAATATTTGGGACGCCTTTTATTGTATATTTGGTGGTCTAACATCTTGTAACTATATTACATGCTTGAGATTGAAACAATAGGCTTGACCTTAAGAGACCGTTGGCTTGTAGTAAACCCTCATATCTAGACAGTCGTGACCGTATAGCGAGGTGGATTCCATTTCAATATACGTAGCTGGCTACGTACGCCCCCGCTCTCCAGTATTCTGGTTCTGGGGCGTTACATGGTTTAAGTGGTGGCCCATGCAGGTCTTGGCATTCAAGAACGTGAGGGTTTACCAAATAGATGTCTCAATAAGTATTCGCCCTTGATCTATGCTCGTATCTTCAAATCCCTGAGAATCTTGACCTGATCACATGCTTGTATCGTTGATCTGTCCTGGTCCTTCCTTATTGTTTCCTATGTCGTCTTCTTCAGCGGCATTGTTCCTGGACCTGCCGATCAGCAAGGCGGAGCACCTCCCGTGGACCAGCCGCAACCTGGAGATCAAGCCCAGCATTCAGGAGTGGCCTCCAAAGTCGTACCTACCGGAGGAGAACCACCAATTCAGCCCGTCCAGCCTGCAGAGCCTAATAACGGCACTTTGGTGGGTCTCATCAGGTCCCTATTAGCTTCCCAGGATCGTCGTGGAGATGCCTTGCACCAGGCGGTGGTAGATGCTTTGACCAGAGGAGGTCATCAGGGTAATAGCACGGCTAGGGCTGCAAACGAGCCAAGCCGAGCCAAACTTTGGTAAGCTTGAGCTTGGCTTGACTAGAATTAATCGAGCTCAAGCTCGAGCTCGAGCTTGATAAATTTTTTATTTTAGAGCTTGAGCTTGGCTCGAGCTTGTTTATATTAAGCTTGAGCTTGGCTTGGTTTGAGCTCGAGCTTGGCTTGATAAGAAAGCTTGATTCAAGCTTGATAAACAAGCTCGATAAGCTCAAAATCAAGCGTGTTAATTAGCTTGATTTCAAGTTCGTTCAAGTTTATCTCAAACTCATTAAGCTTGATTTCAAGCTTAACGAGCTCGATTTCAATTTAGTTAGGTTTGAATTCAAGTACTTGTAATATTAACAATTTAATTATAAATTTTTAATTAAAAAAGTTCCTCATTATCAATTATTAAGGCCATATAAATATATAATGCACAAATATATATAAAATTAGAATTCAATGAAGAACAAATGAGCTTCTAAACAAGCTTCTAAACGAGCCAGCTCGCAAGCTCATAAACGAGCAAGCTTGCGAGCTCAAACGAGCCGAGTACTTCTAAGCTTGAGCTTGGCTTGTTTATTAAACGAGCTCAAAAATGAAGCTTGAGCTCAGCTTGTTTAGTAAACGAACCGAACTCAAACGAGCTTTTATCGAGCCGAGCTTCGAGCAGCTCGCGAACGGTTTGGCTCATTTGCAGCCCTAAGCACGGCCAACAGCTTCAAGCGCTTGAACCCTCCATTCTTCAACGGCAGTGAAGATGCGATTGCCGCGGACGCTTGGCTTCAGGATACCGAGGTAGTTCTGGAAGCAGCTAGGACACCTGAGAATGAGAAGGTAGCGGTGGTACGCCTGTAGTTGCTAGACTTAGCTCGCAGTTGGTGGGCGGCATAGGCCATGGGATTAGCGACGCCGGTTACTTGGAAGGTGTTTAGAGAAAGATTCCAGACGAAGTATTTTGATGTTGTAGCTCGATACGACCTACAGACGAGGTTTACCAACTTGAAGCAAGGAGGCAGGACGGTTGACGGTTATACATCTGAGTTTTCTAGACTCAGTAGGTTTTTCCCCACCTTGGTGGCAACCGAGTTTGATAGGGCCCAGCAGTTCCAGCAAGGGTTGCATTTGGAGATCTTGTTGGCAGTTGAGCAGTTCGAGCACCAGACGTTCGATACAGTATTGAGGGCAGCTAGGAGGCACGAGTACACCTTCCAGAGGATCGTGGATAGGATCAGAGGTAGGAAGCGGTCCCACAATCAGATGCACCAATCATCTGCTCCAGCCCAGACAGCAAGGGGTTTGACCATTGGGACTCCGAGGCGGACGACCTCAGTAACGTTGGTTCAGCATTCAACCCCGACGTATCCGCAGCAGCAGAAGCAGAAGCAGACTTCCGCGATAGGATGTTCTCATTGCAGGAAGCCAGGGCACGTGGTGGCAGATTGTCGCAGGGCACAGGAGTTGTGCCTGGCTTGTGGAGCGGCATATCACAAGATAGGAACCTGCCCGAATAGGGGTAGTTCGTCCTCTTCCAACCTAACCAGTCCGTCGGTTAGGGAACCAGCACCTATTCAGCAGCAGCAGCACCCGAGGCCATTGTTGCCTCAGGCCCAGGCGTTTCAGCAGCAGAACCAGCAACAGTACACCCAAGCTCAAGTGCAGAGTAGGCAGAGAGGTTTCCAGCAGAGGGGACCCGCAGCCAGAGGACAAGGTCAGGCAATGATGATGACTATGGAAGAAGAGGTTGCACCAGGTGAGGTAGTGGCAGGTACTATTCTCGTCAACTCTTTTCCAGCATCGGTATTATTTGATTCTGGTGCATCGTATTCATTCATTTCTGCACGATTCGCGATACGGATAGGATTGGAGCCCGAGTCATTATCAGTGAGGCTCAATATACTTACTAGTAATGGTCTTGTGGGAGTAGATCGAGTGTTTTCCTCGTGTTGGATCATAGTTAGCGGTAGAGAGTTCCCCGCTAGATTTATAGAGTTCCCCATGGCAGACTATGATGTAGTCTTAGGCATGGATTGGTTGAGGAACCAATATGCTAGGATAGACTGCCATGTTGGCAGGGTTGTCTTTAGTATTCCAGGCGAGCCAGAGTTTTCATTTTCCAGAGGCGCAGTGGAATCATCTTCCCCAGTATTGCGGATGGCAGTAGCAGCGGTCCAGTTACCACGGATAGTTGAAGAGTTTCCAAATGTCTTCCCAGAGGAACTTCCAGGAATGCCGCCAGAAAGGGAGATCGAGTTCACTATAGACTTGATCCCCGGGACAGCACCAGTATCAGAGCGAGTCTACAGGATGGCGCCTTCAGAGTTGGAGATTTTGTACAAGATGATTGAAGAACTCAGGACCAAGGGATTCATTCGTGCAAGTAGATCGCCTTGGGGAGCCCCGATGCTTCTTGTGAAGAAGAAGGATGGTACGTCCAGATTATGTGTAGATTATTGTACCTTGAACTTAGTGACAATCAAGAACAGATACCCTCTCCCGAGGATAGATGACGTGTTTGATCAACTCAAGGGGGCTTCAGTATTCTCGAAGATAGACTTGCGGTCAGGATACCACCAGATCAGAGTCAGAGAGCAGGACATCCCGAAGACAGCTTTCCGGTCTAGATATGGACATTGGGAGTTCCTTGTTATGCCCTTTGGAGCGACCAATGCTTCGACCATATTCATGGACCTCATGAATCGTATCTTTATGCCTTACTTGGATCAGTTCGTGATCGTATTCCTAGATGACATCCTGGTCTACAGCAAGATCAAAGCAGAGCACGAGCAGCATCTCAGAATCGTCCTTCAGACGCTTAGAGAGCATCAGTTGTACGCCAAGTTCAGTAAATGCGAGTTCTGGCTCGATCGCATTTCGTACTTGGGTCACGTCATTACCCGAGGAGGAGTGGAAGTGGATCCCCAGAAGATTATGGCTATCGAGACATGGCCAGTACCTAGCTCAGTGGCAGAGGTTCGCAGCTTCCTTGGATTGGCCGGCTACTACCGGCGATTCGTTTCAGATTTTGCAAGAATTTCGGCACCGATGACCCTGTTGACCCACAAGGATTTTTAATTTTATATTTTGTAAGAATTTTTAATTTTACACAAGTTAGAACTTTGAAAATTGTAACGCCCCAGTCCCAAAATACGTAGGACTAGGAACATAGACATGCCAGCTGTATAATAAATATACGTAAGCTGTAAAATGCAGTAGAAACCATACTAATCTCATCCACACAAATATAAATGAAATAAAGATGTCATATAATGAGAAAGAATTGTCTTAATACAATATGTTGGGCGGAGACAAATCCACTACCAACAAAATAAGGAAAAGTACATAAAAATGAAATGAGAGGCGAGAGAAGCGAAGACGATCCAAAAGCAATCATCCTCGAAGAAATAGCGAAGATCACGGCTAGAGCTAGAACACCTGCGAAAGACAATAGCACACACCTGGCAAGACAACCAGGTCCTAAGAGGGAGGTAACAAGACACATAATATCATGCCATATAAACTGAATAAATATTGCTCAAATAAATAAGTCAATCGAATTATAACATGGTCCAATACGCACCTACTGAACGAGCGTACCATCCCCCCAACCAAACAAGGACAGGAGATGGTAAACTAATTCACGGTAACGTATCTTTCCATGCTATGAATCCAATATGGTATCCGGACCCCGACAAGGTTCAATACCTTCTCATCGAAGTAGTAAGTCACACCTACAACCAAACAAGGACAAGATGTGACGAACTAATTCGCGACAAGTTATTGTTCCAAGCCACGGTCAGATACAAGTACCCAAACCAAAAGTACTCGTACCTAACGGATAGGGTAGCCTACCGTTCTATGTGAAATGTAGTTAAGAACGATCCTTCCTACGCATGGGCCCTGGCTGAATAGGATCGGCATAGTCCCCCCTGGGGGCACCAGGGGCCTCAGGCATAATCGTTCCACGAACGTCAGTGGCCAGCAATAATAAGGGGTCGTCAACCCGCATCTCCAGTGGAGCGTACGGTCACAAGGGAATGTGCATCGAAGCCCATACGCTAAGGAATTGTCCTTCCCGCCCAATGCCTACTGTGTTGTATCCACAACAAAAACCACTATAACCGCTAAGTAAACTAGCATGCAATCTCTATTAGCGGTTATTCCTATCGCACGGCTTGTACATACTGGTGGCCAGCCAATCACGCACTTCCGTGTTCTACATGCGACACACAACCTCGTGTTCCAACGTGTCAAGGCCAATGAATGCAACATACAAGGTGGTCCCTTAATTTTAGGTTTAATGTGAGAAAAATAATACATAGCAGGAAAAATAAATGAACAGTAAGTTCTAACAGTTATGCCATGTATCACAGTTTTTGTATAAAGAAAATAAATAATGCATGAAATATGAGCTAAAAATAAGTAAACAGCAAATGGCAAGGTGTCTTGCCTGGTAGAGCGCCTGGTGTGCTGCGATAATCATGGTGGCACGAACTGCAACTTCGGTGTAATAACTATGCAAGGTGACCACGGATGGTGACACGGTCGGTTCCATTGGGTCCAGAAGGGTCAAATTAGTCAGGGTGGACATAAGGTAAGCTTGAATTGGCAAGGGATTGTGAATAGGACTAATCGCGGAAGAGGGAGAATATCGAAGGAATTTGAAAAAATAATATACGATTTAGAAAACTACTTATAATTGAAACTATATTTTATCAAAAATCGTTTATAGGCAAAAACTCCAAGTTCGTAACAATAGAATTATTTTAGGCTTCAAAAATAATTTGAGTATAATTATAGGCCAAGCCCAATACAAAATTTTGCTACAAAATAATTTTAGAAATACTAATATATAATTTCTGAAATAATTAATCAACAATACTAATATTAACACTCAATATAATAGAAACAATATTACATAATAATATTTATACTAAGTAGATACCCTATACAAATTTGATAAAATATACAAAAATATAAATAAAGCAAAGAACCAGCTCATCAGTACTGTGTCTCTTCTCTACTAAATAAAAACAACACAAAAAAACATAGAATAATAATAATAAAGGTAATAATAATAATTACAATAAAAATTGCAATAATAATAATAATAATAATAATAACATAATAATAACCATAAAATGATAATAATAATAATAATAATAAAAATAATTAATAATACCAACAATATGTACTCAAAAAGAAAAGAGAATCAACTAACAATAAAACTAATTAATAATATTAATAATAATTAAAAAGAAAAAAGAAATAATTAAATGAAATAATGAGCAACACTGGTTCTCCTCTTTCGAGGAGAACCCCCGGATCAAAGTAACAAATAATAAAAAACAAAAAAAAACAAAGTTCTGAGAGATAGAGAGAGAAAGAAAATCGGGGAAAGGAGAGGGAAAGAGAGGCCGGAGGGGAAAAGGGAAGCGGCGGTGGCGCTGAACTGTTGACGCGGCGGCGGAGGCGCACCGCCGGTCGGAGCGGAGCGGGAGGCTGGGTCAGGCCAGGGCGGACAGGGGCGGAGGCAAGCGGCTGAAGGGAGGAGGCGGTGAGCGGGAGGTGGCGCGGCGCCTGGCGCTCACACGTGCGGGCGACGGCGCTCTCACGCGCGGGCGACGGCGCTCACATGCGCGACAGGCACGCGGCGGCTAGGGCACGCCGGTCGGCGGCCAGAGAGATCGGCGGCAGCGGTCGGCGACAAGGGTTGGGCGGTCTCAGAAGGTGGAGGCGAGGACAAGTCGGGCGCGTGCGGCAGATCCCGGTGAGGCACGAGCTCTCCGTCGGCGGCGCACGGCGTTTGGACGGTCGGCGCTCGATCCAGAGGCGCGGCGCTTGACGGAGAAGGTCAGGGTTTGGATTTCTGTAAAAAAAATTTCTTCTCCTTGTTTGGTGGTGGTCGTGCGATGGAAGGACGGTGGTCCTGGTTATGGTGGTGGCGAAGGTTTGGCCGTGGAGATGATGATGGTGGTGGTTGTTGGGGTGATTTTTTTTTCGGTTTTCGGGGGTTTTGGGAGTGGTTCGGAGAGGTGGTCCGCTTAGGGGCTTGCTCCGACGAGAGTTGGCCGGAGTCGAGTTATGTTGTGGTGGTTCGGTGGTGATGGCTGGTGTTGGGGTTCTCGTGGTGAGGGCAGGGTGGTGACGATGGTGACGGAGCAACCCGTGGTCGGGGATGGCTGGACGACGAGGGTGGTGCTGGCGTCGGGAAGCTGCTGTTAGGATAACAGGGAATTTGTTTAGGGGTAGGGTTAGGATTTGATTGAATATCGTGTCGGAATTGTCGACACAAAAATAATAAATGTAAATGTAAGAAGTGTGGAATAAGAGTGTCACCGGGGTCGGACCCGAGGCCGTCACGGCTGACACGGAAGAGATGGACACCGACACGAGTCACGTACACGTTGTGGAAATGGTGTGGAGGAATTTATGGAGGATAAAAGTTTATGGAGGAGTACCTGCCTATTTATAGGATGTGGGAATTCCCAATTGGATAGGAATTAGGAATATTTAAAACCCAAGTAGATAAATCATCTATTTATTTAAAATCAATCAAATCAAATCAATCCAATCCAAATCCAATTAAATCTAATTTAATTCCCTTAGTTTAAAATCAAATCAAATCAATAAATCAAATTCCAATTATGGATATTAACTTCATCTATTTAAATGTATCCATGGAATCAAATCAAAATTTAAATTGTCACAAATATTTCAAAAATATGTTTTCCAAAAATACTATAATAATTAATTTCGAAAATACATTATTATTTAAAATAAACAAATAAATAATTACGAAAAATATATGTTTGTACAAAATAATATTTACATAGTATACTTTTCTAATTTACCATTTTATAGAAAATTTTTATTTATTATTATAACTATATAAATGAAAGGCTTTTCATAATAGTCATAAACTTGAAAATAATCGCTAGAAATAATTTTTGTCTATATTACTTTGAAACTATAAAAATAATAAAAATAATGTTTTTCAAAAATATGTACGTTCGCACATATTCGAACTCGACGAGCAAGAAAAATAATTTCGTGCACGACGTACAATACGACTACGCGACGTACAATACAAAATTTTAAGTCGGTACCAAATTTAATATATAAAAAAATAGTAGAAAATTTAGGGGTTTTACAAAAATCTAAATTTCGTTTTGATTTGGCCAAGTTATGAAGTTTGGAATTTTGGTGTTCATGGGTTTTTTTTTCTCTCGGCTTGCTGAAGAAGCTGACCTTCGGCCATCGCTCTTTAGCGCTGGGCTGAACCACGCAACCCTTCCTCGGCCAGCGCTCTTTAGCGCTGGGCTGACCCGTGCTCGGTGCACTTGGGCGAACCGCACTCACTTCCTAGCGCCTTCGACGCTAGCGCAATCTGATCCCAGCGTAACCCGACCCCAGCGCAGTCTATTCCCCAGCGCAGTTCATTCCCCAGCGCAGCTCACCCCAGCACAGCTCACCCCCAGCGCAGCTCACTCCTCAGCGCAACCCGACCTCAGCACAGTTCATTCCCCCTGCGCAGTTCATTCCCCTAGCGCAAGCCGACCCTTGCGCAACCCGACCCCCTGCGCAACCTACTTGCCCATGATGGTTTGGTTTTATTTTCTTGGACTTGGATTCTCTTCTGTGGATTGGAGTTTTGAGATCTTGTTCCACACAACACGACTGTCTTGACCCAACACGACCTGGCACAATTTTCGGTGTTTTGCTTATGACTAGTACGGTCTTCGTGATTTCTGTGATTTATGATCCTAGTACTTTCTGATCTTCTTAGTAGTTACCCGATTGGGTTCGCTCTTAACTTGTAACCGGTGATTCATAATTAATCTTTGTACTGGATAACTTGATAGTGGCCCATGGCGGCGCACTCTTGACTTGTAACTTGACTTGACTTGATACTGTTGCGATGGCTAACTTGACTCATATAATCAACTCTGACACCGTAGGTGTTCATTCTTGCTGCCTTATGCAATCCACTTGTCTTGTCTTGTCTTGTCTTGCATCATGTCTAGGACGTGACTCCCTGGTTACCACGGTCAGGGATTCACACTGAATATGGATTAGGCTAATGACTAGATCAAACTATAGTTCATAGAGAATTTTCAGTCACAGGCGATCTCGTTATCTGGACGCTTTAATGGACTTGTAGCCTACCGACGAGTAGGGCACATTTCTAGCACACTGTCATGTGTTGCACCCTCTAAGTCACCTAAGGGTATATCATTTCCTGGATGATGTACCCAACCATACTCTCAACCCGCGGAAGGATAACTGTATAGTCTGCAGGGCTTGGGACTGGGAAATTCTCATTTGCATCTTGTTAGTAATTAGGCTTGTGATAACCCTAGTTAGTTAAAGTAGTAAGCCGTAGTATTTGCTTGGCCGCTCGTGAATGGTTGGTGTCCAGCCTTGTCTAAGTCTCGTCTAGTCCCAGTACCTGGTACTCCTGAGCATGATTGTTTTACTTATCTTTAACAATAAATGGGTAGAGACAAAGTGCTATTCAGGCGAAGGGTTACAACTCCGATCCTTGTTTGGTTTAAGGGTTTTAACCTGGCTCCCGGAATGGTTCCACGCCCCTAGTCGTTTATTGTCCTGTTGTACTCTTTATTACTTGTTCTTTTCTTCTATTCCTTATGTTCTGATATGCTGGCTTTTGTTCTTATTTCGTGGCCTCCTTGTGGCACTTGCTCTTTCTGGGACTTGACCCAGCTGGTTTTGTGTGGCCAGATTTCGGAGCAGCACCCGAGGATCTACCAAACCTCCAACCCAATGGTGGCGACTAGAAGGAACCCGGGCTACGAGTGGGTTTTCCATTTTGATTCGCTCACTACATTGTAAAATTATTCTTTGAGGCGTTTAGCCGACGAGCACCTGTTAGCTCGATGCATATTTACTTACTGTATGCCTACGGGCTGTAAACATGATTAACAAATTCTAAGGTTGATCATGTATGACTAAACTCTTGCTAGTCTTCGCATTTTGTATGACTAGCTTCATGATCAGCTGAATATGTAATATTTGGGACGCCTTTTATTGCATATTTGGTGGTCTAACATCTTGTAACTATATTACTTGCTTGAGATTGAGACAATAGGCTTGACCTTAAGAGACCATTGGCTTGTAGTAAACCCACATATCTAGACAGCCGTGACCGTATAGCGAGGTGGATTCCATTTCAATAGCGAGGTGGATTCCATTTCAATATACGTAGCTGGCTATGTACGCCCCCGCTCTCCAGTATTCTGGTTCTGGGGCGTTACAATCAGCTAATGCTTGACCCTTCACTGATTTTTGAGGTACATAGACCATATCATAAGGAGTAAGCAACATTGCCCAGGTGGCTAACCTGGAGTTAAGAATGCTAGGCTTTCTCATCAATACCCGAATAGGATTTATTCTGGATATGACATGAATAGTTTGTCCTGACACATAATGTCGTGTCTTTTGAACAACAAAAACCAAGGCCAGACATTCTTTTTCCATAGGAGTATACCTGTGTTCAGCTTCAACCATCATTCGGCTAAGATAATAAATCGCCTGTTCATGACCTTTGTCACTTTTCTGTGCAAGAAGAGCACCAAAAGAATGATCCAATGCCCGAACATAGAGCAAAAATGGTCTTCCCACCACTGGAGGTACCAGAACAGGTGGATTTGTATGGTATTGCTTGATCTCATTGAAAGCTTTCTGACATGCTTCATCCCAAACAAATGATACACCTTTCTTTAATAGACGAGAGAAAGGTTGACATCTCCCAGAAAGATTAGATATAAATCTTCTGATATAAGCAATGCGACCTTGGAAGCCACGGAGTTCTTTTAGATTGCGTGGAGGACGCATTTCAAGAATTGCTTTGATTTTATCAGGATCAACGTGGATACCTTGAGAAGTAATGACAAATCCCAAAAACTTGCCATTGGAAACCCTAAGAAAGACTTAGTAGGGTTCATCTTTAATTGATGTTGACGCATCAACTCAAATACTATCTTCAAGTCTTGAATATGATCATCTTTTGATCGACTTTTGACAGCAATATCATCCATATAACATTTAACTGTTTTTCGTAGATGTTCTTGAAAAATATTGCTCATGGCCCGTTGATACGTAGCACCGGCATTTTTTAGACCAAATGGCATAACCGTATAGCAATAAACTCCAAGGGGTATACAGAAAGCGGTATGCTTTTCATCTCCTGGATGCATCTTAATTTGATTGTATCCTAAAAATTCGTCCATGAAAGACATGCGTTCAAAACCACATGTATTGTCTATCATGACATCGGTAATCGGAAGTGAAAATTTGTCTTTTGGACAAGCTGCATTAAGATCTCAGAAATCTATGCAAACTCGGACTTTTCCATTCTTTTTTATTATAGGAACAATGTTGCAACCCAGTCTGGGTGTTGTTCTTCACGAACAAAGCCACATGTAATCAGCTTTTTGACTTCTGCTTCAATCGCATCCATCATATCTGGTCGAAAATGCCGCTGTTGTTGTTTTACAGGTTTGGCATTAGGAAGAATATTGAGTTTATGAGTAGCTACTTTAGGATCCAGACCCGGCATATCCTCATAACTCCATGCAAAGATATCACTATATTCTTTAATCAGCTTTATCAACTCTTCTTTTTCATCTTCAGAAAGGTTTTTGCTGATGAATATCAGCTTAGACGTAGTTTCGTCGCCAACATCAATCTGGACAATTTCATCCTCTATAGGTGCCTGTCGCTGTTCAAAAAGAAGCTCCCATTGAGTGTCCATTTGTTGTGCCCAAGGGTCATTTTCAAATGGCTCAGATTCACCATCAGTTTGAACCATGTTGACTGAAAAGACACACTCAGATTCAACGTACTGGTTTCCTTCAGAATATGAGGATTGTAAAGAACTGGAAGAAAATTCATCTTCTATATCTCTTTTATACATGTGGGATGTATCAGATTCAATGAACTGGATTTCTTCAGAATTTGAGGATTGTGAAGAACTGGAAGAAAATTCTTCTTGTATATCTTCATTAAACTTGTGGGATGGATCGTATCCCAACCCATGACGAGTTTTTTGGTAAAACGGATCACCACATAACGGTAACCGTCTACCTTTGCCTTGATTGAGACCTGGCATAGTTTTCAAATCATATCCCATATTTTGGATAATCTTAAGAGATTGTTGACTATATTTATCAATTCAGATTCTACCTTTATCTTTCTCTATGAGATCATCTGTCTGAGTAACAGGGATATTTCTAGCCAGGCCAAACACAATTTGGCGCTTGTTTTTCTTATTATACGGGATTACGAAATAAGATTCTTTGTGATGTCTAAAAGTTACACAAGCTTGTGATGATGAGGCTACAGGTAGAAGATAAGGAGAAGATGTTAGGAACCTTTGAACATAGGGTCCAACATTAACATGAGGAGGAAAAGAATTTTCCTTATGATTAATATATAAGGTTTTCTCTGTATTTATGTCCTTTTTATGTTGATGACTTTGATTATCAGCAGACAAAGTCATTCTTTCAATAAATTTGACAGTCATATACTCCAAAAGAAAATTTTCATTAATATTAGAAAGTACAGAATAATCAATATTTACATCATTTACAGACTGACTACTACGCTTTGGATTGATCATTAACGGACCGTCATCCGTCTTCAGCGTAGACTTGCCAAGGTTGATAATCAATGGTTCTGGATTATTTGTACGAAAAGTACGTCCGTTGATCTTGATCATGAGAGGTTGAACTTGGCTCTTGACTAGAACTCTCACAGATTCCTCAGACGAAGCTCTAGTTCTTCCTTTAACCTTGATCATCAAAGGTTCGTCATTGACAAGTTGGGGTTGAATTCGACCTTTGACTTTAATCTTCAAATATTGATCTTCGGGAGGATCTTCTAAGACAGATTGATCTTCTGCAGGTGATCGATCTTCGGCCATATCCGAAATCTCCATCACATGCTCCTGTTTGTAAAGTATTGAATCAGAGAAATAGGCTTCAACACCCTTAAAAGGATTGATATCTGCAAATTCAGTCTTCACAATCCCTTGAGAATCCACATACTTAAAACATTGGTGGAAAGTTGAAGGCACAATGTTATGCTCACGTATCCACGGTCTTCCAAGAAGAATGTTGTAAGATACATCTGAGTTGATAACATAAAAGGTCGCCATAGTTCGAAGATCGCAAATTTGAATCTTCAGACGAATCTTCCCCAATGGTTTACTCTTTCCAGAGTTGAAACCAACTATTGTTGTACTAGTATAAGTCAAATCAATAGTAGGAATCCTCAAGGGTCGTAGCATGCTTTGAAGAATAATGCTAATAGAAGACCCAGGATCAATATAAATCCTGTCAATTTCAGGAGAGTCAATATACCCTGTGTAGCACAGAGGTCTGTCGTGTCTATTATGCTTCAATAGCATATCTTCTTGTGTGAAGGTAATATTAGGAATTGATTCCATCACACTATGACATTGTGGACACGAGACCGGTATATTGTCAGGACTTTTGAGTTGAGCAAAGCATGAATCTGCTTGTAGCAAAGATTCGCTCAATGTTTCTTGACTTTCTTTAGAAAGACGAAGCAACTCAAAGATAGAAAGTCTAGCCGGAGTATTATCTAATTGGGCTAGAATATCGAACTTGTAAGGTTTCATCATTACCCCTTGATTTGAAGCAGATTTCAATGGGACGTCAAAGCGTAGTGCTTTCTGTTTCCCTTTCTCAACCACAGATGGTTTAAAAGGTCTTGTCTCAGTAGGAACAGAAGATGACTGAGTTGGTAGTGTTTTAGTGACGTCATCTGCTTCTTTGGGAGTTCCCTCATAATCTTTGTGGTACTCTTTCCCAGATCTCGTACCAGCAAAGGTTTCTTCTTCAGACTCAGGAGAATGAAGTACCATATTACAGGTTTTAATCTTCTTTCCCTTAGTCTTCTTCTTGCGAGGATTTTTATGAGAGACCTCAAATCCCAATCAAACCGTGGATTTTTTACTTCGAATTTGTAAAGGAAGTCGCATTCCTTTATCATAGTTCAAGCCTTCCGCCTTTTGAAAGTCATAGCCCATCTTTTTCATGAGAAGGACTGATTGTTGACTGTACATGTGAGAGGGTAGCGGACTTCCAATAGATGGTTCAATAGAGGAAGAAGGAACAGAGACCTCTGTAGCCACAGGAGTAGGGGTATTTGGGATAAGAGGAATCCCTACATGAGCTTTTTCATAAGCAGCAAAGACTTGTTGTGCCCTGTATAAGGGGACACTATTCATTGCTAACCATTACCGATGAGTAAGTTTGAGTTTGGTAGGAGGAGCCAAACTTGGAGGGCATATATTTAAACCCCTTAGTCTATCCTCCAAAGGAATGTCGTCCCAAAGATGATCCAAATCATCATGATCTGGAGTAACAACATGAGAAATCATATTGCAGGTTTTGACTTTTCGACCTTTCTTGGATTTTGAAGTTTTACCTTCATCTTCTATTTCAGGTACTAAGTCAGGATGTACCTGTAGAGCCTAAAAATCAAGTTGCGCCCTGAATATACTGATCAGTGATCAAGTTGCGCCCAAAAAATTAGGTTGTGCCACTGATATGAAGCTCAGAGAACAGACTGCACCACTGATCAGGTTGCGCCTAATATCAGACTGCGCCTAGTCTTTTTGCGCCAAATCCCATGTGGCATGTCACGACCCGTACCTGCTGTGAGGGTACGAGCGCGTAACAACGCCCAGCCTACGCCGCAGTGTCGGCAGTAGAACGCTGTTCTAGGTCACTATCTAACCAACCAATCACGCAGTTATATAATGTACTTGTCAAAATATCAACTCCGAACGGAGGACAAGTATAGATATAATAAATCTCAATCATAGTCTAAGAACGATAAGATATCACAGAAGTTATAACTAAAGACTAAATAACATAAATAAATCCAACAACTAAATAATATAATCTCAGACAATCTCAACTACAAAACTCAACTTATATACAACTCCAGTTCTAAAACATGAAAACTAAAACAGGACAACTAGCTAAACTCCCGATCACTCCTGAGTGTCGGGGCCATAGGTAGCTAAGCCATCTCCACAGTAATATATAGGGCATGTGTCCTCAGGGAAATCATCTGTAAAATTTACAACAGGTCCAGTCAGGACAGGAACGAGTACAACTCATCAAGAAAACCCAAGTAATAACAGAGAACTATAAAGCAGTTATAGACAGTTTTATTGATGAATATGGCAGTTTATATACAGGTGATGGTATGGAGAACAGATAAGATACAAGTAAGTAACTAAAACAAGAGAAGAATGATGGCAATGAAGACTGTAAAATAAATCTAGCTGAACTAAAGTAACATAATAAGTCCAGGCAGTAAATATAAAACAAGTGTAAAACCCAAGTAAATCCAGACAACATGAATCTGATACCAGGTGGTTCCAGTACAAGATGAGTCCGGTATAAGGTGATTCCAGTCGGTGATCAAAGGTTCCAGGGTGAGTCCAGCCTATACTCTAACAGTGTGTTTTAAAATATCGGAATCAACATGTGAACGGCTGTAGGTAATACGGCACACCGCACACTCGGCCAAGTGTGGGATGGCTATCGTTCCGTATAATTTCAAGGGAGTGGTTCCAGTATTTGGGTATATTCACATGCCTATTCCAATATTTCCCCGCCCAGCAAGTACAAGTGAATCCATAATCCGACACAAAAATAGGTATAAGTCCAGCCAGTACACGAATGGTTCCAGTATTTGATTCCAGGGTGGTTCCAGAAATAGAGGCCAGACTTAAATAAGTGAGTGTCGCATACATGAATCCAGAAATATCCATACGTGTTGTAACAGAGAATCACATAAAACTAACTATAACTGAAGTACAGTAATTGACAATTAAATGAGAGAACTATCAGAGAATGTACTTGCCTGATACTCTGAAAAGAGTAGTGTAATGTCAGATGTCTGCACCGGAGTCACAATGTCCTAAATAGAGCAGTACAGGTTATAATGTGTTCAAAATAAGACAGATGATTTTTATGATGCAATCTACATGATTTCTAGGTCAATCTAGGTCCAAGTCAAACTTGGTCAACTCTGGGTCAACCTAAAGTCAAACAAGACTCACTAAGCCTAACCAGCCTATTCTAGCAAGCACACACCACATCTAGGCTATACAAGTCAACTGCACACCCATACTGGCATTCAAGCCATATACATAGGCTGTATCACATAGGGTACATCCCATAGGCTATGTGCCATATAGGCCATATCACATTTTCACACATATTGTATATTATACTAAGTTAATATAGTTATCATATATATATATATATATATATATATATATATATATATATATATATATATATATATATATATATATATATATATATATATATATATATATATATATAGGCTGCATTATTATATCAAGCATTTAGATAATATATTTATATATACATATAGTGAGATAGAGAGGGGGAAATGTGCATAGTGTCATGGCAAGGTTGAATGTGTGTGTGTGTATGAGCATGATACAGTGCAATGTGTGTAGGCTATAGTGTTCATGTGTGTGTTATCATGGAATGAGTGTTAGGCAAATGTGGGTGTGAGGGTTATATAGGAATGTGTGTGCAAATAGGAATTAGAAGACAGTGAGCTTACATGGTACTTTGTGTGTGGTAGTGTGCCTAGAGTGTCAAGGGGGTGTTAGAGAGGAATGTGGCATGCCCAAGTGTGTGATATGAATTTAGAGGGTGACACAAGGGTGTTAAAGTGTGTAGTGAATAGAGTATGCACTTGTGTCAATAGGGTGTGTGATACAAGGGGTTAACAGGAATTTAAATAGGGAAAAATGTGTTAGTGTTTTTAGGTGCACAAAATCAGTTTTTCTGTGTGGGTAAGTGACAGTACAGTTTGTGATATCAAAGCAGTTAACACATAACCAAACTAAATTCGAGAAAAAACCCAATTCTCCAATGCCAATCCTAACCCAACACAGCCTAATCTAACATGGAATCAACTGGCAGCATCAATACACTTGTAGATGATTCAAACCAATTTCGAATCCATAACATTTCCAACACACACAACCCCACTTAACAGTTCACATTTCAGTCCATTCCAAAACTAACCCAAATCGAAAATCCATTACTCAGCCACAATTCATAACCCCACATGCAGTAAAGTAACTCATGTATATGGATAAATCTTGGTAGTTAATCATTACCAAAATAGTTAAAATATAACTGAAACTCAGAAAGAATGAGAAATCAGTGAGAAAGGGAAGAAGTTCAGGATTTTCTAATTTCCAGGACTGGGTATCAGTCCAGCCCCAAACCCATAACCAAAATCCTATTCACTAATGCAAAACATAATCTAAATTGAAAATCTAACCTAGCAGGAACTATTACCCATGTATTGGCAGTTAGATAGGTGTTCACAAATCGAATAATCAAAAAAACTGTGTGTGTAACACAGAAAATGGTAGTGCAATAACTGGAAATTGATTTAATCTCAGAAATTAGTGATGTGTCAATGGGAAATGATTCTCAGGAATTCAGTGTGGTGTATATGACAGGGTTTACATGGAACATGGGCAATGGGACAATGCGTGTGTGTGTCTTATAGAGCAATGCGGTGGTGTGTACACCTGTACTAGGAACTCAGTGAATATAGAAAACAATGACAGGCTTCATGTATCAGGAATACAGGAATTTTACAAATTCGATTTAGAAATAGCAGCCAAAACTCAAATCAGTAGGTTGGTAATGTTGGTGTCATGCGAGAGAGTGTTGGGAGTGTGTCCCAGTGTCTACGAATAGGACACAATCAGTCCAATCACCCACACGACACACAAAACAGAAAACAGTGTACACAAGCATCGTGCATGTGTGTCGAGTAAGGTAGAGACACGTGCGTTGCACCAACTGTGTCATGGTCATGCACACGTGTCCACCTAGACTAGGGGGACGTGTCCAAGTGACTGCACGAACCCCAAGATGTGTCGTGTCCTAGTTTCAAAGCCGTATCAGTGGCTCGAAATTGCGTGTGTGCGTGTCAGGGAATTTCGATGCGAGCTCGAGAACTTCCTCGACTCGCAACCAAGTGCCACGAAACTTGGTGAGGGTCTAGTCAGACATGGGACCCATCACCTCGCCAAATTCCACGTGTCCTAGTGAAGTGTCGTGTCCTGTGTCAGCCCCAAAATATAGGAGACGCGCACAGCGTGTACGAGCAGGCACGAGACAGTGCAGCCTCGTTTCCTTCGTGCACAGACAACGAGGACCCATGAAATTTTGTGGGGGTCCTGTCAGTTAGTGCCCACACCCACACACCAATTTTCAGGTGTCGGGGTGCTGTGTCGTGTCCGCTAGGACACTCGAGCAGCAGGACAGCCGCACGAGGCCAGTGCACAGTATCGTGCGGCGATGCATGTCCGATTTGGACACAAAATGTGCATCGAATCGTGCTCAGTGTTCAACACGATGAATCTACACATCAAGAGCTTCAAAATCATGTAATTAGTTTAGCAAAAATCAAAAATAAAATCCTTAGAGGCATTTCATCGAACACCTAACATACACTATGACACGTGTCCGATACGGGTACCAAACGGACACGAAATCCACCCAAATTTGAGGTACAACTAGGGAACACCTAAAACTAGCCTAATATGCAAAGAAATCAAAATAATAATACAATTTAAAGGGTTTTACCTATAGGTGCAATTTGCAAGAAAAGGCTTCAAATGGGGGGTGTTCTTCTTGATGGCCAAATGCTCCAAATTGATCCCAAACTGAAATATCTCTCCACCAACAGTCCATAAACTTAAATTAGAACCCAATGCAAAAGACTAGGATGAAAAAGGAGATCAAATGAATAAAATAGGAATTTTTGGAAGGGGAAAATTACCTTTCTTTTCTCCAAGTGTTGGAATGATAAAAAGAGGCAAGCCCTAATGAATAAGTGTTTAAATAGGGTAGGGATCCCTATGTGGCTGGTCATAAGCTCAAAAATTAGGGTTCATTAAATGGCCCATGGGCTTAAGTCATGATCAATTAAATAATTAAGCCATAAGTCATTTCATGAAACCACAAGCCATGACTTAAATTCACTAAACCAAATCCTTTCATTCTAAAACTATTCTCTAATGACTAAAATAGGTTAACTCGAGTTAGACTAGGGTTACCATAGCTAGGGTTAGGTTCTAGGCTAGTCTATTAGGTCTCAACAAGTCAAAGTCAAACTAGAAATCACCAATTCATTAAATCATCAAATAATTCAAAAAGTCAAAATGACCAAATATCCCTAGGCTAAAAATGATAATTAAATAATCCTAATGACATGGTTAGGCTCTAGGTCATACAATCACTAGGGTTTCACTGTCAGCACATCAAAATCACAAGTCATGACTTAAACCAGATTTTAAATAGTTTAAAAATTATTAAAAATCACCAAAAATCATAATGTGAATCAAATATCAATAATTAATAATTATAATTATAAATTTTCAAAATTATCCTCATCTGGAAAACTGGGTGTTACAATCCTACCCACCTTAGAAAAATTTCGTCCTCGAAATTAAGATGATCGCACCCCTACTAGGTCAAACCCCCAATCAATCAAAGTCGAAGCAACACAATCCTACTGGTCGTGATTTCACAGTCTCGAACAGGGTAGATACATTATCTAGCAATCACAACTATATCTTGGCAGGTACTAATGGAATCACACAACAGAATGAAAAGAAGAACAGAAAGGACAGACCTGCTAACCTGTCACCCGTAGCGTCGGTCTACTCGACTGTCAGCGCAAAAGCCCTGCCCCTCTTGGGTGTATCCCTCTGATGGTGCGGGGCATGGGGCTGCGCTACAGGTGGCCTAGCTCCCTCTATCTAATCCATGACACTCAAGTAATATCCATCCTGATATTCTACTCAATTATACTAGGGCACCATCTATATGGTATCTATTCTGCAATCTGATAATCATACCCGTCTATCCAGAACTATGTTACCAGAATCCTCGTCACACCAGTAAGTATGGCTGCGATAATCCATAGAGTCCACAACTGATGTACATACCTCTAGAATTATGGTATTTAAAATTTTCGCATTGCCGCTAGCTTTGCTGCGAAAACTTTAAATTCCCACACCCGAGAAATATATCCAAAATCAGACTCTATCTCATCGCCCAACCAGCTAATATGGCTGTAGAAGACTCTAGATTCCATGACTGAGGCAACCTAGCCCATAATGTTATCTTAGTAGAAAATTAAGTCAATAATGAATACCAAGAATCAAATTCAACGATGAACAAGGAAAATAGACAGATACTGTCAGAATTAAATTTCGAGATAGTTTATAATGAGATTCTCAAGGGTCATCCCAGGAATCTTCTCAAATAGTCCTAACTGTGATTGAGTACCTCTCCGTTAAAGCCTATCTCTCAATCCTATCGCAGGCTCGCAGCAGTACAACTAAGTCGCTGTACTACCACGATATTGTACTGATGCGACTCTCGACCTGCATGGGCCACCACTAAAAACGTGTCACGACCCGCACCTACTGTGAGGGTACGAGCGCGTAACAATGCCCAGCCTACGCCGCAGTGTCGGCGGTAGAATGCTGTTCTAGGTCACTATCTAACCAACCAATCACGCAGTTATATAATGTACTTGTCAAAATATCAACTCCGAACGGAGGACAATTATAGATATAATGAATCTCAATCACAATCTAAGAACGATAAGATATCACAGAAGTTATAACTAAAGACTAAATAACATAAATAAATCCAACAACTAAATAATATAATCTCAGACAATCTCAACTACAAAACTCAACTTATATACAACTCCAGTTCTAAAACATAAAAACTAAAACAGGACAACTAGCTAAACTCTCGATCACTCCTGAGTGTCGGGGCCATAGGTAGCTAAGCCATCTCCACAGTAATATGTAGGGCATGTGTCCTCAAGGCAATCATCTGTAAAATTTACAACAGGTCCAGTCAGGACAGGAACGAGTACAACTCATCAAGAAAACCCAAGTAATGACAGAGAACTATAAAGCAGTTATAGACAGTTTTATTGATGAATATGGCAGTTTATATACAGGTGATGGTATAGAGAACAGATAAGATACAAGGAAAGTAAGTAACTAAAATAAGAGAAGAATGATGGCAATGAAGACTGTAAAATAAATCTAGCTGAACTAAAGTAACATAATAACTCCAGGCAGTAAATGTAAAACAAGTGTAAAACCCAAGTAAATCCTGACAACATGAATCTGATACCAGGTGGTTCCAGTACAAGATGAGTCCGGTATAAGGTGAGTCCAGTCGGTGATCAAAGGTTCCAGGGTGAGTCCAGCCTATACTCTAACAGTGTGTTTTAAAATATCGGGATCGACATGTGAATGGCTGTAGGTAATACGGCACATCGCACACTCGGCCAAGTGTGGGATGGCTATCGTTCCAGTATAATTCCAAGGGAGTGGTTCCAGTATTTGGGTATGTTCACATGTCTATTCTAATATTTTTTTGCCCAACAAGTACAAGTGAATCCATAATCCGACACAAAAATAGGTATAAGTCCAGCCAGTACACGAATGGTTCCAGTATTTGATTCCAGGGTGGTTCCAGTTGGTGGTTCCAGTAGGTGGTTCCAGAAATAGAGGCCAGACTTAAATAAGTGAATGTCGCATACATGAATCCATACGTGTTGTAACAGAGAATCACATAAAACTAACTATAACTGAAGTACAGTAATTGACAATTAAATGAGAGAACTATCAGAGAATGTACTCGCCTGATACTCTGAAAAGAGTAGTGTAATGTCAGATGTCTGCACCGGAGTCACAATGTCCTAAATAGAGCAGTACAGGTTATAATGTGTTCAAAATAAGACAGATGATTTTTATGATGCAATCTACATGATTTCTAGGTCAATCTAGGTCCAAGTCAAACTTGGTCAACTCTGGGTCAACCCTAAAGTCAAACAAGTCTCACTAAGCCTAACCAGCCTATTCTAGCAAGCACACACCATATCTAGGCTATACAAGTCAACTGCACACCCATACTAGCATTCAAGCCATATACATAGGCTGTATCACATAGGGTACATCCCATAGGCTATGTGCCATATAGGCCATATCACATTTTCACACATATTGTATATTATACTAAGTTAATATAGTTATCATACACACATATATATAGGCTGCATTATTATATCAAGCATTTAGATAATATATTTATATATACATATAGTGAGATAGAGAGGGGGAAATGTGTATAATGTCATGGCAAGGTTGGATATGTGTGTGTGTATGAGCATGATACAGTGCAATGTGTGTAGGCTATAGTGTTCATGTGTGTGTTATCATGGAATGAGTGTTAGGCAAATGTGGGTGTGAGGGTTATATAGGAATGTGTGTGCAAATAGGAATTAGAAGACAGTGAGCTTACATGGTACTTTGTGAGTGGTAGTGTGCCTAGAGTGTCAAGGGGGTGTTAGAGAGGAATGTGGCATGCCCAAGTGTGTGATATGAATTTAGAGGGTGACACAAGGGTGTTAAAGTGTGTAGTGAATAGAGTATGCACTTGTGTCAATAGGGTGTGTGATACAAGGGGGTAACATGAATTTAAATAGGGAAAAACGTGTTAGTGTTTAGGTGTACAAAATCAATTTTTGTGTGTGGGTAAGTGACAGTACAGTTTGTGATATCAAAGCAGTTAACACATAACCAAACTAAATTCGAAAAAAAACCCAATTCTCCAATGCCAATCCTAACCCAACACAGCCTAATCTAACATGGAATCAACTGGCAGTATCAATACACTTGTAGATGATTCAAACCAATTTCGAATCCATAACATTTCCAACACACACAACCCCACTTGACAGTTCATATTTCAGTCCATTCCAAAACTAACCCAAATCGAAAATCCATTACTCAGCCATAATTCATAACCCCACATACAGTAAAGTAACTCATGTATATGGATAAATCTTGGAAGTTAATCATTACCAAAACAGTTAAAATATAACTGAAACTCAGAAAGAATGAGAAATCAGTGAGAAAGGAAAGAAGTTCAGGATTTTCTAATTTCTAGGACTGGGTATCAGTCCAGCCCCAAACCCATAACCAAAATGCTATTCACTAATGCAAAACATAATCTAAATTGAAAAATCTAACCTAGCAGGAACTATTATCCATGTAGTGGCAGTTAGATAGGTGTTCAAAAATCGAATATTCAAAAAAACTGTGTGTGTAACACAGGAAATGGTAGTGCAATAACTGGAAATTGATTTAATCTCAGAAATTAGTGATGTGTCAATAGGAAATAATTCTAAGGAATTCACTGTGGTGTATATGACAGGGTTTACATGGAACATGGACAATGTGACAATGCGTGTGTGTGTTACAGAGCAATGCAGTGGTGTGTACACCTGTACTAGGAACTCAGTGAATATAGAAAACAATGACAGGCTTCATGTATCAGAAATACAGGAATCTTACAAATTCGATTTATAAATAGCAGCTAAAACTCAAATCAGTAGTTTGGTAATGTTGGTGTCATGCGAGAGAGTGTTGGGAGTGTGTCCCAGTGTCCAGGAATAGGACATAATCAATCCAATCATGCACACGACACACAAAACAGAAAACAGTGTACACAAGCATCGTGCACGTGGGTCGAGTGAGGTAGAGACACGTGCGTTGCACCAACTGTGTCGTGGTCGTGCACACGTGTCTACCTAGACTAGGGGACGTGTCCAAGTGATTGCACGAACCCCAAGATGTGTCGTGTCCTAGTTTCAAAGCCGTATCAGTGGCTCGAAATCGCGTGTGTGCGTGTCAGGGAATTTCGATGCGAGCTCGAGAACTTCCTCGACTCGCAACCAAGTGCCACGAAACTTGGTGAGGGTCTAGTCAGACATGGGACCCATCACCTCACCAAATTCTACGTGTCCTAGTGAAGTGTCGTGTCCTGTGTCAGCCCCGAAATGCAGGGGACGCGCACAGCATGCACGAGCAGGCACGAGACAGTGCAGCCTCGTTTCCTTCGTGCACAGACAACGAGGACCCACGAAATTTTGTGGGGGTCCTATCAGTCAGTGCCCGCACCCACACACCAATTTTTAGGTGTCGGGGTGCTGTGTCGTGTCCGCTAGGACACTCGAGCAGCAGGACAGCCGCACGAGGCCAGTACACAGTGTCGTGCGGCGATGCGTGTCCGATTTGGACCTGAAATGTGCATCGAATCATGCTCAGTGTTCAATACAATGAATCTACACATCAAGAGCTTCAAAATCATGTAATTAGTTTAGCAAAAATCGAAAATAAAATCCTTAGAGGCATTTCATCGAACACTTAACATACACTATGACACGTGTCCGATACAGGCACCAAACGGACACGAAATCCACCCAAATTCAAGGTACAGCTAGGAAACACCTAAACCTAGCCTAATATGCAAAGAAATCAAAATAATAATGCAATTTAAAGGATTTTACCTATAGGTGCAATTTGCAAGAAAAGGCTTCAAATGTGGGGTGTTCTTCTTTATGGCCAAATGCTCCAAATTGATCCCAAACTGAAATATCTCTCCACCAACAGTCCATAAACTTAAATTAGAACCCAATGCAAAAGACTAGGATGAAAAAGGAGATCAAATAAATAAAATAAGAATTTTTGGAAGTGGAAAAATTACCTTTCTTTTCTCCAAGTGTTGGAATGATAAAAAGAGGCAAGCCCTAATGAATAAGTGTTTAAATAGGGTGGGGATCCCTATGTGGCTGGTCATAAGCTCAAAAATTAGGGTTAGGGTTCACTAAATAGCCCATGGGCTTAAGTCATGATCAATTAAATAATTAAGCCATAAGTCATTTCATGAAACCACAAGCCATGACTTAAATTCACTAAACCAAATCCCCTCAATCTAAAACTATTCTCTAATAACTAAAATAGGTTAACTCGAGTTAGACTAGGGTTACCATAGCTAGGGTTAGGTTCTAGGCTAGTCCACTAGGTCTCAACAAGTCAAAGTCAAACTAGAAATCACCAATTCATTAAATCATCAAATAATTCAAATAAGTCAAAATGACCAATTACCCCTAGGCTAAAAATAATAATTAAATCATCCTAATGACATGATTAGGCTCTAGGACATGCAGTCACTAGGGTTTCACTGTCAGCACATCAAAATCATAAGTCATGACTTAAACCAGATTTTAAATAGTTTAAAAATTATTAAAAATCACCAAAAATCATAATATGAATCAAATATCAATAATTAATAATTATAATTACAAAATTTCAAAATTACCCTCATCTAGAAAATTGGGTGTTACATGGCATCTGACACTTAATGGTCATCATTACCAGACAATACTGACGACTGACATAACAATGAACGAGGAAAATCTTTTCGAATCTCGTGAATTGTGCCGCTCAAGGAAAGTTGGTGGACAGCTGTCCTGTACACTTCGTGAGTTGTGCCCAGGCGCAATCTAAATAAAATTCTTAGTTGCGCCTGGGCGCAACCTGAACGACTTTTTCTCAGAAATTGCCACGTGTGTAGGCGCAGCTCAAATCAAGCGCAGTTTGACTTGTTGACTGAAACTCGCGCAATCTGATGAAGTTGAGACAACTGACATTCTAAAGCAGGATGACATGGCGCACATGCCACTATTCTCTCAAGACGTGTCTACTATCCTGTACACGACCACGCGCATCTCAATCACATGATGCCACGCGTCTAAATACAGTTAGTACATGACTGACAACTGAATGAAAGTTGGCACAACAGGAGGTTGGCGTAACCCAATGTGGCGCAACCCAGCCTCGCGCACATCAGAATAACTGCTAAAACAGTTATTTCCTGAACTCTATAAATAGAGTTTCCAATCATTATAAAATCATCAGAGATATAGGCACAGAGATCAGATACAGACAGACAGAGATCAAGAACTCTTGCAAAATTGCTGCTACATTCTCCAGAGGCTACAGTCTTCAAGTTCACATAGTCCAAGGGATAAAGTGATCGTTTACTGATCAGATTCCTAAAGTTGTACTTCTCCAAAATTTATTGTACTTTGTACTTTTTTACAAGTTTGGAATAAAACAAAATTTTATTTTTGCAAACAAAATGACGACTCTGTTGGGGACGACTTTCTTCTCCGACGAGAAAGTGACAACTCAATATGACATTGCATTGATGGGCAAGACGCAGAAGACTCTGGTTGTTCAAGTCAACCAGACAGCCTACGAGAATATGATCAACACCAAGAGCAACATGCGTACGGTGGCTATCGCCAAGAACAGGTCTGTGTGGACTCCTAAATCTTCCATAGTCGCTGTTGCCCAGGCGCAACTTGAGTGCTCGATGACCAAGGCGCAATCTGCCTCAGTGGCTCCAGTACAGCCTGTTTCTGTTGCTAAAGCGCAATCTGCTCACCTTGCTGCCCATACGCAGTCTACTACTATCTCTGCTGCCAAGGCGCAGTCAGTTCAAGCTACTATCGAGGCACAGTCTACCAAAGTTGCTGCCAAGGTGCCATCAGTAGTCCGTAGGACTATGGCGCAACCCAAGCAATCGGCAACCCAGGCGCAATCTGCTACTCCGACGCAACTCAAGGGAACTAGTCTTTTGGCTATTCCCTCTTACAATTCTCAAGTTCT
The DNA here is from genome assembly GCA_029216955.1 of Iris pallida. Classification (NCBI taxonomy): domain Eukaryota; kingdom Viridiplantae; phylum Streptophyta; class Magnoliopsida; order Asparagales; family Iridaceae; genus Iris; species Iris pallida. The sequence goes on from JANAVB010034420.1 coordinate 19,663,273, forward strand.
GAACTTGGAGAATTTATGTCCTAGTGCCAACACTAGACAGAACAAAGGAAAAAGTCCTATGACATTTTCTTAATTAGCACAATCTATGCCTAAAATGGTCACACAACAGAACAAAGGGAAACGCTTCTTAGCTAACCCTATTCAAAATAAAGGAAAGCACCCTTTGGTCTTTCCTCAAACTTCCCTGGTCTATGACTCAGAGGAAGACGTATCAGATTCTATTCCTGTAAACAGAGGTCCTTGGATCTCTGCTACCGGAAAGAATACTGATCAGAGAGGTATCTTACCTACCCCTATGGGGTCTGGTCAAGACCTTCCTACCTTGCAAATTTTAAGATCCAAGTAAGAAAAATTGAAGGTGTCACAAACAGAGACACCGGGAGCAGAATTTTCAGATTTATGCGCTTATCTCAGTAGGCGTCAACCAATATCAACTTTGGCAAAACACAAGAACCCTATGCCAAAGGTCAATCTGCACCAAAAGCCAAAATTTGAAAAGAAAGACCCATCTACCTATGCTAATGAGTTGAGTACATCTTTGTACACTCAAGGAACTAAACACCTGTAGAATAGGAGACATGTTCCTAACATCATTAAGGAATATGTTCCTCCGACTTCTTCTCGTCCTGTGGTTGTAACTGATCTCCGGCAACGTCTTACACAAAGACGGGAGACTATGGGAATGTTTTCCTCACCTCCAAATCGCGCTTCAAATCGCCACTGCCTACATGAAGTTGTTATCAACTGTTGTTGCTAATCGGCTCGACAATCTGTCTTCGATCGTCTGAACTATGCTTCAACTCCTGAACATATAATAGAAGACGAAGATGAACTATTATATGCTTCTGTTAACATGACTTCTCAAGGCACTGGGGGTGGGAAACGTCCAAGACGTAATATATCCCGTAATCCCAGTCAATAATACTTAGACCGAATCCATGCATCCAATGAAGGTGTCTTTCAATACACTAGATCAAGAAATCGACATTTGAACCAAGATGTCTTTAATCAAGAAGACTCCCTATCACCCATGTGGAAGAGGACTCTCTTTCGGAGTTTGATGCAGATAGTGAAAGTTCTGAACAAACTATCTCATCAATAGCAGCTAGAGAAGTGACAGCATATACCATTACGGAAGGTCAAGATGCCTCTACGTCAACCGGCCAAGAGCAACGAATTATTGTATTAGAAGACAAATTGAAAACTATGGCAGAAATGGTTGCAAGCATGTACACCATAATAGTGGCTCAACATACAGTGCCTCCGATTGTAAACCCTGTTACAAATTCTGAGCTTATAGCATCTTCTGTACCTGTTAGTCTAGGGGTACCAGCCCCTCAGGTTGCTTTTGTGCCAATTCAAGCTGATCCAAGTCAGTCTGGTGCTGGGGGTGGTAATTACCACGCTGTTCCTCCTCCTAACACTTCTAACCAGCCTACAAATTTCTAAACATCAGAGGATGCTAATGAAGCTGTAAAACTCTTACGCACTCAGTTTGAGGCCTTCAAGCAGAAGGATAGCCTACAAAGACTGGGCATAAAGCAACCATATCCTACAGAGTGGAAGGAAGTTCCATTTCATCCTAAGTACAAGCTTCTAACCATTATGCTGTTTGATGGCAGCACTTCTCTAAGTCAGTACATCAATCATTTCGAAGTGATGACTGATCAATTACAGCCAAATGATGCTCTCCTTACCAGAGTGTTCGTCGGTTGTTTAACCGGTGCATCATATGACTGGTATCGTAGCCTGTCTGATGGCTGTATCACTTCTTTTACTAGTTTCAAGCAAATGTTCTTGGAACGATTTTATAAGGGAGTCAATGACATGACGATGTATGTCCTCATTAATATTAAACAGAGGCACATTGAATCCACAGAGAGTTTCATTGAAAGATTCTGCCAAGAGGTACTCAAAATACCTTTAGGTACTCCATCTGCTGTAACAATAGACACTTGCAAATCAAAATTGTTGCCTATTATCAGTATGTGGACGGGATCTACACAATTCCAGGATTGGCCTTCTTTCATTATTAATGCAACGGCAGCAGAAGTGAGTATCGAAAAGTTCAAGCAGTTAGGAGTCCAAATGACTCATCCTAACCAAGATGAACATTCTACACCCGGGGGTAGTAATCGCCAGAATAACTGCAAGAATAAAGAAACACTGGCCATTAATCTCAAAGGCAAAGAGTCTTTGGCTGTCAATGTTACTCAGACGGCATCCACCCCATCAGCACCACTGCAAAAGTCAACTCGTCCAAAAGAAGAGTATTCTTTCGATAAAGATGATACTTTATGCATCTTCGATTGCTTGATCAAAAGCAATAAGCTTCAGCTTCCAGAGGCAAAACGACTAGAAGAATTGGTAAAACTGATCACCCTAAATACTATGTTTATCACAGATTCATAGGACATCCAACCAGAGCATGTTATGTGCTCAAGGGCAAAATCCAAGAGTTGGTCAACTCTGGAGCAATTACTCTATAGTAGGACGAGAAAACGGTGACTGCTAATGTGGTTTCTCTCCAATTTGGTGATTTTCTACCACAATTCGTACAAGATGGTGCTGTCCCCATTCCAAGGACTACTCTGGAAATTGTGAATATTTCGCCTCCTCAAAATGAAGGTCTTATTCCGATGTCAACTGACAGAGGAGAGATTATATGGATTCATCCAGATCTGGTGGCAGAATTTGAAACGCCTTCCTCTTCTAAACAAAAGAAGCATTCCAAGTCTAAATCCAAGAACTGTAATATGGTATCCTTTGAACCATTAATAGAAGAAGAAATCCTAATGGGCACTAGATCTGGGAAACCCTATCTTCGGGAATCAAGAGAACCCTGCTCCATCCCCGGATGCTCCTCCTTCTCGTTCTTCTTCTCCCCCTCTTGTCATCAATCTGACTAAGCCTGCTAAGGCTAAAGTCCCTGTTGTAAATGATGGTGTAAAAATCAATAAAGCATCTCCTTTGCAGTATACTGATGTCTTTTACTATACTCAGTGTTATCTGGATATGCTAGATAGCCTTAAACCACTTACAATAGAAGTCGTATCATCTCGACGAAATGTGGTATCACTGGATTCAATACAAGAGTCGTACTTCTTAGTACCGTCTCGAAAGAAAGATGAAAAGCCTATATTCTTCAACAAAAAAGAAGAACAAAAAATTATGCTCTATAATGATAATAGAGATGATACAGGAAGGCTACAATTACGACGTTACAGTCCACAATCTAAAGACATCATCCATAAAATGGGCTATGATTTCAGAACAGGTCTCAACAATGGTAAAGGAAGGCGAACCCCTCTTCGTATTGCTGTTCCAAAAGGAAAATCACAACAATACCACAGTAAAACGAAATGAGGACTAGGTTATATGTCACCACTTACAACTCTGGAACCTTCTGAATCTGATGAAGAAGAACGTTCAAACTCTTCTGATTCTATTTCATGGGATTCTGATACCAGCATCGGTCATGTTCATAAGGTGATAGTATCTTCTAACATGGTGTCCGCCGAATTCTCAGAAGATGATAAAAGTGACATTGAAGAAGTACTAAAATAGACTATTGGGCACAAAGGATGGACAATCAGTGGGAACTTTGTTTTGAACAACGAGAACCACCTACTGAGGATCAACTGATCCAAATTTATATTGGAGAGAAAGGTATATCACGACCAATCTTCATTAGCAAAAATCTTCCAGAGGATGATAAACAAGAATTAATTCATCTTATTCGTGAATACATTGACGTCTTCGCCTAGAGTTACGAAGATATACCGGGATTAGATCCTCAAATTGCAACTCACAAGCTTAACATTTTACCGAATGCCAAACCGGTTAAACAACAACAACGGCGATTCAAGCCTAAAATAATGGATGCAGTTGATGATGAAGTCAAAAAGCTTATAGCTTGCGGTTTTATCAGAGAAGAACAACATCCTGACTAGGTGGCCAATGTCGTCCCAGTCCTGAAGAAGACCGAAAAGGTTCGAGTTTGCATCGATTTTCGGAATCTCAATGATGCTTGCCCTAAAGACGAATTCTCTCTCCCAATTACTGATGTTATGATCGACAATACATGTGGATTCGAACGAATTTCTTTCATGGATGGGTTTTCTGGATATAATCAAATCCGGATGAATCCTGAAGATGAAAAACATACTTCATTTCGTACTCCTCGGGGAGTGTATTGTTATACAGTCATGCCGTTTGGTCTTACGAACGCAGGTGCAACTTACCAGCGGGCTATGAGTACTATCTTTCGCGATCATCTGCGAAAGACTTTCGAATGCTATGTTGACGATATTGCTGTCAAAAGTCGTCTCAAAGAAGATCACATTCAAGATTTAAGAACTATCTTCAATCTAATGTGCCAGCATCAACTCAAAATGAACCCCACCAAGTCTTTCTTGGGTGTCTCTAGTGGTAAATTTCTCGGCTTCGTCATTACCTCTAAAGGTATACACATTGATCCCGAGAAGATCAAAGCCATTCAAGAGATGTGTCCTCCACGCAACCTAAAAGAGCTATGAGGATTCCAAGGTCGGCTTGCGTACATCAGGCAGTTCATTTCGAATTTATCTGGACGTTGCAGACCATTTACTCAATTAATGAAGAAAGGTGTATCTTTCGTTTGGACGAAAGAATGTCACAGAGCATTTGATGACATAAAGCAGTATTTAATGAGCCCACCGGTTCTTGTACCACCGATCTCAGGAATACCCTTCTTAATGTATGTCCGGGCAATGGACCATTCATTGGGAGCTTTGCTAGCTCAAAAGAACAAGGAAGGTCATGAACAAGCCATCTACTATCTTAGCCGAACAATGATTGGAGCTGAACATCATTATAGCCCAGTAGAGAAGGAATGTTTAGCCTTAATATTTGCTGTTCAGAAGACAAGATATTACACCATAGGCCAATCTATTCATGTCATATCCCGGGTCAATCCCCTTCGAGTTTTAATGAAGAAGCCAAGTACACTCAATTCTAGGCTTGCCACATGGGCCATATTATTAGCACAATATGATATGGTTTATGTTCCTCAAAAGTCGTGAAAGGCCAAGCACTTGCTGACTTTTTAGCAGCTCAACCTGTTCCTGAAATATCTAAACTCTATGATGAGATTCCGGACGAAACTTTGGAATCAAATATGATCTCAGAAGAATTTCCTACTTGGAGATTATTTTTTGATGGAGCTTATAGAATTGGACCTGGAGGTACTCTTATTGCAGGAGTGGGAATTGTTCTCGTTTCACCCAAGGGATTAACTATTCAAAGGGCTTATTCTTTAGACGAATCGTGCTCTAACAATGTGGCATAATACAATGCCTTGCTCATTGGACTCCAATTGGCTAAACAACTGGATATTGAATATCTCGAAGTATATGGCGACTCTAAGCTGATTGTTAATCAGGTCAGAGGCATATATGAATCCGACATCAAGATTTAGTACCATACCATGAAGCAGCAATCATGATAGCTTCTTCGTTTAAAGGGTTCTTTATCGAACATGTACATCGGGCATGCAATACAGAAGCTGATGCCTTAGCTAACCTAGCTGCAGTGTTGGCAGTTCCAGTCAAAAGGCAACAGATGGTTGTTATCTCTAATAGAGAACTATTCTATGTTGAAAACAACTACAACATTGAATTCAGCAACCTAACGGAAGTCAATATAATTAGTGAGGACTGGAGAGCACCGTTCATTGATTTTGCAGTACATGACATCTTGCCAGAAGATCCTAAAGAAGCTACAAGTATCTGCCGTCGATCACTTCGATTCTATTATAATCATACTACTAAGATACTATATCGAAGAACTTTTGCTGGATTACTCTTGAGGTGTCTCGCTGGTGATGAAGGAAAGCAGATATTACGTGAAGCTCATGATGGCGTTTGTGGAGCACATCAACCTGGTCCTAAACTACAGGATCGTATCCGACGTATGGGCTACTACTGGCCCTCTATGGTATCATATGCTATTGATTATGCAAGGAAATGCCGTGCATGTCAAATTCATGCGGATTTCATTCACCAACCGTCAGAATTTCTTCATACAACTGCAGCCTCATGGCCTTTTGAAGCTTGGGGCATGGATATAATTGGCCCTATCAATCCTCCTTCATCTAAAGGACATCGGTTCATCTTAGCTATAACTGATTATTTCTCCATGTAGACAGAAGCTATACCTTTGGCTGAAGTAAAGTCTAGTAGCTTTATCAATTTTATCAAACATCATACAGATTTGGTGTCCTTCGCCGAATCATCCATGATAATGGGCCACAATTTATCAGCCAAAAGTTTAATAGGTTCTGTGATGACAACAAAATCAATAATGTCGCCTCTACAGCCTATAATCCTACGGCTAACGGGTTGGCTGAAGCATTCAACAAGACTATTATCAAACTCCTTAAAAAGTTTGTCTCTATTAACAAACATAATTGGAGTAATAAACTTGGAGAATGTCTATGGGCATATCGCACTACTGTCCGTAACCCCACAGGTTGCACACCTTTTTCTTTGGTATATGGATGTGAAGCTGTGCTACCTTTGGAAATTCAAATTCCATCATTGAGAATCGCCATTGCTAATGAGCTTACTACAGATAATAATGATCGTCTTCGGCTTCAAGAATTGGAGGCGCTCGACGAGAAAAGGTTATTAGCTCAACAGCATATCGAACTTTATCAGGCCCAGATTTCAAAAGCTTTCAATCGCAAAGTCAGAGTGTGAACATTTCTCGAAGGCGAGTTGGTTCTTACAGTCAGACGTCCTATGACTATGACACATATGAGCAAGGGCAAGTTCGAGGCAAAATAGGAAGGACCGTATGTGATAAATAAAGTCTTCTCTAACGGAGCCTATCAATTAACAGATATGGATGGCAGAGTTGCTATGATGCCCATCAATGGCAAATTTCTCAAGAAATATTATGTATAAAGACAAAATGTACTTTATTTTCAGATACATGATATAAATAAAAGTTCATTTTTTATTCAAAAGTAGAATGGAATTACATAATATTAAGGACGGGGAGGAGGCCCTGACCCTTCCTGATTAAATACAAAGTTCGCCAACCGTTCAAACATTTCATTGTCTGAACGCACCAGGAATTCACAAACAACCATCCTCAATGCCTCTTCTTCGGCAATTTTTCTAGGCTCCACTAACTTGGAGATCAAATCCTGTCCTGATACAGGAGGAACAGTTGAGCCTTCGCCCCTTTCTTTTTGAGAAGGCACTGGAGGATCAGCAAGGAAAGTCTTGGTTTCTTCTTCAGTCTTCGGAGCGATCAAATCTTTGGAAGACATTTTTTTCTTACACAGGAAGAAAAGAGATTGACAATTTATAGGCAGAACAATTAAGTAATCGGCCTTGAGAATTGATGCGACTTTTGGAAAGAGGCACAACTGTTTGTTCATTTCTAAAGGTTCATTCATAACCGACTCTTCATCTTTCCTTCTTCGAAACCGACTTGCTTGATTCATTCGATTTCTTCTTCGAAAATTTAAACGACCATTCATTCATTCAATATTTCTTCTTCAGAAATTGAAATGAATGATCATCCATTCATTCATCATAGTGAGAGGTCATGTCTTTTACGAACTTGAATTCCAAGTATTCATATCAAAACAACTTGCCACATTCGTAATCCTCTCTGGATTCTGTTATCTATGACAGCATAGCAAAATAAAATTATAAAAAAGAGGGAGAGAATAATGAGACAATTATTTTTTTATTCCTACTTTAAAAAGCATGGATACATCTTGATGAAAATCTATTACATCTTGGATTTTTATTCAAATGAAGGTCTATTACATCTTTGGATCTTCCCATTGATAATGAAGGTCTATTACATCTTTGGATCTTCTTATTTGTTGGTAGCAATTCTATGTCGTCTCGACCTGAAGCAACGAGCCGGACAATGGAATTAACTCTGGTCTTCTCTCTGAGAAAGACGAGAGGAGAACCCCAGAGTGCAGCAGCCAAAGATGAACTGCTGTCAATACAACTGGTGAAGAGAAAACAGCCCGCCAGGGGAACTAGGAACGAGATCACCCTTGTGATACAATTCCTAGTTCTGCGTCTTCACTATCCAACTCTCATGTGTATAGGCTCTTCCTACCATTTGAGGAAGACCTTTCTTAACATGAAGAGTCCTGAGCTGTCTGATTTGAGTGTCAGAACCACATGAGCTGTCTAATGTGAGTGTCAGAAGAATGCTCTCTGCAACATCCAAATCACCAATGCCAGTTCTAAAGAAGCTCGCTAACCAAGTCCCTGCAAATATCAATGAAACAGGAAAAGTTAGCAGAATCTATCAGCAGTATACGCCTATAAACAGGCGCACATTAGCAATGCGCTTACAAACTGGTGCACATCAGTATTGCGCCTACAAACAGGCGCACATCAACATTGTGCCTACAAACAGGCGCACATCAGCAGTATGTGCCTACAAACAGGCACATATCAGCAATGCGCTTACGAACAGGCACACATCAGCACTGCACCTACAAATAGGCGCACATCAGCAATGCACTTACGAACAGGCGCACATCAGCACTAAGCACTGATCAAACAAGTGTATGTCATCAATACGTGCCTCTGATCAGAGCTAAACACTGAACCATAGTGTGCGCCTATTCTCATAAATAGTTAGCGCATATCAACAGTGTCTACAACATGCAGATCAATACCTGTCTCCAAAAGTGGTACGAAAGAAGAATATTCATACTATTGATTCTTCGTCGAGACTTACCAATTTTTGAAGACACAGCATGCAAGCAAATAATATCAGAATGAAGTGGCACAAGTGAAACCTTGTTGGAAGACATTTGTTTTGAGAGAGTATGAATGATTCTTTCATTTCTGATGTTCTTTTTTAAAGAGGTTAAAGAGGAGGTGGGTGCGTCGTTCTAGGATCCTATTTTGGGAAAGAACTAAAATTGGGCATCTAAAACCGTGTAATGACTGCCACATGTTCCTCAGAAGAAACAGTAAAACAAAGAATTTGCTAAAAGGATATGTCCATGAGCACCATTCGAAATCACAGCCACACAAAGTCAGAAATTTTCGGTTTCATTGCATAAAGGAGGGTGGACCCCTACAGTCAAGGACATAAAAATAAAAAGTTGTTCTGCCTAGAACATTATTTTTTGTCCTTGCCTTCATCAGTCTGACGAAGGGCGGCATCCAATTATTGCATGGTGCGGATCCCCGAGCGACGCATCAGGTTAAGAAATCCCTCTGAATTGACGTGCTCCTCAGAGGATGATCCACCAGTCGAGCGATTGAAGACTGATGGGGTTAAACTGAAACAGTTCAAAAAGTTAGTTGCCCTCAAAGCTGGGTCAGCCTCCAACAAAAAAGTTGTAGGCTCAACATCATGTCCTACTTCAGGAGACTTGATTGTGGTGTCAGAATTAGTCTCCATCTCTTTCTTCTTGGGGGCCATTGAAGAACAGAAGTGAAGAGCAAAGCACAAAGATCAACTACTACATATATATCAACAAATTGACTCTTCGTATTCTTTTTCTTCATGGGAAACTAAAAATAATCAATGAAACTTTGGAAGACGAAGAGAGGATTGAGTATTTTCGAGAAAGGTATTTAATTATGATGACCGAGCATTGTCCGGCGCAACTTGACTCAGCCAAAACTTTTCTAAATTCAAAGTATTCCAAAACTTTACAATGTTTTCAAGTTTTGAAAACTTTGAAGGGGGTCTTGTAGAGCCTAAAAATCAAGTTGTGTCCTGAATATACTGATCAGTGATCAAGTTGCGCCCTAAAAATTAGGTTGCACCACTGATATAAAGCTCAGAGAATAGACTGCGCCACTGATCAGGTTGCGCCTGATATCAGACTGCGCCCAGTCTTTTTGTGCCAAAACCCACGTGGCATCTGACACTTAATGGTCATCATTACCTGACAACACTGACGACTGACATAACAATGAACGAGGAAAATCTCTTCGAATCCCGTGAATTGTGCCGCTCAAGGAAAGTTGGTGGACATCTGTCCTGTACACTTCGTAAGTTGCGCCCAGGCACAATCTAAAGAAAATCCTTAGTTGCGCCTGGGCGCAACCTGAACGACTTTTGCTCAGAAACTGCCACGTGTGTAGCCGCAGCTCAAATCAAGCGCAGTTTGACTTGTTGACTGAAACTCGCGCAATCTGATGAAGTTGAGACAACTGACATTCTAAAGCAGGATGACGTGGCGTACATGCCATTAATCTCTCAAGACGTGTCTACTATCATGTACACGACCACGCGCATCTCAATCACGTGATGCCACGTGTCTAAATACAGTTAGTACACGACTGACAACTGAATGAAAGTTGGCGCAACAGGAGGTTGGCGCAACCCAATGTGGCACAACCCAGCCTCGCGCACATCAGAATAACTGCTAAAACAGTTATTTCCTGAACTCTATAAATAGAGTTTCCAATCATTGTAAAATCATCAGAGACATAGGCACAGAGATCAGATACAGACAGACAAAGATCAAGAACTCTTACAAAATTGCTGCTGCATTCTCCAGAGGCTACAGTCTTCAAGTTCACATAGTCCAAGGGATAAAGTGATCGTCTTCTGATCAGATTCCTAAAGTTGTACTTCTCCAAAATTTATTGTACTTTGTACTCTTTTACAAGTTTGGAATAAAACAAATTTTTGTTTTTACAAACCGTACCCACATGATTTCACCAGTTTTTAATGTGAGAGGCAATAATCCTTCACTTTGCTCTATAGCAGGCAGAAGATTCACAATCTTTATTGTCGCCATTGGAATTGGGACAATTCCATCTGAAACTTGCTGTGGAGGAAAACCTCCAAATTGAAGAGAAATTATATTAGTTGTAACTGTATGCTCATCATTGGTTAAAGCGATAGCATTAGCATTTATCAACTCTTGGATTTTCTTCTTTAAAATATAGCAAGCCTTGGTAGGATGATTTATGTATCTATGATAGCTACAATACTTGGGATTATCAGTCAGATTCACCTCATTAGGTCTTTTTAGCTCTGGAATCTGGAGTTTGCCACTCTTTACAAGACATTGGAATATCCCTGGGATATCACTGTCATCAAAAGAGTACTCTTCTTTTAGTTTGGAAGGCTCCAGATTATTTGGCATCGTTTTAGATTTTGAAAGATTAACCACTAGGGTTTCCTTCCCTTTTCTATTACGATTGCCGAAATTATTACCTGAAGAGGCTTTCTTTCCTTTGTCTTCTGAGGCAAAGATCATCCCATGTTCACGAGCCAATCTACCATTGGTCTCGGATGAAACTGCTGCTATAATGAACGAGGCCCAATCTATGAATTGAAAGCCTGTAAAGACAGCAATGGTTGGTCGCAGATTCATTTTACATGTATCAATCAATGCTGAATCTGGCATACCAGGAGGCATCTTCAAAGTAGCCTGTAGGAAACGTTCAATAAACGTCCGAGTATCCTCCTTTTCTTTTTGTTTAATTTCTATTAAAGAGGACATATTCATGTCCATGCCTCCTTCATAGAAACGGGAGAGAAATATTACTTTAAACTTGTCAAAAGACGATATGCAATTATTGGGTAAACTGCGATACCAGTCGTATGCTGAACCCGTCAAACACCCAATAAAAACTCGGGTGAGAAGAGCATCATTCTTTTGCAGATGCACAGTCATGATATCAAAATAATTGATATATTGAATTGGAGAAGCCTTTCCATCAAATAACACCATAGACTATGGCTTGAATTTTGGAGGAAAAGGCACATCATTCCAATGAGGAGGATAAGGTTGTTTGATCCCTAACCTCTGGAGTTGATCTTTGTGCTTAAGAACCTCAAACTGTGCTTTTAGCTCACGTACTGCTTGAATAGCTTCACTAGTTTGGGGAAGCACATTTGATTGGATAGTGGCTGGATGTACCGTAACCCCCACTGGAGGTGGTACATCTTCTGGAATGAGAGGATCTGGAGCTGCAAAGTTTTAATTGATAGCAGGCTCTTGACTAAGATTATTCAAAGGTGTATCAACCCCTTGACTATCTTGAGTTTGTGCTGCTACCTGCACCGGTGTTACCACTGCTGGCTGAACAATTTGCTGAGTCATCATTATTTGATGCATATTTTGCATCATAGCAAGCATGTCCTTCAGTGATTGTTCCACTGATGAAAGACGTTGCTCTATATTAGAAGTAGACGTCTCTGGTTCTTCTCCGATAACATAAGATTCAACCTCCCTTGAACATACAGAGGGATTGGTGTAGAGGTATGAATCAACGTTATCAGTTTCTGACTCAAAAGACTGGGTACCCCCAGCTTCTGAATCTAAAGATTGCAACGATCTTTGACTTCTTGACCGAGTATGCTGATATACCCCTTCAAAAGTATCAAGAAGCCGGTTGAACTGTTGTTGGCTAGGAGTCCGGGATGAATTACGTCTTGGACGTCGTCCTCTATTGACATGAGATGCCATATTGACTGAAGCATAGGACAACTCCTGTTCTTGGTCATCAATTGGTTGCTGAGGTATATTATAGCTTAATCGGTCAAAAACTGACCGTTTAGAAGCCGAACAGCAACATTTGATTACAATCTGGTGACACTCACAATGATAATTTTCTTGGGAGAGTGTCACAGGAGATTGTCTGTTTTTACGCTTTTGTACGAGTAACTCGCGTAAATCAGAAGGAGTGGAAGGAGTCGTCTTCTTTATTATATTTGGGATAGAGAAACGTTTAGTCCCTTGCGTATAAAGAAGATTGCTGGCTGCATTAGCAGAACCAAACTGTATATTTTTACGCGCCTGGAGTCGCGTGCATAAATCCTGATATTTTTATGCACAAAGAACTCCATCAGCATTACGCGTAATCTGAAGGTTTGGTACTTTGCGTAAAGCAGTGTAAAAAGGTTGTTGGTGAAAAACTGAAGTTTACCAACAATAGAATTCTTATTTTTACGCTGCATGCGTGCAGGCAAATTCACTTTAGATGGAAAGGCATCATTGTGAACTTTATCTACCATGTCACCGACAGGAGATTTACCTTTACGTATAGAGCGCAAAACAGGAACATCTGCCACGTCATAGACGGGAGATTTACCCTTACGCGTAGAGCGCAAGACTTGAGTGTCTACCCCGTCACAGACGGGAGACTGATTTTTACTCACAGAGCGTAAAACTTGGGTGTCTACCATGTCACAGACAGGAGACTGATTTTTACGCCCGGGGCGCATCACTGAAGTAGAGACTGCCTCGTCACAGACAGGAGCCTCCACAACAGGACTGGGAAGAATTCTCTTGCCTTCAGAGACAGCAGGGAGATCAGAGGATGCTTTGGACTTCGGAATCCAAACTTTTCGTACCTTCCACGATTTTTGAACATTGGAGCAGCGAGTACTACCCCAGTTCGGAGCATTTCTTCGTAAGCAGTCTGGTCGAATTGAACAACCAGAGTCTTCTTTGTCGATCCGACCGACACATCATCATATTGAGCAATTGGTTTCTCGTCAGAGGAGAAAGTCGTCCCCAGTAGAGTCGCCATTTTGTTTCACTTAACAAAATACTTAAAATTGGCTTTTGAAAGAAAATGAGAAAAAGTACAAAAGTACAAATTGTTTCTGGGAAGTATTGCTATGGAAGTCTGATCTGAGAGCAATCACTTTGTTCCTTGGACCACACGATGATGATGAAGAAAATTGCTTGAAGAAGATGAACAATCGAAAGAACTAAGTCACCAGAATGGTATTGACACAACGACACTGATGGCACAGTCGAATGCTTTCTTGCTTTGCTTCACCCTGTTCTTGAGAAAAAGTTGAAGAAATGCTTCTGGGAATATCACTCTGAAAGTATGAGTTTTCTCAGAATCTCCTCCTCTGTATCTATCTTTATCCTGTCCTGTGTTAAAAATAAGTCTATTTATAGACTAGACCCTCTGTGCGTAAAAAGCATCATAATCGGGTCTCTACACAAGTAACTGTCACCCACGATTGAAAATCAACATCTACGCGTGATGACACGTGTCCCATGTAGAGTTTTGGTCTCTACGCATGGTGACACGTGTCCCACAACTTCAGCAATATATGGAGAGCACGTACACACGTTCCTCGATAAGTGTGGCATGAAAGCCACGTATGCAGACCACGTTCTCATATAGCCAGAAAAGATTGGGCGTAAAATAACCCAAAATAGACTTCCTGCGTAAAGTAGCAGACTGGGCGTAAAATAACCCAAAATAGACTTCCTGCGTAAAGTAGCAGACTGGGCGTAAAATAACCCAAAATAAACTTCCTGCGTAAAGTGGCTGAAAAGTAGCCTTGAGCGTATAATTAGCTCAAATAAACTCTACGCACACAAAAGCCTTGAGCGTAAAAGCTCGAATAGCTTTCATGCATAAAAGAAGCAGTCTCTTGAGCGTAAAGTAGCCCATCTGCACACTAAACGACAAGTGTTGGGTTTGGTGTAAAAAATCTTCTCGGCTTCTGTGTAATTTGCTGTCAGAAAATCATTCTGTCAGAACAGTATCACGTGCATTAAATGTAATATGGACAGCCTGTCTCCCGCGTAAAGGCTTGAGGACGGCTCTCGCGTAAAGTAGTTCGCGTAGAGTTTACTCTGTTTCCTCTCTGCATAAAATTTGAATCTGACTCAGTTTGACTTGTGTAAAGCTCTCAACTTCTTTGACTTGGTCTATGAACTTTATTTATGCTTCTACAAGACCCCCTTCAAAGTTTTCAAATTTTTTCTAAGATTTGAATTACTTTGAACAGAAGCGTAAAATCTGGGATATCCAACAGTCTGCGTAAAATTCGGGATACCCAACAGTCTGCGTAAAGTTCGGGATACCCAACGGTCAGCTTAGAAGCGTAATATTCGGGATATCCAACAGTCAGCGTAAATTTTGGAAATTTGAACCGATTTCAAAATCCTCTATAAATAGAGCCTTGCCGATAGAGAGAGAACTTTACTCATTCTTGTAATCTCGATCTTTTTTTACTCTCTTCTTCTTCATCCTCTCAGTTCGAATCAATGGCCCCTAAGAGCAAAACCACCGCCGGCGCCAAGGGCAAGAAGCCCGCCGCTGCTTCGTTGAGAAGCGAGCGCACGGGAACCGCCGTCGCATCATCGGAGACACCCCGAAAGACCAATCCCGCTGTGGCTCCGGCCATAAAAGGTAGAACACTACCTAATTCGGTCGTGAGTTCGTCGGAGAAGAAGAAGACTCGAACCCTAAATTTCATGCCCACGTTTATACGTATCAGCGTAGAAATTAAAATAACAAAATACGCCCACGTTATACGTGTCAGCGTAAAAATAAAAAATACGCCCACATCTATACGTGCCAGCATAAAAACAAAATACGCTCACGTCAATACGTGCCAGCGTAAAAAACAAAATACGCTCACGTCTATACGTGCCAGCGTAAAATATGAATAACAAAAATATGCTCACGTCCATACGTGCCGGCGTAAAATGTTAAACACTAAATATGCCCACATCTATATGTGCCAGCGTAAAATCACAAGTGAAAGACTTTGCGTAAAACAAAGAACTTTTGCACTTAAAAATTTTATCAACTTAATTTTTGCGCATAAGCGTAAAGTTTGCATAGTCAAGCTCTTTAGTACATAGTCTTTAATCTTTATGCGTAAAATTCAGACTAAGTCACCTGCGTAAAAATTCAAATTAGATTTTTACTAACTTGATTTTTCTTTTTCTTTTGGCAATGGACTTGCAAATTCATCCTCTTGCAAAGGTATTCGGCTCGCCAGTTGGAATTGTGGGTTCGAACTACTTGGAAAATCTGTCACATGTTGAATTCCTCCAAAGTGACAAATAGTATCCTGAGGAGAGACACCAACTGATAGCTGCTCAGGGGGACAGAATGTTGTTGTCAATGATAAATAGAGAATTGCTGGTATCGCTAGATGACCAACAATTTTTGAAGCCTGCCTTCATGTTTGGGGACGCTATAGATTTCCAATCACAAACAAACCCCAAGAAGGAGGCTTGGGTGTTTAGGTTTGGAGAGAGGGCAATGTATCTCCCAGACATGGCCATAGATTATCCTTATCTGCATTCGTCCATGTTACTCATCCAAGACAGATGCTATGGAACCTGACTCCCAGCAGTTATGGTAGACCGGGCAGGATTATTTTCAAGAGGGATGGGGCCAACGAAATGGGCTACCACACCAGTACTCCTAGTGGTGGTGTCGTCCCTTTCTCCGATCTACTGCCTGGATTTACACCAAGTGAAGATTCAGCTCTAATCCAACCGGTGCAGACCCCAATGTTCATCAACAAGTTTATGAAGGCCTCAGTATTATATCCCCAGACCAACCCTAGGCTACCGGGGTGGCTGACTCCTTATAATCAGAACTGGATTCAACTTAGTGCTTGGATTATGAAGAACTTCAAGACGGATCTGGAAGCCATTGGCCTTTATGAAGCAGTAGCCTCCACGAGTCAGGGTATACCAATGAACAGTAACCTCGATAAGTGTGGCATGAAAGCCACGTATGCAGACCACGTTCTCATATAGCCAGAAAAGATTGGGCATAAAATAACCCAAAATAGACTTCCTGCATAAAGTAGCAGACTGGGCGTAAAATAACCCAAAATAGACTTCCTGCGTAAAGTAGCAAACTGGGCGTAAAATAATCCAAAATAAACTTCATGCGTAAAGTGGCTGAAAAGTAGCCTTGAGCGTATAATTAGCTCAGATAAACTCTACGCACACAAAAGCCTTGAGCGTAAAAGCTCGAATAGCTTTCATACGTAAAAGAAGCAGTCTCTTGAGCGTAAAGTAGCCCATCTGCACACTAAACGACAAGTGTTGTGTTTGGTGTAAAAAATCTTCTCGGCTTCTGTGTAATTTGCTGTCAGAAAATTATTCTGTCAGAACAGTATCACGCACATTAAATGCGATGTGGACAGCCTATCTCCCGCGTAAAGGCTTGAGGATGGCTCTCGCGTAAAGTAGTTCGCGTAGAGTTTACTCTGTTTGCTTTGTGCGTAAAATTTGAATCTGACTCAGTTTGACTTGCGTAAAGCTCTCAAATTCTTTGACTTGGTCTATGAAATTTATTTATGCTTCTACAATATCAAGTCAGTTAGGCATGATTAGACACGAGAAAGAAATTCGAAGGTGAAATAATAATCAAGTTTGTTAAGACACGATAGAAGAATATGTTTTGGCACGATTAGAAGTAGAGTCGAGACATGATAATCATGACTAAAATTCAATCAAGGACAAGATCAACCGCTTGATCAAAAATTACGATCATTTAGATACGATCAATGAATAATCAAATATAAAAAAATTCAAAATGTTACGATGATGAAAATATTGGTTAGGTACGAACAAAATCGTTTCTGTCGGAAGAAAATTGTATAGGCACATTTAATATTCAATAATTCAGAAGTAAAGGCCAGATTACATATGCAAATCATGATTAAAATTCTGAGGCATGATTAGAGGTCAGGTTACAACCAAAGCAAAATCCTTAAAGCACGATCTAGAATTGAAAGGATTCTAGTTGTGAATCGAAAATCATAGAAGCACGATTTAAGAGTCGTTGTCTAGATATTTCAAAAATTTTACATATGATAATGAAGGTAATCAAAATAGTACAACTTGGGTAATGATAGAAATGAAGTCTGATAATAGGTTTTCATTAATGATCAAAATGACGGTCGATTAAGAAGATAGGGAAATCAAAAGGTGATTCGATATAGGATGTGTCAAAAGGTATGTGGAATGGTCCTAATGAATTCTACAGAAAATCAAATAGAACTTTTATAGGGAACCCGACTATGGTATTAGAAGATCTCTCTAAGTGTTGCTTAGGAATAGAATATTCAGATTAGGGCAGATAGATCAAAATAATCCTTATACGGTTCTTTAATGGTGATAAGAGGTCAAAAATGCCAAGTATAAATCTAGAATATTTTATAGCCTCAATAATATCCGAAACTCAAGCATATCCTGAAATCACTTAACCCAGAATTCATGCCTCGCTAGTGTACATCTGGCTGCAATGAATTCCTTGGCTCCGTGACTCAAGAATGATAGGTACCAAATAATGTCTAAACTCTACCTGTTCAAATGATATTAACGGAATATCTCAAATGGTCGAAACATGATGTATCTAGGACATAGTATCAATAGTATCTGAAAACCTATACATACCTGAAATCACTTCGACTTGGAGCTTGCCTCGCCAGTGCGCTATTGGCTGCAATGGACCCACAGGTTCTATGATTCAGATAAGTGGCTGCAGTGCGCGGCTGCTACGCCATAGTAGGCTATCGGATCTTCTCTCAACTTTATCCATGGAAGTCTCAAAGGAGTACCTTGATAATTCAATTCAAGCAAGCTTATGATTTACTAAGGAGGTTTAACCACACTAGGGAGGACATGTAGTATCAGTAGAAATATGTGTCCTTGAGAACAAGGGATCAACTATCAATAGAAAGAAAAGAGTCATCAGGATTAATTTAAGCCAGAAGTAGTATCCGTTCTTTAACCTTTCTCTAATACTCAATGATGGAGGTTAGAAGCTTATAGACACAAGATTGATCAAAATCCAACTATGGCTAATTGAATTGGATTCAGGGAATATAAACGATAAAGTTTTGAGTGGAAGGACCAATAAATGAGATTGTCATTGGCCCTTAGAAATTTCTTAGGAAACATTGTCATATACTGAAATTATTTTGGAAAATAATTTCGTACAGTCAATAGAAAGTTTTGGGAAAAGATAGAATTAAATAGCTAGTGTATGAGCTCTATGGTTTTAAATGCAATACTCGGGCTTTGGAATGATTAGAGGAAATCAAATATGATTCTCAACCAAAATCGATAGAAGAGTTTGGAATGACAATTAAGAGATTGCTAAATGAGGAGTTGGAACCCTAAATAATGAATGGTAGGACTCTGATTAAACCAATTGAGAAATTAAAGTAGTACATGAATAGGCTTGTTAAAAGAGGAATTTGGACATCCTGACTTAAATCTCTAAGTAGCAAGGAGATACTAAAAGGTATTAGAATCCAATAATGTTGTGGGAGAAGGTAATCCCTAAAAGTTATGGAATTGTAATCATGACTTTTGTAGGGAATACTATGCGGCATAGCAAAATTTAGAAATTACTATAGATAGCAAAATACACAAAATCACACAATCGGCCTATGCTGTGATGAGTTTCCTATTTCACAGGATCCCAATGGTACTCTAATCCTAAGCACCATTAGAGTGACCTGCATGGGCCACCACAAAAACATGTCACGCCCCGCTCCCGAATAATCGGGTACGGGCCGATGCATGCCCGGCCTACACTGTCGTTGACAGCGGTAGTGAGTCGTCTAGTCATCAATAATAAGAATAATCTCATCACAACATCTAATCTCGGAATCTATACTAACCATCACAGAATCCACTATACAATTATTACAACTTATACATGAATGACCGGTACAAAGCCGGTAAAAGATAAATGCTACAACAACAACATATAATCAAATACACTCAATCAATCTCTTATACATGAAACTAGATATCTCAATGTCAAGTGAGCTCCAATGCCAGCCATGACAATCTAAAGATCCATCTCACCTGTAATCAAAGATTCAGTCAGGAAAGAAGCAAAGCACAATGTAACTCAATAAAACTCACCATGGAAGATTAACGGAACAGTATAGCAAATAGAACTGAAAGACAGAGAAGCAATGTGAATATAAAGTATGCACTAGCTATGTGTATATGTGCAATTGAATGTTATCAACATGTGGGGACTAATATGTAATCAGGCATATAGAATAAGCAATCAGTCAATCAATAATCAGGCTTGTCTGACGATAATGCTATCAGTCACGCAATAATCAGGCATGTCTGACGACAATGCTATCAGTCACGCATGTAATGGACATCAGGCATACATAGTATGCTATCAGGCAATATTTGTCCAATATTAGTCAATCACATGTCTTAGAATGTCCCCCACCCGACACGAGAAACCATGCAATCAATCGAGCAAGAATAGTGAAATAATGCCAATAGACAATGTGAGTGCAATTCATGCAATGATGGTAATACTGAGTGCATGTACTTGCCTTGATTCCGAGGTTTTGTCAATGTCTCCAAGTCACCTAAAAATAAGAAAATTATATTTAGACAATATCCTTAAGAAAATCCTAGTCAAGTCAATTGACCAACCTTCAATTAACTAAATTCCTAATTCCTCCTTAATAATAAAATCTTACATAACCTACTAGCCATATGCTATAACAAAACTCAACTATTTAACTGCATTCATTACATAGCCCCTAAATCTGTACACTACCAAAGTTGGCCCAAGGGTTAGATATGGCCAACTGGACTAAACCCAAAATAACAAATGTAAACACACTAAATAATCAATTAACCTCCAAGCCCAAGTTATCATAATTTATTCAAAGCACTACCTCTTCCTACTGAGCCTGGGTTCAAAAGAATCTCACATTTCAACTGTTGGCCAACCCCATGTTTATAAACTAAAGTTTAAGTCATTCTCCTCTACTTATCAAAATAGACCTGCTACTATGGTTACTCAACAATTTGAACTGCAACAGACCCAAGCTAATATTAACCCATTTCTAACGGTCATCTGTCAGTGACCTAAAATTCAAATCAAAATTAGCACTACCAATCCAGCCAATTAATCCTCACCATTACGTGTCCGGTCCGAGTCTTCTGGACACAACTAAAAACTAACCTCAGCGCCAACACCCACATAAATTTCATGACACAAGGCAACCGAAACAACAAGAAGTGTAGAAAATTATACATGTATAGATTTGAGGAAACTAAGTGTCAGCTGCAACTTCTCTGTGTCCGATACCGCAACTTCCCGTATCCAGGTTTGACATCACAACTGGTTCAGGGATTTACTCGAACACCAGGCGTGTATGAAAGGAAGGACTGCCGAAATAATGCTTCATGTTTCATTCCTTTGTGGAAATTGGAAATAGAGAAGTAATGAAATGAATCAATCATCCGATCTCAAGAACAACAAAACCAGAGAACCACATCAAGAAAATCTGTTCGTAATCATTCGTAATCAGTGGAAGATTCTAAAATGCACTCCCACCAAATTAATTGCACAGGAAGGAATCTGATCGTTCCAAAAAGCAATTTGCAAGGAAAAGGAAAGAAGAAAAATGAAGAACTCACTAGAGAAGACGATCGTACCGAGTTTATCGAATACTTCGTCGATGCAACTAATCAAGGGAGAGGCTACGATTGTTCGATGAAGTACAATGGCTTGTTGCGACCAATCTCTCGAGGTGACAAACTGGACGTGGCGTACACCACCACCAATCATCGCCGGCAAGGAATTGTCGTGACGCAAGCTCAGTCGCCATGGCCGAGCTCACGTATTCTCCGATGGAGAAGAAGATCGGACGTCGCCATGTCCAAACTTTCCAGGGCTCTGCTCTCTACGAAATGAAGACCAGGGAGACGATCGGCCAGGGCTTCCCGCGGTTTGGAGTGATGAAGAAGAAGTAGGGAAAGGTCCTATATATAGGTAGAGGATGAGGCGGTTAGGCGATTATGATCGGCGGTTAGGCCATTACAAAGTTGTTATAGATGGGCGGCTAGGATTTTTAGGCGTGAATTGGTTATGATCCAGCGGATGGGAAGAGAGCTTCTGGAACCTCCACTTGGTCATCGCCGACGTGCGCTTGCTTTTCGTCATCGTCGTTCCTAACTACAGTAATAAAGGAGTTGGAGGGAAGGAAGAGAAGGAATGAAATAGTTTGAATGAATGAATGAATGAATGGAAGGGATTTGATTTGGGAGCCATTTAAACGGCTACTGAATTAATGGATCCTGGGTTAGCGGTTATTGGGTTACCGGGTCTGAACACAATGGATCCGTGCCCCAAAAATGGATGTTGGCTGTCGGTTTTGAAGGAATGAACATGTTCGTCTAAAAATTGGTTTAAAAGGGGCCAACAGACCCTGAGCCTTAGGTGGGCTCTCTTGGAAGTTATGGGCTTAAGCCCAATGCAAGTGAGATTGGTTTCGATTTTAACTGTAGTAGCTTGATGGTTTCAAGATGGGCTGACCCAATAAAATAAGTTTGAGCTATAATGGAAACAAAAAGGATTTAAAATATTCTAAAGAAAAAATAATATATGGAAAAATCATAACAGAAAAAATGACCAATTTCTATTTTAGAAAAAGTGGGGTTACAACGATTAGCGACGTTTGATTCTCAGATCTGCGACGTTCTAGCGATGTATGTATGCGTCGATGATCGTCGCTGACCGTCGCTAATTCTAAAAAAATAATAAAAAAATAGCAGGCAATATGCATTTCACATAAATAATAGTTACATTAAAAATATTGTACCTGCATTTAGAGTTTCAGTTTACAAATAATAGACCCGGAGCAACCCTTCGTAGAATTTTCTGGATTCGCCGACCCCTTCGGTGAAGCACTCTTCACCGGTAAACCAATATAGAGACAAATAATAATAATGCACTACCAATAATTGTTTGCCATTGATTGTAAAAGTACAGAACAGTTTTATGGGAGGACTGAACTTAGACTCACAATACAAACTCGCTTGTACAAAGAAAGCCTAGGGACGAAAACCTAGGTACAGCAGTCTAAGTACAATTGTTTATTTTAGATTCTGGGGGGTGACGATAGAGGCTCGGGAAAGCGACGGTCGCTCTGCCTTACTCCTTGGACGATCGGTATGCAGTCTTGGCTCGGAGAAGATCTGCTTGGCGTGGACGAAGAAATGCTCTTCTTGCTCTCCTCGTGTTGCTCTCCTAGCTTCTCTCTCTCTGTGGTTATCGAAAAGGGGGGAACTCTCTCTGTATATCTGTCTCTCTCTCTTTTTTTATTCTTTTGTTGCCCGTCTCCTTTTTTGCAAGGGAATGATGCTGGCTATTTATAGGAGTGGGGTGTGATCATTAGGGTTTGCTAATGATCATTTGTTTGGAATGTCGGCGCTCCTTCAATCTATCTGAACCCTTGATCCTGATTACAATAAATCTGGGCCATTAATACGGATAGCACTGTATCTTGTGAGCAATTAATGCTAATTGCTTTAAATCTTCATGATTGATTACGCCAATGTCTGATTGCTCGCCACGTGTCCCATTAGCTTGATAATAAATGATACGCCCTGATCTTAGTAATTATGACGATGATGTCAAATATTCTTGTTGGGATTCGGTTAAATCCTTGATTAATCCGATGCCACGTGTTTTGATTGTGGATACTGTCGGAGCCGCATAGGATGGGCAACACTTGAACCGCAGGGAGATACTCTTCGTGAGCCGCATAGGACAATGCTTCATCGAGCCGCAGGGAACGAACTCTCAATGAATCGCATATGCAATCTTTGCGAGCCGCATGAGCTAGCATTGTATTGAGCCGCAGGGACTGATCTCTCAGTGGGCCACATATGGCTGATTTCTGCTAGTCATATAGAGTGACTTCTCAGTGAGCCGCATGTAGCTGTTCTCTATTTAAGCCGCATGAGATTTTGCCACGTGGCAACCTAGGATTTCTGACGGATCGGGTCAGAGATCTTCTTCTTTTCCCGAAGAGTCTGTCATTATGGCAGAGCCATTATGACACCTTATGCCAGAGCCGCCACAGTCGTCAAATCGTGTCAGAGCATTAAATGAGGCCACTATTCAAAGGGCCAGCTGTAGGAAAGGATCACAAGGGGACACGTGGCATCAACCGAGCCGCATATTCCTACTGAATCGTATACACTCGCGAGCCGCATGAGACTGAGGGTCTTCCTTTGAACCGTGTAAGACAGCTCCCATATGAGCCGCATGGGCTTCGTATCCGGAGCCGCATGGACCATTATTCTGATATTTTCCATGCTTCTACAGGACCCCCTTCAAAGTTTTCAATTTGCAAAATTGAAACACTTTGAATAAGAAGCATGGTCCCGTTTGTGCCGCATAAGTGTCCCAGCCGCATAGATTCGTCTGTCCGCATAGGCTTTTTGCCACGTGTCCTGACCACGTGTGCTAATCTTCATTAAGTGCCCTTGATTTGAATTAACGCCGTCTTTTTGGGGGAGGATCCCAAGGGTCGGTTTTGCCTTGACCGAAGCGTTTTGCCTTTATCTTTTGAGGCGGCACGCAATCCGAGACGTCTGTTTGTTTTTATGGGCCTCTTTCGCCTATAAATAGAAGTCTTTTAGTGTGTTAGGGATTTTTTTACCTTCTCTCTTTGCTCGAATTCCCTGTTGCCGACTTTGCTCTTTGTCTTCTTCCTTCAACGATCGACAATGGCTCCCAAGAAGGCTACTGCGTCGAAAGCCGTAAAGGGTAAGGCGGTTGCTTCTACGACGACCGTAGCGATGAACGTGGACACTCCTCCGCCGGCTGCTGTGCGTTCTATCCATCCCGACGTTCACCCGCCTATCGCTGGTAAGGGTCATCTGAAGACCCTAATTGTTGCCATGGCTCTGTTGCATACTTTATGCACAAGCCGCATGTACGGGGCTTATTGATGTAACCGCATAAGCCCTTCACCCTATGGGGCCGTATGAGCTTGTTCACTTTTGAACCGTATAAACTCGCTTGCTTGTATCCGCATCCGCTCGTATGAGTCTGGTTTCGTAGGCGTGCTTAACCTGAACCGCATGGGCCCATAAGCTCGTCTGAATTTGAGTCGTATGGACTCGGCTAACGTAGAGCCGTATGAGGATATGATGCATCGAACCGCATGGGCGTATCTAATGCTGAGCCGCATGAGGCTGTGACGACCCGAGCCGCATAGACTCAGATGATCTTTCCAATGCTTCTGTTTTTTGACTATCTCCTAACCTCGTTCCTTTCGTCTTTCTCCAGTGAATCTGCCCGTAAATCCTGCTGGAGAGCTTATAGTGGGTTCGAATCAATTCGCCCTGGGCGTGCGTCTTGACGACTTAATTAAACATGTGTTGAATCAATCCCCTACTGATGAGCCTTCGGAGAGGTTGAAGGCCATTGAGGATCAGACCCTCCATTACCTCCGTTTCATGATGAATACTGGAAAGCTGGATGGAAAATACCTGAAGCCTTTGTTCCTTTTCGGTGATGCTTTAATCATCAAGAATCCTCGAGTTTTAGAGATTTCCGAGAACTAGGATTTTTTTTTGGATGGGGTGGCAATCCATATTCCTCTCATGGAACGTCATTATCCTTTGTCATGGTTCAATATGGTGTTGCTGGACCGGAAGATGGTGTGTAACTTAACTCCCACTCAATCAGGGATGTTGATGGGCAACATCCATTATAATCCGAATATGCGGTCAGCGTATGCGGGTAAGGATTCCGTCCTTCGGTATATGATGGGTCTGGCCCCGGGCTCTTTTATGAATGTATACGGTCCCAACTTCACACTTACTCAAGCTGATACTTTCCTGAATCGACTTGTTCGTAAGAAGTCTTATCCTGTTGGTAGGCTGGCACTGCCGAACTGGATAAACCCCACCTCTACGTGGGCCCAGTTGACTACTTGGGTTTTGCAGACCTATGGAACATTCTTGCGGGAGGTGGGACTTTACCATGCCATTCGGGGCACTTGTCACGGGCTTCCCGTTAATAAACCACTGTTCGTAGCACTCTTGGAGATGTATGGTCGGCGAACGGGGACATTCTTTGCACCAGTAGGGGAGCTGGGGCTTGCTCTTCACGAGATGTATACTGTCTCTAAACTTCCATGGGGGAATGAGCCTTTCGAGGTGTATACCCCATCTAATGAGGAGTTCGAGGCCCTGGACAGGCAACTCCTGGGTTCTGTTGCGGTGTATCGGGAGTTGTTGTGCCACCATAGTGCTTGTCATCAGATGGCTATAAAAACGACGAATAGCTCCGAGGGGACCGCTCCCCATACCACATCCTGGATTAATTATCTTTTTAGAGTTGATCCTTCTGGCGAAGTTACTCCCCGAGCCCCTCGAACGCATGCAGAGGTAAGGGATCTGATGTCAAGTGTCAAGAAGTCACGATCCAAGAGCGATATATTCGGGGGTCAAGCTGACTCTCTTAGTTATTTTCACTACGGGACCATACAGATGTCGGAGAAGGCGCTTCTGGCTAGATTTTTAATGATATTGCTACGGAACTGCGTAGTCTCGGGAGGAGCGGGTTCTATCGAGAGGATTGGTCGTCATTTCATCCTCCCTGCCGTTAAACTAGTATTCGGAGTTAGGCTGGCCCTCCTTCCTGCTATGGTGTGCAGCATACACCGTGGTCTGCGAATATTCTCGTCCAAGGTCATCGCTCGCAAGAAGACTTTGGATTTTGAGCGCGTAGAACTGCCCTTCCACTACCTGATGGGGTGGTTGGCGATGCACTACAAGTCTTTGCTGGGACCTGGGGTAGCGGAAGATGCTACAGCCGAAGATGCTTTCCTTTTCAAATGCCATAACCGGTCTTGGGAATACAACACTATGCCAGCTTGTCGGAGGGCGCTGGCAAGAGTAGATGGGTGTGACCTCTTTGTGTCTGTTCCTCCTTTTTTTGATAAGGAAGTGAGGAAAGTACACCCTGATGGTACTGGACCTTCTCATTTTCTGTCTCCGGATATGCTTGCTTGGTTGCGCAATATCCGCCCCGCGCATCTGGTTTATCGCAACCGAGATAATGTGTACTTGGAACCTTACCTACCTAGCAGGTTTTCCCGCCAGTTTGGTTATAGCCAGTTGTTCCTTGATTGTCCCAACCCTTGTTTGGGTTTTGAAGGCAGCGTTCTTGACGGCGTCCGAGCGTGGAATTATTATGACGCTTATCATACTCGGGTCAGCTTCTCGGTTCCCGATGCTAAGGCGTCGAAAGAAATTTTGTACGTGGCTGCTTTGTATCACGTTATGGCGAACAAGCCTCCTGTTAAATTTGATCCGAGTACCAGTTTCATCGTGGGTACCGGCTTAGAGGAGAAGCCCAAAGGGGCTAAGGCTAGATTGCAACTGGCGCTCCAGGTCTCCCTCCCTGAATCAGAACCTTTCGAGTCGGCTGAGGATGAGGATGATAATGACAGTGACGGCTCCCTCTCTGGTGGGGGTGAAAAAGTAGCGGATCAACCGCTTCCCACACCCGACGACCCGACGGAAGATTTGTTGCTTACTACGCAAGAGGAAGTAGTGAGAGAAGAACAACCTTCAGCCGTGTCTGGTCCCTCGCGTAAACGGGTCAGACCCGAGTCTTCTGACAGTGGAGTGACCTTTTTCGTGAAGAGAGCCGCTGTTAGGTCTCGTGGATCACTTATCACTGAGAAGGGTGAAGGTACAGACGCTACTCCGGAGGTAAGACTAAGTCGGAATTATATCTTTGTTGCAGTTTTCTTTCCTCTTGAAGATATGACTTGATCATTTTTCTTTGTAGGCGTCTGACGAACCAGGCTCTCCTGAACCATCTACTGCCCCAGTAGTTAATTCGGCCCTTGCTGCTTTGATTAGCGACATGTGTGCCACGGTTCTCTCTGCGGGGGCTCTCTCAGCGGTGGCCGAGGATTCCCAAGCCGCTGAGACCCCAGCCCGGGGTGACGAAAGTTTCCATGGGCCCGTCTCCGAGATTCCTGAACTTCAGCAAGACGATGCCATTTTCGGTGCATCTCCTCCTGAGGATGCAAGGGCGGATGAGTCTATTGTTCCTGACTCGGAGGCTGTTGGTGAAGAGGTTGTGATGGCTGTAGGCGAACCCCAGCCTCCACACTCTTCCACTGGTAAGCTGAGCCACATATTGACCACCGAGGGGGCTCATTTGCTCTATCAACATATCCTTCGGGTCAAGTCGATTCATGGTTGTCTTGGCCCTGCAGGTCCTGACCCTTTACCTTCCGTCGCGGATGTTTTCGGGGAAGGCCCGGTCTGCCGTGATCTGGGCGAAAGGAGCGTTTCCTCTCCTTCGTCATCGCATGTTGAGGGACATCCTGCCAGCTCTGGACAGATGGGGATGGAGTTGGTGCTGGCCCCGGCCTCGTCTTCGGCTGCTTATACGGCTCCGGAGATCGACTTCTCGACTCTGCCGAGCATCCAAATTCTGCGGGCCGCTGAAGAGGAATTGGCCGACGTTCAAGCGTCCTTCCGTGCAGAATTGGTTTCTCTTGTAGAAGGAGCGACAGATTCTGTCGCGTCTTCTTCCGCGCTGCCAGCCACACTCCCGTTGACACCGGCTTCCTCGGAGGCTCTGAACGAGGTGACGCAGGATGTGGTTGACAGCTTCTATCGTCACTTAGGGAGGGGTGTAAACGCTGCCGTGGAACGGGGGATCCCTTTTTTTCTGTCTCTGCGGGGCGCTCGGGGTCAAATCGACACTCTGAAGGGTCTTCCTGGCGGGGTGGGGTTAGCCGCGTTCCTGGAGCCTAAGCTGACAGAGGCTGACCAGCTTGTGACCCAACTGCTGGCAGTACGGCAGGCTGGCTTGCCTGCTGCGATCGAACGGGAGCAGGGCTTCCTGGTTGCTGATCGGGACAGGATCAAGCTTGCTCGAGAAACTGCCGGGCCGGCTGTGCAGGGGGACCTTGACAAGTTCTCCGTCTCCTATGACCGACTGGGTCGTCGGAGTCAGGCTTGTAGGGCCCGGGAAGAATCTGCCTCTCGTGGAATAGCTGACACGAAGGAGCGGATTCTCGTACTCCAGAAGGAGTTGGCCTTCTTAGAGTCAGAGCGGGAGGCTGCTCATGCAGAACAGGAGTCGATCGCTCGGGAGGCCGAGAGGGTTTCTCGATCTTCTGTCAACCTGGAGCGGGCCTTTAAGAAGTTTGAGGACAACTGGCAAGCCCATGCTCATCTGGAGGATGCGGCGATGCTGAACCAGGAGGCGGAGCCTCGAGCCAAACAGAGGCTTGAGCGGTCGGTTGCCTTGATAAAGGACCGTCTCACGGTGTTATGTGCTCCAGAGCAGTGATCCACCCTCTGTCTTTTTCTTTTTTTTTTAATTTTTGTAAGGGATGTGATCCTCGCTGATGTAGCCCTTTGATTTTTTGAATAAATGAGCATGTTTCAACTCATCTTTTCTTTCTTGTACTTGCGGTGTTTATGGAACCGGACTTGCTGGGGGATTATTTGTGGACCTGTTACCCTAGGTGTACCTTGGCTTTAGGTACGGATAACAAGTTTGGATGTTTGGAGCAGCCATGGTGAAGTGGTCATGGGTGTTCTTGGTATTGGGGGAAGGAATACCGTAGAGCAGCTGGGCTCCCGGGGCATGGTAAGATGGTAGATTTATGCTAAGAGGCTTAGTAAGGGATATTTGTGGACCTATTATCCTTGGCGTACCCTGGTTCAGGATACGGATAATAGGATGAAAGGAAACCAATCACATTTGCTCAGAGGTTATGATGACGTGGCAAACGTGAAGGTTTTATCATGAAATCTTCCTGCTCAGGGGTAATGAGAACATGGCAGGGGAGACTTCACGGAAGCTATTTGTAGCGGATATTTGTGGTCAACAGAGGACATTTGTGGTCAACAGAGGACCTTTGTGGTCAACAGAGGACATTTGTGGTCAACAGAGGACATTTGTGGACCTATTATCCTTGTCGTACTTCGGTTGTGGGTACAGATAATAGGTTGAAAGAGGACCGGCATACTTGCTCAGAGGTAATATGGACATGGCAAATATGACGGTTTCTTCGAAGAGCCTTCCCATTCAGAGGTAATGAGGACATGACAGGAGTGGGCTCAATGAAGAGTGGGTACATAGAACGACTCAGAGGTAGGAGAACGTGGAAGTTCTATACGAGGGGGCGGTTTGTTTTTGGTGGAAGTGAAGACGACTTAGAGGTAATGAGGACATGGTCGTTTCGGAAATTGGTGGATCGACTACCCTTTTTGTGCACTGGGAGTGCGGGTAATGGATCATGAGGGAGGATCTCTTCCAGGAAGAAAGTTCAGAGGTATAATCATACGTGACTTACTATCTGCAAGAGTGACCGAAATATAAGTTCAGAGGCACCAGCTGGTACATAACTTGGTAATTTAGAATATTGAGGGAGTGAGAGTTCAGCGGCACCAGCGGGTGCATGGCTCGATAATCTGAAAGGTTGTGGGTTCAGTGGTACTAAAGGGTACATGACTCGATGATTTGAAATGGGGTGGATGAGAGTTCAGTGGTACTAATGGGGTACATGACTCGGTGATTTGAAATAGGGTGGATGAGAGTTCAGTGGTACTAAAAGGGTACATGACTCGATAATCTGAAATGGGGTGGATGAGAGTTCAGTGGTACTAACGGGGTACATGACTCGGTGATTTGAAATAGTGTGAATGAGAGTTCAGTGGTACTAAAAGGGTACATGACTCGATAATCGGAGAATGATGTTTAAACATAGTATTTCTTCAGGAACTTGCCGTTGACGGGCAACATGAGCAAGTCTCCGTTCTGTTTGGCGAGGCGGTAAGCACCGTTGGAGAACACGGCCTCGATGACAAATGGACCTTCCTATTTTGGCTGGAACTTGCCGGCGGTCTTGTGAGTCATGACCATTGGCCTGCGGACTGCCAGCACAAGATCGCCCACTTGGAATGTTCTGATTTTAACTTTCTTATTGAAGGCTCCTGAGATGCGTGCTTGGTATAGCTCGATCCTTTGCTGAGCTAGGAGGCATTTTTCATCTAAGGCCTCCAACTCTTGTAGTCGACGTCGGTAGTTATCATCCGTTGTCAATTGATAGGTGAGGGCGACGCGGAGTGAGGGGATTTGGGTCTCCAATGGGAGGACCGCCTCACTCCCGTACACCAGGGAGAATGGTGTATTCTCGGTAGCTGTTCGAACTGTGGTGCGATAAGCCCATTAGCATTCGCCGAGCTTTTCGTTCCAGTCACGTTTGTTGGAGGAGACAAACTTCTTGAGGAGTTTGATGATCGTTTTGTTGAATGCCTCTGCTAACCCGTTTGCTGTCGGGTTGTACGGTGTCGAAGCGACATTTTGAATGCGGTGCTTATCGCAGAACCGATAGAATGCGTGGCTTACAAATTGCGTACCATTGTCATGGATGATCCTTTGGGGTAATCCAAAGCGGTAGATTACGTGATGCTTAAGGAAGCTGATCACGTTTGGAGTCTTAACTTCTGCGAGTGGGACAGCTTCCGCCCATTTGGAGAAGTAATCAGTGATAGCAAGTATGAAGCGATGTCCTCGGGAGGAAGGTGGGGTGATTGGGCCAATGATATCCATTCCCCATGCTTCGAATGGCCAGGATGCCACTGTCGGATGTAGAAACTCCGATGGTTGGTGAATGAAGTCTGCGTGGACTTGGCAAGCTTTGCATTTTCTGGCATAGTCTATCGTGTCTGCCACCATCGTGGGCCAGTAGTAGCCCATTCGGCGAAGGCGATCTTGTAGTTTTGGGCCGGGCTGATGGGCCCCGCAGACACCGTCATGAGCTTCTCGCACGGCTTCTTTGGCTTCTGCGTTCGACAGGCACCGGAGTAACAATCCGTCATAGGAGCGGCGATACAGCATCTTCGTCTCCGTATCGTAGAAGAACCTGAGAGAACGCCGTCTGACAGAAGTAGCTTCCTTTGGGTTCTCAGGGAGGATGTCGTAGACGACGAAGTCGATGAATGGTTATCTCCAGTCTGGGGCATCATCGATTGTCTGGGCAGAATAACTTGCCACGAATTGCACATTGTTCTTGGGACAGACCAGTTCGTGGCCTATCACATCCACTAATTGGCGATCATAGTTTGGAACTGCTAGGGAAGCGGCAAGACCAGCTAGGGCATCAGCTTCGATGTTTCGGAGTCTGGGGACATGTTCGATGAAGAACCCCTCGAATGACGAGATGATGTCGATCGCTATTTGGTGATAAGGGATCATGTCTTCGTGGCGGACTTCGTACGAGCCCCGGATCTGATTGACGATTAGTTGGGAATCGCCGTATGCTTCAAGGTATTCTACCCCCAGTTCTCTTGCAAGTTGGAGGCCAATGACCAGAGCGTTATACTCGGCCACATTGTTGGAGCAGGGTTCTGTGAGGGAGTAGGCGCGATTGATCACCAGCCCAGTAGGAGAAATCAATACCACTCCGACCCCAACGACAATATTTCCCTTGGGTCCGGTTCTTGAAGCGCCATCGAAGAACATCCGCCATATGTTATCGTGGGTGGCTGTATTCGAATCGGCGACCTCATCTGGGATCTCTTCATATATTCTGGATGACTCCGATCCTGGGTGGGCTGCCAAGAAGTCTGCCAGGGCTTGACCCTTGACAGCCTTCTGCGGGACGAAGATCATATGATAGGGGGACAACAATATTGCCCATGTAGCGAGGCGAGAACTGAGTGCCCCTGGTTTAGTCATGAGGACTCGGAGAGGGTTGACTCGGAAGATCACATGTATCGTTTGTCCGGTGACATAGTGTCGCGTTTTCTGATTGGCGAACACCAAGGCGAGGCATTCCTTCTCTACAGCGGTGTATCGGTGCTCGGGACCAATCATCATTCGGCTGAGGTAATATATGGCCTGTTCGTGGCCTGCGTCGTTGTTTTGTGCCAGCAGGGCACCAAGGGAGTGTTCCATTGCTCGTACGTAGAGCAGGAATGGTTTTCCAGGGACCGGGGCCACCAAAACTGGAGGATTTGATAAGTATTCCTTGATACTGTCGAAAGCACGCTGGCATTCCTCGTCCCATACGAATGAGACTCCTTTCTTCATGAGGTGTGTGAATGGTCGGCAGCGCCCGGAGAGGTTAGAAATGAACCTCCTGATGTAAGCTAGCCTTCCTTGGAGGCCTCTAAGTTCGCGGAGATTTTTCGGGGGAGCCATCTCCATGATCGCCTTTGTTTTCTCGGGGTCTACATGGATACCCTGCGCAGTGATGATGAAGCCCAAGAACTTTCTGCTGGATACGCCCAAGAACGATTTTGTAGGGTTCATCTTCAGATTGTGGGCTCGCATCAGGTCGAATACTGTCCTCAGGTCCTGAAGATGGTCTTCCTTACGGCGACTCTTGACGGCGATGTCGTCGACATAGCATTCCACCGTCTTGCGCAAATGTTCTCTGAAAATGATACTCATGGCTCGCTGATATGTAGCGCCTGCATTCTTTAGACCGAATGGCATGACTGTATAGCAGTACGTGCCAATCGGTGTTCGGAATGATGTGTGCTTTTTGTCATCGGGAGACATCTTGATTTGATTGTACCCCGAGAACCCATCCACGAATGACATACGTTCAAAGCCGCATGTGTTATCGATCATGATGTCTGTGATGGGGAGGGGGAATTCATCTTTGGGGCACGCCTCATTCAGGTTGCGGAAGTCGATGCAGATCCGAATCTTCCTATTCTTCTTGAGGACGGGTACTATGTTGGCGACCCAGTCTGGATGTTGCTCTTCACGAATGAAGCTGCTGGCTATCAGTTTGTTGACCTCGGCTTCGATCGCGTCCATAATGCTCGGGCGGAAGCGTCGCTGTTGCTGCTTGACTGGCTTTGTATCCGGCCGTATATTGAGTTTGTGGACAGCGATATCAGGATTTAACCCCGGCATGTCTTCATAGCTCCAGGCGAACACATCAATGTACTCTCTGACAAGTTCTAGCAGCGACTCCCGTTCTTCGTCAGTTAGGCTCTTACTAATGAAAATTGGTTTTGGAGAAGATTTGCTGCCGAGATCCACCTGTACGACCTCATCTTCAGTAGGAGGTTCTCTCAGTTCGAACCGCTTTTCCCATTGTGCATCCAATTGTTGGGCCCACGGCGCAAGCTCGAGGATTTCGGGGATGTCTTCGTCTTCCTCGTAAGCGTCGGTGAATGCCATGTTGACTGACATGACTTGTCTGAATACATCTTCGATGCTGGTATCCGAGTTGGAAGTTGGTGATCCGGTTGAATGTGACTGCCAGTCGCATTCTTCGTCTGAGCTTTCAGGGGTCGTAGTAGGCGTTACATACCCTAAACCGCATCGAGTTTTGTTATAGTAGTTCTGTGGTTTGCCCGCCGGGGCTGGTAACTTCAAAGGTAATCGTCGCCCAGTGCCGTAGTTCAATCCTGGCGTCGTCTCTAGATCATACCCCTGTTTCTGCATGAGATATTTGGATTGAGGGCTATAGAGATACAGAGGCAGTCTTCCAGTATCTGACCCAAGGTCGACTTCTTCTATGGCGAGGGGATGCGGGTTGTTTGTCCGGCCGAAGATGATTGGGTGGTCCCCTCCTTCGATTATTCGGTAAGCGTCTTCTACTGGAGTAAGTTGGATAGCGGTGTACACATTTGTCACCTGTGTGTGTAGGTGAGTGCCTATACCGTGTTCCATAGCATACATTGTACATAGCTTATTGAGCTCGGTGTAGTTCCAAGATAACCCTTTATTGATGAAGTAAGGTATCTTTTCTAGAGGGATTACATCATCTGCGGAGGGAACATCAGTGTAGGCAGCCACATACTTGGCTAGCTCTGGTTCCTCTTCGGCAACCCCCTGTGTGAATGAAGATTGAGAGGGCGTCCTAGTCAGCTTGATCTTCAGAGGTTCAACTGACGGAGCGGAGCGTGGGGTTGTCGGTAGACTAGCAACCCCCAGTCTGGCACTCGATATGGAGCGAGGAGTGGCTGGTTCGCTAGAAGTGTCAGACCTTGTATCAGGATGATGACCTTTCTTAGGAAGGCGTATTGTCAGTGGCCTATCGGAGGGATTGAATTTCTCCGTTTGGGGTTGAGCGACTCTTGGCAGTCTGATGGTAAGTGGCCCCGTTGTGGGTCTCGGCACCTGGCCGGACCTTGGCAGTCGGATTCTCAATTGCTCTTCCTGTACCGAGAGGCTGATTGCATCCTTACGCAGAGTGGCCGTAAGGGGTGCAAA
Source organism: Iris pallida (assembly GCA_029216955.1). Classification (NCBI taxonomy): domain Eukaryota; kingdom Viridiplantae; phylum Streptophyta; class Magnoliopsida; order Asparagales; family Iridaceae; genus Iris; species Iris pallida. The sequence continues at coordinate 19,698,090 of JANAVB010034420.1, forward strand.
ATTGCCTGGTTTGCGAGCCTGGAGGTGGATCGTCAGAGGTTCTTCTGATCCTGTGGCCGTCTTGGTATGAGCTTGCACATCTTCTTCGACCAGGTTCTTCTTCAATTTTTCGTACAGACAGGAGTCTGAGTAATAAGATTCGACCCCCTTGAAGGGATCGATATCAGCAAACTCCGTCCTCACGAAGCCATGCTTATCGACATATTTGAAACATTGGTGCAGCGTGGAAGACACGATCATGTAATCGTGTATCCAAGGCCGCCCCAAAAGGATGTTGTAAGAAGTGTCGGCGTCTATGACGTAGCAGGTGACTTCTGATTGGAGATCGCCAATCTGGCATTTCAGACGGATCTTTCCGATTGGGTAGCTCCTGCCCGAATTGAAACCGCTAATGGCGGTGCTTGTAGGCGTCAGGCGATGCATCGGAATATGAAGATGATGTAGCAGACCCTTTGGAATGATGCTTATGGAAGACCCAGGATCAATATGCATTCGGTCCACCTTTACGTAGCCAATGTATCCAGTGTAGTATAACGGGCGATCGTGCAGGTTAGTTTTGATGAGCATATCCTGCGGAGAGAAGACGATATTGGGCATTGCTCCCGTACACGCACTATCTTGGGGATCTGTAGGTTGGTTATCTCCCGTGAGGTTGACCTGAGCCAAGTACGCGTCAGCATTTTGGAGTGCATTACTCAAAGCTGTGCGGACATCCTTTGAGAGCCTTAGGAGTTCATATAAGGACAATTTGGCTGGTGTATTGGCCAATTGTGCCAAGATGTCGAAGTTGTAGGGCCTCTTCAGCCCCTGAGGTGTCTCCTTTCGGAGGGATTTGTCGAAGCGAGTCTCCTTCGGCTTAGGCTTGTCGGTCGTCGAAGGCTGAGCCGGTCCCGGAGTGTCGGTAGAAGTGGGCGGATGATCATCAGTCGGGTTCTCAGTCACGGGCTGAGATTGTGCTCCAGATCGAGTAACAACGGCCGTGACTTCTTCTTCATTTGCCGAGACGGTGCGGCAGGATCTGACTTTTCTGCTTCTCTTCTTCGTTGTGGACTGAGTCACCTCGTGGACCAAGTCCGGATGGACCCACATAATTTTTCCTCGCGATGTAGTGAGAGGTACAAGATTGGCAGTTTGATCTCGAGCAGGCAGAAGATTAGCAATTTCCATCGTTGCCAGAGCGATGGGTATAACACCGTCTTGAGTCTCTGTTGGCGGGAAGCTGCCGAATTGTACGGATACCATGTTGGCTGCTACGGTTACCTCCTCGAAATCGATGGCTAGAGCGTTCGAATCGATGAGGTTTTGGATGTACCGTTTCAGTTGGTAGCAGTCGTATGTAGCATGGTGGATGTAACGGTGGTAATGGCAGAATTTTGGGTTCTCCAAGTCAGCCGGCCGAGGCTCCCGTCTTGGCGGAGGGAGCTGAATTCTATCTCCTTGTATGAGCATGTCCAAGATAGGCTTGACGTGGCCGTCTTCAAAAGAGTAAGTGATTTGAGGCCATTGTTTGTCTGTTGGTTGTGACTCGGGCTTCTGGGCCGTGTCGGCCACCATAGCATGCTTGCCGCTGTTGTCCCGATTGTTGGAGGGGTTACCCCCATTGTCGGTGTTGGTGCTGGGACGCTTGCCCTTGTTCTCTCCCTCTGAGATATGCAACCCCAGCTGGCGGGCCTTCTTCAATCGTTCTTCGGCACTTGTAGCACTGATGATAAAAGCCTTCCAGTCCTTGAATTGACTTTCGCCCATCCAGAGACTAATTGTTGGGAGTAGTCTCTTTTGGCAAATTTCAATCAGGGAAGAATCCGGGTTGCCAGATGGTAACTTCATTACGGTTTGGCGAAACCGCTCAATGTAATTCCTCGTCAGCTCTTTCTCTCCTTGGATGACGTCCATGAGGGTAGACATTGTGACGTCCTGTCCTACCTCGTAGAACCTGTCCAAGAACAAGCGTTTGAAGCCAGCGAAGGAGTAGATGCAATTGTCTGGCAGGTTGCGGTACCAGTCGAAGGCGACTCCTTCCAATGCCCCGATGAATAACCGCGTGAGGATAGCGTCATCATGGGGCAGATGGTCGGTGGTGACCTCGAAGTAAGTGATATACCGACTTGCTGAGGTCTTGCCATCATAGGGGTTGATATTGAACGGCTTATATCTTGGTGGGAATGGAATATCCCTCTATTCAGCAGGATATGGTTGCCGAATTCTGAAGTCTTGGGAGTTTTCTCGGGCGTGGAACATGGCTCGGAGCTCTTGAACTTCTCTCATTACTTCTCGGGTCTCATCTGTCGTAGTCGGAGCCGTTACTTCGGGAGGATTATTGCCCGGGTTCGGTGCCGCCGAATTTGAATCTACGTTGATTGGGGGACCCGTACTTGTCTGGCCAGGTGTCACTCCCTGCAGAGTAGGAAGTGCCGCTTTGATCTCGTCTACAGACTTGACCAAGGCGTGCAGTATGGCCTCCAAAGTGTCGATGCGTTGGCGATCATTGGAGCCACCTTGATTATTGTCTGTCATGAATACCGTCCTTACGTGAGGAGTGACGGAAGGGACGGTGGAGGGTGCGCCCTCCGAGTCGTACCCATGCATTGAGAAATCATCGGGGTAGGTAAGAATATTCTCTTCGGGTTCGAATTCAGAAGGAACAGTACCCCCAGCTTCGGAGCTTGCTTCATCTTGAAAGTCACGGATGTCCTCGGGGACATCAGCATCTGTTGCACCTGATGGGAGAGTTGTTTCTTCGGGCTCATCTCCTTGAAACATCGGATTGTTGTGGATGTTCGGAGGAGTGCTACCCCCAGCTCCCTCGACCCTCAGCGGTGCGGACGATGAATCTCCTATTGCAGCAGATTTTGTCTTCGAACGGGTGTGTTGGTATACTCCGGTGGAGGGCAACCGTTTAGCCGACAATTTCTTAGCTGTAGTGGTTGATATTTTTGGGCTGGAGATGCTTGTCTTCTTCCCTTTCTCCTCGGCGGGGACTTTCTGTACGGAATTGCAGGAGGCAATAGGAGGTGCTTCATCCTCCGAGCTCGGGTGTTGTAATCTTTGGAAGACGGACGGCCGATCTTCCGTCATTGCCGTGTTGTTACAGCAGCAGTTGACGATGATCTGGGTGTAGTGACGTCCATGTGAGGACTCTTTGCACGCCGAGGCCCCTTCTCTTTCCTTGCGTTTGTGGGGGACAGCCTCACGCATGTCAGAGAAACCACTTTGTCCGTTTGCCGCTGGGGACTGGACTTGAGCGGTTCGATACAACTTCCCATCAGAGGCCCGTGTGATAATCAGCGGGACGCCCCGATAGTCAGAGGTTGGGGCAGCTGTCTGGGCTTGATGAGCCCGCGCTGCCCTGGACTTCTTCTTCTTAGCACCTGTGGGTGCATAATAAGAAGAATCCAAGTTGAATACCACAGAGTCTGAAGAATCATCAGGGTTCGGACCGTACGAGAGACGGTCGAAAACTGATCGAGAGGAGCATAGAGCGGATGTCATGCGGCTGGGATTGGAAACCGTACAGGCGGTCTGCATGCGGTTGTCTTCTGTCGTCGGCTGAGTTCTTGTGCGGCTAGGAGTCACGACCGTGCAGGCTGGCCACATGTGGTTGGCATTTGTGGCCACATGGGTTTTCTGCAAACGATTGACTTTGATAGCCGCATGAGTCTCATCCATGCGGTTGGCAACTGTAGCCGCATAAGTCATGCGGCTGACAGATGTGGCCGCATGAGTTTTCTTCATGCGGTTGGCGGATGTAGCCGCATGGGCTTTCTCCCTGTGGCTAATACCCTTCTGCGGCTCGGATCGCGTAGAGTTCCTCTTTGCCCCTGTAAGTCCAGCATCATAGTATTTTCTTCTGCCGGACTTGGGGACAGCAGAGTTGTCTACGGTCTGAAGTGGGGCCGCAGGAGAGTCCTTCTCGCCGTTTTGAGCAACATAGGGTATCTCATCGAAGACTTGAGGAGGAGCAAATAATTTTGGCCTCCACTCTTTACGAGCCTTCGTGGTGCGGGTGCGCTTCTGGATCGGGCCAGCGCTGCCTTCAGAGAGCATCTCTTCGAACGCCTGTTGGTCGAAGCGGACGACCATCTTCTGTTGTGTGGAGCCAAGTTTGGCTGCATCCGATTGCGTCACCAACTCCTCAGCCGTGGAGAAGTTAGTCCCCAGCAGAGTCGCCATCGTGTTTGCCATTGATTGTAAAAGTACAGAACTGTTTTATGGGAGGACTGAACTTAGACTCACAATACAAACTCGCTTGTACAAAGAAAGCCTAGGGACGAAAACCTAGGTACAGCAGTCTAAGTACAATTGTTTATTTTAGATTCTGGGGGGTGACGATAGAGGCTCGGGAAAGCGACGGCCGCTCTGTCTTACTCCTTGGATGATCGGTATGCAGTCTTGGCTCGGAGAAGATCTGCTTGGCGTGGACGAAGAAATGCTCTTCTTGCTCTCCTCGTGTTGCTTTCCTAGCTTCTCTCTCTCTGTGGTTATCGAAAAGGGGGGAACTCTCTCTGTATATCTGTCTCTCTCTTTTTTTATTCTTTTGTTGCCCGTCTCCTTTTTACAAGGGAATGATGCTGGCTATTTATAGGAGTGGGGTGTGATTATTAGGATTTGCTAATGATCATTTGTTTGGAATGTCGGCGCTCCTTCAATCTATCTGAACCCTTGATCCTGATTACAATAAATCTGGGCCATTAATGCGGATAGCACTGTATCTTGTGAGCAATTAATGCTAATTGCTTTAAATCTTCATGATTGATTACGCCAATGTCTGATTGCTCGCCACGTGTCCCATTAGCTTGATAATAAATGATACGCCCTGATCTTAGTAATTATGACGATGATGTCAAATATTCTTGTTGGGATTCGGTTAAATCCTTGATTGATCCGATGCCACGTGTTTTGATTGTGGATACTGTCGGAGCCGCATAGGATGGGCAACACTTGAACCGCAGGGAGATACTCTTCGTGAGCCGCATAGGACAATGCTTCATCGAGCCGCAGGGAACGAACTCTCAATGAACCGCATATACAATTTTTGCGAGCCGCATGAGCTAGCGTTGTATTGAGCCGCAGGGACTGATCTCTCAGTGGGCCGCATATGGCTGATTTCTGCTAGTCATATAGAGTGACTTCTCAGTGAGCCGCATGGAGCTGTTCTCTATTTAAGCCGCATGAGATTTTGCCACGTGGCAACCTAGGATTTCTGACGGATCGGGTCAGAGATCTTCTTCTTTTTCCGAAGAGTCTGTCATTATGGCAGAGCCATTATGACACCTTATGCCAGAGCCGCCACAGTCGTCAAATCGTGTCAGAGCATTAAATGAGGCCACTATTCAAAGGGCCAGCTGTAGGAAAGGATCACAAGGGGACACGTGGCATCAACCGAGCCGCATATTCCTGCTGAACCGCATACACTCGCGAGCCGCATGAGACTAAGAGTCTTCCTTTGAACCGTGTAAGACAGCTCCCATATGAGCCGCATGGGCTTCGTATCCGGAGCCGCATGGACCATTATTCTGATATTTTCCATGCTTCTACAATAATCAAATAAATCGAACGGTCAGAAAGACAAGAAATAGTCGGGTGGATACATATTCACTACCAAACGGCTATAAAAAGTGTGTCCGATAATATTCAACAAAACAAAACACAAACAGTCATACCCGGGATAAAATAATACATAAACCAACAAATACATAAAGACCCAACAATGGGTCACCAACACAACAAATAAAAACAAGTCCAATAAAGGACTACGCCTGGTCAAGATGAGGATGAGGAGGAGGAGGAGGAGGAGGAGGATTAGGCAGTGCCTGCACCTGGGATAGCAGGAACCTATACTCCTCTGGGGTCAACATCATCGGTGACGACCCATCAGTAGGATGAAGAGGAGGCAGTGGAGCTGCTGCAGTCGGTGTTGATGCCGAAGCATGACCAGGAAGTGTCCGCTCCATGGCCAGCAGTCTGGAGTTGGTGGAAGTCATAACAGTCGCCAGCCTTGAAACCTTCTCGCCAATGGCCGCCTGCGTCCCCGACAACACCTGAATGGCATAATCCGTCCTCTCGTCCGTCCCCCTAATGGTGTGCTCGAGCAAATCAAATCGTGCGGTGAGGGCCGCATCGTCCGTCTGCGGCTGAGACTGGGGCTGCTCCATCCTTCGCAACAGCTCGTCATGCAGCTCAGTAAGCTGGCGACAGAGTTCCCCCACTCGGACCGACTCCTCTGAGGGCTGTGGAAAATGCACACAGGCAGAGGAGGCTCTGGATGAATGCGTCGCCACAAAGGCACCGTAGGATCCTGTACCGTAGTACGTACCCCTCTGAAGACCACCAACGACGGTCATCCAGAGCTCGTCCATCGTCCGAGCCGGAGGGGGCTGCACGGAAGTACCAGCCCCTCCCTCCACAGATGCACTAGTAAGCTCACGCTCTAGCCTAAGATACTTATCCTAGAAAAATACGCATCTCGATAAGCATAATATTTACTACCAACCTAGTTGTTCCACGTCTATGGATATATTTGCATATTTCTTAAGTTATAATAAAGTTAGTGACACGTAAAGTAATACTTACATAGCTCTGCGTGGCCCGATCATCGATGAGCTTTCCGTCCTCCCGATGGGTAGCCAAGAAGACCATCACCATGTTGGGGTTCACACCCTTCTTTACCCGTTATAATAAAATATTTGTCATTAAAATTAAACATTTTATTACTACTTTTATTAAAATAATATATTATAGTAAAACACGTACCAGACGACGAAAATATTTTATCATAGGAATCGAGCCACCACACCACTTCCTTGCCTTCGTCCTATCCACCTTCGCCTTCTCCGACCGTTTCTTGTACCTAGGAGGGTCGAATCTAGCCTTCTTGGCAGTCCACTGCTCGGGCGTGATCCCACCTTGGATCCCTTTTCCGGAACGGTCTCGAGCCTTTTGGTCGTCGATCGCATCCCGGAACAACTTGGCGGCAACGGCAGAAAATTGCTTCTCAATCGTCTCAGCCCGGTGTGGTGGATAAAAATATGTTTTCTACAAGAATTAAATTAGTTAGCTATACAGTATGCATAAAATATGATTTATACTAAAAGCAATATACTTTAGTTACCTTGAAGTGGGCAAACCAGAATGCCTTCCTCTCATCCGAGGCATCCGAGTAGTTGATCCAAGGCCCGCCGTAGTTGGACCTCAGAAATAGCCCCAATGCCCTCTAAACTGACGGGGGACGATATATACACAACGATAATTAAATTCATTAATATATAGACATAATTATAAATAAAAGTTAACTAATTAACTTACTTTGTAGGTCCGTCGGACCAAATTTCCATCATCGTCTCGTCCGGAGGGGTGCATGGGGGATCGCTCGGATCATATGTAGACGGCGTAGGTGCGACCTCCTCCACCCGTTCCTCCGTCTCCATAGTACCGTCAGCAGGAGGAATGCTGCTGGAGGGCTAGGATCAGGCCTGGAACTGTCCGTCCCAGGAGTGCTGCCATGTACCGTTGACGCAGACGGAGATCCGAGTGGCTGGTATACTGGAGTATTATGAGTCGAGGGACCGAAACCGTCATCCACTAACGGAGTACTACTCCGTCCACCGGTGGAAGCTCTACCTCCGTAGGATACTCCTCTACTGCCACGGGGGTACGATCCTCTGCGTCCTGCCATACCTCATAGAAATAGATATCTAGAAGATAATAATCATGCATTTAATATATCACAGGTTATAAAGATAGACCCGGAGCAACACTCCATTGAATTTGTAGATAATAAACATGCATTTAACATATCACAGTTTATAAAAATAGACCCGGAGCAACCCTCCGTTTAATTTCTAGATAATAACCAAGTCTAGATAATAGACTCCATAAACATCCAGAAACATCCAGAAAGTAAAATAAACATCCAGAAACATCAGAAAGTAAAATAAACACCCAAGTCTAGATAATAACATCCAAAAGGTCTAACCCAGAAATAAGTCTACCGGAAACAAAGCCGGTCAAAAATCATATCATATATATCTGCTGTCCTCTACGCAGGCGTAGAGAGATCTCCCTTCTCATCCACTGCGTATAAGTAGGAACCACGCCAGCAAGATCAATATCCAGAGGAGATGGATGACTGAAAGTCCCGGTGCAACTACCCTCTAGTGCCACCTCCTCCTTCACAGCAATCTCGGCTTTAGGAATCACTTTCTCCTTAATAGTAGGAGGAAGTTCTTTCTTGACCGTCATCTCTGCAGTAGGTACCACTACCTCCTCAGCAGCAGGAGGAAGCACTACCTCCTCAGCAGCAGGAGGTGCCACTACCTCCTCAGCAGCCATCTGTGCCTCTCTCAAGCGACGTCCTCGGGTCTTGGGTGGCATCTGGTAAGATTGATGGAAACATAGAGATTAATTAAGGATTAAACAAAATAACAATATTAGACGTGTACTATGGAAGATATTTTATATTTATTTTACTTTCAATCATCTTCTGAAAATTCATCTTCGTTGTCCTCCGCGTCCTCATCTTCCTCTTCCTCCTCATCTTCGCTTTCATCTACTTCATTTTTCTCTTCGAATACTTCTACCTCTTCTACATGATTAGACGTGTAATATGGAACTTCTATTGTGTCCATGTCAACTGTATTTGTTACGAGAGGTAGCTCGTCCTTCTGATTAGCTATTTCGTCAACATCGTAGGTATTTCTAGCTTTAGTCTTGCATACTATCCACCAGTCCAACCTAGTTATTCCCCGTCTAGGATAAGTAGTAAAGTAAACTATTTAAGCCTGACTTTCTAGGACAAATGGTTCGTATCCTTGATATCGACAACGGTAGTTAACATCCACAAGACCATGCTTGTCAATTTTCCAACCTTGATCTTGGATCGGATCGAACTAATCACACCTGAACAACATGATCTTAGTCGGCTCTATGCCTTAGTTATATGTCAACTCCATAATCTCCCGTAAGACACCATAGAAATCATTGCCCAGATGTACATCTTTGTAGTTTGTAGATCGGATACACAAATAACTATTTTTGGTCGAATCAAGATCTGGAAAGTTCTCTTTGATCGGAGCATTTATTGACTTGAACCTAAACCCATTCACACAATAGCTTGGCCATATTTTGACGGAATAAATGGGCCCCTTGGCTAGAGTTCTAATAGACTCATTCTTTAGTATTGCGTCCAGACGATCTACCTAAATACCACAAGATAAGAAATTAAATTCAGCGTTCTGTTAATTTGTCACGACCCATACCCAGTGTAGGGACACGAGAAGTGGGTACGTCCAGCCTACGCCGCAGTATCGGCGGTAGAACGCTGTTCTAGGTCACTATCTAATCAACAACTCATGCAATTATATAATGTACTTATCAAAATCTCAACTCCGAACGGAGGACAAATAAAGATATAATAAAATCTCAATCACAGTCTAAGCACAATAAGATAACACAAAAGTTTATAACTAAAGACTAAACAACAACAACAAAATATAAACTACTAAATAATAATATCTCAAACAAACTCAAATACAAACTCAATATCTCAAGTTATTACAATTCGAGTTCTAAAACATGAAAACTAAACCAAGTCTACTAGCTAGTCTCCCGATCACTCCTGAGTGTCAGGGGCAAAGGTCGCTAAGCCATCTCCTGGTCCATAGTAAGTAGGGCAAGTATCCTTGGGGCAAGCATCTGTAATATTTTTTCAGCATCCAGCCAGGATTGGAACGAGCACAACTCATCAAGAAATCCCAAATAAATGACAAAGACTATAAAGCAGTTATCGACAGTTTTATTGATAAACATGGCAAGGTTTTATACAGGTGATGATATAGAACAACAGTTAAAGTACAAGGGAAGTAATGTAACAAAACAAGAGAAGAAACATGGCAAGGAAGACTGTAACACAAGCTAGCTGAACTAGAGTAACATGATAAGTCCAGACAGTACAATATAAGTCAAGTGTAATCCCAATGTGAATCTAATACAATATGAATCCAATACAAGATGAATCCAGCACAAGACGAGTCCAGTAAGTGATCAATGAATTCAGGGTGAGTCCAAACTATATTCTAACAGTGTGTTTTAAAATACCGAGATCGACATGTAAACGACTATAGGTAATACGGCACATCGCACACTGATCAGGTGAGGGATGGCTATCTTTCCAGTATAATTCCAAGGGAGGTGGTTCCAGTACTTGGGAATGTTCACATGTCTACTCCAATATTTCCCCGCCCAACAAGTACAAGTGAATCCATAACTGACACAAAAATAAGTACAAGTCCAGCCAGAACATGATGATGCCAGTAGGTGATTCCAGTAATAGTTCCAGTAATAGAGGCCAGATATATAAAAGGTGAGTGTCGCATGCAATAGATCCAGTAATATCAATCCGTGTTGACAGAGAATCAAATAGAACTAACTAGAACTGAAATACAGTAATCGACAAGTAAATGAAAGAACTATCAGAGAATGTACTAGCCTGATATCCTGAATGACTGATGTATATCAGATGTTTGAACCGGAGTCACAATATCCTATTTAAAGCAATATAGGTTATGATGTATTTAATATAATATAATTGAAGTTACAATACATTCTACATGATTCTAGGTCAATCTAGGTCAAAGTCAACTCTTGGTCAACTCTGGGTCAAACCAAGTCAACATCTAGTCAACTAGGTCAAGAACAAGGCTATCTAGGGTCAATTTGGTCAATGGTCAACTATTGGTCAACTTTAGGCTTTGGTCAACTAAGTCAAACTCTAGTCAACCAACAACCTATAGGGTCACTCTATACACTAGGCCTAGTACAATATAGGTACAATACATACATTCATACATGGATTACATTACCTACTTACATACACTCATGCATATCATTATATCTCATGTATATATATCATGCATATACATTACCTACTTGCATATGGATACTTGCATACATGTTTCATTACAATACCTTGCATTACCCACATGCTTGCATTTCATCCATTCATTTATGCATTGCATTATATATTACATTCAAACATACATGTAAAGAGGGGGAAAACAGTAAAAGGAAGAGGGAAAACTGGGACAGTGGACTGAAATGGGCTGAGGGTTAACATGTTAAGCAATTTCAGTTCATGTATTGCATTACCTATATACATATCAGTGCATTGCTTACATATATGCATACATGTATTATTCATGTCTAACATTACATTCAAATATCAAACTTAACATATATCATCATATGGATACCTGAAACTAATTTATATATAACCATTCATACAAAAATCAAGGTATGATAACATACTTAATGTATAACAATACATTGATGCATATATATACCAACACTTAATATTATGAAATCTCAGTTTTCATGAAACCAAATCCCAATCATTCTGTTTACATATTTCAATCTAAACATTCAAAACCAAATCCCAATCCCAAACAAATCTCACTTTTCATATTTCAATCTAAACATTCAAAACCAAATTCCAAATCCCAAACAAATCCCAGTTTTCATATTTCAATCTAAACATTCAAAACCAAATTCCAAATCCCAATCTCAGGTTTGTGTTATCAGAAACTTGTTTCTCAGTTTTAACATTCAAACACAGTTTTCGAACAAGTCTAATTTCTCAGTTTTAACATTCAAACTCAGCCACTAAACAAATTCAATTCCTCAAAACCCAAATCAACCATAGAAATCTGTAAAATAGGAATAATCTAACATCAATATATATAGGAAACTCATGAATAATTAGAAATCAAACCCAATTCATCTCAGGAATTATCAAATCAAATCTATAAAAAAAACAGAAAACTTATTGAACATTAATTGAAACCCAATCAAAGTAAATTCGAAATATATTTTGGGAACAAAGTGTACAGAGGTAGGGACATACCCCACGTGTCCTAAAGAAGCCAAATGTGTCCAAAAACAGGACACAAAGTGTCCAAAATCGAAATGGAAACAGTATCAGAAAACATTGACAGTGGGGGCTCGTGCTGAGGTGTCGAGGGGTCAAGGGACTCGTGTGTTCACCCTCGAGCCTCGTACGCATGTCCAACCCTAGGGTAGGTATAGGGCTAGGGATACAAGTACCTGTATCATGTCTAATGTGTGTCGTGTCGTGTCAATCAACACGTATCAGAGCATGATTTCATGCGCGTGCACAGTGAGCACGGGACAGTACAGCCTCGATTTCTTCCTAACCACTCTACGAAACCCAATGAAACTTTGGGGACATGTTCTCAGACATTGCCCCCATATGTCCACCAAGTTTCGTGTCCAACCGAGCCATGTCATGTCCACAAACATTGTCGGGTAGCAGGGCACAACACGGGGGTCTCGTACTGCGTGTCCGTGTCCATTTTGGACAAGAAGACAACCTCAAATTGTGCTCAGTCCTAGGGATTTGTGATCTACACAATAAGGACTACAAAATCATGTAATTAGTTTTGAAAATTATTAACTTTTATTTCTAAGTGGCATTTCACCAAACACTTGCATACACACTCCGATACATGTCCGATACGCATATCAAACGGACACGAAATCGGACCAAACTCGAGGGACAGCTAGGGGAGCCCTAAATGAATGCATCTATGAAGAAAAACTAGGAATTTAAAGGGTTTAAAGGCCATTACCTATTGAGAGTCAAATCTCAACGAAAAGCCTAGGAATGAGACTTCTCCTCCAACTTGCAACGGTCCAAAGCTTCCAAATCCTTGCTAGCTACCAACCAATGGCTTCCTCTACTCTAGGGTAGTGTGTTGCAATTGATTTGGTCCAATTTGGAGTTGATTTGAAGAAAGGGGCCAAAATTGTGGGAGAACACTAAACTAGGGTTTGTAGGTTTAAAGAAAGAGGCAAGGGGATGTGAACATGTGTTTATACAGGGGTGGGGGTCTCTTGATGGCAGCCAAGACATAAGTCTAGGGTTAGGGTTAAGTTTCATAGGGTTTAAAGGCCTCTAGCTAGTGTAATTTTAGCCTTTCTAGTAAAGGCCTATAGGAAATATCTAACATTTAACAAATATCCCCTTCCTAATTAATATCTAGATATTCCTAACCTTGTCATGTAATGGAAGCTTCTAATCTAATATCTAGGCTATGACTAACATGTAGATTAGGGAAATTCTAGGTTAAGGCCTAATATCTTAATTAGCACATTACCTATTAATCAAAATCCTAAATAATTTAAAAATCACAAAATGACCAAAATACCCTTAGGCTAAAAAGTTGTAATTAGTCATTCTAATCACATGGTTAGGTCCCCATGGTCATGGTTAGTCTCTAGGCTAAGTAGGTCTAAGGTTACACTAGCAAAACATCAAAATCATAAAGCACCAATTTAAATAGTATTAAATTAATTAAAATTCACCAAAAATCATTAATATTAATTAAATCCTATTATTTAATAATCAATTTTACAAAAGTTCAAAATTATCCTCATTTTAGAAAAGTGGTTGTTATAAGTCTACCCTCCTTAGAAGAATTTCGTCCTCGAAATTTAAGGTGATCGTACTCCTTCTAGGTCAAACCCCCAATCAATCAAGGTCAAGAAATAACTATCCTATAACATGAAATCATAATTATATGTTAGCTAATAGGGTGTAGAATTCAGTAAATCCTTACCTAAGTCACATAGCCTATATAACAATCTTAACTATCCAACAGTCAAATTAAATAAGGGACTCCCTAGTCCTAATTATTCTCCTAAAACCAAATCAATCCTAATTGTGAATGAGCATTTCCTAGTCGCAGGCTCGCAGTAGTACAACTAATATAGTACTACTACGAGTTCGTAATCTTTTGCGAAAACTGACCTACATGACGTGATGCTTAATAAAGCTGATCACGTTCGAGGTTTTTACCTCAGCCAGCGGTACTGCTTCTGCCCACTTGGGAAACTAGTCGGTGATGGCAAGGATGAACCGGTGTCCTTTGAAGAAAGGTGGACTGATCGGCCCAAAAATATCCATTCCATATGCTTCAAATGGCCAGGCGGCCGCCGTGGAATGTAGGAACTCAGAAGGTTGGTGGATGAAGTCAGCATACAACTGACATATCTGCCACTTCTTTGCATAATCTATGGCGTCTGCTATCATGGTGGGTCAGTAGTAACTCATGCGACGCAGTCAATCCTGTAACTTAGAACAGCCTAGTGAGCCCCGCAGGTACCATCGTGTGCCACTCGGAGTGCGTCTTGTGCTTCGATCTTGGATAGACATCGCAGGAGAATTCTGTCGTATGAACGATGATAAAATATTTTGGTAGCTGTGTCATAGAAGAACCGGAGGGACCATCATTTGACAGAAGTAGCTTCTTTCGGGTCTTCAGGTAGGATTTCGTAAATTGCATAGTCTGTGAACGAGAATTACCAATCCCGAACGTCCATATTAGTGTCTGCCTGTACAGAGTAGCTTAGGCACGTATGCAGGTTGTTCTTTGGGCGAACTAGCTCCCGATCTATTACTGTGACGGAGTATTGGGTTCCAACAGGAGCTGCCAAAAAAGCGACAAGACCAGCTAGTGCATCGGCCTCCAAGTTTTATAATCGGGGTACATGTTCTATAAAGAACCCTGTGAAGGTAGAAATCATATCAATTGCTGCATGGTGGTAAGAAATCAGATCTTCATGTCGAACCTCATACTGCCCTCGAACTTGGTTGATAATCAGCTTCGAGCTACCGTAGGACTCAATGTGGTCGACCCCCAACTATTTAGCGAGCTGGAGCCCGATGATGAGAGCGTTCTACTCAGCACCATTATTGGTGCATGACTTCATGAGGGAATATGCACGATGGATGACTAAGCCATTGGAAGTGATGAGAATGACTCCGACCCCTGCGATGATCTCGCTTTTGGGCCCTGTTCTTGTAGCACCATCAAAGAACATACACCAAATAGGATTGTCTGAGACTGCATTAAAATCCAGGACTTCATCCGGTATATCTTCGTAGAGTTTTAACGTCTCCGGTACGGGATGTGCTGCCAAGAAATCGGCCAATACTTGTCCTTTAATTGCCTTTTGTGGGACAAAGACCATGTTATAAGGCGTCAAGAGGATTGCCCATGTAGCTAGCCGTAAATTGAGTGCCCCTGGATTGGTCATAAGGACACTGAGGGGACTGACTCTGGAGACGACGTGAATCGTCTGTCCAGCCACATAATGGTGCGTCTTTTGGATGACGAAGACTAGAGCGAGGCATTCTTTCTCAACAGGATTGTACCAATGTTCGGCACCAATCATGGTCCTGCTAAGATAATAGATTGCCTGTTCGTGGCCTTCGTTGCTTCTCTGGGCTAGGAAAGCACCAAGAGAATGGTCCATAGCTTGGACGTATAGTAAAAATGGTCTCCCCACAACCGGTGCTACTAGTACTGGGGGACTAGTAAGGTACTTCTTCATGTTGTCGAACTCGCGCTGGCATTCTTTAATCCAATCATACGAAACACATTTCTTCATCAGTTTGGTGAAGGGTTGGCATCGTCCATAGAGATTTGCTATGAATCTTCTGATGTATGCCAAGCGCCCTTGTAGGCCTCGAAATTCACGAAGATTCTTTGGGGGAGCCATGTCCAAGATCGCCTTAGTCTTTTCAGGGTCAATATGAATACCTTTGGCCGTGACAATAAAGCCCAAGAACTTGCCACTAGAAACCCCCAGAAAAGACTTGGTTGGGTTCATCCTTAGTCGATGTGTCTGCATCAATTGAACACCATCCTCAAGTCGTCCTGATGGCTATATTTCCTCCTGCTTTTAACGGCAATGTCATCAACATAACATTCTACCATTTTTTGGAGGTGTTTGCGGAATATAGTACTCATAGCCCGCTGGTATGTTGCTCTCGCATTCTTCAACCCGAAGGGCATCACTGTGTAACAGTAGATCCCTTTTGGAGTGCGGAATGAAGTATGCTTTTCATCTTCAGGAAATATCTTGATCTGGTTGTAGCCTGAGAACCCGTCCATGAAGGACATACGCTCGAAGCCACAATTATTGTTGGATGCTATACTTAGGATTTTGATGGAGATGAATGTTAGATGAAAGTGATCGTGTCTTGATGGTTACGCGGATAACCACAATGTCGACGATTTTGTCTTGCGCGAGCGCAACTCTAGCCTCGTACATGTATTGCGTCGGATTTGGGACGACCGTTTCGCGTGAGCGCTGACATGATGTTTCATGTCACGGGAATGATCGAACTCGAAAAATCAGGATGCGGCAACTTTGATTATCTCGACTTGTCGGTTTGATGCGAAGGAAAATTGAGGATGTTAGGACTTACGATTGATGAATGAAATAAACTTGAGGATTGAGTAGGTCCAATCCGCGCATCGAGAACGAATTAGTCTAGACGCAAAACAAGACTTACGTCCCGATGAGGATAATTATCCCGCGGGAGCGTGCTTGGTGATTCATGCCCACCATGGATAATCTGACTCGCGTGAGATCGGGACGCAACATAATGTTAAGTCGGACGACCTTATGATCGATTACGTGAATTGGAATAGATGACTTAGGAAATGTGGAATGTGAAATTTTGTTTAGCGATGAATTGTGTCATAGCGTGCTTGAATTGAGAAGGATTGATAGGCGAACTATATCGAACGTGTTTGAAGGGATAGACTATACAAGATGGCTTATTGAACGAGCAATTTTGATACGTCGTGAAATTGGTTGAACGTGAGTTGTCGTAGGATGGTTTTGCTGAATGACCCGGACCCCGTGCGACGAACGTTCGGATGTGTATAGGAAATTTGTGCTCGATGTTTAGAAATCAGAGTGATGCAAGCTTGGGTAGAAAACCCTGTACTATCAACTTGGTTTGACCTTAGGATGGGGTCAGTGTTGATATTGTTGTTTGGGAACTATGATTCCAATACTGATAATTGACTTTAGCCTAAAGAGATTGCCTAGCGGCTAGGCGAGATGTCCATGTTGCGAGAGTTAGCGTCGGTAGGATTGATTTTCATGATTGAGTGGATGGATCGATGGCGGAATTGGATTCACTATCACAAGGCTTGGTTAAAATGCATGTATTTTGGGGACGCCTGGAATATGTGCACGATCCAACTAAGTGATACGTTGAATCAAGTGAGACTTGAGGAACGGGAAAGTGTCGAGGATTTTGAGATCGTAAGTTTTGAAGAAAGGATTGAGGATAGCACGAGCGTGGCTCGGATTTGGGAAATGCATAGGAGAAGTGTGTACGAGAGTCCCTGAACGTTGAGTAAAAGCGATAAGTCGATAAGTGTACTCAGTTAGTTTCGAGGATGAAACTTTTTCTGAGTGGTGTATGATATAGTGCCCCGTCCCGCTCAGTCAATCGGAGGAATCGAAACGCCGACGGCATTCGGACTTAGCCTTGCAACGGCTGCTCGAAGACATTGCTCGGTCGAGGCGACCGCTCGCTCAGGTGGAGTAGTTTCGGTGAACTTGCCTCATCGTAGCCTTCACATAATAAATCGCATGTTTTCAACTCACACAAGTAGGCTTGATAATAAAAGAGAAACGAATCCACATAGCTAAAGGAAATAATCCCGACGGGTCGAACTGAGTTAGAATATGGAAAGGTCCAACGGTCGGCTTAGAGTTGGTGCACGGAGTGCTTTGAAAATGACACTCGATCCTTCGTCCCGTGGCTTGGGAGAAGAAAAGTTGGTTGAGTCGGCGAAGTTATGAACATAGCCTAAGTCATAGGCATCGCCCGCATAAATTCTTCATAAAGCATGCACGGTCCTGTCGTCCAAGGTTTGGCATAGCTTTGGCTTGCCCCATGAGTTAAGTTGCGTTGCACAGCTTGTGCCATAAGTCTAGGCACCCAAATGACTTGGTCGTTCAGAAGTCGAACGCATGCGCGGCACGTTTCCGCAATGCGATGCTTGACGTAGCCTTTGCTCATCGAGTCGTTGTGCGTTAAGTCAGGCAAGTTATGTTAGGCTATCGGAGTGGTAGCAAGCACGGTCCTACGAGTTCTATGGCTGGGTATAACCATATGGTCTTACGGTCTCAAGGCCCGTCATATAAATTATGACTTGGGCGATAGCGTCGCATAGGTCAAAGTCGGTTTGAGGCACGATGCACGGACTTAGCGTTAAGGCATGAACCACGGTTGATTTAATGAGTTTTGGAGAAAGGACTATCGAATAGGCATTGAGTTGAATGAAATGATATGGTAACAAGGAAAGAATGCTCGCGGCCGTGGGTCGACGAGGGGTCTCAAGGAAATATGGAAAGAATGCTCGCGACCGCGGGTCGTCGAGGGGTCTCAAATGAAAGAAGTCTGGATATTGGTTTTAAAAGAGATGGTAACATTGAAAAGAAGGATGACTGTGTGAGACGTCAGTTTGAGTCGAGTCTTGCATGGTCATTGGACAACTTGTCGACAAGGAGGAGTTTTCACGAGCGGCAACCCTGGGCGCCATGGGACCGCGTCGTTCCGGAGGGAAACAGCTTGTCACGACCCGGTCCCAATTTCTAGGGTCGAATCGGATCATGCCCAGCCTGCACCATTGTTAAGACGGCGGCAGTAAGCTGTATCAAGCAGTAAAACACATGCAGATAAAATTCTAACAAAATATAAAAACATTTTATTCAATTTGAAAAGCCTGAAATACAACAAACATTAATAAAGCATTCAATTATTACACTTGTTTCCAAAAATAAATACTAATCCAGCTCTTAAGATTCTGAGGTTCCAAGTTCTGCGGGACCAGAGTTAGACATCAGATCCTCGGCGACGCAATCACCTAAAAATGCTGGTCTCCAGTCAGGAGGGAGCAAAGTACAATTATGAATATTCTACAATTTAAATAATAATTTGAAATTTGCAATATTAAATAATTTGAAATACTTGAACAATATTTTCCAACAATTCTACAATAAAAAATAATGTGATCGGAATAGGCAACGAACTATGACCGGCTTAGGATGATTCAGTTATATCCTAATGATACGGTCCGGCCTATCCTCGTGTATAGGAGGAATCAGCTTGCACAATCAATGCAATATTGGGGTATTGGTCATAGACGCTACACTACTCCCCCAATATCCCGAGTCAATCAGATTCAATTAATGAGTCAATATTCGAACTCTAGTAAAGAGTTCCACAATCAATACTCTAGGAGAGAGTTTCGTGTAGCAATGTGGTTTAAAATTGCAATAAAATAATTACTAGATAAATTACCAAATAGAGATAACTGTACTTGCCTTTGTTTTATTGACTGGATTGAGATGTCTGAACCGAAGAAGATGTCAAGTATGTTCTTGAAATCCTACAAGTTGAGAATTCTATCTTAGAACCAATGTTGAACCATATCTAGGTGTGCTGGTTGAAATCTCTAGAACAGAACCCTAGTCAAATTTTAGTTTTATTTATTTAATCTACTGAAACACGATTATCGATGTGAGTTAAAACTATTAATGAACGAAGTAAAATCCAATTAACTTTTATGTGGAAAATTGCATTTACAGGTTATTTTAGCAAAACTTTGTGAGTTTGTAATATCTATAAAAATAGATTTCCTTTTTAACAAGAAAACGTGAATTTGCTAAATAATACAAACTTGTATTTTATTATTAATTTAATGTGAGAAAACTATTAATTTTTTTTCATATAAAATTGTCACGCCCCAGAACCAGAATACTGGAGAGCGGGGGCAGACACAGCCAGCTACGTATATTGAAATAGAATACATCTCAACTATACGTTCACGGCTGTCTAGATATGAGGGTTTACTACAAGCCAGCAGTCTCTTAAGGTCAAGCCTATTGTCTCAATCTCAAGCAATTAACAGAGTTACAAGATATTAGAGCATCAAATATATATATATAAAGCGTCCCAAATATTACATATTGGATGATCATGAAGCTAGTCGTACAAAATGATAGGACTAGCAAGAGTTCAGTCATACATGATCAACCCTAGGATTTGTTAATCATGTTTACAGCCCGTAGGCAGACAGTAAGTAAATGTGCATCGAGCTAACAGGTGCTCGTCGGCAAACGCCTCAAAAGAATAAATTTACATATAAGTGGGGGAAACAAAAGGGAAAACCCACTCGTAGCCCGGGTTCCGTCTAGTGTTCACCATTGGGCTGGAAGCTTGGTAGATCCTCGGGAGCTGCTCCGAAATCTGGCCACACAAAACCAGCTGGGTCAAACCCCAGAAAGAGCAAGTGCCACAAGGAGGCCACAAATAAGAACAAAAGCCAGCATATCAGAACATAAGAATAAAAGAAAGTACAAGTAGTAAAGTACACAGGGCGATAAACAACTAGGGACGTGGAACCATTCCGGGAGCCAGGTTACAATCCTTAAACCAAACAAGGACCGGAATTGTACCCCTTCGCCTGAATAGCTCACTGTCTCTACCCATTTATCGTTAGAGATAAGTAAAACAATCATGATCAAGAGTTCCAGGTACAGGGGCTAGACAAGACTTAGACAGAGCTGGACCACCATTCATTCACAATCGGCCAAGCAAGTACTACGGCTTACTACTTTAACTAACTAGGGTTGTCACAAGCCTAATTACTAACAAGATGCAAGTGAGAAACTCCCAGTCCCAAGCCCTGCAGACCATCCAGTTATCCTTCCGCGGGTTGAGAGTTATAGGTGGGTACATTGCCCGGGAGACAAATGTACCCTTAGGTGACTTAGAGGGTGCAACACATGACAGTGCGCTGGAAATGTGCTCTACTCGTCGGCAAGCTACAAGTCCATTAAAGCGCCCAGATAACGAGATTGCCTGTGACTGGGAATTCTCCATGTTCTAGTTTGATCTAATAATTAGCCTAATCCAATTTAGCGCGAGTCCCAGGCCGTGGTACCCAGGAAATCACGTCCTAGACATGATGCAAGACAAGACAAGTGGATTGTGCAAGCAAGCAAGCAGGAACACCCACGGTGTCAAGGCAAGTCAAGTCAAGTTATCAAGTCAAGTCAAGTCAAGAGTGCGCCGCCACGGCCACTATCAAGTTATCAAGATAAATCATGTCAGGGTACTTGTTAGGAGTGCGCCACGACGGGCCACTATCATGTCAGGTTGGTCATGCCAGGAGTGCACCACTACGGGTCACTGTCATGTTATGCTAATTCCGTGTCATACCAAGACATGTACAATAGTCATTCCAAACATATTAAGTAAAAATCAAGTTCATGTCAAAAGACGTAAGGATATAAAATGGGCGTAAAATATCTAATACAATATCAATATATATAGGACTATAGAAGAGCCAGGCTTAAAGAAAATAAAACCAAATCTCCAAAAGCCAATGGTTGCGCAAGGGGTCAGGGGGTTGGATTGCGCAGGTGTCAGTTGCGCAGGGTGCCAAGTGCGCAGGGGCACAGGGCACAGGGGCAGATTGCGCATGAACCAGACTGCGCAGAAGTGAACTGCGCTTGGATGGATTGCGCAGGAACAGACTGCGCAGGAGTGAACTGCGCATGGGTGGATTGCGCAGAAGTTACTTTGCGCATGGCTGGCTTGCGCATGGCTAGCTTGCGCCAGCGCAATCCAGCGCAGCGCAAAGCACTGGCTGAGGTCATGCGCAATCGGCCCTGCACTAAAGAGCACAGGCCGGGGGTGCGCAATCGGCCATGCGCTAAAGAGCGCAAGGCAGAGGGATGTTCTTCCTGGCCGAGAGCAGGTCCAAGAACACCAAGAACTTCAATTCTTCATAACTTTGTCAAATCAAAACCAAATCTAGATTTTTAAAGTTCTAACTTGAGTAAAATTGAATTCTCTTCCACATGGAAGCATCAAAACAAGCGAAAATCAAAATTTAATAGATCAAAACCAAGGATTTCCGAAAATAATTAAAACTTAGATCTAGAACAATGGAGACTCCAAATCACAAAATTTCAAGTTCTAATGTTGATCTACATGTCCTAATCTATCAAATGGACAAATAAAATTGGGTGCTTATTTGTTGGCAAGGTGCACTTGCCTATGGTGGAGTAGTGTAGAGGAAGGAAGAAGAAGGAGATGGAGAAGTAAATGAAAATAAAGAGGAGAGAGAAAGTTAGGTGGGATTTAATGGAGGTGGGTGTGATGGAATGGAGGTGGAGAATAGGCTAAGGTGTTCCACTCATAATGGGCCAAACCAAATCAAACCAACTCCACAAAATAAAACCAAGCCATGGTCCAAACCCATTTACGAGAAACCAAAATCCGTAAGTCGAGAAAATAAAATACGTGCCAAAATCAAATTACGAGTACAAATACGAAATACAGAAAATGGGGGTGACAACTCTACCCACCTTCAAAGAATTCCGTCCTCGGAATTTAATCAAGGAGCTAGAGATTGCCACGACAAGCTATACTAAGCACAGACAAGCTACACTAAGCAGTTCAATCATACAATCATACAATGCAAGCAAGGAAGGGAAAGCGTAAGGCATAAGAAAGACATTATACCTTACGAGTCAAACAGGTAGGGATATTGCGATCGGATGTCGTCCTCACGCTCCCACGTTGACTCACCTAGAGAGTGATGACCCCAAGCAACACGGACTAAGTTAATAGTCTTGTTCTTGAGCGTCTTTTCCCTCCGGTCCAAAATAGACACGGGCCTCTCCTCATACGAAAGGTTGGTACCAACAACCAATTCCGAATGATCTAGGATATGGCTCGGGTCCGGGATATACCGTCTTAATTGGGATACATGAAATACATCATGTACCTCACTTAGCGACGGTGGAAGAGCGAGACGATAGGACACATCTCCTACTCGCTCTAGAATATCGAACGGCCCTATATACCTAGGACTAAGCTTTCCCCGCACGCCAAAACGAATGACGCCGCGGGTAGGCGAGATCCTAAGGAATACATGGTCGCCGACGGCAAATTCTAAGGGACGTCGATTAGCATCGGCCCAATGGCGCTGGCGATCCTGAGCAACTCGGAGGTGATCTCTGACTTTCCTGACCACTTCAACCGTCTGAGAAATCAGTTCTGGACCGAGCATCTGTCTCTCTCCGACATCGTCCCATGCTAACGGGGATCTGTACTTCCTGCCATACAGAGCCTCGAAGGGTGCCATCTGGATACTGGCCTGGAAACTATTGTTGTACGAGAATTCCACCAGGTGCAGGTGATCCTCCCACGAACCACCGAAGTCAAGGGTACACGACCGCAACATATCTTCGAGAGTTTGTATAATACGCTCTGACTGCCCATCTGTCTGCGAATGATACGCTGAGCTGAACTTGAGACGAGTCCCCAAACTTTGATGAAGACTGCGCCAGAAGTGCGATGTGAATCTCGTATCCCTGTCTGATACTATGCTGACTGGCACTCCGTGAAGTCGGACGATCTGCCTGAGATACATCTCTGCTAGCTGTGCCGTCGACTGTCCAACTCTAAATGGAAGAAAGTGTGCCACCTTGGTAAGCCTGTCTACAATGACCCAAATAGCATCTCTGCCTTCCGGAGATCTGGGTAACCCAGTCACGAAATCCATGGTTATGTGTTCCCATTTCCATTCTGGGATCGGTAAAGGTTGAAGAAGTCCAGCTGGCCTCTGATGTTCAGCCTTGACTTGTTGGCAAACCAAACATCGAAAGACATACCGGGCTATCTCCCTCTTCATACCATTCCACCAAAAGTGTTGACGAATATCTCTGTACATCTTCGTGCTGCCTGGGTGGATGGAATACTGCGAACTGTGAGCCTCTGCCATGACTTCCTGTCTGATATCTCCACTGGGTACACAAAGACGCGTGCCGTGTCGAAGCGTACCATCCTCATGAATACATAACTCTGGCCTTCTTCCTGCCTCGCACTCTGCTCTGAGCCGCTGAATCTTGGAATCTGCTAACTGTGCTGTCCGGATCCTCTCAATTATGGTGGACTAAATCTGTAGGCTGGCCATCAAGGCCACATTGGAAGGAAGGACAACTTCAATTCCCATCTTCTGAAGATCTGCCAATAGCTCTGGTTGCGTCGTTAGAAGGTAGACTCCGGCTCTCCTGCTCAACGCATCTGCTACCACGTTGGCCTTCCCTGGGTGATACTGCAAGTCCACATCATAGTCCACAAGTAGCTCGAGCCATCTTCTCTGCCGCATATTAAGATCCTTCTGGGTGAAAACATACTTCAGGCTCTTATGATCAGTAAATATCTCCACTCTGTCTCCGTACAAGTAGTGCCTCCACAACTTAAGTGCAAACACTACTGCTGCTAGCTCCAAGTCGTGGGTCGGGTAATTCTTCTCATGATCACGGAGTTGACGTGACGCATAAGCGATTACCTTCCCATGCTGCATCAAAACACATCCCAATCCTCTGCCTGAAGCGTCGCAATAAACTGTGAATCCTCCGGTCCCATCTGGAAGGGTGAGAATGGGAGCCGTTATCAAACCTCGCTTCAACTTCTCAAATGATTCCTAACATTCTGCTGTCCAAACGAACGGCACATCCTTGCGGGTCAACTGGGTCATCGGCGCTGAAATCCTTGCAAAATCAGAGACGAACCGCCGGTAGTAGCCGGCCAATCCAAGAAAGCTGCGAACTTCTGCCACTGAGCTGGGTACTGGCCATGCCTCGATAGCCACAATCTTATGGGGATCCACTTCCACTCCTCCTCTGGTAATGATGTGACCCAAGTAAGAAATACGATCGAGCCAGAACTTGCATTTACTGAACTTGGCGTACAACTGGTGCTCTCTGAGAATCTGGAGGACAACTCTGAGATGCTGCTCGTGCTCTTCTTCACTCTTGCTGTAGACCAGGATGTCATCAAGGAACACTATCACAAACTGATCCAAGTAAGGCATGAAAATACGGTTCATGAGGTCCATGAACACTGCCGGCACATTGGTCGCTCCAAAGGGCATAACTAGAAACTCCCAATGCCCGTACCTAGATCTGAACGCCGTCTTCGGGATGTCCTGCTCTCTGACTCTGATCTGGTGGTATCCTGACCGCAAGTCTATCTTCGAGAAAACTGAAGCCCCCTTGAGTTGATCAAACAAATCATCTATCCTCGGGAGAGGGTATCTGTTCTTGATTGTCACTGAGTTCAAGGTACGATAATCAACACATAGCCTGGACGTACCATCCTTCTTTTTCACAAGAAGCATCGGGGCTCCCCAAGGCGATCCACTAGCACGAATGAATCCCTTGGTTCTAAGTTCTTCAATCATCTTGTACAAAATCTCCAACTCTGAAGGCGCCATTCTGTAGACTTGCTCTGATACTGGTGCTGTCCCGGGAATCAAGTCAATGGTGAACTCGATCTCCCGCTCTGGTGGCATCCCTGGAAGTTTCTCTGGGAAGACATCTGGAAACTCTTCAACTATCCGGGGCAACTGCACTGCTGCTACTGCCATCCGCAATACTGGAGGAGATGGCTCTACGGCGCCTCTGGAAAATGAAAACTCTGGCTCTCCGGAAATACTAAAGACAACTCTTCCAACATGGCAGTCTATCCTAGCATAATGGTTCCTCAACCAATCCATGCCTAGGACTACATCATAGTCTGCCATAGGGAACTCTATGAGCCTAGCGGGGAACTCTCTACCGCTAACTACGATCCGACACGAGGAAAACACTCGATCTACTCCACAAGACCATTACCAGTAAGTATATTGAGCCTCACTGATAATGAATCGGGCTCCAATCCTATCCGTGTCGCGAATCGTGCAGACATGAATGAATGCGATGCACCAGAATCAAATAATACAGATGCTGGAAAAGTGTTGACGAGAATAGTACCTGCCACTACCTCACCTGGTGCAACTTCTTCTTCCATGGTCATCATCATAGCCTGACCTCTAGCTGCGGGTCCTCTCTGCTGGAAACCCCTCTGTCGGTTCTGTGCTGGAGCCTGGGTGAACTGCTGCTGGTTCTGCTGCTGAAAGGCCTGGGCCTGAGGCAACAATGGCCTCGGGTACTGCTGTTGCTGCTGCTGCTGGACTGGAACTGGGGCTGGTCCCCTCACCGAAGAACTAGAAAGGTTGGATGATGTCGGACCTCCCCTATTCGGGCAGGTCCCTATCTGGTGGTCTGCTCCTCCACAAGCCAGGCACAATCCCTGTGTCCTACGACACTCTGCCACTACATGGCCCGGCTTCCCGCAATGAGAACATCCCACCGCGGAAGACTGCTTCTGCTGCTGCGGGTACGTCGGGGTCGAATGCTGAACCGACGTTACTGAGGCTGCCCGCCTCGGAGTTCCATTGGTTATACCCCTAGCTGCCGGGACTGGAGCTGAAGATTGGTGCATCTGGTTGTGGGACCGCTTCCTGCCTCCGGTCCTGTCCACAATTCTCCGGGAGGTATACTCATGCCTCCTTGCTGCCTTCAACACTGCATCGAACGTCTGGTGCTCGAACTGCTCCACAACCAATAATATCTCTAAGTGCAGCCCTTGCTGGAACCGCTGAGCCCTATCGAACTCGGTCGCCACCAAGGTGGGGGCGAACCTACTCAGCCTAGAAAACTCGGTCGCATAGCCATCGACCGTCCTGCCTCCTTGCTTCAAGTTGGTGAATCTGGTCTGCAGGTCGTACCGTGCCACCGCATCGAAGTACTTTGTCTGGAACCTCTCTCTGAACGTCGCCCAAGTGACTGGTGCTGCTAACCCCATGGCCTGAGCTGTCCACCAATCGCGAGCTAAGTCTAACAACTGTAGCCGTACCACCGCCACCTTCTCATTCTCAGGTGTCCTAGCTGCTTCTAGAACCACCTCGGTATCCTGAAGCCAAGCGTCCGCGGCAATCGCATCTTCACTGCCGTCAAAGAAGGAAGGATTCAAGCGCTTGAAACTGTTGGCCGCCTGATTCCCTTGGGGACCTCCTCGGTTTAGTGTATCATGAACTTCCTGGTGCAAGGCGTCGCCTCGACGATCTTGAGATGCAAGCAGTTCTCTGATAAGCCCTACCAAAGGTCCCTCATCCTGTCTAGCTGGTTGAACGGGCGGAGCTGCCTGAACTGGAGGCTCTGAGCCTCCGGAAAGCATAACTCGGGAGGCTACTCCAGAGTGCTGAGCTTGATCTTCCTGGCGCTGGGGTGCTTGTCGAGCTTCCTCTGGCTGGTTGGCAGGTCCGGGAGTAATGCCGCTGAAGAAGACGACATAGGGAACAATAAGGAAAGGACCAGGATAGATCAATGATACAAGCAATGTGATCAGGTCGAGATTCTCAGGGATTTGAAGATACGAGCAGAGATCAAGGACGAATATTGATTGAGACATCTATTCGGTAAACCCTCACATTTCTTAATTGACAAGACCTGCATGGGCCACCACTTAAACCGTGTCACGCCCCAGAACCAGAATACTGGAGAGCGGGGGCAGACACAGCCAGCTACGTATATTGAAATAGAATACATCTCAACTATACGGTCACGGCTGTCTAGATATGAGGGTTTACTACAAGCCAGCAGTCTCTTAAGGTCAAGCCTATTGTCTCAATCTCAAGCAATTAACAGAGTTACAAGATATTAGAGCATCAAATATATATATATAAGGCGTCCCAAATATTATATATTGGATGATCATGAAGCTAGTCGTACAAAATGATAGGACTAGCAAGAGTTCAGTCATACATGATCAACCCTAGGATTTGTTAATCATGTTTACAGCCCGTAGGCAGACAGTAAGTAAATGTGCATCGAGCTAACAGGTGCTCGTCGGCAAACGCCTCAAAAGAATAAATTTACATATAAGTGGGGGAAACAAAAGGGAAAACCCACTCGTAGCCCGGGTTCCGTCTAGTGTTCACCATTGGGCTGGAAGCTTGGTAGATCCTCGGGAGCTGCTCCAAAATCTGGCCACACAAAACCAGCTGGGTCAAACCCCAGAAAGAGCAAGTGCCACAAGGAGGCCACAAATAAGAACAAAAGCCAGCATATCAGAACATAAGAATAAAAGAAAGTACAAGTAGTAAAGTACACAGGGCGATAAACGACTAGGGACGTGGAACCATTCCGGGAGCCAGGTTACAATCCTTAAACCAAACAAGGACCGGGATTGTACCCCTTCGCCTGAATAGCTCACTGTCTCTACCCATTTATCGTTAGAGATAAGTAAAACAATCATGATCAAGAGTTCCAGGTACAGGGGCTAGACAAGACTTAGACAGAGCTGGACCACCATTCATTCACAATCGGCCAAGCAAGTACTACGGCTTACTACTTTAACTAACTAGGGTTGTCACAAGCCTAATTACTAACAAGATGCAAGTGAGAAACTCCCAGTCCCAAGCCCTGCAGACCATCCAGTTATCCTTTCGCGGGTTGAGAGTTATAGGTGGGTACATTGCCCGGGAGACAAATGTACCCTTAGGAGACTTAGAGGGTGCAACACATGACAGTGCGCTGGAAATGTGCTCTACTCGTCGGCAAGCTACAAGTCCATTAAAGCGCCCAGATAACGAGATTGCCTGTGACTGGGAATTCTCCATGTTCTAGTTTGATCTAATAATTAGCCTAATCTAATTTAGCGCGAGTCCCTGGCCGTGGTACCCAGGAAATCACGTCCTAGACATGATGCAAGACAAGACAAGTGGATTGTGCAAGCAAGCAAGCAGGAACACCCACGGTGTCAAGGCAAGTCAAGTCAAGTTATCAAGTCAAGTCAAGTCAAGAGTGCGCCGCCACGGCCACTATCAAGTTATCAAGATAAATCATGTCAGGGTACTTGTTAGGAGTGCGCCACGACGGGCCACTATCATGTCAGGTTGGTCATGCCAGGAGTGCACCACTACGGGTCACTGTCATGTTATGCTAATTCCGTGTCATACCAAGCCATGTACAATAGTCATTCCAAACATATTAAGTAAAAATCAAGTTCATGTCAAAAGACGTAAGGATATAAAATAGGCGTAAAATATCTAATACAATATCAATATATATAGGACTATAGAAGAGCCAGGCTTAAAGAAAATAAAACCAAATCTCCAAAAGCCAATGGTTGCGCAAGGGGTTAGGGGGTTGGATTGCGCAGGTGTCAGTTGCGCAGGGTGCCAAGTGCGCAGGGGCACAGGGCACAGGGGCAGATTGCGCATGAACCAGACTGCGCAGAAGTGAACTGCTCATGGATGGATTGCGCAGGAACAGACTGCGCAGGAGTGAACTGCGCATGGGTGGATTGCGCAGAAGTTACTTTGCGCATGGCTGGCTTGCGCATGGCTAGCTTGCGCCAGCGCAATCCAGCGCAGCGCAAAGCACTGGCTGAGGTCATGCGCAATCGGCCCTGCACTAAAGAGCACAGGCCGGGGGTGCGCAATCGGCCATGCGCTAAAGAGCGCAAGGCAGAGGGATGTTCTTCCTGGCCGAGAGCAGGTCCAAGAACACCAAGAACTTCAATTCTTCATAACTTTGTCAAATCAAAACCAAATCTAGATTTTCAAAGTTCTAAATTGAGTAAAATTGAATTCTCTTCCACATGGAAGCATCAAAACAAGCAAAAATCAAAGTTTAATAGATCAAAACCAAGGATTTTCGAAAATAATTAAAACTTAGATCTAGAACAATGGAGACTCCAAATCACAAAATTTCAAGTTCTAATGTTGATCTACATGTCCTAATCTATCAAATGGACAAATAAAATTGGGTGCTTATTTGTTGGCAAGGTGCACTTGCCTATGGTGGAGTAGTGTAGAGGAAGGAAGAAGAAGGAGATGGAGAAGTAAATGAAAATAAAGAGGAGAGAGAAAGTTAGGTGGGATTTAATGGAGGTGGGTGTGATGGAATGGAGGTGGAGAATAGGCTAAGGTGTTCCACTCATAATGGGCCAAACCAAATCAAACCAACTCCACAAAATAAAACCAAGCCATGGTCCAAACCAATTTACGAGAAACCAAAATCCGTAAGTCGAGAAAATAAAATATGTGCCAAAATCAAATTACGAGTACAAATACGAAATACAGGAAATGGGGGTGACAAAAATAAATACTCTTTTAATATTCTACGCAATTAAAAATACCAGAAAATGCCAAAACCATGCTACACAAATACATTGCCACAGAGAAAAATAGAAAAGCTGGGCTTATGCCCTTACAGACCTTTTTACATAAATTGAAATAAGAGAAAAGGTTAGTTAGCTCTAAATAATATCCTGCACTTTAATTACTAAAACAAAATTAATAAATTAAAATAAATATTATTAAGAGTCTCAGACTTGGCCCAATCGTCACAAAATTAGCTAATGCCTCAACGTCCGGCATGACCGATTTCGTTTGCATTTCGCTAGGTCCCACAGACCGGTACGGTCGTCGCCCAAAATCCAATTTATAAAATATTTCCGAAATTCGATTTAAAATATTTATTTATAAATTTTATAAAAATTTGGGCAGCATTCCCTCTATTTTCGGGATAACCCAAAATTGGGGAAATGTGCCACAATCACCAAATATAAGTCCCATACTAGGGAATAACCATTTATATATAAAATATACTCACAGAACATTTCCAGAACTTAAGTTTCCAACCAAAACTTAAGAAAAGCTTCCCAAAACCAGAATAAGATAACCACAGAACCATAGAATGCAACTATCAACAAATAGTTAGCTCTCAAGCCATTAATGCTCAGAAAATTCGAAATCACAATCGACATTCCGAAACAGAGAAGACAGAACCTATCCGGAATTACCTCGAAAATTCCGAGAACCCGAAAACCACATAACTAACTCAGAATTCCAAGAAATCACCAAATGAAACCAACCAAAACTTATTCCGAAATGAGTCTCGAAAATACCGAGAACACAACCGGAAACTACAACCGAATCCCGTTGTGGGATCGGGGACCAAGAATCATCATTGACAATACGGAAAGGACACAGGGATAACTGAAATATACCTTGGGTTGCTCGGCTAGAGCTCTCAGATGCATAAATGAAAAAGAATACGCGAACAGCGTCTCGGGTTCGGGACAGCGGATCGAACAGCGAATCATGGACCGCGGAAACACGGAAACAGCAAATCGGACCCGCGGAGTGCTGCGGGAAGGGGCCGAACGGATGGCTGCGGTGGCGGCGGGCAGGGAGGCCGCGCGGGAAGCCGACGGGGTCGGGCACGGGGGTCTCCGGGGCTCGGCGTCGGAGCTCGGGAGGCGGCGGTGCTGCGGGGTCGGGATCGCCGAAAATAGGGTTTAGGGCACGGGAGATTTGGGGATGGAGGTGGAATGGTGATAGAAAGGAATGGGGATGAGGGGGTTTTTATAGGAGAAGTGAGAGGAGGAGTTACCGGAGGGGAGTCGAGGGGGTCGCGGCCGGTCGGGAAACCGAAGGCCAAGGGCTCGGCGGTTTTGTCCGCGGGAAGAAGAAGAGGTCGGTCCAGTGAGTAAAGGGAAAGAGTGTGTGATTAAGAATGATAAAGAGTGATTAAGAATGAGTTTAAAGAGGGTTGGTTCCAGTAAGGAAAAGAGAAAATAAGTAATTAAATAAAGTTTTAAGTGTGCTGGTGTAAATGGAATTTATTACATTAAGGATTTATTATTTAAATAATATATTTTTTATACAAAATCGATCTCCGTTTCGGAATTGATTCCGAGTCGGGCTTCGGGAATTAAGAACGGGTTCGGGTTCGGAATAAAACTAAAAATCCAATTATTTAATTTTGAAAATACTTTTCATAAATTTACTAATTAATAATAATATTATTTTAGTAAAAATTTTATTTGGCAACACAATTTTAATAATTTAAAAATGTAATCTAAATTTATGGGTTTCACAACCTTCCCTCCCTAGAAAATTTCGTCCTCGAAATTTAAAGGGCAGGGTCAGGGTTTTAATCATGCAATCATGCCTGAAATCAGTTTCGACATCTTCCTTAACAGTCTTATGCCCAAGTAGGTTAACAATCCCAAAACTCATCTAATGCTATATATTCATCAATTTTATCCACTATTTAATTTACATTCTTCCCTCCTTTAGAAATAATGTTATTCTCCATGATTACTAAATTCCCGATTCCATTCCTAAATTGCCAATCACCTTAAAATTTTGTCTTCTATATTTTCAATCTTGAACACATCTCATATTCATGCAATATGTATTTCTTCCAGCTTGCTAATGTATTCAATTTAATTCTATGATTTGATACTCCTAGTCTTTAATACTTCAATGTCAAGCCTTGGTGCCCAATAAAATCCTATACCACGTTTCAATATTCTGATTTGTCACGATCCATAAAATTTTATCATTTCTTTCTCACAGATGATCATTACTGTGATTTTAGACTATCATGTATATATCTTCATTTTCCTATTTGATCTCGAACTCTCTATGAAATCATGATTAAGCTCAAATCCTTTATTTGACTAAACTTTCTCAAAAATAAATCTTATTACATCTTTCCAAACAATCTTTCCATTTTTTTTTCTGTAATATTGGCACCCTTCTATTCATACAATTCGCCATCCTCAATTAGTTACATTTTAAGTCCAATATTTCTTGTTTCGATTATCCTTTATAGTTAATTCACTATGCACCTTCCTAGAGTGCATCTCTATGCCTAACATTGACAACCTTTAATCTTCAATGTCAAATTATTCACAAACTTTCCACGTTACTAATCACCATTGTACATTTTAACTCATATATATCCTATATATCATGCACTCTAAAAATCCAAGCTATAAAATGTTCTAGGTTTACTTCATAAGGCAAAATCAGATTCGAGGCATGATTGCTAAATATAAAGATAAAATGTAAACATGTTTAGAATCTTCTAGATAGAGTTTAGAATATTTTGTTGTGATCAAAATCATGAGTAAACATCGAGGTATAATTTAAATAATCATAACGAGTTTAAAGTTTTAAAATGAGATCAAATAAAATAGAAAGGTCATAAAATACGACATCAATTTATTTGAGAAACAAAAGATAATGTAATTTTTCAAAATGAAGGACAATTTTCAATTCAAACTGGTATGAGGTATAGGAGTTTGTGACTCAAAAAGAATCAACAAGTTGTACGATTTTAAGATGGTGAGGGTGATTAAAAATAGCCATGACAAGAATATAATTCGATAGATCATTTCTGGAGGTGGGAGTAAGTGCTAGGATACAAATCCTCAGAATGATTAAAGATAACCATGATATGAATATATCCTTATTAATATTTGAAAACCAATTATTTTCGAAGTCACTTTGTTTCAAATTCATGCCTCGCCAGTGTGCACCTGACTGCAATGAATTTTTTTTACTCCATAACTTGAATAATTTAGTTTACCGAGTAATCTTCCAACTTTATCCATTTCATGGCTAAGCAAACATAGAACAAAGTCTCAATAATATTTGGAAACCTAACGATTACCTGTCATTATTTCAACTTAGAGTTTATGCCTCGCCAGTGCACAACTAGCTGCAGTAAACTTGCAGTTTTCCATAATTCAGATAAATGACTATCACGTAAATGTGCGGAGTCATGTTAGGTTGCTAAATATTTCCTTAGCTTTGTCCATGTGAATTTTAGAGAAATTTTAAAAATTCAAACGAGTTTAAAGTTCTAAACAGGATAGAAAATATAGATGACTGTTCTTCTGAGATCAAGAGATTTATCAAAATATATGTTTGAGATTCAAGAGACTGGGGCTAAAATCAAGAGGAGTATCTGTTCTCCGATTTACTTTTCCAAAGATGAAACGATCAACCTTGATTTGAATAATTGAGTCAAACACTAGATAAGATAGAAGCATCACCGCTTCGGATTAAGTAAGAAAAACTAATGATAATATTCCCGACAAATCACTTAGGGAATACAAAAAAAATTATTTTGAGAAGAATAATTTCATAACTAAGGAAAGTTGAAAATTTGAGAGAAGGTAAGTCTCATTGATTCAAAGAAATCAAATTGAAATTGTCTAGTAACGCCAAGAAATTAAATAGCTTTGGGACAGCTAAAAATCTCCTTGACTAAAGGAAATTTAACAATAGAATGGATTCAAAAAATGTGATCAATTTTCTGACCGTTCCTGCTTCATGATCATAGAAGCTTTCTAGGCCTTGATTTGATCAAGAAATTGCATAGAGAGAGTAGGGTTTTAAGATGAGTGGAGGAAGTCAACATATGAAAATATTCTCGGTTTTTGGATAAAACATAGGAGATAACAATATTGAAATTGAAAATAACTCCTTTAGGAGAATCATGAATTGAACTAATTCTTCTGGTAATAATTGACCTTTAGGCTTTATGGTCCCAGAATTTAGTTCAGAATTGATTTCGAAAAAGTCAATCAATTGGAAATAAGATTGGATATAATGGTTGTAGATATACATTGGGTAGATAAGAGTTTAATAGGGTTGCTAAGAGAATATTGAAACTCTTCATAACGATCGAATCAAAATTCCAAATAAAGGTAGAGAAGTAAGATCAGATCAACCAATGAAGAAGTTAAAATTAGGTTTGATAAAGAAGAAGAAGATTGAAAAATTCAATCTTATTCCAAGAAGAATATGAATCCTAAAGTATACTAGAACCTGGAAATTATGGAAGGAAATCATCTCGAAAGTCATGGGACACTCAAAGGTACAATCAGCCTAATCTAGATAAGGTTTAGGTACAAACACAAACAAGGTATCCTACGAATCTATAAGCAGGCAAAAATAGATATTGAAGTAAATAATTTCAGCCCTATAATGTAACATTGTGTATATCATCTAAGTGTTCTAGTTGTTTCTAAAGTCTGTTTTCCTAAAGTCTCAACTATCCCTAGGTCAAGTTACAGAACTGCGCGATGGTCTAGACTAAGTTGACTAGACCAATTCACAGATCTGACCTGCATGGACCACCACTAAAAATATGTCACGACCCGGTCCCAATTTCTTGGGTCGAATCGGATCATGCCCAGCCTGCACCGTTGTTGAGACGGCGGCAGTAAGCTGTATCAAGCAGTGAAACACATGCAGATAAAATTCTAACGAAATATAAAAACATTTTATTCAATTTGAAAAGCCTGAAATACAACAAACATTAACACAGCATTCAATTATTACACTTGTTTCCAAAAATAAATGCTAATCCTGCTATTAAGATTCTGAGGTTCCAAGTTCTGCAGGACCAGAGTTAGACATCAGATCCTCGATGACGCAATCACCTAAAAATGTTGGTCTCCAGTCAGGAGGGAGCAAAGTACAATTATGAATATTCAACAATTTAAATAATAATTTGAAATTTGCAATATTAAACAATTTGAAATACTTGAACAATATTTTCCAACAATTCTACAATCAAAACAATGTGATCTGAATAGGCAACGAACTATGACCGACTTAGAATGATTCAGTTATATCCTAATGATACGGTCCGGCCTATCCTCGTGTATAGGAGGAATCAGCTCGCACAATCAATACAATATGGGGGTATTGGTCATAGACGCTACACTACTCCCCCAATATCCCGAGTCAATCAGATTCAATTAATGAGTCAATATTCGAACTCTAGTAAAGAGTTCCACAATCAATACTCTAGGAGAGAGTTCCGTGTAGCAATGTGGTTTAAAATTGCAATAAAATAATTACTAGATAAATTACCAAATAGACATAACTGCGCTTGCCTTTGTTTTATTGACTGGATTGAGATGTCTGAACCGAAGAAGATGTCAAGTATGTTCTTGAAATCCTACAAGTTGAGAATTCTATCTTAGAACCAATGTTGAACCATATCTAGGTGTGCTGGTTGAAATCTCTAGAACAGAACACTAGTCAAATTTTAGTTTTATTTATTTAATCTACTGAAACACGATTATCGATATGAGTTAAAACTATTAATGAACGAAGTAAAATCCAATTAACTTTTATGTGGAAAATCACATTTACAGGTTATTTTAGCAAAACTTTGTGAGTTTGTAATATCTATAAAAATAGATTTCCTTTTTAACAAGAAAACGTGAATTTGCTAAATAATACAAACTTGTATTTCATTATTAATTTAATGTGAGAAAACTATTAATTTTTTTTCATATAAAATAAATACTCTTTTAATATTCTACGCGTTTAAAAATACCAGAAAATGCCAAAACCACACTACACAAATACATTGCCACAGAGAAAAATAGGAAAGCTGGGCTTATGCCCTTACAGACCTTTTTACATAAATTGAAATAAGAGAAAAGGTTATTTAGCTCTAAATAATATCCTGCACTTTAATTACTAAAAAAAAATTAATAAATTAAAATAAATATTATTAAGAGTCTCAGACTTGGCCCAATCGTCACAAAATTAGCTAATGCCTTAACGTCCGGCATGACCGGTTTCGTTTGCATTTCGCTAGGTCCCACAGACCGGTACGGTCGTCGCCCAAAATCCAATTTATAAAATATTTCTGAAATTCGATTTAAAATATTAATTTATAAATTTTATAAAAATTTGGGCAGCATTTCCTCTATTTTCGGGATAACCCAAAACTGGGAAAATGTGCCACAATCACCAAATATAAGTCCCATACCAGGGAATAACCATTTTTATATAAAATATACTCACAGAACATTTCCGGAACTTAAGTTTCCAACCAACACTTAAGAAAAACTTCCCAAAACCAGAATAAGATAACCACAGAACCATAGAATGCAACTATCAACAAATTGTTAGCTCTCAAGCCATTAATGCTCAGAAAATCCGAAATCACAATTGACATTCCGAAACAGAGAAGACAGAACCTATCCGGAATTACCTCGGAAATTTCGAGAACCCGAAAACCACAGAACTAACTCAGAATTCCAAGAAATCACCAAATGAAACCAACCAAAACTTATTCCGAAATGAGTCTCGGAAATACCGAGAACACAACCGGAAACTACAACCGAATCCCGTTGTGGGATCGGGGACCAAGAATCATCATTGACAATACGGAAAGGACACGGAGACAACGGAAATATACCTTGGGTTGCTCGGCTAGAGCTCTCAGATGCATAAATGAAAAAGAATATGCGAACAGCGTCTCAGGTTCGGGACAACGGATCGAACAGCGAATCATGGACCACGGAAACACGGAAACAGCAAATCGGACCCGCGGAGTGCTGCGGGAAGGGGCCAAACGGATGACTGCGACGGCGGCGGGCAGGAAGGCCGCGCGGGGAGCCGACGGGGTCGGGCACGGGGGTCTCCGGGGCTCGGCGTCGGAGCTCGGGAGGCGGCGGTGCTGCGGGGTCGGGATCGCCGAAAATGGGGTTTAGGGCACGGGAGATTTGGGGATGGAGGTGGAATGGTGATAGAAAGGAATGGGGATGAGGGGGTTTTTATAGGAGAAGTGAGAGGAGGAGTTACCGGAGGGGAGTCGAGGGGGTCGCGGCCGGTCGGGAAACCGAAGGCCAAGGGCTCGGCGGTTTTGTCCGCGGGAAGAAGAAGAGGTCGGTCCAGTGAGTAAAGGGAAAGAGTGTGTGATTAAGAATGATAAAGAGTGATTAAGAATGAGTTTAAAGAGGGTTGGTTCCAGTAAGGAAAAGAGAAAATAAGTAATTAAATAAAGTTTTAAGTGTGCTGGTGTAAATGGAATTTATTACATTAAGGATTTATTATTTAAATAATATATTTTTTATACAAAATCGATCTCCGTTTCGGAATTGATTCCGAGTCGGGCTTCAGGAATTAAGAACGGGTTCGGGTTCGGAATAAAACTAAAAATCCAATTATTTAATTTTGAAAATACTTTTCATAAATTTACTAATTAATAATAATATTATTTTAGTAAAAATTTTATTTAGCAACACAATTTTAATAATTTAAAAATGCAATCTAAATTTACGGGTTTCACACAGGTATAGCCGTAGCTGGACGAACCGCTCGGGTCATTCGGGAACTTTCAGCGGGGCTAGCTACTTGCGTTTAAAGGGTCGTCGAATGGCAAGGCTATAGTCCAGGATAGCTTGTGATGTTAGTGACCAATTCATATAGATGGGTCGGCACGGGCGGCAATCCGCATGTGTGCCTTTGGATTTAGTCTAGTTAAAATATGTGTATGGTTGAAACACAAGTATTTGGGCCTAAGAATGGCTACAACATAGGCGACGTGCTTCGGCACGGGATGCGACGTCGGTCTTAAGTTGTTGGCATATAAGTTGCATAAGTTATGGTTTGAGTTGTCTTGAGTTTAATGTAACATGGTGTATATCATCTAAGTATTCTAGTTATTTCTAAAGTCTGTTTTCCTAAATACTCAACTATCCCTAGGTCAAGTTACAGAACTGCGCGATAGTCTAGACTAAGTTGACTAGACCAATTCACAGATCTGGCCTGCATGGGCCACCACTAAAAATATGCCACGACCCGGTCCCAATTTCTTGGGTCGAATCGGATCATGCCCAGCCTGCACCGTTGTTGAGACGGCGACAGTAAGCTGTATCAAGCAGTAAAACACATGCAGATAAAATTCTAACGAAATATAAAACATTTTATTCAATTTGAAAAGCCTGAAATACAACAAAAATTAATACAGCATTCATTTATTACACTTGTTTCCAAAAATAAATACTAATCTAGCTCTTAAGATTCTGAGGTTCCAAGTTCTACGGGACCAGAGTTAGACATCAGATCCTCGACGACGCAATCACCTAAAAATATTGGTCTCCAGTCAGGAGGGAGCAAGGTACAATTATGAATATTCAACAATTCAAATAATAATTTGAAATTTGCAATATTAAACAATTTGAAATACTTGAACAATATTTTCCAACAATTCTACAATCAAAAATAATGTGATCTGAATAGGCAACGAACTATGACCGGCTTGGGATGATTCAATTATGTCACTCCCCAATCCTGGAATATGTATTTTAATACGTAAACCGATAAATTATATTTACCTTGAATTTATACGATATTTATTATGCAGTATTTCTTCATGCATTTCCCAAAATATTCGACAAAATATTATTTCCTAATTTATTTTCTGCATTTGGGCCTACAGTTTTGGCTCATTTGGGTAACCTATTCTTTGGTTCATCATGAACCCAAGGGTCCAAGATCTATATATATAACTCATCTCATTCTCTCTCCTCTCATTTACTTCCTCTCATTTAATTTCTCCACCAACCAAGGCAAGTACCAACTTGCTCAAGAGATGGATCCATAATTTTGTCAATGATTTCTTACAAAACTATTTGCCAAAACATGTTCTTCTCCTCAATCTATACTAGTTTAGAACTTGGAAATTTCCATTTTGAAGCTTTGATTTTTGTAGATCTAAGTTTTAATCATTTTTGGATTTCCTTGGTCTTGATCTATTTTCGTTGGGGTTTTGTGGGTTTTGATGCTTCCATGTGGAAGAGAATTCTATTTTACCCAAGATGGAACTTTGGAAATCCGGATTTGGAGTTCGGATGGCCAAGTTGTGACGTTTTGAAGTTTTAGGATAATCCATAGTGTTCTTGTTGTTTGGAGAAGACAGAGAGCAGTGTGCTCCTGTTTGAGCACGCTTCCTGTTGGAAGCGTGTCTTCCCTTTAGTTTGCGTGACTTTTCACGCAGCTCTTCCCTTGAGTTTGCGTGACTTTTTATGCAGCTCTTGCCTTGAGCCTGCGTAACTTTTCACGCAGCTCTTCCCTTCAGTTTGCGTGACTTTTCACGCAGCTCTTCCCTTGAGCTTGCGTAACTTTTCACGCAGCTCTTCCCTTGAGCCTGCGTGACTTTTCACGCAGCTCTTCCCTTGAGTTTGTGTGACTTTTCACGCAGCTCTTCCCTTGAGCCTGCGTGACTTTTCACGCAGCTCTTCCCTTGAGCTTGCGTGACTTTTCACGCAGCTCTTCCCTTGAGCCTGCGTGACTTTTCACGCAGCTCTTCCCTTGAGTTTGCATGACTTTTCACGCAGCTCTTTCCTTGAGTTTGCGTGACTTTTCACGCAGCTCTTCCCTTGAGTTTGCGTGACTTTTCACGCAGCTCTTCCCTTGAGCCTGCGTGACTTTTCACGCAGCTCTTCCCTTGAGCCTGCGTGACTTTTCACGCAGCTCTTCCCTTGAGTTTGCGTGACTTTTCACGCAGCTCTTCCCTTGAGCCTGCGTGACTTTTCACACAGCTCTTCTCTTGAGCCTTCGTGACTTTTCACGCAGCTCTCCTCTTGAGCCTGCGTGACTTTTCACGTACGCTGCCTTGAGTGAGCCTGCGTGACTTTTCACGCACGC
Organism: Iris pallida; assembly: GCA_029216955.1. NCBI lineage: Eukaryota > Viridiplantae > Streptophyta > Magnoliopsida > Asparagales > Iridaceae > Iris > Iris pallida. The sequence goes on from JANAVB010034420.1 coordinate 19,738,151, forward strand.
TGCCTTGAGTGAGCCTGTACGACTTTTCACTCCTTGAGCGTGCGTGCTTTTGTGCGTACGCCTTTTGATATTTTATCAGATATTATATGCCCATTTTATATCCTTACGCCTTTTGTCCCGAGCATGATATGAGCACTAATGTGACCCCGGAGAACAAAGTGTTCCTACCTGATACCTGTACCTGAATGTCCCAGTTCTTGTTCATGCTCGACAAATGACTCGTAACTCCACGTGGCGTATTTGCAATGATACATTACACTAAGGAGGGTAGCACATGTTGACATACTGATTGACATGGATCCTCTTTGGGGTACTCGTACTAAAGTACGACTTTAGGAGGATAATCATGCAGGCCACAGCATGTGAGTCCAAGATTTCACCTAGGGTTAAACTAGGCAACAAAATATACTAGATGCATGGGGAGGGCAGAATCCCGAGATCGTGTTACACCAGCCGCCTTGACATATTGTCTTGACGCGCCGGTTGGTCTCCACGGATACTGTGTCATCTGCAACGAGTGGATGACTGTATCCGATTAATTCCTGCTATATAATATATGTTTTGGCAAGGTGGCCTTACGAGGGACCTGTGCTCAATAACACCTGTCTACGAGAACCCCTGGGTGGGCTAGCCTTGCTGGAAGGATACGATCTGAGGATTTTCTAATAACATGATACGAGGATAACCTCGTCCCACTAGAAACTCGTAGGCTTGATTGGCCGTGAAAACGACTTGCTTGTGTCCTATTACATTCCGTGAATAACTGAGAGAAGCAGACTGTCATGGTACGTGATCCAACCCATGTTCTTGTTTGATTGTTGGGTTGGTTATCGTACTATGATAGGCTGTGGACCGAAGTTATGAAGAGAAGACCTATTCTGATTGTGAAGTGCTACTTCTGTGAATGACGGAGGAACATGGTCTATCATGGTACATGATCCAACCCATGTTCTTATTTGATTGTTGGGTTGGTTATTGCGCCGCGATAGGCTATCGACCGAAGTCACGATCAGGAGATTTTATTGTTTATACCTTTTAACTTATGTGAATGTTATAGAGTACGATACGTCCCGACTCCATGCGGCACCCTTTGTCCTTGTTTGGTTGTAAGGGTGCCATATGGGTTCGAAGATGTTGCGCTACCCTATAATAGTAGCATAAGTATTACTATTATCAATCGTTCTATTAACTGGGTTTTTAATCTTAACTCTTGTGCCCCTTTGGCGGTACTTGCTATTCGGGGCTGATCTCGCTGGTTTTGTTTGGCCAGATCTCGTAGCAGAGCCTGAGGACACGATCTTCCTCCCTGACATCCATGGTGCATACTAGGAGCATGGCGGTTCGGGAACTCGAGTGGGTTTCTTCTCCACCACTCCTGCTTATACTTTTGCGGCGTTTAGCCACCGACACCTGTTAGCCGGATTACTTGATATTTTGTGTCAGTACATCATTGTAATTAAACAGACTGCAGCTGTGTATAATTTTGTACTCCTGACTCTCTGAGATAGCTAAATTATAAAGCTAGTCTCTCATGACCATTTTGATGAAGCGTCGGGGACGCCTTACTGCTTTATCTTTAATGTTCATTTAATTGCTGATGTGATTTGATTGATTGAGACATAGAACTCTGTGGGACCATAGGAGACTTGATTGTAGCATGTACCCCCTAGTCTCTCGACAACCACGATCGCCGTATGACGTTACGTACCTCATATGGAGTAGCTGGCCTAGTCCGTCTCCGTATTTCGGTACTGGGGCGTGACAAGGTTTTAGTGGTGGCCCATGCAGGTCTGTTTTTCAGACTTGTGGGGTATTGCGAATTATTAGGAGTCTCAATCAAAACTTGTTCCCCTTGAAATTCCGTTTCGAATTCTCTGTCCTTGCCTTGATCTCTAACCTGACTTGCATCCTCGAAATCTTCCTCGTTCGGATTTGATATTCTTATATCTTTCTCTATAGGGGTGCTTCATTCTCAGTAGCGGGTGAGGCCCATGAGGAAGAGTAGCAAGAGCATAGCTCGACTGGGCAGCAACAGGGGAGAGAACCTTCCCCAGGGCAGGCACAAACAGAAGTGGAACCAGAGGCAGTACAGCCGCAGGTTATTGAAACTCCTGCAGCACCAGCAGCGACGGCAGTACCAGACGCCGTAGCACTCCTGGAGATCATCCGGGGGTTTCTTGTCACTAACCAACAGCAACAGACTCGGCAGCAGGAGCAGAACGTATTGCTGAACCAAGGGATTCAGTTAGCTCTTGAGAGGAGTGTCGGGGCTGACTCGGGAGCATCAGGAAGGTTTCATCGCTTGAACCAGAGGTATTTTGATGGCACGGAGGATGCCATCACTGCGGATGCCTGGATTCAGGACATCGAAGCCATTCTTGTGGCAGCCAAGGTTCCAGATGATGAGAAGGTTGATCAGGTCAAACTGGTACTTCAGGATCTTGCCCGCGACTGGTAGGCATCAGAAGAAGTTGGTACAAGACGCCCTGTTCGTTGGACCACCTTCAGTGACAGATTCAAGGCCAAGTATTTTGGCGTAGTAGCTCGCTATGAGCTCCAGCAGAAGTTTATCTGTCTCAAGCAAGCAGGCAAGACCGTAGATGGGTATGCAGCAGAGTTCTGCAGATTATGCCGTTTCGCACCAGCAATGGTGGCAACGGAGCCAGAGAAGGCTATGAGGTTCCAGCAGGGACTTCATTTGGAACTACTACAGCTTGTGGAAGGACACGATTACCAGACGTTTGACGCTGTTTTGACGGCCGCTCGGAGGCACGAGCTTACCCAGCAGAGGTTGGCATCGAGGACAGGAGGTCAGAAGAGATCTCATTCCCAGGTTGGAGGTGGAGCAATACAGCGAACATCGGCACCAGCACCCGGTGTACGTATCCATGATGCAGGAGCGCCGCGAAGGACGGCCGTGTCAACTAATACAGTGCCAGTTCGGCATCAGCAGCCGAGGAACCAACAACAGCGTCAGGGAGCACCCCAGGGCTGTACATTCTGTGGGAAGGTAGGGCACACGAGGGAGGTGTGTCGGTCAGCGAATGGCTTATGCTTGAGGTGTGGTAGTTCAGACCACCGTATCTCCACTTGTCCTGTGATGCAGAGTCCAAGAGGGCCAGCTCAGCAGTTTTCAGCATTGCCAGCTCCGGTGGCAATCCCGAGTGGAGGGCCAGTATTAGCAGTAAGGCCCCTAGCCCAGCGTCTACCAACGCAGGCACAGATGTTCCGCCAGGCACAGGAAGCCGAAGGCCCTCAGAGGCCGCAACAGCATAGTCGAGGAAGGCCGCAACAAGGGGCTCCGCGAGGCCAGGCTCTCACATTGACCTTGGGAGAGGCTCTAGCGTCTAGCGACGTGGTGGCAGGTAAAATTCTCGTCACCTCATTTTCTGCTGTAGCATTATTTGATTCAGGCGCTACTCATTCATTCATCTCTGCACAATATGCTACACGGATTGGATTAGAGTTTGAGGCATTGCCGGAGAGGATGGATATACTCACCGGCAATGGGCTCGTAGAAGTTAGCAGAGTGCACTTTTCATGTCCGGTGGAGGTGTGTGGGCATTTACTGCCCGCATCATTGATTGAATTCCCTATAGGGAATTTTGATGTCGTTTTTGGCATGGACTGGTTGAGAGACAGTCATGCGACAATTGATTGTAGAGGATGTAGGGTCATATTCAGCGTTCCTGGGATGGAGCAGTTCATCTTTACTCGAACCTTGAAGAATCAGGCCGGAGGCGTCATCTCAGCAGTAGTGTCAAAGCCAGGACAGATTCCGAGAGTGGTCAAAGATTTTCTCGACGTCTTCCCTGATGAGCTCCCAGGGATACCCCCAGTCAGAGAGGTAGAATTTAGCATTGAGTTGAACCCTGGAACGAGGCCTATTGCAGACAGAGTTTACAGAATGTCGCCGTCAGAACAGGATAAGTTGTATCAACATGAAGAAGAGTTGAAGTCTAAGGGATTCATCCGAGATAGTAAATCGCCCTGGGCCGCGCCAGTGATTCTAGTTCCCAAGAAGGATGGGTCGACGAGGATGTGCATCGACTACCGCAAGCTGAATGCAGTAACAGTAAAGAATAAGTACCCACTACCAAGGATTGATGACCTGTTTGACCAGTTGAGCAAGGCCAGCATCTTTTCCAAGATCGATCTTCGGTCAGGATACTATCAAGTAAGAGTCCGGGAGCAAGACATACCGAAGACAGCATTCAGATCTAGATATGGGCATTATGAGTTTTTAGTAATGCCCTTTGGACTAACCAACGCCCCCGCAGTATTCATGGATTTAATGAACCGCATCTTTCTGCCGTATTTGGATAAATTTGTGGTGGTGTTCATAGATGACATTCTTCTCTATTCCAGCAGTGAAGAGGAGCATGAGAAACATCTTAGGAATGTCTTACAGACATTGAGGGAGCATCAACTTTATGCGAAGCTCGACAAGTGTGAATTCTGATTAGATCACATTTCGTTCCTGGGGCATGTAATTTCTGGGGCAGGAGTGTCAGTGGATCCGAAAAAGATTGAGGCCGTAGAGCATTGGCCAGTCCCGAAAACGGTTGCAGAAGTGCGAAGTTTCTTAGGATTAGCTGGTTACTACAGAAGGTTCGTGGCAGACTTTGCCAAGATCTCTGCGCCCTTAACGCGTTTGACGCACAAGGACGTAGAGTTTGTTTGGTCAGCTAGCTGTCAGGCATCATTTGAAGAATTGAAGAAGAGATTGATCTCAGCCCCGATCTTGACGCTTCCAGTAGGAGCGGGAGGCTTTACAGTATATTGTGACGCATCTGGGAAGGGTCTTGGATGTGTATTGATGTAGCACGGAAAGGTGATAGCGTATGCGTCTCGACAGCTTCGAGACCATGAGAAGAATTACCCGACTCACGATTTGGAGTTAGCAGCTGTGGTGTTTTCACTCAAGTTGTGGAGGCATTATTTATACGGAGATCGGGTAGAGATCTATACTGATCATAAGAGTTTGAAATACGTATTCACGCAGCGAGATTTGAACATGAGGCAAAGAAGATGGTTAGAATTACTGAAGGATTTTGACTTAGATCTTCAGTATCATCCAGGCAAGGCGAATATAGTTGCAGATGCACTGAGTAGGAGAGACAATGCCTTTATCTTGACCTCGCAGAAGCATATTTTAGAAGACCTTCAGAGTATGGGAATCGAAGTAGTTTTGCCAAGGGATATAGGAAGAATGACCAGTATGCAGATTCAGTCAACCTTAGTAGAGAGGATAAGGGCAGCACAAGCAGGAGACCCACAGATTCAGAAGTTGCGGTCGGAGTGTGAATCAGGCCGTAGAAAGGAGTTAGTGATTCATGAAGATGGTACGCTCAGGTTTGGAAACCGACTCTGTGTACCGAGTGGAGACCTTCGGCAAGAAGTTATGTCCGAAGCTCATAGTTCTATTTACTCCATTCATCCAGGAGGAACGAAGATGTATCGAGATATCATGCAGTACTTTTGGTGGAATGGCATGAAAAGAGAGATAGCGAGATTTGTATCCAAGTGTCTGGTATGTCAGCAGGTGAAAGCCGAGCAGCAGAGACCAGCAGGGTTGCTACAGCCGCTTCCTATCCCAGAATGGAAATGGGAGCACATCACGATGGATTTTGTGACCGGTTTACCTAGATCCCCGGCTGGCAAGAATGCAGTCTGGGTAATAGTAGATCGACTCACAAAGGTCGCTCATTTCCTTCCCTTCCGAGTTGGACAGACTACTGAGCAGTTAGCAGAAATATACATGAAGCAGATAGTAAGGCAGCACGGTGTTCCAGTTAGTATAGTAACAGATCGGAATACGCGGTTTACTTCCCATTTTTGGCGGAGCTTACACCAAAGTTTGGGAACCAAGTTAAGATTCAGTACTGCTTATCATCCACAAACCGACGGGCAATCAGAAAGAACCATCCAGACGTTAGAAGATATGCTACGGGCGTGTACCTTGGATTTTGGCGGATCTTGGGAGGACCACCTTCATCTAGTGGAGTTCTCCTATAACAACAGCTATCAGGCTAGCATTCAGATGGCCCCGTTCGAAGCATTGTACGGAAGGAAGTGCAGGTCCCCTTTGGCATGGGACGACGTCGGAGAACGGAAGTTGTTGGGACCAGAGATGATCACGCAGACTGTGGAGATAGTTAAGTTGGTCAGAGAGCGCCTTCGAGTTGCACAGGACCGACATCGTCATTGGACAGGTCAGCATCGTAGGCCTCTAGAGTTCAGAGTTGGCGACCAAGTGTTTCTGCAGATTTTGCCTACTCGGGGTATCATCAGATTTGGAATCCGAGGAAAGCTTAGTCCAAGATACGTTGGTCCTTTTAAGATTCTCGCTCGGGTAGGCGATGTGGCTTCTCGACTTGCCCTTCCGCCTTCGTTAACTGGCATACATGATGTGTTTTATGTATCCCAATTACGTAGGTATATCCCAGATCTGAGTCATGTCCTCGATCATTCTGAGTTAGTCGTTGGTACCGACCTAACTTACGAAGAACAACCCGTATCTATTTTAGACCGGCGAGAGAAGGTACTCAAGAATCGGACGATAAGCCTTGTTCGTTTTTCTTGGAACCATCACTCCTCGGAAGAGTCAACCTGGGAGCGCGAGAACGAGATCAGATCTCGGTATCCGCATTTGTTTGACTAATAAGGTATATTTTTGCACCTTATTGACACGATTCCATGCTTATCTGCACCTGCTTGTTTTGTACTTTGTGATGTATGATAATAACTGCTATGATAGTTAACTTGTATATGATTGTGCCTTGCTTGCCCTGATTTCACTATCCTGTCTTGGCTGGAATTCCGAGGACGGAATTTTTCTAAGAAGGGTAGAGATGTCACTTCCCAATCCTGGAATACGTATTTTAATACGTAAATCGATAAATTATATTTACCTTGAATTTATACGATATTTATTATGCAGTATTTCTTCATGCATTTCCCAAAATATTCGACAAAATATTATTTCCTAATTTATTTTCTGCATTTGGGCCTACAGTTTTGGCTCATTTGGGTAACCTATTCTTTGGTTCATCATGAACCCATGGGTCCAAGATCTATATATATAACTCATCTCATTCTCTCTCCTCTCATTTACTTCCTCTCATTTATTTCCTCCACCAACCAAGGCAAGTACCAACTTGCTCAAGAGATGGATCCATAATTTTGTCAATGATTTCTTACAAAACTATTTGCCAAAACATGTTCTTCTCCTCAATCTATACTAGTTTAGAACTTGGAAATTTCCATTTTGAAGCTTTGATTTTTGTAGATCTAAGTTTTAATCATTTTCGGATTTCCTTGGTCTTGATCTATTTTCGTTGGGGTTTTGTGGGTTTTGATGCTTCCATGTGGAAAAGAATTCCATTTTACCCAAGATGGAACTTTGAAAATCCGGATTTGGAGTTCGGATGGCCAAGTTGTGACGTTTTGAAGTTTTGGGATCATCCATGGTGTTCTTGCTGTTTGGAGAAGACAGAGAGCAGTGTGCTCCTGTTTGAGCACGCTTCCTGTTGGAAGCGTGTCTTCCCTTGAGTTTGCGTGACTTTTCACGCAGCTCTTCCCTTGAGATTGCGTGACTTTTCACGCAGCTCTTCCCTTGAGCCTGTGTGACTTTTCACGCAGCTCTTCCCTTGAGTTTGCGTGACTTTTCACGCAGCTCTTCCCTTGAGCCTGCGTGACTTTTCACGCAGCTCTTCCCTTGAGCCTGCGTGACTTTTCACGCAGCTCTTCCCTTGAGCCTGCGTGACTTTTTACGCAGCTCTTCCCTTGAGCCTGCGTGACTTTTCACGCAGCTCTTCCCTTGAGTTTGTGTGACTTTTCACGCAGCTCTTTTCTTGAGTTTGCGTGACTTTTCACGCAGCTCTTCCCTTGAGTTTGCGTGACTTTTCACGCAACTCTTCCCTTGAGCCTGCGTGACTTTTCACGCAGCTCTTCCCTTGAGCCTGCGTGACTTTTCACGCAGCTCTTCCCTTGAGCCTGCGTGACTTTTCACGCAGCTCTTCCCTTGAGTTTGCGTGACTTTTCACGCAGCTCTTCCCTTGAGCCTGCGTGACTTTTCACACAGCTCTTCTCTTGAGCCTGCGTGACTTTTCACGCAGCTCTCCTCTTGAGCCTGCGTGACTTTTCACGTACGCTGCCTTGAGTGAGCCTGCGTGACTTTTCACGCACGCTGCCTTGAGTGAGCCTGCGTGACTTTTCATCCCTTGAGCGTGCGTGCTTTTGTGCGTACGCCTTTTGATATTTTATCAGATATTATATGCCCATTTTATATCCTTACGTCTTTTGTCCCGAGCATGATATGAGCATTAATGTGACCCCGGAGAACAAAGTGTTCCTACCCGATACCTGTACCTGAATGTCCCAGTTCTTGTTCATGCTCGGCAAATGACTCGTAACTCCACGTAGCGTATTTGCAATGATACATTACACTAAGGAGGGTAGCACATGTTGACATACTGATTGACATGGATCCTCTTTGGGGTACTCGTACTAAAGTACGACTTTAGGAGGATAATCATGCAGGCCACAGCATGTGAGTCCAAGATTTCATCTAGGGTTAAACTAGGCAACTAAATATACTAGATGCATGGGGAGGGCAGAATCCCGAGATCGTGTTACACCAGCCGCCTTGAGATATTGTCTTGACGTGCCGACTGGTCTCCACGGATACTGTGTCATCTGCAACGAGTGGATGACTGTATCCGATTAATTCCTGCCATATAATATATGTTTTGGCAAGGTGGCCTTACGAGGGACCTGTGCTCAATAACACCTGTCTACGCGAACCCCTGGGTGGGCTAGCCTTGCTGGAAGGATACGATCTGAGGATTTTCTAATAACATGATGCGAGGATAACCTCGTCCCACTAGAAACTCGTAGGCTTGATTGGCCGTGAAAACGACTTGCTTGTGTCCTATTACCTTCCGTGAATAACTGAGAGAAGCGGACTGTCATGGTACGTGATCCAACCCATGTTCTTGTTTGATTGTTGGGTTGGTTATCGTACTATGATAGGCTGTGGACCGAAGTTATGAACGGAAGACTTATTCTGATTGTGAAGTGCTACTTCTGTGAATGACGGAGGAACATGGTCTATCATGGTACATGATCCAACCCATGTTCTTGTTTGATTGTTGGGTTGGTTATTGCGCCGCGATAGGCTATCGACCGAAGTCACGATCAGGAGATTTTATTGTTTATACCTTTTAACTTATGTGAATGTTATAGAGTACGACACGTCCCGACTCCATGCGGCACCCTTTGTCCTTGTTTGGTTGTAAGGGTGCCATATGGGTTCGAAGATGTTGCGCTACCCTATAATAGTAGCATAAGTATTACTATTATCAATCATTCTATTAACTGGGTTTTTAATCTTAACTCTTGTGCCCCTTTGGCGGTACTTGCTATTCGGGGCTGACCCCGCTGGTTTTGTTTGGCCAGATCTCATAGCAGAGCCTGAGGACACGATCTTCCTCCCTGACATCCATGGTGCATAATAGGAGCATGGCGGTTCGGGGACTCGAGTGGATTTTTTCTCCACCACTCCTGCTTATACTTTTGCGGCGTTTAGCCACCGATACCTGTTAGCCGGATTACTTGATATTTTGTGTCAGTACATCATTGTAATTAAACAGACTGCAGCTGTGTATAATTTTGTACTCCTGACTCTCTGAGATAGCTAAATTATAAAGCTAGTCTCTCATGACCATTTTGTTGAAGCGTCGGGGACGCCTTACTGCTTTATCTTTAATGTTCATTTAATTACTGATGTGATTTGATTGATTGAGACATAGAACTCTGTGGGACCATAGGAGACTTGATTGTAGCATGTACCCCCTAGTCTCCAGACAGCCACGATCGCCGTATGACGTTACGTACCTCATATGGAGTAGCTGGCCTAGTCCGTCTCCGTATTTCGGTACTGGGGCGTGACAAATTATATCCTAATGATACGGTCCGGCCTATCCTTGTGTATAGGAGGAATCAGCTCGCACAATCAATACAATATGGGGGTATTGGTCATAGACGCTACACTACTCCCCCAATATTCCGAGTCAATCAGATTCAATTAATGAGTCAATATTCGAACTCTAGTAAAGAGTTCCACAATCAATACTCTAGGAGAGAGTTCCGTGTAGCAATGTGGTTTAAAATTACAATAAAACAATTACTAGATAAATTACCAAATAGACATAACTGCACTTGCCTTTGTTTTATTGACTGGATTGAGATGTCTGAACCGAAGAAGATGTCAAGTATGTTCTTGAAATCCTACAAGTTGAGAATTCTATCTTAGAACCAATGTTGAACCATATCTAGGTGTGCTAGTTGAAATCTCTAGAACAGAACCCTAGTCAAATTTTAGTTTTATTTATTTAATCTACTGAAACACGATTATCGATGTGAGTTAAAACTATTAATGAACGAAGTAAAATCCAATTAACTTTTATGTGGAAAATCGCATTTACAGGTTATTTTAGCAAAACTTTGTGAGTTTGTAATATCTATAAAAATAGATTTCCTTTTTAACAAGAAAACATGAATTTGCTAAATAATACAAACTTGTATTTCATTATTAATTTAATGTGAGAAAACTATTAATTTTTTTTTATATAAAATAAATACTCTTTTAATATTCTACGTGTTTAAAAATACCAGAAAATGCCAAAACCACACTACACAAATACATTGCCATAGAGAAAAATAGGAAAGCTGGGCTTATGCCCTTACAGACCTTTTTACATAAATTGAAATAAGAGAAAAGGTTAGTTAGCTCTAAATAATATCCTACACTTTAATTACTAAAACAAAATTAATAAATTAAAATAAATATTATTAAGAGTCTCAGACTTGGCCCAATCGTCACAAAATTAGCTAATACCTCAACGTCCGGCATGACCGATTTCGTTTGCATTTCGCTAGGTCCCACAAACCGGTATGGTCGTCGCCCAAAATCCAATTTATAAAATATTTCCGAAATCCGATTTAAAATATTCATTTATAAATTTTATAAAAATTTGGCCAGCATTCTCTCTATTTTTGGGATAACCCAAAACTGGGAAAATATGCCACACTCACCAAATATAAGTCCCATACCAGGGAATAACCATTTTTATATAAAATATACTCACAGAACATTTCCGGAACTTAAGTTTGCAACCAACACTTAAGAAAAACTTCCCAAAACCAGAATAAGATGACCACAGAACCATAGAATGCAACTATCAACAAATAGTTAGCTCTCAAGCCATCAATGCTCAGAAAATCCGAAATCACAATCGACCTTCCGAAACAGAGAAGACAGAACCTATCCGGAATTACCTCAGAAATTTCGAGAACCCGAAAACCACAGAACTAACTCGGAATTCCAGGAAATCACCAAATGAAACCAACCAAAACTTATTCCGAAATGAGTCTCGAAAATACCGAAAACACAACCGAAAACTACAATCGAATCCCGTTGTGGGATCGGGGACCAAGAATCATCATTGACAATACGGAAAGGACACGGGGACAACGAAAATATACCTTGGGTTGCTCGGCTAGAGCTCTCAGATGCTTAAATGAAAAAGAATACGCGAACAGCGTCTCGGGTTCAGGACAGCGGATCGAACAGCGAATCACGGACCGCGAAAACACGGAAACGGCAAATTGGACCCGCGAAGTGCTGCGGGAAGGGGCCGAACGGATGGCTGCGGCGGCGGCGGGCAGGGAGGCCGCGCGGGGAGACGACGGTGTCGGGCGCGGGTGTCTCCGGGGCTCGGCGTCGGAGCTCGGGAGGCGGCGGTGCTGCGGGGTCGGGATCGCCGGAAATGGGGGTTAGGGCACAGGAGATTTGGGGATGGAGGTAGAATGGTGATGGAAAGGAATGGGGATGAGGAGGTTTTTATAGGAGAAGTGAGAGGAGGAGTTACCGGAGGGGAGTCGAGGGGGTTACGGCCGGTCGGGAAACCGAAGGCCAAGGGCTCGGCGGTTTTGTCCACGGAAAGAAAAGAGGTCGGTCCAGTGAGTAAAGGGAAAGAGTGTGTGATTAAGAATGATAAAGAGTGATTAAGAATGAGTTTAAAGAGGGTTGGTTCTAGTAAAGAAAAGAGAAAATAAGTAATTAAATAAAGTTTTAAGTGTGCTGGTGTAAATGGAATTTATTACTTTAAGGATTTATTATTTAAATAATATTTTTTTTATACAAAATCGATCTCGATTTCGGAATTGATTCCGAGTCGGGTTTCGGGAATTAAGAACGGGTTCGGGTTCGGTATAAAACAAAAAATCCAATTATTTAATTTTGAAAATACTTTTCATAAATTCACTAATTAATAATAATATTATTTTAGTAAAAATTTTATTTAGCAACACAATTTTAATAATTTAAAAATGCAATCTAAATTTATGGGTTTCACACAGGTATAGCCGTAGCTGGACGAACCGCTCGGGTCATTCGGGAACTTTCAGCGGGGCTAGCTACTTGCGTTGAAAGGGTTGCCGAATGGCAAGGCTATAGTCCAGGATAGCTTGTGATGTTAGTGACCAATTCATATAGATAGGTCGGCACGGGCGGCAATCCGCGTGTGTGCCTTTGGATTTAGTCTAGTTGAAATATGTGTATGGTTGGAACACAAGTGTTTGGGCCTAAGAATGGCTACAACATAGGCGACGTGCTTCGGCACGGGATACGGCGTCGGTCTTAAGTTGTTGGCATATAAGTTGCATATGTTATGGTTTGAGTTGTCTTGAGTTTAATGTAACATGGTGTATATCATCTAAGTGTTCTAGTTGTTTCTAAAGTCTGTTTTCCTAAATTCTCAACTATCCCTTGGTCAAGTTACAGAACTGCGCGATGGTCTAGACTAAGTTGACTAGACCAATTCACAGATCTGACCTGCATGGGCCACCACTAAAAACAAGTCACGACCCGGTCCCAATTTCTTGGGGCGAATCGGATCATGCCCATCCTGTACCGTTGTTGAGACGGCGGCAGTAAGCTGTATCAAGCAGTGACACACATGCAAATAAAATTCTAACGAAATATAAAATATTTTATTCAATTTGAAAAGCCAGAAATACAACAAACATTAATACAGCATTCATTTATTACACTTGTTTCCAAAAATAAATACTAATCCAGCTCTTAAGATTCTGAGGTTCCAAGTTCTGCGGACCAGAGTTAGACATCAGATCCTCGACGACGCAATCACCTAAAAATGTTGGTCTCCTGTCAGGAGGGAGCAAGGTACAATTATGAATATTCAATAATTTAAATAATAATTTGAAATTTGCAATATTAAATAATTTAAAATACTTGAACAATATTTTCCAATAATTCTACAATAAAAAATAATGTGATCTGAATAGGCAACGAACTATGACCGGCTTGGGATGATTCAATTATATCCTAATGATACGGTCCGGCCTATCCTCGTGTATAGGAGGAATCAGCTCGCACAATCAATACAATATGGGGGTATTGGTCATAGACGCTACACTACTCCTTCAATATCCCGAGTCAATCAGATTCAATTAATGAGTCAATATTCGAACTCTAGTAAAGAGTTCCACAATCAATACTCTAGGAGAGAGTTCCGTGTAGCAATGTGGTTTAAAATTGCAATAAAACAATTACTAGATAAATTACCAAATAGACGTAACTGCACTTGACTTTGTTTTATTGACTGGATTGAGATGTCTGAACCGAAGAAGATGTCAAGTATGTTCTTGAAATCCTACAAGTTGAGAATTCTATCTTAGAACCAATGTTGAACCATATCTAGGTGTGCTAGTTGAAATCTCTAGAACAGAACCCTAGTAAATTTTAGTTTTATTTATTTAATCTAATACAATATGGGGGTATTGGTCATAGACGCTACACTACTCCCCCAATATCCCGAGTCAATCAGATTCAATTAATGAGTCAATATTCGAACTCTAGTAAAGAGTTCCACAATCAATACTCTAGGAGAGAGTTCCGTGTAGCAATGTGGTTTAAAATTGCAATAAAATAATTCCTAGATAAATTACCAAATAGACATAACTGCACTTGCCTTTGCTTTATTGACTGGATTGAGATGTCTGAACCGAAGAAGATGTCAAGTATGTTCTTGAAATCCTACAAGTTGAGAATTCTATCTTAGAACCAATGTTGAACTATATCTAGGTGTGCTAGATATGGTACCCAAGTCAAGAATGCCGCAAGGCAAAGTTGGTCGAGTGGCACTTAGCCCACAAGTCTTTATTTGGGTCAGTTGGTGACCAAGTAGCGAGGGCCGCGAGGCGGCAATATGATTGAGTCTCATGATTTGAGTTGCGAGGCACGGCCTCAGCAAGGGTTTGAAGCACGGTCACACGAAAATGGAGCCTCATCGCGTAGTTGCGTCTCTGATTATGGCCGTAAGGCAAACACGACTTGATAGGTTAACGTTGAATGTTGCAAGCACGGGATGGTCTAAAGACACAAAATAGGCAAGGCGTCGGTCATAAAACTGATCCTAAGGCAAGACTGGAAAGATAATTGATAAGAAGGGACTATGTTGCACAAAGTAAATCAAACGTGTTGGTTTTATATGGGTGGGCGAGGAGCTCATTCCACCAGTACAGTTTAGTACTGACACCCACATAGTTTGCATGTGCAGGCACAGGTAGAAGCTCGTGGCGCGGGACTCGCTTGGATGCGTCAAGGCATGGAGTTTCCTTGGCGATTCGAAGCACGTGGCCGCATAAAGTAAAAACTTATACTGGACATAATGTATGGACATCTCCTTCCGAAGCTTCTGCCGCCTCAAGGCTTGTATTTGAGAGACGAGAGAGAGTTGAGTGAATTGTAATGTGAGACGAGTGAACTTGAGAGACTTGTAATCTTGGCCTTGCGCCCTATTGTAACCTTTATTTCAATATCAGTAAAGAGCTTCTTTGAATAACTTGTGTTTTGTTCTTAATTTCCGCTGCTAATATTCAATATTTCTGCTTGGGACTTCTGTGCGACGACCCCGTCGCCGCCGATGTAATCGGCCGTTATGGAATCTGCCTTGCATGAGCGCAATCTAGGCTCGTGCGGCATCACGCCTTAGCGAGGACGATCGCTCCTACGGGAGCGGGGCGAGACAATCCTC
Organism: Iris pallida; assembly: GCA_029216955.1. Classification (NCBI taxonomy): domain Eukaryota; kingdom Viridiplantae; phylum Streptophyta; class Magnoliopsida; order Asparagales; family Iridaceae; genus Iris; species Iris pallida. The sequence goes on from JANAVB010034420.1 coordinate 19,753,276, forward strand.
GAAGAATTCAAGTATTTGGTCTTGATCCTCGACTGGGGGATCTGCAGAGACCATATTAACGAAAATTATTTTTTTGAAGGCTTGGCCGATACTGGTATCAGAGTCCCAGGTTGAGGAATCAGAGGAGTGTGAATGCATCATGGCCTCCGGCTCTAAGCTCTCCGAAGTTGTTGTGGATGTAGCATAACCCAACCCCGACGAGTACGCTGATAGTAATTTTGAGACTTTTCCTTTGGAGCACGAAGTCGTAAGGGAAGGCGTCAGCCTTTGCCATAGTTCAGTCCTCTATCGCTATTCAAGTTGAAACCTATCTTCTGAATAAGGTGTTTGGCTTGAGCAGTGTAACGGTAGAGTTGCATCTTGCCGTTATCGGGTTCTAGTTCTGCTAGAGTCAGACACTGAGGGTGCTCCAATTGACCAAAGATGATGGGTTCCTCTTCTTTCTTCCTGGCTGGAACCAGGAAGTAGGAGTCTCAGGAAGAGACAAATCGGCTTGCAAGATTAATGGCTATCAATTGTGTTTGCAACATATACAGAGCGTTGTCTAAGAAATACTTAGTGTTCCTGTGTGCACAAGAGTAATTCAAAGACAACTTTCTATTAATGAAATGTGAAATTTTATCCCGAGGGATTACATCATCTAAAGAATGCACCTCAGCATTGGCGCTTATGTAGTCTCCCAACTCCTCATCCGTGAGAACTAGGGCTGCCATGGGAGAAGGTGGAGGAGGCTTCCGCTTCAACTTGACTGCCAAGGGGGTTGGAGTCGGAGGTTCCTGCGACCTCAGAGTTATTTTTAAGGCCCTTTGGGAGAGCCTTATTTGTATAGGCTCCTGGCTAGCAGCTGATGTCGTCGGGGGTGAACGAGCAGGTGCCTTTTCTCGAAGTTTGATGACAAGAGATGCTGATGTTTGGGGATGCTTCCCCCTCAATCGTACCCTCAGTAGTTCTTCGGACATAGCTGTGCTTTCTGATGCAGTTTCTGCCTCATCATCGGCAACATTAGCATTATTATCCCATAGGACTGATTTGTACATATCAACATCCGTACAATATGCTTCGAGTCCTCGGAACGGGTCGATGTCAGCAAATTCAGTTTTGATAGTCCCGTCGCTGGCCACATACTTCATGCATTGATGGAGAGTAGAAGGCATGATCATGTATTCATGAATCCATGGTCGTCCTAACAGCATATTGTAGTTTATATCTGCATCAATAATATAACAGGTCACATCCGTCTGGAGGTCGCCTATCTGGCATTTCAGTCGAATCTTGCCCAAGGGCTCGCTCTTTCCAGTGTTGAAACCGCTGATTGTGGTGTTTAACGCGGTCAGTCGATGCATAGGAATCCCCAAGGTTTGGAGAAGACTCCGGAGGATGATGCTGAGTGAGGAGCCATAGTCGAGGTGGATGCGATTGACCTTGATGGCACCAATATATCATGTATAGTACATGGGTTTATTGTGCCGATTGTTCTTCAGCAAGATATCCTGATGGGTGAAGGTGATGTTAGGAATCACTTCGACAATACTATGACAATGTGGGCATGCAACAGGATCCTCCTTGGGCTGTTGCACCTGGGTAAGGAAGGAGTCAGCGTTCTAAAAAGCTTCGTTGAGGGCGTCTCGAGTCTCTTTGGAGAGAACGGAGGAGCTTGAAGAGTGACAACTGAGCTGGAGTATTGGCAAGCTGTGCCAATATATCGAAGTTGTAGGGCTTGATCGGCCCTACTGTCGAGTTTTTTCTTAGAGGTTTGTCAAAGCGAACCTCCTTCTACCTCTGTTTATTTGTTACAGGAGTTTGAGATGGGCCTGCTTCCGATGTATCAAGTGCAGTGGCCGTAACAAGTGGAGGTATTTCCTCCTCTGGAAACTGATTATCTTCTCGCTAGTGAGTCGAGCGAGTGGTAACCAGAGTGTCGTTAGCCGATGTAAAAACAATACGACATGATTTGACTTTCTTTCCCTTGCCAGTGTGCGCTGTAGGCATCATCATGTCTGGGACAAGATCGGGATGGATCCACATAACTTCGTCTTGTAGTATTGTAAGTGGGATGAGGCCTTGAGCATTGTTACGGGCCGGTGGAAGATTGACTACTTCCATTGTCGCCCTTGGGATGGGGACGATACTGTCTTGAGCCTCTGTCCTCGAAAAACTTCCGAACTGGAGGGTGACCATGTTGGCAGTGACAGTCTTTTTCTCGTAGTCGAGTGATATGACCTTGGCGTCAATGAGGCGTTGGATCTGCCTTTTGAACACGTAGTTGTCGTGTGTTAAATGGTGAACATACTGGTGATAGTGGGTTCATCTGGCCTTCTTCGGGTTGGTAATCAATCCAAACCCGGTAGCTTGGATCTCGAAGACCTCCAAGATGTTGTTCAGGTTCGAACTCCTTATGCCAAATGCTCAAGAGCATCTCGAAACTCAGTAGTTGTCCTTCTACAAAGCCACAACTTCTTTGAATGAAGAGATCTACAACCAACAGTCGACTTTTGCAAGGCCAATGGTCGTTCGAAGCTAAGTCGGGGTCGAGCATAACACAGAAATGACAAATGAACTGTGAGCAAAGTGTTAACCGAAAAGCTCCTCTTTATATAGGCCGTGTGGTCCAACCTATGTGCCGCATGGCAGTCGGTCAAAAGACTCCGGAGTAATGGGGTGAACCTAGGACTCAACACGATGAATCTCATTAAATTGATTCATTTGACTAAGTTACCGCTTCTCGAGCCCCCGAAATGGCGGTAATTAAGAGAGAGAATTTTGACTCATTCGTTCGGGAGCAGTCATTAATTGTTCTTACATAAAATGACTTACAAAACTAGCTCCTTCAACTCAGAAGCGCAGCTACTTCAGTTCAACCTAGAAGCGCAGCCCCTTCGGTTCAACCAGAAGCGCAGCACCCTCGCTTCAACCCAGAAGCGCAGCCCCTTCGGAAGCACAACTCCTTCCATCCGATCTAGAAGCGCAGCCCATTCAATGGCTCTATCTGACACCTTGTTGCCTCAGCATAGTCTACTCGTCACCCTAAAGCACAGTGACTCTGTTGCCTAAAGCATAGTCTCCTCGTCGCATAAAGCGCAGTGACTCCGTTGCCTGAAGCACAGTCTACTCGTCGTCCTAAAGCATAGTGACTCCGTTGCCTAAAGCACAGTCTCCTCGTCGATTAAAGTGTAGTGACTATGTTGCCTGAAGCACATTCTACTCGTCGCCCTAAAGCACAGTGACTCCGTTGCCTAAAGAAAAGTCTCCTTGTCGCCTAAAAGCGCAGTGACTCCGTTGCCACCAAAGCACAGTCTCCTTGTCCCCTGAAGTGCAGTGACTCCATTGCCGTCAAAGTAGTCTCCTCATTGCCCCAAAAGTGCAGTGATCTCAAGACCTTATCAGACGCACAGCTTGTAAAAACGCACAGCTCGGTAAGGTGGCACTGTTCCATGTGGCCACTTTGGCATCTATATATCTTTTCAGATATGATCAAATCAGTTTGTTTAAACTGTCGCTTCTAGGATAAGAACAGAGTTTGGTTCTGTTGATACGGGCAATATCCTATCGGTTTGTTTAACCACCACTCCCAAAGATGAACGGAGTTTGTTCCTATGGACGAGGGCAATATCCAATCGGTTAGTTTAAACCGTGGCCCCTAAGATAAGAACAAAATTCGACTTCCAGGATAGAAACAAAATCTACTCGGTTTCATCCCATCAACATTATCGAGCAATAAACACACACCATGTGTCGTTTATTCACCATGTGTCGTTTATTCAGTTATGTTGATAACTACCCGAGATCTTGATGGAAGAGAATCTCAGCGTCAGCCACGTGTCAGCTCAGCACCAGCCCTCACCATGCAGTCACAACAAGATTCTCTTATATCTCCGCGCGCAGCGCTCCTGCGCGCCAAAGAAACCCTTATACACATCGTATATGTGCTCGACTATAAATGGAAGGAGTTTTCCTTCGATCAAGAGGCTTCAAAATCTTCGACAACTTCGACATCTTCTTGATTGGCAACCCAGAGTTCCACTCACAAGCACCAGAAAGTCAGAGCAAGTTCAACTCGTCGTCAGATCGTCAACAAAGTAAAGGAGTCGTTGCAGTGCTCGATCTCCATCGTCACATTTCCTTAGAAATTTTGTACTTAGATCTCCTCTTTAGGAATCGATTGTACTCTTTTACACGTTTAATATACAAAACGTTCGTATAACCTTTTGTCATGGCAAACAAGATGGCGACTCTGCTGGGGACTTCCTTCTCCTCTAACGAGAAGGTGGTGACGCATTCTGATGACAACTTGCTGGGATCTTCTCAAAAGATATTGGTCGTACATTTCGACCAGCAAACTTTTGAAGATCGCCTTTCTGAAAAGAAGTCGAGTCCTTCAAAGTGGTTTGTAAAACCAAAGAAGACTCGGCGTACTTGGGTGCCGAAGGATGCTACGACGAGCAGCAAGGTGGAGGGGACTGCGCACCAGAACCCCTGAATGACGACGCCCGGAAGATGACTGCAACTGCTGCTGCCGTGCCGCCTCGTTCAATCACCGCTTCTGAAAAGTGCAGCGAGGAGTGCAGCTCTTCCATTACAGGCCTGACGAAGGCACAGCGCCGGAGGAAGCGCGCAGTTACCCACCCGCGCAAGAAGGCAGCTGCGCAGACGAGAAGATATGTCTTTGACAGAATTGCCTACCCATCGGGTAAGGCTATGTTGGACTCTGAACTTACGCACCTTTTAGGGGTTGCGTGAAGAGATCCAAGGCTGCACATGCCTTGTGCGACCAACGTACTACGTCGACCATTATGTTGGATTCTGAATGCCATGTACCTTCTAGGGATGGCACAAAGAAATCCAAGGCAGCACACGCTCTGCGCGATCAAAGTGCTATGCCAACCACTCAGTTGGACTAAGAATACTACGCACCTTATAAGGGTAGTAGGAAGAAATCCAAGGCAACACGCGCCTTGCACGATCAATGTGCTATGCAAATAGCTAACCAAAGGCCACAGTCACGTGCGCAGCCGATGGAAAGCTATACAAAACTGGTTCGAGTGCTTCGATGCCCCGACCAGTAAAATAATGCTGTCACTTGAGCGCTCATGCGCCCGATTTAAGCCAGGGGGTACATACTGTAGAGATAGACTCGTGCAAGCAGTGTTGCTGTGAGCATGGAGTGAGTCTGCCTTACCAAAAACTCTCTAATCAGGACCTAAGCATATCTCACGCATAGGAACTAAGAAGCGGGAAACCACCTTCACGTCTGCTTTCATGCGCATATCTTCCCTGCACGCACGAGATGAATGTAGAAGTAGAGGCCTCTGATCTGCGCAAGGCGATCTCACACAAGCGCAAAACGAAGGAGGACTCCGCTGCACGCAACGTATCTGGCCCAAGGCATACCTGCGCTCGAATCACCATCAACTGTTGCTGTTGCCAAACAGCAGCATCGCCACTGAAGAGGCAGTCTGTCTTCCAAAAACTGCGACCGCTAGCATCTGTACATTAAGACAGCAAAAAATCGTCGAGTGAAGAAGAAGATGAACTCCTCATTGCTTCAAGCAACGTAGTGCGAGGTTCTCCATCTCTCAAGAAGCTTGCCAAGAATCCTTCCGTCTCGACCAACAAATCCAAGGATCGGCTGGGAGGCAATAAATCGACAGTGCCCAGTAAGGGTGTGTTCCAACACTCGTGCGCCAAATTTGGATCCCTGTCATAAGGGGATGTCGCTTCAGCTGCAACATTAACTGGGGGTAGCCAACCCTCTACCATTCATAGACTTGTCAAGTGGACCGGGCCGGGGCTCTTGGGCCCATGAACTATAGCGGGGCGGGTCAGGCCGGGCTATAGGTGGAAAATTAAAGCCCGGCCCGGCACGTGACCCATGGCACGGTGGGCTTCGGGTCGTGCCGTGCCGGGCCGGGCCGGACATGACTTAATATACGGGCCGGATCGGGTCGCAGTGGAGGCCAAGATTGGGGTGTAGGAACAATTAGTAGTGAAGAGGCCACCACCACTTTGCTGTCAGCAAGTTGTTGTTTCCTACTTCATTAAACACTGTTGTAGTTTAATGAAGAGGCTTCACTACTAGTTCAATTCAGACATTCATTTCATCCAATTCAATTCACTACTACACTCTATATAATCATAATAATAACAGAGGCCACCACCACTTCTACTTGTTGGTTTAGGCAGTGTCTTGTCTTGGCTAGCAAAGTAGTGTTTGTTGTGTACATGTTTTTCTTTTCTTTTACTTGTGAAAGTGACAACACTGCTGTTAGATGGTAGGATTTGGGACAAATCAAAGAGATTATGCAGGGGATATTGCAACTGGGTCAAGTTTAGGGCCGGGCCGGGCCTATATTATGGGCCGATATACGTGGCCCGACATGACCCAATATACTGGACCGGCCCAGCCCGGGCCCACGATTAATCGGGCCGGGTTGGCACATGGGCTAATTTTTCGGGCCGGGCTCGTGCCGGGCTAGGCCGGCCCGACCCGATTGACAGGTCTAACCATTCATGACAATCCCTCGTTCCAACCCAATGAAGGATCGTATGACACAGATGCCTCCATGGACGCAAGCAGCCAAAAAGCTGGGTTTAGCAATTATAACGAATCCGAGGATGATTGAAATCTACTTGGTTACCCTCGAGACGACGAGACTCAGGCGTCTGAACCGAAGAGTGAAAGATCTACCATCCCTTCTATCTACCCGCACATGATATCCGTTTTCATGGCCGAATGTGACAACACAGAAGGCAGCGAAGGATACAGTCATCAAAAATGCATAGAGGCCCTGGAGACAGGCCTGAATACTTTAAACGAGACTATGCAGGCCTTGACTTCAGTGGTCCTGGAGATCAAGGAGAAATTGACATCCAATGTCCCTGCTCCTGCAAACCAAGACCCGGGGATGAATGACAAGTCTAATGCACCTCCCATCTTGAGTCAAGCAGTGCCGATGTCATCTACTCCATCAACAATGGGACATGCAATGTCGAATGACATGTAGCAGACCCTCAAAGAATTGTACGCTCGCTATGGCGCCTGAGAAAAACGAGAATCACTCCAAAAGATGGGAATTCGGCAACCATATCCAGCCGAATGGGATAATGTGATATATCCTCCCAAGTACAAGCCGCAGACGCTTGCGCCATTTGATGCAAAGGAGTCTCCTCGTCGATACCTGAGGTACTACACCTCGGTAACTGGGCATCTGCCAAAAGACGACGCTCTGCTCACAAACATATTCACAGGGGCATTACAGGGGGTAGCCTACGAATGGTTTTACAGTCTTTCCGACAATTGTATTTTATCATTCGATGATTTGAAGTGTCTCTTCCTTGCTCGATTCTATGAAGAAGGAATGTACTTGATGATGTCTACTCTCATGGACATTGTCCTGAAAGAGAAAGAGCCTATACGAGCTTACATTGAGCGCTTCCGCCAGGCAGCTCTGAGGCTACCACCTGGTATACCCGAGCCCATGCTTATGGATTTGTGTCGTAAGAACATGCTCCCTGTAAATAAATTATGGATCAGTGCTCCTTGCATAGAGTGGACACCCTTCATCACAGAGGCAGATGTAGCCGAGAGAAAGGCCTGGGACATGCAACTGCTGGGATCAAGTTTTCCCTTACTCGAAGACAAAGGGAAACATTCATCTAGCAATAACCCTGCCCCCAAGGATGGCAAAGGAAAACAAGCCATGACTGTCAACATCTCCAAAGGTTCAGTGTCAATGAACCAGAAGCCGATCGAAACACCGAGGCTGAAAGAAATCTACTCCTTCAATGACGAAGATACACTAGAACTCTTCGAGATGCTGATGAAGGGTGACAAACTTTAACTCTCGCCTCCTAAGCGCCCGAATGAAGTAGAAAAGGAGGACAATCCAAAATACTGCCACTATCACCAGTATGTTCACCATTCAACATGCGACTGCTATGTGTTGAAAAGGCAGATCCAACTCCTCATTGACGCCAAGGTCATCTCATTCGACTACGAGGAAAAGACTGTCACTGCCAACATGGTCACCCTCTAGTTCGGAAGTTTTTTGAGGACAAAGGCTTAAGACGGTGTCATCCCCATCCTAAGGGCGACAATGGAAGTAGTCAATCTTCCACCGGCCCGTGACAATGCTCAAGGCCTCATCCCACTTACAACGCCGCAAGGCAAAGTTATGTAGATCCATCCCGATCTTGCTCAAGGCCTTATCCCACTTACAATTTGCCTCAAAAGTCATGCGCCTAGACTTGCTCATGGCACCAAAAGATCATGAGACCAAGTCGCCTCCCCTGCGCCTGATCCTAGGTGCACCCTGATGCGAAGCTCTACATGTGCCTTAAAAGCCGTGCGCCTAGACTCGTCTATGATGCCTAAAACTCATAGACTTAAGTTGCCTCCATGCGCCCGATCCTAGGCACACTCCGACAGATCACTCTCCTCCAAAACCGAGATCTTTGAGCAACAGGCATACGCCACGCGTCCCTTGACTCAGTTCTGTTCAAAGAATGGGTGCTAACCACCTAAGATCTCAGCAACAACCAAATCTCCGTGACTGCCACGTGCCAGCTCTATCGCAGCCCAGCACAGCAGTCCAACAAATTCAACTTTAATCCAGGGCCCATCAACCATGCGCCCCTGCCAACATCAGCCACGTGGCGTTCCCACGTCCAGGTACATCCGACATATACGCGCACGAGCAGCCAACCTGCTATCTATAAATAGAAGGATCATTCCTTCACCATACACGCACATGCAAGGAGGGACATACATACACAGAGAGAAGCACATCCGCAGAGCCCAGAAGAGACACTAACGTCCACTTGTCCTCGCAACGCTCCGGCATCCAGAGCAACCTAGACCTTCAGAGAATTCAATATCGTCGTCAGATCGTCGTCAGATCGTCAACGGAGTCAACGCATTACCACTCGCTCCTCCGACACAGTTTCCAGATAAAAACAAAAGTGTACTCCTAGGACTACGTCTAAGTCCTATATTGTATACTGTTCTGTTTGTAATTGAAATACCAAAGTTTTAGTCAACAAAACCTTATCGCATTTTTAATGGCAAACAAGCTGGCGACTCTGCTAGGACCTCTTTTTCCTCCAACGAGAAAGTTGTATCGCAATCTGACGATATCAAACTCGGCTCCTCCACAAAATACTTATGGTGTGCCTCAATCAACAGGCGTATAAGGAGTTTGTCTCTGAAGACAGCACGAGTCCTTCGAAACGGCTGCCAAAACCGAAGAAGACCCGCCATGTCTGGGTGCGCAAGGCCGATGCGCCTGGCACTATCACTGAAGGGGACGTACCACCACAGTTGGCCCATCCTGCTGACACTCTCAGGAACAAGGATGCGCCCACTGGTGCCGCACATCTGTCTGGGAAGCATAGTGTTGACTGTATTCCTCTACCGTCTTCTTCCCAACCGAAGAAGATGCGCCAACGGAGCAGAAGTACAACCAATCTCCAGCGCATGAACTCTGGTACGCAGGAGAGAACGTCTGTCTTCAACAGACTCACTCGCTGTCATGGCGAGACACTATTGGATTCTGAGTACTATGCGCCTTCGCGGGCTAGTACAATAAAATCCAAGACAGCACAGGCCATGCGCCACAAACGTGCTACGCCAACAGCAGACCAGAAGCATGCGCTCAAAATCATGCACGCTGCTGATTGTAAGCTGTACAGAGTCGACTCAGGCGCATCTGTGCCAGAAATGAGTCGACTCTCAAAGTCCATGTCCCGCTTGGGCGCATCTATTGCATTTCGAACCAAGTCTGGCTGGGCAACTACGATGTTGAGTCCATGCGCCCACCTGGGTGACGCACATGAAGTGGACTTAAGTTGCCATAAATGTTGTTCCTCTACCAATGATCTAGGTGCATCTCATGCGCGTGAACCATATCAGGGGGTACAGCATTCACATGACCACCCCGGTGCTTGGCTTTGCCATACGCCTGATGGGGGTGTTAAAGTAAAACTCTTCCAATATGATTTACGTAATGTGATCAGTCACAAATGTGGATCAGGAGAGACGACCAATAAGCACGATGCGTCCCTCGCAGGGCACACCTGTGCCATGGTCACCATCAATTGCTGTTGTTGCAAAACAGCGGCTCCACCACAAAGGCAATCCGTGTTTCAGAGACTACAAACTACGGCACCTGTCCGACGTCGGCTCAAAAAGAAAGTGCCAATTGAAGGTGAAGCGGAGCCCAAGATCGCTTCCTGTCATGTTGTCTCCTCATCCGTGAGAAAGACAACCACCAACTCCTCAGCCTCTGCATCCAAGACTCAGCTGAGGAAGAGCAAAACAGTGGTCCCATCCCCAGGGGTGTACGAACGCACCCGAACGAGGAGCAAGGCCCTGGCGGAAGCAACAGCCGGGGGTAGTCAAGCCTCTGACAACCTTCCCCTTGAAGATAAGGAAGCGCTCCCACAAACCGACCGTGACGTAGCTGGGGGTAGCCAACACGAGGCCTCGGAAGAAGAAGACCCTCCACAGGAAAGCGAAGTCGAAAGCAAAGCCTCGACCGATCCATCCACTTCCACCCATGTCATGATAGCTTACATGGCAGGGGGTAGAGATGAAGGAGAACCAGACGCTCCAGCGCTGGACATCGTGCAGCGCATAGACACCCTTGTGGGGAGTCTCAAGACCCTCTCTTCCTCCATACAGATCCTGACCCAGGCAGTGTTCGATATTCGAACCACTCTGGCAAGGGCACCTGTCTCCACTAGCCCCGATCCAGGGGCCAACGGAGATTCAACTATACCCCCTCAACGGGTATCTTCAGGGGCGGAGCACCACACTGTACCGCGAGCATCAGCTCCTTCCAATATCTAACTTCGGGCCGTACCACCTTCACTTGCTTCCAGCTCGACAGAAGACTTGGTCGAGATGATCAGGGACCTGTGTGAACGCTTCGAGGCCCGAAACAGGCAGGAAGAATGTCAGAAGTTGGGGCTTCCTCAATCCTACCCTCCGGAGTGGAACAAGGTGGTTTATCCTCCCAAGTATAAACCACATACACTGACGCCATATGACGGGAAGGACTCTCCTCGTCGGTACTTGACCTACTTTCAGTCTCAGATGGGTATCTCCCAAAAGAAGACGCCTTGCTCACTAGCCTGTTTGTTGGGGCTCTGAAGGGAGTTGTCTACGACTGGTAATACAGTCTTCCTGACAACTCCATATCGTCCTTCGACGACTTGACACACCACTTCCTCGATCGGTTCTACGACGGAAGGAGAAACATGACCATGTCGTCTCTAATAGAAGTGCGGCAGACTAAGAAGAAAACAGTTCGAGAATTCATCGAGCGTTTCAGACAAGCATACCTAAGGTTGCCTCCAGGCATGACGGAACATGCACTCATCGACTCCTGCAGCATGAACATGATCCCCGCGATCAAGCTCTGGCTCAACACCACTCTCCCGCCAGATTGGAGTTCATTGATCATCGAAGCTGAAGCTGCTAAAAAAGGCGCGTAACGCTCGCCTTCTGGGGGTTAACATCCCCACCTTTGACGACAAAGGGAAATGGCCTGCCACCAGCAGTAGCAGCCGTGAAGCGAAAGGGAAGCAGGCGTTGGCTGTCAATCCATCTAACACAATACAAGGTCCTGCTCAGAGGCCTCCTCCTGCTTCCAGGCCGAAGATGGTCTACTCCTTCAATGATGGAGATACCTTACAACTCTTCAAGATGTTGAAGCAGGGCGACAAAATCAAGTTGCCCGATCCCAAGCGTCCTGACGAAGTAGGCAGAGTCGACGACCCGAGGTATTGTCACTACCATTGGTTCATCGGACATCCAACTAAAGACTGCTACGTCCTCAAAGACTACATACAACGCATGATTAATGCGAACGTCATTTCAGTCGATTACGATGAGAAGACAGTCTCGGCCAATATGGTGTCGCTCCAGTTCGGCACCTTACCGCCTACCACAGCTCAAGATGGTGTCGTCCCCATCCAAAGGCGACAATGGAAGTAGTCAACCTTCCACCAACCCGTGACAACGTGGGTGGGCTCACACCACTTACAACATCCAAGGGGGAGATCGTGTGGGTTCATCCGAATCTCGTTCCGGAGCTAACTCTACCGGGGGTACCCTCTACCTCCAAAAGCAAAGGCAAGAATACCAAGTCTTGCCAAATGGTGACTTCCTCCCTTGAGGAAGCAATGCCCGTACAAACACGTTCACAACAGAACGCCCAGCCAGAGAAGGCTCCGACCGAAGTGACGCCTCCCATCATCACCACAGCTGTCCAAGGAGAAGGTTCATTCCAACCTCCTACAGATGACAAGCAAAAGCAGAAGGAGGCCCGCTTCGACAGGCCTCTTCGAAAAGACAACACTTTGGGGTCAACCAAGCCCCACAACTTCGACATACTGGCACAACTGGCCAGTAGTCCAGTACGGCTTTCCCTATTCGAGCTCCTCCGCCTATCCAAATATACTCGGGAGGCTCTCTGCGAAGCCCTGAAGGACGCCGAATCTTTTATCAGTCAGGTCAAGCAGTCTGACGATGATCCTACAGCATGTCCGCACTGTCATAATATGGAGGAGATTATCCCCAACATCATATTCACTCAACATAACATGCTGCTCAAGAACAACATGCACAATAGACCCCTGTATTATACAGGGTATGTCAGTGCCATCAAGGTGGATCGAATGCAGATCGACCCTGGGTCCTCTCTCAGCATCATCCCCCGAACTCTACTTCAGACGCTGGGGATCCTGATGCATCGCCTGACGGCGTCTTACCCTACCATCAGTGGCTTCAACGCCAGTAAGAGTGAGCCACTGGGGAAGATCCGCTTGAAGTGTCACATCGGCAATCTCCAGACCGAGGTGACTTGCTATGTTGTGGATGCAGACGTCAACTACAATATCCTGTTGGGATGGCCGTGGATACATGAATACATGGTGGTGCCATCTATCCTCCACTAATGTATGAAATACGTATGCACCAGCGGCATCATCCGAACAGAGTTTGCTGATGTCGATCCCTTCAGAGGGATTGAAGCCTTCTTCACCGATGTCGACCTGTACAAATCAATTCATCTCGAAGATGAAGCCAATGACGCTGATGACAAGGCAGAAGCTGAGTTTGAAGCTGACTCAGAGGCGGACATGATAATCAATGCTCCCTTAAAAGTGCGACTCAAAGGGAGGCCGCCTCAAACACCGGCTCCTATGGTAGTCAAACTCCATGGGAAAGAGCCAGCTTCTTCGGGCACTACACCCAATAAAGATCCATTGAAGATACGTCTCAAAGGCAAGCCCCCTCAAGTAGAGACTCCCCTCGTAGCCAAGCTTCGAGGAAAGGCTCCAACTCCTGGCACACCAACCGAGGATCCCCTCAAGGTGCGGCTCAAAGGCAAGCCTCCTCAGTTGTCAGCGCCCGTCAGGCCACTAGAGAAGACCTCGGCGTCCTTCTCAACACAGTCCCAGGAGCCAGCACAGGCCAAGCTCCCGAAAATCTCTCATGAACCTCCCAAGGCTGCTCCAGTTCTCACAGATGAAGAACTTGGAAAGTACATATCGGCTAATGTCGATGCCCCATCCATCGATGATGTAATCCCTTGGGACAAGATCCCGTATTTTATCAATAATAGAGTGTCTTTCAATTATTCTAGTCTTCCATATTGGAATACCATGTACACTCTAGATAATGCTCTACAGTCATTGTAAACACAAATAACGACTGTGAGTCATATAAATTGAGTCGTCCTGTACCAAGGAGTATGTTACATAGTCCTACCTCGGAACAAGGGCGAGAAGCCCATTATCTTTGGCAAAATCGAGAGTCACCGAGACCTTCCACCGACAGAGCCAGAACCCGACACCGGCAGAATACAAATCTACCGGTACAACGATCGAGCCAAGTATCTGTAAAACCCGTAATTCTAATTAAATTAAAAATTTTAGTATTAATTTTATTATATAATTTGTTTGCTAAATTAATTATTATTTTTAGAAAAAAACCATATTTTTAGAAAATTATTAATCCTAGAATTTTATTTTGGCCTGACCTGTCCCGAAACTGTTTGAACCTATTTCGAACTATTTTCGAAACCGAACCCAATTCCGGTTTTCGAAACCATCCTTAAGTATTATAGGATATATTCATATATTATAATTTTAAAACAAAAGAATTCTTTTATTTTCCTTTTAAACATTCATTTAAACCTCTTTAATTCTCTTTCTCTCTCTCTTAATGCTCTAATCCACAGCAAGGGAATAAACCCATTCCTTCCTTTTCCTTCCCCTTCCCGAACGTCAGAGCCCTCTCGGCTCCCGAAACTGCTGGTCAACTCTTCATTTTCGGTAACCCCCATTTTCTTTTCCTATATAAACCCTCTTCCCCATCCCTCTATCATAATCTCCACCATTTCCCCAAAGCTCTAACCGTGCCCTAGCCTCAATTTCCGGCAACCCGACAAGAGCCCCGCCTTCAGCGGCTTTCCCAAAGCCGATGCGCCACTCCCTGAGCGGCGACCCCTCCACGCCAGCTCCTCGTTGTCGACCCGACCCAGTCTCGTGCCAACCCCCTCGCCTCCGCCTGGCCAGACCCGAACGGCCCCGATTCCAGCGTCGGCCGCCACCCCGGCGTCGATCCCACTCCGGCTCCGATCCGAGGCCGAGCCCAGGCGAGCCCCATGTCCCCTGTCCAGCACCCCGCTACCATTCTGTTCCTGTGGTTTCCTCGGCAACCCCGTAGTTTTTCTGATCTTCTTTTCCGAGCCGATCTTCTGTTCCCGTAGGCGAGCTCGGATTTGCTGTCCGATCCCGGTTCGGTATGTGTAGCACAGCCGCGATCCGGCGAGGCGCTGTTCCGAGCTATTTTCAGTCGTCCGTGGATTTTTTTCCTCCATTTTTAATATCTGAGAGCTCTAGCCGAGCAACCCAAGGTATAATTCCGTTTTCCCGTTTCCATTTTTCATAGTCTATGATGAAATTTGGTCCCCAATTTTCCCCGGAAAATTGGTAATTCTTAGACATGGCATTTTTGGACTTTCCGAAATCTTTCAGAAAACGTTCTATCGGTTTCGGAATAGTTTCTATGGATTTTTCTTTGTGTTCTGTTGGTTTTGGTTGGTTCTGTGGGTTTAAATTCGAATTTTCCGAATAATAGTATTCTGGTTATTATGCTGTGGTATTTTTCTAAATTCGTTTCAAAAATATTTTGGGAATATAATTTATATGTCTAAACGGGTTTCCCGGGTATGGGACTTATATTGGTGATTGTGACACATTTTCCCAGTTTTGGGTTATCCCAAATATAGAGGAGGTGCTGCCCAAATTTTTATAAAAATTATACAAATGGATTTTAAATCGGTTTTCGAAAATATTTATAAATTGGATTTTTGGGCGACGACCGTACTGGTCCATGGGCCCTAGCTAAATGCAAACGAAACCGGGGTTTCCGGACGTTGAGGCATTAGCTATTTTGACGATTGGACCAAAGTCTGAGACTCGTAATTAGTTTAATTTAATTTAATTACTAGTTTTTTTTGTGATTAATTTGTAGGATAATTTTTAGAGACTAACAAATGTTTTTCTTCTTATTTAAATTCATTTAAAATGGTTTGTAAGGGCATAAGCCCATTTATTTCTGTTGTGTGCAATTTGTAATAGTTTAGTATTCTTTTATTTTGTTTTCTGGCTAATGTTCTGTCGTGAATGCGTAATAAAAAAATAATAAATTATTTATTTTACAAAAAGAAAATAATAATGTTTCATCACATTCCTATTTCAAGTTTGTAATATTTAATTAATGCTTTTCCCATTTAAAGGAAAAAAATGTAGTTTTATTATATAATTATAAAAATAACCAGTTTCACCAATAAACCGATAAATACAAAGTTTTCCCGAAATTAAATATAAAGTGATTTTCCTTCATAATTAAATGTAACGCAACATAAAATCGAGTTTTTGCTTGTGATAGTATAATAAAGACTAAAAATCGACTAGGACAAATTTAGAGATTGTAACTAGCAATTATAGCATGGGAACTTTGGAAATCTAAGGCAGACTTCTCGATTGTAGGATTTCGAGGACAGGTTTGATTCCAATCTCGGAGACATTCCCCAATCCAGTCAAACCAAGGCAAGTACAATTTGTGTTAGTTTACCAATTATTTAGTAATCGTTTTATTGCAAGTTTAAACTACGGTGCAACACGGAACTCTCTCTGAGAGCATTGACTGATTGACTGTTGGGTACTGGGGGAGTAGTGTAATGAGTATGACCACACCCGAAGTAGTATACTGACTGTGTTAGCTTACCTCTCATACACACGGGGATAAGCCATATCGTATCAATAGGATACAACTGTACCACCCAATCCGGCCATATTCATTGCCTATTCACATCACAATGTTTTAACTGCTGGAGAACTATTTATTTCAAATTATTTAAAAGTGCATAACTCTATTATTATTTCAATTGTTGGATTATCATGAATTGTACTTTGCTCCCTCCTGACTGGAGACCAACATTTTTAGGTGATTGTGTCGTCGAGGATCTGATGTTTAACTATGGTCCCGCAGAACTTGGAACCCCAGAATCTTAAGAGCTGGATTAGTATTTATTTTCTTTTGAAAACAAGTGTAATAATTGAATGATGTATTAATGTTTGTTGTATTTCAGGCTTTTCAAATTGAATAAAATGTTTTTTATATTTTGTTAGAATTTTATCTGCATGTGTTTTACTGCTTGATACAGCTTACTGCCGCCGTCTCAACAACGGTGCAGGCTGGGCATGATCCGATTCGACCCAAGAAATTGGGACCGGGTCGTGACATATTTTTAGTGGTGGCCCATGCAGGTCAGATCTGTAAATTGGTCTAGTAAACTTAGTCTAGACCATCGCGCAGTTCTGTAACTTGACCTAGAAATAGTTGAGACTTTAGGATAACAGACTTTAGAAACAACTAGAACACTTAGATGATATACACCATGTTACATTATAGGGCCAAAAATTATTTACTTAAATATCTATTTTTGCCTGCTTATAGATTCGTAGGATACCTTGTTTGTGTTTGTACCTACACCTTATCTAGATTAGGCTGATTGTACCTTTGAGTGTCCCATGACTTTCGAGATTATTTTTCTACCATAATTTTCAGGTTCTAGTATACCTTAGGATTCATATTCTTTTTGGAATAAGATTGAATTCTTTGGTCTTCTTCTTCTTTATCAAACCTAAATTTCGAATTCTTCATTACTTCTCTACCTTTAATTGAAATCTTGATTCGTTCGCTATGTAGAATTTTGAATTCTCTTAGCAACCCTGATAAATTCTTATCTACCAAATATATATCTACAACCATTATCCAACCTTTTGCCTTGATCTCCTTTCCAATTGACTAACTTTCTCGGAATCAATCCTGAATCAAAATTCTTCTGGGATCATTTAAACCTCAAGGTCAATTATTACCAGAAGAATTAGTTTAGTTCATGATTCTCTTAAAGGGGTTATTTTCAATTTCAATATTGATTGTTATCTCCTGAGTTATTCCAAAGACCGAGAATATTCTCGTCTGTTGACTTCCTCCATTCATCTTGAAACCCTACTCTCTCTATGCAAATTTTTTTTGATCAAATCTAAGGCCTAAAAAGTTTCTATGATTGAATACCATGAAGCAGGAATGGTCAGAAAATTAATCACATTTTGAATCCATTCTATTATTGAATTTCCTTTAGTCAAGGAGATTTTTAGCTGTCCCAAAGCTATTTAATTTCTTGGCGTTACTAGACAATTTCAATTTGATTTCCTTGAATCAATGAGACTTACCTTCTCTCAAAATTTTAACTTTCCTTAGTTATGAAATTATTCTTCTCAAAATAATTTTTGTATTCCCTGAGTGATTTGTCGGGAATATTATCATTAGTTTTTCTTACTTAATCCGAAGCGGTGATGCTTCTATCTTATCTAGTGTTTGACTCAATTATTCAAATCAAGGTTGATCATTTCGTCTTTGGAAAAGAAAATCAGAGAACAGATACTCCTCTTGATTTTAGCCCCAGTCTCTTGAATCTCAAACACATATTTTGATAAATCCCTTGATCTCAGAAGAACAGTCATCTACATTTTCTATCCTGTTTAGAACTTTAAACTTGTTTGAATTTTTGAAATTCCTCTGAAATTCACATAGACAAAGCTGAGGAAATATTTAGCAACCTAACATGACTCCGCACATTTACGTGATAGTCATTTATCTGAATTATGGAAAACTGCAAGTTTACTGCAGCTAGTTGTGCACTAGCGAGGCATAAACTCTAAGTTGAAATAATGACAGGTAATCGTTAGGTTTCCAAATATTATTGAGACTTTGTTCTATGTTTGCTTAGCCATGAAATGGATAAAGTTGGAAGATTACCCGGTAAACTAAATTATTCAAGTTATGGAGTCAAAAATTCATTGCAGTCAGGTGCACACTGGCGAGGCATGAATTTGAAACAAAGTGACTTGAAAATAGTGGTTTTCGAATATTAATAAGGCTATATTTATATCATGGTTATCTTTAATCATTCTGAGGATTTGTATCCTAGCACTTACTCCTACTTCCAGAAATATTCTATCGAATTATATTCTTGTCATGGCTATTTTTAATCACCCTCACCATCTTAAAATCGTACAACTTGTTGATTCTTTCTGAGTCACAAACTCCTATACCTCATACCAGTTTGAATTGAAAATTATCCCTCATTTTAAAAAAAAAAAAAATTTATTATTGTCGTATTTTATGACCTTTCTATTTTTATGATCTCATTTAAAATTTTATATCTTATGATTATATAATTTATATCTCGATTTTATTCGTGTCTAAAATGATTTTTGATCACAACAAATATTCTAACTCTATCACAGATGATTTTAAAACATGCTGATATTTATCTTTATACCTAGCAATCACGCCTCGAATCTGATTCTGTCTAATGATATAAACCTAGAATAGTTTATAGCATGGATTTCTAGAGTACACGAGTTACGAATAAAAATAAGATGAATATGAATATATGTGATTAAGAAAGAGAAAATTAATGATGTTAATATCAAAGCAAATTGATATTTAGGATAAAGGTGGTTAAATGATAAGCATGAGGATACATTTTAGGAAGACGCATGATAAATCAGATGATCAAAAAAAAAATTTAACTTAAAGGTATAACTAAGCAAGGATGACAATTGTATGAATGCCAGGATTACAATGGAAAGATTGGTTGAGATATTTTGGTAGTCGAAGTGATACAATAAAAGCAAAATGAAGGATTTGAGCTTAATCATGATAAATAAAATTTTATAAGAGTTCGGGATTAAATATATAAATAAAGAATTGAAATCAGGATATATATACATGTTAGTCTAAAATCACAAGAGTGATCACTCATGAGTAAGAAATGATAAAACTATACAGATCATGACAAATAGGAGTGTTGGATTTTAAATATAATATTGGGTACCGAGGCTTGATACTGAAGTAGTAAGACAAGACATAGTCATAGAGTTAAAAATTTGAATATGTTAGAAAACTGAAAGAAGTACATACTATATTGCAAGATAGATGATACGTGAAAATGTGGAAGACAAATTTTTTAAGGTGATTGGCAATTCAGGAATGGAAACGAGAACTCATAATCATAGAGAACGACTTTGTTCCTAAGAAGGAAATAATGTACGATTGATATATGACAGTTAAGTCTAGTTAGACATAAAGATATTGAAAAATAATACTCAGACTGTTTGAGGCATGATTGCATGACTGTACCCCTGACCCTACCTTTAAATTTCGAGGACGAAATTTTCTAAGGAGGGAAGGTTGTGAAACCCGTAATTCTAATTAAATTAGAAATTTTAGTGTTAATTTTATTATATAATTTGTTTGCTAAATTAATTATTATTATTAGGAAAAACTATATTTTTAGAAAATTATTAATCCTGGAATTTTATTTTGGCCTGACCTGTCCCGAAACTGTTCTGAACCCATTTCGAACTATTTTCGAAACCGAACCCAATTCCGGTTTTCGAAACCATCCTTAAGTATTATAGGATATATTCATATATTAAATTTTAAAACAAAAGAATTCTTTTATTTTCCTTTTAAACATTCATTTAAACCTCTTTAATTCTCTTTCTCTCTCTCTCTTAATGCTCTAATCCACAGCAAGGGAATAAACCCATTCCTTCCTTTCCCTTCCCCTTCCCGAACGTCAGAGCCCTCTCGGCTCCCGAAACCGCCGGTCAACTCTTCATTTTCGGTAACCCCCATCGTCTTTTCCTATATAAACCCTCTTCCCCATCCCTCTATCACCATCTCCACCATTTCCCCAAAGCTCTAACCGTGCCCTAGCCTCAATTTTCGGCAACCCGACAAGAGCCCCGCCTTCAAAGGCTTTCCCGCAGTCGGCGCGCCCCTCCCTGAGCGGCGACCCCTCCACGCCAGCTCCTCGTCGTCGACCCGACCCAGTCTCGGGCCGACCCCCTCGCCTCCGCCTGGCCAGACCCGAACGGCCCCGATTCCAGCGTCGGCCGCCACCCCGGCGTCGATCCCACCCCGGCCCCGATCCGAGGCCGAGCCCAGGCGAGTCCCGTGTCCCCTATCCAGCACCCCGTTGTCGTTCTGTTCTCGTGGTTTCCTCGGCAACCCCACGGTTTTTTTTGATCTTCTTTTCCGAGTCGATCTTCTGTTCCCGTAAGCGAGCTCGGATTTGCTGTCCGATCCCGGTTCGGTACGTGTAGCGCAGCTGCGATCCGACGAGGCACTGTTCTGAGCTATTTTCAGTCGTCCGTAGATTTTCTTTTCTCCATTTTTAATACCTGAGAGCTCTAGCCGAGCAACCCAAGGTATAATTCCGTTTCCCCGTTTCCATTTTTTATAGTCTATGATGAAATTTGGTCCCCGATTTCCCCGAGAAATCGGTAATTCTTAGACATGGCATTTTCGGACTTTCTGAAATGTTTTAGGAAACGTTCTGTCGGTTTCGGAATAGTTTCTATGGATTTTTCTTTGTGTTCTGTTGGTTTTGGTTGGTTCTGTGGGTTTAAATTCAGATTTTTCGAATAATAGTATTCTGGTTATTATGTTGTGGTATTTTTCTGAATTCGTTTCGAAAATATTTTGGGAATATAATTTATATGTCTAAATGGGTTTCCCGGGTATGTGACTTATATTGGTGATTGTGACACATTTTTCCAGTTTTGGGTTATCCCAAATATAGAGGAGGTGCTGCCCAAATTTTTATAAAAATTATACAAATGGATTTTAAATCGGTTTTCGAAAATATTTATAAATTGGATTTTTGGGCGACGACCGTACTGGTCCATGGGCCCTAGCTAAATGCAAACGAAATCGGGATTTTCGGACGTTGAGGCATTAGCTATTTTGACGATTGGACCAAAGTCTGAGACTCGAAATTAGTTTAGTTTAATTTAATTACTAGTTTTATTTTGTGATTAATTTGTAGGATAATTTTTAGAGACTAATAAATGTTTTTCTTCTTATTTAAATTCATGTAAAATGGTTTGTAAGGGCATAAGCCCATTTATTTCTGTTGTGTGCAATTTGTAATAGTTTAGTATTCTTTTATTTTGTTTTCTGGCTAATGTTCTGTCGTGAATGCGTAATAAAAAATAATAAATTATTTATTTTACAAAAATAAAATAATAATGTTTCATCAAATTACAATTTCAAGTTTGTAATATTTAATTAATGCTTTTCCCATTTAAAGGAAAAAATGTAGTTTTATTATATAATTATAAAAATAACTAGTTTCACCAATAAACTGATAAATACAAAGTTTTCCCGAAATTAAATATAAAGTGATTTTTCTTCATAATTAAATGTAACGCAACAGAAAATTGAGTTTTTGCTTGTGATAGTATAATAAAGACTAAAAATCGACTAGGACAAATTTAGAGATTGTAACTAGCAATTATAGCATGGGAACTTTGGAAATCTAAGGCAGACTTCTCGATTGTAGGATTTCGAGGACAGGTTTGATTCCAATCTCGGAGACATTCCCCAATCCAGTCAAACCAAGGCAAGTACAATTTGTGTTAGTTTACCAATTATTTAGTAATCGTTTTATTGTAAGTTTAAACCACGATGCAACACGGAACTCTCTCTGAGAGCATTGACTGATTGATTGTTGGGTACTGGGGGAGTAGTGTAATGAGTATGACCACATTCAAAGTAGTATACTGACTGTGTTAGCTTACCCCTCATACACACGGGGATAAGCCATATCGTATCAATAGGATACAACTGTACAACCCAATCCGGTCATATTCATTGCCTATTCACATCACAATGTTTTAACTGCTGGAGAACTATTTATTTCAAATTGTTTAAAAGTGTATAACTCTATTATTATTTCAATTGTTGGATTATCATGAATTGTACTTTGCTCCCTCCTGACTGGAGACCAACATTTTTAGGTGATTGCGTCGTCGAGGATCTGATGTTTAACTCTGGTCCCGCAGAACTTGGAACCCCAGAATCTTAAGAGCTGGATTAGTATTTATTTTCTTTTGGAAACAAGTGTAATAATTGAATTATGTATTAATGTTTGTTGTATTTCAGTCTTTTCAAATTGAATAAAATGTTTTTTATATTTTGTTAGAATTTTATCTGCATGTGTTTCACTGCTTGATACAGCTTACTGCCGCCGTCTCAACAACGGTGCAGGCTGGGCGTGATTCGATTTGACCCAAGAAATTGGGATCGGGTCGTGACAACCTGTTTCCCTCCGGAACGACGCAAAGGTCTGAACTACGGCAAAGGTCGACGCCTTCCCCTACGACTTCCGGTGCCAAAAGGAAAGCCGCAAGACTACTATCACCGTACCCGACGGGGGGTAGGCTATATCACGCCTCCAACAACTCCAGAAGAATCAGAAGCAGAGGATGTCATGCATTCTCACTCATCTAAAACTTCAACTTGGGACTCCGACACCAGTATCGGTTCAGTCTTTAGGAAGGTGCTTTCAGCCAACATGACATCTGTACATCCTTCAGAACATAAAGACGACGATCAAACATGAGAGTTCTTCAAAGTAGAACCCTGGGCTCAACGCCTAGGCGCACAACGGGAGTCTCGCTTTGAATTACGAGAACCCCTACCGAAGATGAAGTCAAGCAGATCGACCTTGGGGATGGATCTTCATCCAAACCCATCTTCATCAGCAAGAGTTTGGTGGGGGAGGACCGAGAATCCTTGATCCACCTGGTCAAAGAATACATCGACGTCTTCGCCTGGAGCTATGAAGACATGCCGGGACTCGACCCACAGGTCGTAATGTACAAGCTTTACATCCTACCTGACGCTAATCCCGTTAAGCAGCAACAGCGGCGCTTCCATCCTAACATCATGGACGTCATCGACAAAAAGATCGACAAGCTCTTGGACAGCTGGTTCATTCGTGAAGAGCAACATCCCAACCGGGTAGCCAATATCGTCCCTGTCATCAAGAAGAACGGGAAGATCTGAGTCTGTATCGATTTCTGGGATCTCAACTTTGCATGCCCGAAGAATGAGTTCCCACTCCCGATCACTGACATAGTGATCGACAACACATGTGGCTTCGAGCGTATGTCCTTCATGGACAGCTATTCAGGCTACAATCAGATAAAGATGTTCCCGGACGACGAGAAACACACGTCGTTCAGAACACTAAAGGGGGTTTACTGCTACACAGTAATGCCCTTTGGCTTGAAGAATGCTGGTGCCACATACCAACGAGCTATGAGCATCATCTTTTGTCAACACCTTCGTAAGATAGTCGAGGGCTATGTTGATGGTATCACCGTCAAGAGCCATCTTAAAGGTGATCACCTACAAGACCTGAAGACAGTCTTCGACCTCATGCGGCACATCAGCTTAAAATGAACCCCGCTAAATCCTTCCTTGGGGTCTCTAGTGGAAAGTTCCTGGGCTTCATCATCACTGCGAAAGGCATTCATGTCGACCCCGAAAAGACTAAAGCCATCCTTGACATGGACCCTCCGAAGAACCTCAGAGAACTTCGACGTCTACAAGGACGACACGCCTACAACCGGACGTTTATTACGAACCTTTTCAGAAAATGTCAACCCTTCACTAAGCTTATGAAGAAGGGAGTTTCTTACGTCTGGACGGAAGAATGTCAGAAAGCTTTCAACGACATCAAAGCTTATATGACAAGTCCCCCAGTCCTGGTGGCACCCATCGCAAATAAATGATTTTTGCTTTATGTCCGAGCAATGGACCATTTCCATGGCGCTTTGTTGGCCCAAAACAACGAAGCAGCTATGAGCAGGCCATTTACTACCTCAGCAGAACAATGGTTGGGGACGAACACCGGTACAACCCCATGGAAAAAGAGTGTCTAGCCTTGGTGTTCGCCATCCAGAAGACTCGCCACTATGTCTCGGGACAAATAATCTATATCATCTTTCGAGTCAATCCACTCAGAATTCTCATGACAAAACCAGGGGCGCTAAACTCTCAGTTGGCTATGTGGCCGATATTATTGACACCATACGACATGATATTCATACCACAAAAGGCTGTCAAGGGCCAAGCATTGGCCGACTTCCTAGCCGCGCACCCAATCCCGGAATCATCCAGACTCTACGAAGTTATCCCCGATGAGGTGCAAGTAGCAAACATTACCGAAGAAAGCCCAGTCTGGCGGATGTTCTTCGATGGTGCTTCCAGAACAGGCCCCAAAGGCCAAATTATAGCGGGAGTGGGGGTGGTCTTAATCTCTTCCGACAAACTGGTCATCCAGCGTGCCTATTCTCTTTCAGAGCCGTGCACCAACAATGTCGCGGAGTACAACGCCCTCATCATGGGGCTTCAGTTAGCAAGACAGCTGGGGGTGGACTACCTTGAATCTTACGGTGACTCAAAGCTCGTCATCAATCAAATCCGAGGATAATATGAGGTCTGCCATGAAGACCTCATCCCCTACCACAAAGCAGCGTTGGACATCATGTCAACCTTCGTAGAATTCTTCATAGAGCATGTGCCTCGGCTGTAAAACTTGGAAGCCGATGCTCTGGCCGGCCTCGCAGCCTCATTGGCTGCACCCATCGGGACTTAATACTTCGTTACGGTGACGGGTCGGGACTTGGCTTGCCCCAAAAATAATATGTGCATGCGGACAACTCATGCCATGGCTACAGACCCTGGCATCAATGTCAGAGACTGGAGATTCCCATTTATCGACTTTCCCGTCTATGACATCCTCCCGGAAGACCCAAAGGAGGCAGTCTCAGTCAGAAGGTGCTCCCTCCATTTTTATTAGGATACAGCCTCCAAAATGCTGTACCGGCGCTCTTACGATGGACTCCTCCTCCGATGTCAATCTAACGAAGAAGCCGCCAAACCTCTTCGAGAAGCTCATGACGGAACGTGCGGAGCTCATCAACCAGGTCCTAAGATATAGGATCGACTTCGACGTATGGGCTATTACTGGCCCACCATGATGGCCGACGCTGTCGAGTATGCAAAGAAGTGTCGTGCCTGTCAGCTGCACGCTGACTTCATCCACAGACCATCAGAGCCTCTACGGTTGCCTCTTGGCCATTTGAAGCCTGGGACATGGATATAGTGGGGCCTATCACTCCTCCTTTGACAAGGGGACACCATTTTATCCTGGCAATCACCGACTATTTCTCTAAATGGGCGGAAGCAGTACCTCTCACAGAGGTGAAAAGCTCAAGAGTGATCAGCTTTATCAAGCATCACATCATCTACCATTTCGGGTTACCTCGAAGGATTATCCATGACAATGGCCCGCAATTCATCAGCCATGCGTTCTATAGATTCTGCGATAAGAATCGTATTTGGAACGTGGCATCAACCGCTTACAATCCGGCAGCAAACGGATTGGCTGAAGCTTTTAATAAGACCATCGTCAGGCTACTCAAAAAGGTCATGTCATCCAATAAGCGCGACTGGGACGAGAAGCTCGGTGAATGCTTTTGGGCCTATCGCACAATGGTACGGGCCCCGACGGGCAAGATACCGTTCTCCCTGGTTTATGGAAGCAAAGCAGTGCTACCTATGGAGATCCAAATACCCTCTCTACGGGTGGCGATCACAAATCGGTTGACGGAAGAGGACAATCAACGTCACCATCTGCAAGAGTTGGAGGCGCTGGACGAAAAATGCCTCTTGGCTCAACAGCGCATCGAACTTTATCAAGCCCGTATCTCACAGGCTTTCAACAAAAGAGTCCGACAGAGGACTTTCCAAGTGGGCGACCTAGTTTTGGCAGTCAGGAGACCGATGGTGATGACTCACAAAATACCGGGAAAGTTCGAACCCAAATGGGAAGGACCCTTCATCATAGAGATGGTATACTCAAACGGTGCTTATCGTCTCGCTCAAGCTAATGGGGACTTGTTCATGATGCCCATCAACGGCAAGTTCCTAAAAAAGTACTATTCTTGACCTCCATCAAGAACGTACTGCCTCTTTCCAGAGAGAGGACTGGTGAACTTGACCAAACCAGGTTCACACCCCTTCTTTTGACGAATCATATGCTTCTGGAACCTAGTTGTTTCGTTGCATTCTATCCCCAGTAGAAGAACAACCATGTCCATATCACCTCTGAGTTGCCTCTCTACACCTTATCAAACAGGATCCTTCACCGTGTAAGATCATGCTTAAAGCAATGTTTACTACGTCCACATTACCTTCGAGTAAACAATCCATACAACAATTCCTGTTGTTGCACCATAGAACATCCATGTCCATATCACCTCTGAGTTGTTCTATAAAACCCCACAGAGTTCACCCCTACCATGTCCATGTTACCTCTGAGTACGAAAACTCTACCATTTTAGCCCATATTTACTATGACTACCTCACCTCTGAGTAAATATGTCGGTCCCCTCTCTCAACTTATTACCCGTACCTAACACCAAGGTACGCCAAGGGTGATAAGTCTACACAAAAATTACACCATATTCACCACGTCCATATTACCTCTGAGTGAATGTGTCGATTTCCTCAGTGAGTAACTTATTATCTGTACCCAGAAACCAAGGTGTGCAATAGATAATGGGCCCACCAGAAACCACAGAACATCCACGTCCATATCACCTCTGAGTTGTTCTATGTACTCCTACCGAGTTTATTCCTACCATGTCCATATCACCTCTGAGTAGGAAAACTCTACCATTAGTCCCATATTTACCATGTCCATATTACCTCTGAGTAAATATGTTGGTTCTCTTTCTTAAATTATTATTTGTACCTAAAACCAATGTGCGCCAAGGATGATAAGTCCACATAAATTCTCCAGTGGAAGTACCCAAATCTATCACATCCATACTACCTCTGATAGGATTGTCACACCTAAACAGCTCTACTGTCCATGCTTCTTGTTCAAAGTATTTCAAAACTTGTCCAAAAGTTTTAAAAACTTTGAAGGGGGTCTTGTAGAAGCATAAAAAAGAGGAATATTGCTTTTAATCCCACATCAGAAAGGAGAAGAAGAGAGGTCTCATTCCACTCTATATATAGAGCCCCTTTGCCTCCTTTGAAAAGGACACCAAAAATAAAAAAAGAAAAGAAAAGGGAGCTCGTTGTCCAGGGAGCCCGTTCGAGCCATAAAAAGTTGCAATAATGATTATTCTTCTTCTGGATCGGCTATAAGTTCTTCCCTTGCCATCTTGGCAAGAAAAAGTTAGGCTAGTGCAAAGAAGTCCAAGGCAGCACAGGCCATGCGCCTTCACTCGCTGTCATGGTGAGGTAGAATTGGATTCTGAGTACTATGCGCCTTCGCGGGCTAGTACAAAGAAATCTAAGGCAGCACAGGCCATGCGCATCGAATGTGCTATGCCGACAGCAAACAAAAAGCATGCGCTTAAAATCATGTGCGCTGCTAATGGTAAGATGTGCAGAGTCGACTCGGGCGCATCTGTGCTAGAAACGAGTCGACTTTTAAAGTCCCTGTCCCGCTTGGGCGCATCTACTGCATATTGAACTAAGTCTGGCTGGGCAACTGCGATGTTGAGTCCATGCGCCCACCTGGGTGATGCGCATGAAGTGGATTCAAGTTGCAACATGTGTTGCTCTCCTACTTATGATCTGGGTGCATTTCATGCGCTGGAACTGGATCAAGGAGCTACAACATTCACATGATCACCCCGGTGCTTGGCCTTGCTATGTGCCTGAAGGGGTGTAAATATGAAACTCTCCCCTTACGATTTACGCAATGTGATCCCTCACAGACGTAGATCGGGAGAGACGACCACCATGCACAACTCGTCCCTCACAGGACATACTTGTGCTACGGTCGCCATCAACTGCTGTTGTCGCAAAACAGTGGCCGCACTACCAAGGCAGTCTGTGTTCTAGCGCCCGCAACCTATTGCACATGTCTGACATCATCTCGGAAACATGATGCCAATTGAAGACTTTGTAACAGTTTATACTCAACTAGGCGTATCACTCTGATATCTCAGCTAGGCGCATCGTCTCAGCCTAGCACATTGCTCTGCCAGCGCATCACTCTGCCCCATCAGAGCGAATCACTTCATCATCAATGCACAGGCGCATCTGCCAGCCTGGGGCTCTTCCATCACAATGAGGCTTGGGAACATCAAACCCAAACCATGTATTCAACTTGACACTCAATGTTGTCTCGTAGAAGAATACTGCCAGCAAGGGGTTCGAACATATCAACTCGGCGCATCTCAGTCTTCTGAAGTAGTTCATCGTCAAAGCTTCTTTAAACGAGGAGATTGGCAACCCACAATGTAACGTCTCGCCAAGGAGGAGGACCGACCGAGTTCATCTCCATTCGGAAAGAAAAGTGAAACGAGAAACAAACTTCTCTTCATATTGCTATTTATAGGCCAGGCAGATCAAACCCATGTGCCAAGTGGTAGTCTCTCCGAATTCAGTGCAATGAATTTACATTAATGTCAATGAATCTGCCTCTTCGAATTCAGCTAAGTCAAAGCTGCCATTTACGCCTCGAAGAACCCAACAGGCGTGCCAAAGAGGATGCGACACATTGGCAGATGTGCCGTCAAATCATGCGCTCCCTATAGATGCGCCCAGCGGGCCATAGCCATGCGCCTAGATTGGCATTAACCAATGCAACCCTCTCCATCAAATATTTAATGCTGAATGACAAAGGGCGGCTACACGTCTCCCGAAGATGTCCAATCAGCAGCCCTTACAGAAAATGAAGTACTGCTGATGTCAGCACCATCATTACACCTACGAGCGGTAACGTGGTAGGCTGATCAATCGTATGCACCTCGTGGCCATTTGCTCAGAAGACTACGTACATCCCAGTGGTCATGCGCCCCCCGGCTTACTTCTGACCCCAAGCAACAGAAGACAAAGCCATGCATGCGCCTCAAAAGCCATGCGCTTGGACTTGCTCATGGCTCGAAAAGATCATAAAACCAAGTTGCCTCCCCTGCGCCTGATCCTAGGCACACCCTGATGCGAAGCTCTGCATGCGTCTCAAAAGCCATGCACCCAGACTCGTCTATGATGCCTAAAACTCATAGACTAAGTCGCCTCCATACGCCCGATCCTAGGCGCACTCCGACAGATCACTCTCCTCCAAAACCTAGATCTTTGAGCCACAGGCATACGCCACGCGTCCCTTGACTCAGTTCTGTTCAAAGAATGGGTGCTAACCACCCAAGATCTCAGCAACAACTAAATCTCTGCGACTGCCATGTGCCAGCTCCATCGCAGCCAAGCGCAGCAGTCTAGCAGATTCAACTTCAATCTACGGCACATCAACTATGTGCCCCCGCCAGCATTAGCCATGTGGCGTTCCCACGTCCAGGCACATCCGATATATGCACTCATGAGTAGCCAGCCTGCTATCTATAAATAGAAGGATCATTCCTTCACCATATATACACAGACAATGAGGGATATACATACACAGAGAGAAGCACATCTGCAGAGGCCAGAAGAGACACTTAACGTCCACTTCTCCACGCAATGCTCCGGCATCCAGAGTAACCCAGACCTTCAGAGAATTCAAGATCGTCGTCAGATCGTCAATGGAGTCAATGCATTACCACTCGCTCCACCGACACAGTTCCCAGATAAAAATAAAAGTGTACTCCTAGGACTACGTCTAAGTCCTATATTGTATAATGTTCTGTTTGTAATTAAAATACCAAAGTTTTAGTCAACAAAACCTTGTCGCATTTTTGATGGCAAACAGGTCTGACCTTGAACCAGAGTTTATGAGGAGTAACGTCTGAAGTTGCATGAGACACACTATTTAGAATAAAAGTGGCCGTCAATGCAGCTTCTCCCCGGTAGCATTTTAGAAGACCCGCAGTCAACAACATTGAGTTTATCATTTCTGTCAACATTCTGTTCTTCCTCTCTGCTACTCTGTTTGATTGATGAGAGTACAGAGTTGTAGTCTCGTTGACAATTCCAAGTTCTTTGCAGAATGATGCGAAATCATGAGACTGGTACTCTCCACCTCGATCACTTCCTATTCTCTTGAGTTGTTGTCCAGTCTGCCGCTCGGCCTCGGCCCTGAACTCTTTGAACTTCTCGAATGCTTCACCTTTGGCCTTCAACAGGTAGACGAATGCATACTTTGAGAAGTCATCGATGAAGGTTATGAAATACTTCATCCCGATATTTTTAGAGAACTGTTTGAAGTCACAGGTATCGGAGTGTACCAACTCCAGAAGATCTGTGCTTTGATTAACCCGAGGAAAGGGTTTCCTTGTGATCTTCATTTGAGCACAAACTTCACATTTCTCTACATTACCCCCATATTTGGAGATAAATCCTAGACTAGACATTCTGTTTATTCGTTTACAATGAACATGTCCTAGCCTATTATGCCACAACTCAAGAGTATAAGCAGAATGAATGATTGAATTAATAACATTGGACTAATTTACAAGATGAATTTTAAACATTCCTTCGGTATAAAAAGCTTTCCTGAAGTATGTTCCCTTTATGGACATCACCATCTGGCCAGCGTTGATGTCCATCCTCTGGCCTGCATTACAGAGTAGGCCTCCCGAGATCAGGTTCTTTACGATAGAAGGTACATGCTTCATACCTTGAAGCGTCAGAGACTTCCAGAAGTCAGCTTCAATACCACCGTCCCGATTCCTTGCACCTCAGCTTATGCTTGGTTCGCCACCATAACAACTTCAGAAGTTGGTGTGTAGGTGGTGAACCACACCTTGCTTGAGTAAAAATGGCAGGTGGCACCAGTGTCTACCCACCAGTCAAAGTCAGCCCCTACCGCATCGACCTGAGCAATCATAGCAACAACGTCAGTGATCATAGAAACCTTGCTAGGCTCAGCTTGCTCTGATTGCTTGGTCTTCGCACTCTTGAAGTGGCCCTTCTTGTCACACTTGAAACAAGGCATCTGGGACTTTGCCTTCTGATGCTTGAAGGAGGTCCCCTTCACTTTCAGATTGTTAGGGTCCTTCTTCTTGCTGTGGGAAGCCGCCTGCTTCTCTTTGAATTCTTTGGTGTGAACCAAATTGGCGTTAGCCAGCTGTTTGGACAGAGCGTCCACCTTTAGTTGAGCCCTCATCTGGTCTTCAACGTAAATTTCCTACAGAAGATCTTCCAGACTGATCTCCAACTTCTTTCTATGCATGTTTGCATAGAACTTGCTCCACCCAGCGGGGAGCTTCGTAACGATCCCTCCAACAATAAACTTGTCGGGGAGGGGCATCGCCTCATCTTCCAACTTCTGTCGCAGCTTCAGGAACTCCTTCACCTGCGGCAGCATTGACTTCTCGTCTTCAAAGAACCACTTGTGATATCTTTCAACTAAATATATCTTGCTTCGGTTCTTATCATCTTCGTATAATTTCTCTAGAGACTCCCATATCTCTCTGGCAATAGTCTTCTTTGAATATGATTCCGCCAGGGAGTCTTCCATAGCATTTAGGATCATAAGCCTACAAATGCTATTGTCCCTTCTCCACTTGGCTTGGTTCTTAGTAGCAGCGGTAATTGCGGTTGCAGACCCAAAATACTTATGACTAAGTACGTTGACATGCCAGCTGCATATATACGATGTATACTCTAATATATGGACCATCGTATGTATACATAAGCTATAAAATGCAGTAAACTATGATACTAATCTCATCCACAAATAAAGAATAAAGACTTTATAATCTACCATATCCTCAAAGAAATAACTCATACATCTAATACATATGTCTTTATCCAAACCATCTAATACATCAAAGGTAATCTGTCATAATCTTCTTAGAGTCTTCCAGATCCTTCCACAAATCTCATCCCGTTCCAATAAGTCCTCATGTCCTGGCCTAATATGTCAACGATCTAGTCAGAAAAGGAGCAAAATACATCCATCCAAAAAAATGTCATACGATACAAAATAAAGAAATAAAGTAAATACAAAAAATAAATAAACCAGAACATGTGTCACGGGATAATGTCATGTGATGCAACCTGCAACATGAACAACTACAAGAGACCATGATCAAGAATAAATACGAATATAAACCATGTGCAATTGAAATACCATGTTCAATATGTGGTCGACTGGGGTAATCTGGCACATCGAAAGATGGCTATTAATGATAGGAATAGGACACGACATACATGAAGTATATACATGCTATTTACGATATGTACCATATCAATTGGGTGTGACCACATACCTGCTTGGCATTTTCCCTTCCCGAGACACGAAAAAATCAATAACGATAATTCATGATCAATATACGATAAACATGTCACAAGTCATGATCAATATATGATAAATGAGTCACAATCATGACTATGAATAATAACCATAAATCAGGATCAAGGAACACAATCATGATCAAGAAGCACAATCACGTGTTAAATTGTGTCATAATATGAAACATGTTATGACAAAAGAATATTATATTTATAATGTATTGAGAAACACAAGTAAGGAGTGTACTTGCCTTGAGTCCAAATGGCGTGAATAGTACTAATCCACCTATAAAACTAATAAGTAAATATTAGGTCAAAATCTATTCAAAAATTCCTAGATTCCTATTTTCTAATTATTCTATCTAATTCCTCGATAATTACCAAACCTCTAATTTGCAACTCACTAACTAATTTCTAAGTCATTAATCTAATTTCTAATAATCTCTAACTAATTAGATAATACTACGGCCCATAAAGCAATTCCCAAATAAAACCATCAATTAGGCCAAAACCTAAATTAAATACTAGGCCAAAAATCTAAACCCATTCTCTAAAGTCCAATAAAACTCCTTTTCTTTTCTTTGATCAACGGCCTGTTGGCCCAGCCCACAGTTCTCATCTTTTTTTCTTCTTCTCCTTATTCTGGCCCTTTGGCCAGGCCTGGCCCAAAATACTGTCGGACCAACCTACTTCATATTTTTATATTTCTTTCTTCATATTTCTTCTTAGACTTGGCCCAAGCCCAGGCCCCCTCTGAACCATACCTGGCCTAATACTGACCTAACGCCCTATTTTCA
Organism: Iris pallida; assembly: GCA_029216955.1. Lineage (NCBI taxonomy): Eukaryota > Viridiplantae > Streptophyta > Magnoliopsida > Asparagales > Iridaceae > Iris > Iris pallida. The sequence goes on from JANAVB010034420.1 coordinate 19,786,774, forward strand.
TATACAGAGGAGAGAGAGAGAGAGAGAGTTGTTCTTCTCTCGAATTCTCCAGATTAAAGAGAAAAAGAAGCAGAGGAAGAGGAGAAGGAGAAAGAGCAAAAAGCTCACCTGAAGGTCGGTGTGAGAGATAGATCTAGGCAATGTGCAGCCGTTGTTGCTGTATTGACTCAAGATCCACGGTCAGGGGAGGAGGGGTGCAGCAGTTGCCAGATCTTGAGGTAACGACATAGAGCTTGCCGAGGAGGAGGCGAACGTCGACGAGTGATAGAGGTGGAAAGGAGGAGAAGGTGGCCCATGACTCTTCACAACGAGGATCTTATCCACCCTGAGTCGGTGTCTCGACTCGACGGCGCTCGGGGAGTCTCGGTGGAGGTGGCTAGGGTTGAAGAGGTCGGTGATGGCATGGCTTCAAGCGGTGGGGAAATTGATAGCTGTTGTAGAAGAAATTAGGACATGCGGTGGTAGTTCTCGAGACAGTGGGGATGGTAAGGATGATGATGATGGTGGTACTAAAGATGAGGAAGGCGGTTGTGCTCTAGTGGCTTCGTCGGAGGCTAGATATGAAGGAAACAACGAAGACCAGGTAGAGTTTGGGCATGGTGGAGACAGTCGATGGTGGTGGCAGAGATCTGCACACACCAGAGCTGGTGGCGCTCCGATGGGGTTCGGCCACGAGCTTGACGGGGTCGAAGGATGTGTCACGACTGGACATGGCAGCGGTCGAGTTGGTGACCATCAGGCATGCGTCGAGATGGTGGGGGTAGCTGTTCTGGTGGGAAGCAGTGGGATGGTGGCGGTGATATTGCAGAGCTGGTGCTCGACTGCGATATACTGGAGCGGCGAGGAGAGCTCTTGGAAACTCGTCGACGGCAGACCTGGCTTGGGAAGCTCCGACGATGGAGGTGCTGACCACTGATCAAGGCGGACGGGAGGCGACGGTCATGGCGGCAGGTGACAAAATTAAGTTTAGGGTTAGGGTTTAGATAAGTAGGCGTGTGTAACTCCTCTTCCCAAATTTTTCAAATTTTTTATTTTTATTTATTTATTTTAATTATTGTGTTTAAAGTTTTTGGTATAATTCAATTATAAAAAATGAGTTTTAAATTAAACATCTAGATAGCGCTAATTTGTTTTAATATAAATATTTTATTTAATATTAATTTTGAAATTTATTTTAAAAATTATATATAATTTATAGGAATTTTGATTAATAAAAATACGTTTTACCGAATATTATTTATAGAGATAATCAATTATCATTTTAATTTTAAAAATATGTTATTTGATAAATACTAAATATTATTCTATAAATTATTATGTTGATCATCTATAGAATTAAATTATATGATTTAGTTACTTGATAGTATCAATATTACTCGAATTAATATTGGTTGTAATTGATTAGTGGATTACGATTAGATTAATTTTTATTTAAATGTTATAATTAAATGTGATAAGTAATATCTGAAAAAGATTTGAATTTATATAATTTATATTATCTTGATGATATAGAGTATTATATAATTAATTATGGAATATTTGAATGTATTTGCTAAATGTTAAACATTATTCTTAATTGTTGTGTTTGTCATCTAATTGATATAGATCTATGTTAATTTGATTTACTACTTGATATTTCCAAATATTTAATTATGTTAATATTGATTTTAATTTATTAAAGGATTATGATTTATATTAATTTTTAATTTCTATTTTAATAAATGATTAATATTATTTGGTATTATCTAACCAAATTATATGTTAAGTTATCTATATATGTTTATATATATTTATTGTTCACATTTATAGGTATATAAAACCAAGGATATTAAGCCTAATCCAAATCAAATATATGCAATACTTAGTCTAATCATTTAACTAGTTGACCTATCATTATCTTATGTAGATCCTATAAAATAAGCAAGCCTATCGCCTCCTAAAACTGAGCCCAGAGCCCTCATCCAGATTCCCTTCCAAAACCCTAAACGTCAACACATATATATGCGCCTTATGCTACTTCAATATAAAGTAGGTGAGCCGCCCTCCCCTAACTTTTTTTCTTCCCAACTATAAGTCACCTTCACCTAAGCTAACTTTGGCCATCTACAAATGACCTATGTCAGCCTCCTCATCACCACAGATCACTTCCTCTATCGAGTGCCACAACTCCAGACAAGTCCGTCGGTGGTGCACCATTACTCCGGCGCTCTCCTCCGTCATCCATATGCGGTACTCGACGACTCCATGACCACATGTCATTGTGCCCACTGGACCTTGCTTGTCGATGCTAACAATATGACAATCGACCACGTCGATAACCCTATTGCACACGAGCAGCTGTCCAACTGGTAGCGAAACATGTATCCTAATTGCGAACTGGTAACGAAACATGTATCCTAATTGCGAAAGGTTTTCATGTCCACCAATCCCGGACACGACGATGCAATCGCCCAACCTCGACCTCCCTTGCCGAGGTCCTCTGCTGCGGCTGTACTGTAATGCCCCGCCCCGCGCGAGGCATTTGAGTTAGCTTGTTGGATGCTATCAGAATGTTGGACCGTGACTTGAATTGGGAATCAAGAGAATTGAGACTGATGCAGTCTCTTAGTTGACTAGACGGAATGAGTATTGGAACGTGGTTCGCTGGTAGAGCTACCTCTAGTGGGAATATGTGTGCGATCAGAATAAGAAGACCCTTTATACAATGTGAGTAGAACTGTCCTTCCTCCTCCCTACTCATTCATGCTTAATAAAATGGAGTATTGTGATGCTATGAATTTTCCCTAAAGGACCCATGTCTTAGTTGCCGGATAATAAGAGATGCTTATGTTGCCGAATATTGAAGTGAACAACACAAGAACATTGAACTGCTGAATGAATCACACTTGAACTGCTAATGTGACTTGATGCCTAAGAATGAATCTATAATGCCTCTTATACTTAACATTGCAGGAACAAGTAAAACACTTGAATAATGAGATGCCTTGTAAACGATACATGAGAAATGAACTGGCTATGCTATCGGCCCAATAAACTGAAATGAAACACTTGAATCATGTACACTCTGTATAACTGTTGCAAAGATATGAATTGTTGCCTGTTTCTTATTAGCAATAAAAGAATGAATAAATGTCCCTATAAAATGAATGAATGTTATATTCCTTGTCGAAAGGAACGATATAGGAAATATTGCGATGAGTTGATGAAATGAGAAATGTTGAGGCTTGGGATCGCTGGGATCACCAAGTGAAATGATGGTAATATTGGAAAGGAATGAGTCATTGAACATGACTTGAATGAGATGAATGATGATGCACTGTTGCCTTACTTCTCTTAGTATTTTATCATGCAACTTTGTGCACGATCAAGTCGGACACGCATTCGCATAGTCATGGACAACTTGTATACAAGGTATTATTTTCTCGGACGATTCCCAGGGCCATGGGGACCGATTCGGCCTAAGAGGAAATGCAGCATGCTTTGGTGGCATGATTGGTATCGGGACATTCATTTCGGGCTCGCAACCCGGGTGAATGGTGCGTCACATACCCTTGATGTCCTATATGGCAAGTCCTAAATGGTGCATAACACCAGTGGTCATGTTGTCAGGATGCACGCTAATGAGAGTTTTGTGCAGGTAGAGTAAGTATATTGCGTAACCTATATTTGATGCAGGAATGAGGAGTCGACTATCGGTAAGAAATCACTTAAATGTTATATATGCAATATATTTATGTTGGTTCAACTTGTCTGCTTAACATGTTAAACAAAATGGTGATGTGAAGTTGTCTTTCAAATGAGAACCTGTCTAACATGTTAAATACAGTATGCTAAAGTGTTGCCTTGCTAAGAGAATCACTATAACATGTTCGATATATGCTAACTCAATGGCTGCTTGAATGATGCCTCTACATAAACAGTACTAGAACTTGATAACACCAAGTATGCTTCATTGATGCCTTTACATAAGAAATGAGATAACAAGTTTACATACTTCAATGTTTCTGCTCAAGAACTGTAAACTAATGCTAGGCCCCAACTAGAAAGATCACTCTAATAAATGCTTGCTAAAATTAACCACTTAGTGTCGATTTAGGCGAGTGGGCGGGATTCTGCTCGGCAGTACATAGATGATGTACTGACCCACGTTGTGGGCACACTTTTTAGGTGCCCGTGCTTGGGAAGTTCTGTACACGAAGATTGGCTTGATCGATCTCACGGCATCGAAGATTTGTTGGGCAAGCATAAGCTCTCCTTGCAATAGATGATGTTTTCTGTTTATAAAGGGCATAATATATAGAACATTGTAATCAGTTGTACTAGTGAGTTGTAAGCCAAGTCGGTATATCGAGTTGTAATCCAGTGTATCAGAGTATCAAATGTAAACTTTATGGCATTTGTTCAGTTGGCTATCAATGTAAAGTGAGATGTATTGTAAACTTTGTATTCCATTACAAGTCTTGTAATCTACTTCAATTATCAATAAAGAGAATACATTTTTATATATCTCTGTGCGACTTCCAGTTATCTGATTATCTCCGCTGCTATAAATTAGTGATGTGTTTCTATTCGATAAGAAAGAATGTCCTCATTAACTTCAATTTGTCTGCTTTTGCCGCTGCGATGTGTTCCCATTTGAAGATTATCAATTATGTACCATCTTTGTCTTGTATAAGTGCAATATCAAACTTGTACGACATCACGTCCAAGCGAGGACGAATGATTCGGCGTGAATCAAAGCGAGGACGAACGATTCTCCGAATCGAGGCATGAAAAATTGGTATCAGAGCACGACTTTACATCCTTGGTCTCTTATTGATTCGCTTCAAATCAAAGTTGCTTTTGCGATTAACCAAAGTTGCTTCCGCGATTACTCAACGTTGCTTCCGTGATTTAATCAAAGATTGCTTCCGTGATTATTCCGTTGTTGTTCCTATAATCATTTCAAGTTGTTCGTATCTGAAAGTTCGTTGACCCTCCTGGCTGCCCACTGGATTTTCCATACAATAAGTCTAAATACATTGTGATGCCCCGAATGTTTACTTGTTGTTGGTTTGGACACTAATGAACCAACAATGACTCGATGCCATAGTATGTTATGCTGTAAATGATGTTCGAAATATGGGAATAGAGAAATGTGGCTATGTGTGCTGTAAGATATTGAGAATTGCATGTGACGTTGGAACAAAATAGTGAATGAAACAATTGATAGATGAGTTCAATAGAATTAATGAATTGACTCATGTTTATTGGCTAGTGCTTTTGAGACCCTAAGAATGTTGGCTTGTAATTTCGAGACCCCGAGAAATGTTGGCTTTGTGTTGTGATCAGTTAGACCACGATTGTCCAGAATAGACTGGGATTGGTATTTTTCGGGACGGCTTCGTTTTTGAGTGGTATATGTCTCTACCACTTTAGAATTGAGATGTATCGCGACCCTTTCCATTTGATAGTAATGTGTCTCTCTGTCAGCCTTGGGTAGTATTGAGACTTAGCTAGGAGTCATGCCTTGTTGCTAGTTGACTCGAGTGTCCCTTGACGGTGATGTTATACCGGGTAGCAAGATTATTAGAAATCGTAACGGGTGCCTTGGTTAGAAATTATACAGTTGGGTAATGACTCAGACTGGTCGGATGGTAATTATATTGTGGGTAGAGAATGTTGTGGCTTAGAACGTTGAACGATAATTATGATTAGTTGGATGGGAATCATGTATGGCTATTACAAGTTGGGTGCTAAATTGGAAGTTTTGGAAATACTGTCGGTAACTCGGATGAAAGTTAGAAATCTGTGCTATAACCCTAAGGTGCAATAAGATGTTAACCCATCTTGATTGTCGAAAGATAGAATTAGTAAAGTTTGAGTTTGAGCTTGGAGAAATAGATAGTCGTTGCATATGTGCATGTATGCCAAAGAATTGGAGTGTATCACAAAAGTAACAAGTAGTGATCCTGAATATTTGTGTTGTATAGAGAATGGTTAATTGATACATGAATTGTCGGATTGAATGGAATAGACTGACCCTTGCGGTATGATATGTTAAGAATGTCAGTACAAAATTTTGATTGTTGGGAAACAAATGGGATTAGAACCATAAAAGGTGTTGGATAGTGTCAGTAGATGGTGTGACGGTATAGACGGCTGTCGGTTGGGATATAGATTGTTGGCTTATGACTTAGTGGTATGACTTTGTCATACAGACCGAATAGTATGATTCCATAGTTCTGTTGAGACTATCGGAATCGATGACCCTTGAATAATTAGCATCGGTATATGGACCCGTGTTACGATAGATTGGAATGGAAATATAATTGTTGGGAATTATATGTCAGGTCAGAATTTGAACATAATGTTGCTAGATCGATCTAAGTCGATCATTGGGGTAAGTCTAGAATGAGCCTCTGTGGGAATTAGTTCCTTGAGGATGACCATAGATAGACTTGACCCTAAACACTGTGGGCTGCTTAACCAATTATCGGCATATTCGGTAATGGCGATTAGTTATTCAGATTGAGTTGATACCCATAGGTTTGGGTATAGTTGCTTGAAATTGTCGGTTGCTTGTTGGCCCCAAGAATAAGAAATTGGAATGATCCCTAGTAGCCATCCACTCTAGGGGAGCCACCTGAATGATTAGGTTTAGCTGTTGGTATAGCTAACCTTAGAGACTTGACCGAAAAATAGGTGACCATTAGTGACCCATAGGATAACCTTGTGGTATTTAACGAGAGATGGTGGTGATGAGTATGACCTAAGGAAGTGTATGCTTCAACTTGTGCCTTAGAGATGTTTGACCCTTGTGAAGTTATATATCAGCCTTAAGTGGGAACTACGTCATGGGGTAAGATTTGATTTGTATGTATCGAGAAGTCAATTGTTCCACGGGATTGAATTGACTGCTCATGACGGGAACATTGGATCGGTGTCTAAAATTGGGTAGCTAGATTAGCATAGAATATTGCAAAGAATTGTACCCTTGGCTCGGTATTGATAGTAAGTGACCCTCAAAATGTATCTTTTAGAGATGAATTGCCTCGGTGGAAAATATCGTTGGATTCGGAAAGGAATAAAATTGCATATTGGTTGTTGTGAAATCTTAGTATGGTTGGCTCTAAGTTAGACCCTTGGCCCGAATATTAGAAATATTATGCTTGGATAAGGAACTTATTTGAGTTGTCCCTGATGTTGAATGTTGTGGCTAGAAAGATAGCGATTGTGGTAATAAATTAATTGAAAGGATGCTAAGTCGGATTTGGAGAAAAGAGTTACAATCGTGACTTATCGAATCACACTAACATGGAACTTGGCTGAAGTACATATATTTTGGGGATGCCTAAAGTATGTGTATGGATCTAACCAATGTGATAGCTGTGACAGAGATAACACTATAGAGGGAGCTTATTGAACAATAATGCTAAGTCTACTACCAAATGCTTACAAGCCTCTTACAACCACTCACCCATTTGCTGACATGTGGGCCATGGCCCACATGTCAGCGATAGGTGAAGATTGTAAGAGGGTTGTAAGCATTTGGTTGTAACTGTCGCATTACTCCTTATTGAATCGTATTAGCACGGACTTTGGCTAAAATACATATATTTTGGGGACACCTAAGATATGTGTATGTATCCAAACAATGTGGTTGGCTGTGATGAAGATAACAATGCTGGAAGAATATTGGTGAATCAATGAGGTAGTGCAAATATTGTGGAAAAGAAAAAGATGAATTGAATCATTGATGGATTAAGTGGTACAGTTGGATAGCAATCTCGACATGGTCGAGTGAGCTGAAATGGATATTGAACTGAAGCTGAACGTAGAACATGTTGTGACTAAGTAAATTTAGTAGAATAACTTGTTCCCTTAAGTTTCGAGGATAAAACTTTTTCTGAGTGGTATACTATGTAATATCCTGCCCCGCACGAGACATTTGGGTTGGCTTGTTGGATGCTATCAGAATGTTAGACCGTGACTTGAATTGGGAATCAAGAGAATTAAGACTGATACAGTCTCTTAGATGACTAGACGGAATGAGTATTGGAACGTGGCTCGCTGGTGGTGCTACCCCTAATGGGAATACGTATGCGATCGGAATAAGAAGACCCTTTATACAATATTAGTAGAACTGTCCTTCCTCCTCCCTACTCCTTCATGCTTAATAAAATGGAGTATTGTGATGCTATAAATTGGCCCTAAATGATCCATGTATTAGTTGCCGGATATTAAGAGATGCTTATGTTGCCTAATATTGAAATAAACAACACATGAATATTGAACTGCTGAATGAATCACACTTGAACTGCTAATGTGACTTGATGCCCGTGAATGAATTTATAATGCCCCTTATACTTAACATTGTCGGAACAAGTAAAACACTTGAATAATGAGATGCCTTGTGAACGATACATGAGAAATGAACTGGCTATACTATCGATCCAATGAACCGAAATAAAACACTTGAATCATGTACACTCTGTATAACTGTTGCAAAGATATGAATTATTGCTTGTTTCTTATAAGCAATGAAAGAATGAATAAATGTCCCTATGAAATGAATGAATGTTATATTCCTTGTCGAAAGGAACGATATGGGAAACATTGCGATGAGTTGATGAAATGAGAAATGATGAGGCTTGGGATCGCTGGGATCACCAAGTGAAATGATGGTAGTGTTGGAAAGGAATGAGTCATTGAACATGACTTGAATGTGATGAATGGTAATGCACTGTTGCCTTACTTCTCTTAATATTTTATCATGCGATTTTGTGCACGATCGAGTCGGACACACATTCGTATGGTCATGGACAACTTGTATACAAGGTATTGTTTCCTCGGACTGTTCGCAAGGCCTTGGGAACCGATTCGGCCTAGGAGAAAATGTAGTATGCTTTGGTGGCATGATTGGTATAAGGACATTCATTTTAGGCTCGTAACCCGGGTGAATGGTGCGTCGCATACCTTTGACGTCCTATATGGCAGGTCCTAAATGGTGCATAATGTAGTACCCCATCCCGCTCAGCCAATCGGAGGAATCAAAATGCCAACGACGTTTGGATTTAGCCATGCAACGGCCGCTCGAAGACCCGCACGGTCGAGTCGACTCCTCGTTCTCGTGGGTGGCTTTGGGGAACTTGCCTTAGCTTGTCCTTCGTACTAATAAAACGAAAGTTTTCAAATGCACACGTAGGTTTGATAATAAAAGAGACGAATCCACATAGCTAAGGAAATAATCCCAACTTGGGTTAAACTGAGTTAGAACATGGAAAAAGGTCCCACGGTCGGCTTAGAAGTGTTGCACGATGGCTTTCAAAAATGACACTCGGTCCTTCGTCCTGTGGCTTGGGTGAATAAACGTTGGTCTTTGCCACAAAGCTATGAATTAGCCTAAGTCATAGGCGTCGCCTGCATAAATGCTTGATAAAGCATGCACGATTCCAGCGTCTATGGCTTGGCATAGCCTTTGCTTGCCCCACGGGTTAAGTTGCATCGCACGACTTGTGGCATAAGTCTAGACACCCAAAGAACTTGGTTGTTCAAAGTCGAACGCGTGTACGGCACATTCCCACGATGCAAGGCTTGACACAATCTTTGCTCGTCAAGTTGTTACACGATTAAGTTAGGCAAAGTTATGTTAGGCTATCGGAGCAGTAGCAAGCACGGTCCCACGAGTTCTACGGCTGGGTTTAGCGATAAAGTCCTACGGTCTCAAAGCTCATCATATGGAATATAAGTTGGATGGTAGTGTCGTATAGAACATAAGTTGGCTTAAGGCACGACATCATGGACATAGTGTTTTATTGCATGAGCCACGATCGATTCAAATGAGTTTGAAAAAGGGCTATCAAATAAGGTATTCTTGAGTTAAGTAAAAATGATAGGGCAACATGGAAGAATACTCGGGACCATGGGTCATCAAGGCGGTCTCAAATGCTAGAAGTCTTGAACTTGGTCTTAAAGAGATGGTAACACTAGAAGAAGAATAATTGTGTAAGACATTAGTTAGAGTCGAGTCTTGCATGGTTATTTGGACAACTTGTCGATAAGGGCGATTGTTTCCTCGGAACGACAACCTGGGGCCACAGGATCATTCCGGCCTAGGAGGAATAGGTATGGCTAATGCTGCAGGCAACCAGGTATTCGGTGGACGGTCATTGGGGCTCGCTACTTGCTTTGGCCGGGCCATCCTTATATACCTATCTATGTCCGGGTATGGCTTGTGATGCCAGTGATCCTTCATATAGATGAGTCGGCATAATAGCGGCGATCCGCGTATATGCCTTTAGATTGAGTCGAGTATTGTGTGCACGGTATCAATGAGTCGAGTTGAATGTGTGCACAATCAGAACATAATGTTTGGGCCTAAGATTTGGCTACAACGCAGACACTTCAGCATGAGATGTGGCGTCGAGTATTAAGTTGTTGGCATAGAGTTGCATAAGTTAGATTTGAGTTATTTCGAGTTTAAGTCAGGAAGCGCAGTAGGGCAAAGTTGGTTAAGTCACACTGAGTTGCGAGGCACGGCCTCAATATGGACCCACGAATAGAGTTTATGATACGATCACGATGTTAGCACAATGGACTTGTAGTACGGTCATATGGAAATTTGGGTACTATCGTATAGTTGCGTTTCTGAGTATGGGCCGAAAGGCAAGCACGACTTGATAAGTTGACATTGCACGCATGGGAATAGTCTAGAGGCAAGGATAAGGAAGTTATCGGTACGATAGCACGGTAATGGTCTAGAGACACAAATAGGCCAAGAGTCTATGTCCTAAAATCGAACGTAATACAAGAGTAGAAAGACAATCCCAAAAGGGTTATATTGCACAAAATAAAATGAACGTGTTGGTTTTGTATGGGTGGGCGAGGAGCTCACTACACCAGTACAGTTGAGTACTGACGCCCACACAGTTTTCATGTGCAGGAACAGGTAGAAGCCTGTTGGCACGGAGCTCGCTTGGATGCGTCGAGGCATAGAGTTCCTTGGCATTTCGAGGCACGCGACTACATGGAGTCTGGACTTATACGGGACATAGTGTATGGACATCGCTTATCTGAAGCATCCACTGGCTCGTCAAGCTTTGTATTTAGAAATGAGAGAGAGAGAGCAGAGTGACTTGTAACTTGAGAGAAGAGTAAGACTGAGTGATTTTAATCTTGGCCTCGTGCCCACCTGTGTAATCTTTGTTACAATATCAATAAAGAGTATTTTGAATAACTTGTGTTTTGTTTCAAGTTTCCGCTGATATTAATCAATGTTTCTGCTTTGGGACTTCTGTGCGATGACCCCGTCGCTTAGACTGTAATCGGCCGTTATGGAACCCGCCTTGCACAAGCGCAATCTAGGCTCGTGCGGCATCACGCCTTAGCGAGGATGATCGGTCCTACGGGACCGGGGCGTGACATAATGGTATCAGAGCACGGCTTTACATCCTTGGACTTTCGATTGAATTCTTTAACTGTGATATCATTTTCGCAAACTCTGATGTGGCTTCCACGATTGATACGTTGGTGCTCTCTCTCAAATGTCCCACGAGGTGTCCATACAATAAGTCTATATATTTGCAAATCGTATGAGAATAGTTTTTTATTAAAACAAAAGGTGGTTTCACATAAAATCACAATTGGCTAAGTCGGGCTAGGCATATACACCAAGAATGGTGTCGACCTTAGAAAAGTCGGGTGCAGAATTCAAATTGTGTCGAACAAGGATGAGTTAGACTCGATTCATAATAATGTTGGGTAGTTACGATAGAGGTGCTATCGGACGATGATGCTATCATCGATGCGATATAGATGAGCGTGCTTAGAGTTTTAGGAATGATTCGAACAGAGATTCGAAGTAATCAGTTGTGATTCGAAACATGTGAGGATTTGTCGAATGACTTTATCCCTGAGTGGTGTATGGGATAGCCTCAGGGATATCGATTGATTGAGGATACGGGATGCCAATGAGTCTATCAGCAAGCGTCGCATGTATGCAAAGCCTTAGATTGAGTATTATTGAGTAATTCTAATCTTAAAGTTTATGACGAGTTGGTTCGAACAAACTAGAATGATGTGCCCGAGAATTGAATTGTGCAAGTATGAATTGTGAATAATAATTGTGTAGGTGGATTGAATCGGGAAAAGTTAAGGTGTATGAACGGATGACTTGATAGAGGAATCGATATGAATCGTATACAAAAAGTTAGCAAGATCGGAAATTAGCGTGCATGGAAATGATTCAAAAACACGAGGATGACTCTGAGGATTGGTATAAATGTTGCTTGATGATTTGAGCTAGCATAGAATGATACGACTTGAGAAATATGTTGCTCGATGACTTAAGATATAGATGGATGAATATATATGATTATGGGTTTGAATGAATTGATCATGGGAATAGTTCGGAGATAATGATTGAATTTGATCTTGAATATCGAGGAGATTATCTAGTTTGAACAATAGCATTAGTCGTACGACTCAGAATTGTTGCAAATGAAGATCGTCAGGTTACGCATATCATCGATGGTATTGAGGTGTATCAAAGATCGATATGCGATAACTCGAGGGTACTTTGAGTTGGAAAATGACGATCGTGTAAAAATGTTATTATCTCGAGGGATGCTATGCTTGGGGATTTTGAGTGAAAGGAATGTTTGGATGAAAGAAAAGTATCTTGATTGCTTCAACGATAGCCATAATGTCGACACTCTTGTCTTGCACGAGTGCAACACCAGCCTCATACATGCGTCACGTCAGACTTGGGGTGATCGTTCCACATGAGCGCTAACATGGTGATTCATGTCACGAGAATGATCGAACTCGGAAAATCAGGGTGTAGTAATTTGTATGCTTCGACTTATGGTTTGATGCGAAGGTGAATTCGAGGATTGTTCAGACTTGTGATTGAGGATTTAGTAAAACATGAGGATTGAGTTGATCCAATCTGCGTATCGAGAATGAATCAGTCTAGACTCAAAGCAAGAGTTATGCCCCGATGAGAACGGGTATCCTGTGAGAATGCATGGTGATTTCATGTCTAAGCACGGATGATTGGACTTGCGTTAGATTGGGACATGACATATTGTTATGCTAGACGACCTCGTGATCGAAAACATAAATTTTAGTAAACAACTTGGAGTGTATGGAATGAGAATTATGGTTTAGTGACATTGTGTGTCATGGTGAATTTGAGTTAGAAAGAATGGGTAGGTAGATTATATCGAATGGGTTCAAAGAGATAGACTATGCGAATTGCTTGTTTGGATGTACGATAATTATATGTTGAGAAATTGGTTGAACAGAACTTACCGTAGGATGGCTTTGTTGAACGACTCAGACCCTTTGGACTAAGTATTACAAATGCGAATAGGAAAAATCTATGCTCGAAGTTTAGAAATCGGAGTGATGCGAGCTTGGGTAGAAAACTCCGAACTATGAACTTTGGTTTGACCTTAGGATTTGGGTCAGTGTTGATATTATTGTTTGGGAACTATGATTCAAATACTGACGATTGACTTTAGCCTAGAGAGATGGCCTAACGGTTAGGTGAGACGTCCTTGTTTTGAGAGAGCATCAGTACAATTGATTTTCAAGATTGATGGGATAAATCAGATAGGTGGGAATGGATTCACTATCACAAGGCTTGGCTGAAATGCATATATTTCGAGGACGCCTTAAATACGTGCATGATCCAACTAAGTGATACGTTGAATTCAAGTAAGACTAGAGGAACGGAAAAGTATCGAGAATTTTGAAATCGTGTTTCGAAGAAATATTGATGGTAGTACGATCATTAGATTTGAGATGAACTTGAGTGGTGGAAGATCAAGTGGTTTGCCTAAAAACTGAGTTGTCCGTGTGTAGGACAAGTGTAAGTTATCCAAGTTGAGATATAGTTGTTCGTGTCGAAAGATAACCAAAGCACGAACGTGGCTCGGATTAAAGAAACGCGTAGGACGAATGTGTGCGAGAATCGTTGGATGTTGAATCAAGTTAGAAGTCGATAAGTGTACTTAGTTAGTTTCGAGGATGAAACTTTTTCTGAGTGGTGTATAATGTAGTGCCCCGTCCCTCTCAGCCAATCAGAGGAATCAAAATGCCAACGACGTTTGGATTTAGCCATGCAACGGCTGCTCGAAGACCCGCACGGTCAAGGCGACTCCTCGTTCAGGTGGGTGGCTTCGGTGAACTTGCCTCAGCTTGGCCTTCGCACTAATAAAACGAAAGTTTTCAAATGCACAAGTAGGCTTGATAATAAAAGAGACGAATCCACATAGCTAAGGGAATAATCCCAACTTGGGTCAAACTGAGTTAGAACGTGGAAAAAGGTCGCACGGTCGGCTTAGAAGTGTTGCACGATGGCTTTCAGAAATGACACTCGGTCCTTCGTCCCGTGGCTTAGAAGAAGGAAAGTTGGTATTCGCCACAAAGCTATGAATTAGCCTAAGTCATAGATGTCGCCTGCATAAATGCTTGATAAAGCATGCACGATTCCAGCGTCTATGGCTTGGCATAGCCTTTGCTCGCCCCACGGGTTAAGTTGTATCGCACGATAGCAGTCGATAATATATGGATCATTGTAATCAGTTGTACTAGTGAGTTGTAAGCCAAGTCGGTATATCGAGTTGTAATCCAGTGTATCAGAGTACCAAATGTAAACTTTATGGCATTTGTTCAGTTGTCTATCAGTGTAAAGTAAGACGTATTATAAACTTTGTATTCCATTACAAGTCTTGTACTCTACTTCAATTATCAATAAAGAGAATACATTTTTATATATCTCTGTGCGACTTCCAGTTATCTGCTTATCTCCGCTGCTATAAATCAGTGATGTGTTTCTATTCGATAAGAAAGACTGTCCTCATTAACTTCAATTTGTCTGCTTTTGCCGCTGCGATGTGTTCCCATTTGAAGATTATCAATTATGTACCGTCTTTGCCTTGTATAAGTGCAATATCAGACTTGTACGGCATCACGCCCAAGCGAGGACGAATGATTCGGCGTGAAACAAAGCGAGGACGAACGATTCTCCGAATCGGGGCGTGACATGCACCTCTTCCTACATACCCGAAATACCACCCCTCGATTCCTTGCTGTCACCAATGATGACTCCTAGCCATATCCTAGAACAATCATCACCCTCATGGACCGCCACCACTGAACACCCAACCACCACTGCCCCGTTTTCAACGAGGTTCCGCAGCCAAATCCGTGTCCGCCGTCAGCCCGATGAATGGCGCCAGAATCTTCTAACTTACTCTAACCGCTGTCTGGCCCTCTGGATCCGGGGAACCGCCATTAGTAGCCGGTGACACCGAGCCTCACTAGTACCGCCCCACTTCTTCCTCGCATCTTGCTATGCCTCGACCATATGTCGACCTGCATTGATGTCAGCGCACGGCATCCGCAATCGTGTTCCACCTCGAACGCCACCACTAGTGAGCTCGAGCGTCCGTCACAGACGCACAACGGATGTCATTGCTGACAGTCAACCAAGCCCTGGCCCAGTTTCCTCGCTACTAGTCCTCCCGCGTACCGCAGGCGAACGCTGGTCCACCGCCTTGGGGTCAGCCGCCTCCAGCATGCTCCTTCGTGGTAGCCGGATCAGCCGTGCCGCTCCACACACCACCGCCCATAGTTCCTCCCGAGCCAACATCTTCGACCGTGCTAGCGAGCAGCATCCACACCCCGTACGGTCGACTCCGGTTGTAGTGATCCACCAGATCTGCACGAAGTCTCTCCCGACGCCTTTCTTTCTGACTATTTCTCGGCTGCGTCCGAGCAAAAAGCTCACTTCTTAAAAAAATGGTAATTTCTCTTTCTTGCTTCTTTCCTTTCTGTGAAAAAAATTAGGAAATTGGGTTATGGGGTTTTGGGGTTATTGGATCAGGGATTTGGGCCATTATACTGTGGGCTTAAGAATTGGGCTGTGTACTAATTTAGATACAGGTATTTTAAATATATGTATATATGTTTTATTTAATTTTGGCTCGTATACCATTATTATTTATCTTTGGGGTTTTATCTTTACTTTGGGCTTTTAAACTTCATTATGGAAATAGATTATTTGGGCCTTAAACTACAAGCAGCAATATATTAGAAATTTGACTATATGGGTTAAACAATTTGTATGTATCTTGGGCTTTAATATAATTAAGTTATTTTGGGCTTGAGAATACTTTAAGAAAATGGTTATGTGTTTAAATAGGGTTCATAAGTAAGTATTTTATATAAATAAGCTTTTTGAATATTTTGGTGATTAAGCTTATATTTCAAATAAATAGAAATCTATATGTATTTCCTTAAATGGGTTTAAATGTTGATTCAATAAGGGCTTAAATTTGATTATGGTTTTGTACCTTAATTATAGTGTTTTAATTTCTATATATATTGTTAGTATATGTTTTGGCTTAAAGGACATTTATACTGTTCAAAGAATAAATTCTTTTGGCTTTTAAAGAATTATTTCTTAAATATTTTGTTTATATATATATTCTTAAATAGTTTATTATACCTTCTTAGTAAGTCCACATATAAATATGTATAATATATATTGTTAAATTATTTTATAGCTTATGGTCTACAAGCATACTTTCTTTAAAATGTTATATATATATATATATAAACTTTATCTTTCTCAAAAGGAATACGTAGATAAATTCTTAATATTTTATATGATATATATTTTGAATAAATTCTTCTTAAATCAAATCCTCTCATATTAGATTATCAATGGTCTGTGACTAATCAAATATTCTTTATTCTTTTTCGGACTTCTGCATATCGATCCTAGTGAAATGAACTAATATGTACTCAACGAGATTGTTGGTTTCACCAGCTAAGGACCCCAGGCGAGTACATTTCTGATAGTTTTTATATTTAATAACTTCTATGATTAGTGTATTTAGTATTGTCTTACATTGATCTTCTATTGATTCTCGATACGATGGTTACATGATGTAGTAGTTATGGATTCTTTACATGTTGTTTTTTGTGACAGATGTATTGCCGTGTCCATGACCTGTTTGAATCCATAAGTAATAGTCGGGTGGGGAAATTCTCTAGTAAACATGTAATTAAAGCCAGAACTATCCCCCGTGTCTATTCGTGCATGATAGCAGTCGCACACTTCACGTGCGGGGTGCCGGATTTACCCCTTAGCTGTTTATATGTCGAAAGTGGTATTTCAACTCGCTAGTTAGATGCAGTCTTGCAATATATTATGGTTTCTATTTCAGTCGTTTATTATTGTTACTTTCTATCTTTATTACCATGCTCTCCTGCTTTTACTCACATCTTTCGTATCATGATTCTCAATTTATCCATCCATCATGTATTTTAGTATTATTTATTGTTTTATAAATTTTGTCAATTATTGGAACTACTGTTAGAATGTACTCGTTCCATTCCTGACTGAAAACCAATTTTTCAGGTTAATCGCTTGCTACTCTATGCATGGGATCTTTGGGGGAGATATGACTGTATTAAAGGCCAAACCTAGAGACTAGTTAGATATTTGAGTATTTATTTAATTGCCTTTTCTATAATTTGTAAGACATTGTATATTTTAATCAAATGTAATCTTTTGAATATTGTAGTTGCTTTAATTTTGTGAATGAGCAAATAAAGTTATATTATTGTGATTTTGAGCATTGTGGTCTAGATAGTGTTCTACCGCTGACAATGCGGCATAGGCTGGACTTGCGCACGCACTCGTATCCCGAAAAGCGGGTACAGGTCATGACAAGTTTTTTTTGGTGGCCCATGCAGGTCAGTTTTTGCAAATTGTGCGAACTCGTGTTGTACTTAAGTTAGTCGTACTATTGCGAGCCTGCGACTAGGAAGTATCCATTCACAATTAGGATTGATTTGATTTTAGGATAATAACTATAAGTAGGAGCCCCTTATTCGATTTGACTTTTCGGTAGTTAAGATTGCTACGTAGGCCATATAATTTAAGTAGAAATTTATTGAATTATAAACCCTATTTGATATTTGAGGAATTCTCCTATGAGGATACCTTATTTTAATTTGACATGATGGTAGGATCCAAGGTGGGTAGACTATTTGTTGGGTAAATTAGGGCTTCCTATGATTCAACTCCAATTTTGATCATTTGTGCAATTTTTTTGTCTACCCTCTCTAAATATCATCGTCATATCATAGGATCCGTAGTACCTTATCATTGACCATAAATAATTGTTTTCCTAAGAGTCTATACTTTATTTTCGTCCATTGACTTTGTGCCTAACATGATTCGATTATCCATATATTAATTTTGAGTCCCCTTTCTGAAATTCAAGATATATATGATTTACATTTATCTTGCCTTTGATCGTTTTCTTCCTAATCGGTCGTATGATTTTCAAAACTGATATTTTCATTTAAGGATAGATACTTACATTTTCTATCATGATCAACTTGTTGGAATTTCTAAAAACTCCTTTGAAATTCTTAGGGATATAGTTGGAATAATTTTGATGACTTACAATGACAAGACAACAGCGCACTGTCGCCACTTATTTGAATTAGGGAGACTGCAGGTTCACTGCAGCCAGCAGCGCTCTGGAGTGGCATGATCCCTAAGTTGAAGTAATTTCGAGTAAGTGTAAGTTATCAAATGTTATTAAAAACTATGTCATAGTTGTCATATTTTGACTTCTGAGTTGTATGTTAATATTGGTAGAGCTAATAGCATATTCAATATAATATCATATTTAAGTCATGAAACCAAGGGTTTACTACACTGGCGAGGCATGTATTCTCGATGAAATGACTTCAGATATGCATACGATTTTCGAATACCATAGAGGCTATACCTTTTATTGGCATATGACTATTGATTTTTCATGATCCGCAAAATATTGCACTCTCACTCCAAACTGATTTGATATCATATTTCTTATTATCATATTATAAATAAAGCTTGTAGCTCTTTCCTTCTTATCTTTCTTTCTTATCTTCTAATCTCGAGTCATCATTTGGCTCCTTCTCATTTAAACCTATTAGTAGATTTTAATTCCATTCCACTAGATTCATAATCGTACCTAGATTCATAATCGTACCTAGATTATGATTCTATGATCATATCTACATAATTGATCGTGCTAAAATGATTTCAGATTTGATCATCCTTAACGACTTTTGATCGCAACTAAACTATTCTGATTATATTTCAATCGTATCAATTCACATATTTTCTAGATTTTGATTCTGTAATCGTGCTTAAAAAAATTTCTTCAACATTTAATTGAGTTAATTGTACCCAAAAAATTTGAATTTTGATCGTTCCTAAACGAATTTGATCGTGACCAAACTATTTGACTATAATCATAATCATGCATATACTTCAACTCAATTATTGCTAATGTTTATATTTCTATTCCACTATGATCATGTCTATTTTGATCTTGTTCATGCTCGTGCCAATTTTTTGTTAATTTTGATCATGCTTGGGTGACCTGCATGATTAACCTTGGTCATGACTGCATCTTAGTTGTATCTAAGTGATTTTAATCATGGGTAGTCTTTGACTAAATTTTGATCGTTAACCATACCTATATAAATCCAACAACAGTTAATTGTGTCTCACGACTTTTTCTTGTTTAACTAACCCTATTTCGATTATATCCTTGACCATTGTGACTAGACCCTTTTGACTATACTTAAATCGTGCCATGCGATATCTTTTCTTACGGTTCGATTCTATTCACGATCTAACGCATTTCGACCATTATCATACCATCTTCTTGATAACATTCTTATTCGTGCCTAATCGTGTCGTTTGAAATTTCATGGAATTCTTTTTCTAAGGTAGGTAGATTTGTAACTCCTCTTCCCGAATTTTTCAAAAAAATTTATTTTATTTTTATTTATTTATTTTAATTATTGTGTTTAAAGGGTTTTTTTTGTATAATTTATTTATCAAAAAAATGAGTTTTAAATTAAACATCTAGAGAGCGCTAATTTGTTTTAATATAAATATTTTATTAAATATTAATTTCAAAAATTATTTTAAAATTTATAATATTTTATAGGAATTTTAATTAATAAAAATAAGTTTTACCGAATATTATTTATAGAGATAATCAATTATCGTTTTAATTTTAAAAACATGTTATTTGATAAATACTCAATATTATTCTATAAATTATTATGTTGATCATCTATAGAATTAAATTATATTATTTAGTTACTTGATAGTATCAATATTACTTGAATTAATATTGGTTTTAATTGATTAGTGGATTACGATTAGATTCATTTTTATTTAAATGTTATAATTAAATCTGATAAGTAATATCTAAAAAAGATTTGAATTTATATAATTTATATTATCTTGATGACATAGAGTATTATCTAATTAATTATGGAATGTTTGAATTTATTTGCTAAATATTAAGTATTATTTTTAATTGTTGTGTTTGTCATCTAATTGATATAGATCTATATTCATATGATTTACTACTTGATATTTCCAAATATTTAATTACGTTAATATTGATTTTAATTTATTAATGGATTATGATTTATATTAATTTTTAATTTCTATTTTAATAAATGAATAATATTATTTGGTATTATCTAACCATATTATATGTTAAGTTTTATATATATATATATATATATATATATATATATATATATATATATATATATATATATATATATATATATATTTAATGTTCATATTTATAGGTATATAAAACCAAGGATATTGAGCCTAATCCAAATGAAATATATGCAATACTTAGCTAATCATTTTAACTAGTTGACCTATCATTATCTTATGTAGATCATGTAATATAACCAAGCCTGTCCCTTCCTAAAACCAAGCCCAGATCCCTCATACAGATTCCCTTCCAAAACCCTAGGCGTCAACACATATATATGTGCCTTGTGCTACTTCAATGTAACAGTAGGTGAGCCGCCCTCCCCTAACTTTTTTCCTACCCAACCATAAGTCACCTTCACCTGAGATAACTTTGGCCATCTACTAACGGTCTATGTCAGCCTCCTCATCACCACTGATCACTTCCTCCACCGAGCGTCGCAACTCCAGACGAGTCTGTCGGCGGGGCACCATTACTCCGGCGCACTCCTCCATCATCCATATGCGGTACTCGGAGACTCCACGACCGCATGTTCCTGCACCCACTTGACCCTGCTTGTCGACGCCAACAATAAGACAATCGACCACGTTGATAACCCTGTTGCACACGAGCAGCCATCCAACATGTAGCGAAAACCCATATCCTGATTGTGGAAGGTTTCCGTGTCCGCCAATCCCGGACACGGCGATGCTATCGCCCAACCTCGACCTCCCTGGCCGAGGCCCTCTGCTGCGGCCGAACCCCTTCCTACATACCCGAAACACCACCCCTCAATTCCTTGCTGACACCACCGGCGACTCCCCGCCATATCCTATATTACCCTCTTTTTTTTTATAATATATATATATATATATATATATATATATATATATATATATATATATATATATATATATATATATATATATAATATATACACACACACACTAATTAATAATAAATAATTCTTAGTAATGTAAATAAATATATTTAAAACCTTAAAATTATTATAAAACATTTATAACTTTTCCAATAACATGTGAAAATAATTCACATATTATAAAACCTTTTTTAATAAATACACATACTAAACACATATCCATATATATATAATCCTCTTAAAATAAAAAAATAAAAAATAAATAAAATATAATAAAATATGTAGAAAATTTTAGGGGGTTACATCCTAACGAAGTTATAAAAATTTTATCCTCAAAATTAAACTAAAGCCTAATATAAAAGAATAAAAAACAAATACGAAGGTAAAGTTAAGAATGTCAAGCCGTACCTCAGTTTTTGAAAAGATGGGGAAGGCAGTTAGAAATGGAATCCTAATGTGACGTTATATTATAAGAGATAGGGTACAGTTAGCTCAAGACTCTACCTAACTTATAGAAATTGGTTAGCCATGGAAATCGTAATTACAACACTTATGAGAAGGTCAAATTTTTAAGGAGGGTCTCGAGAATATTAAGCACTTTTGTCTGCAATCATGGATTCTAAAGAAGCCTAGTTATTCCATAGTTTCTTGGGCCAGTAACTGCAAGAAGAAAATTATCACCATTTTGATGTCGCTCTTACATAGGTTTTGATCACATGATAATAGGAATGTCTTAGTCGAAATATAACTAGGACAGATTGGTACAGAGGGGGTTTTGGTTCATCACATAACATAGGTGACGAAAAGATAAGATTAAGGAGTTTAAGGAAGGAGGATTTGTGGACCAGAGATGGGGACTACATAATAGGTGTAGGGACTCATTTCATACAGTTTGGTTTTATAGTCCAAATTTGGAGATATGCATAAATGGGTTTAAGTGGGTTTTAGTAGTTTCCCTAATTGGACATTAATCTTTTATTGAATGAATCTTGGTTTTAAATTTATATTAGCTGGACAAAATCAAAACCATTCCTATTAGGTTAGGGTAATCTAGAACATGTTCGAACTCAAGTGGTTGGGATAGTTCCGAGTCGGGTTGGTTAAATAGGTTCCGTAAGTCTGAAGATGCGCCTTCCAAGACTTTTGTGCATAAGTAGCACATGGGAACTCAATTGAGTGGCACACTATTGGCATGTTTAGTGGGCTTTGAGTAGATCATAACCATATATTGGGTCAAAAGATTTGAGTCAAGATTGGGTCTCAAATTCAATTCGGGAAGTACATCAGTATTACGGTAAGGGTTATAATTGGCCTTTTGACCCAGAAGTCGTATCAGAAAAATAGAGTACAAGGGGACATGGTTGAGTGGGACATGATATGCCCGAATGAAGGTGGACTCATCTAGGTCTTGCATATGGAATTTGTTGGAAGGTTGGTAGGATTACGCTCCAAATATCATTGTCACGGTAGAGGATACCAAATGATCGAAATAGAAAGTGAGTGTTCATGAGGCACGGATTTATCATCCTAGTGGGAACTAATTTATCCTAATCCATCGATAATCCTAGTAAATTCTAAAATTTAGAGGGGCTTACGATCTATTTATCATGAAAATTTGGTCCTCCAAATTTAAACAAAAGCACGATACAAAAGGATAAGGATTTAATCTCGAGGAAATCAAATATGACTAGGCTTACGAAGAGTTAAGTCACTTGACTAGGTCGAGAGAATTAGAGTAGGAAGGAACAGGTAACTATGGTAATATGGTTGTTAACCACATGGAGGTGCCACAACCAAAGGATTTGGTTTTCATTATTGTACGACTTAATGGAGGAATAACGATTACTCATAAATAGAAGGATTGGTTGTTGAAAGATCATAAGACAATGATCGTCGGTTAGGACTAGTATTCACGACATAAGAGATGGTGGCACGATCGATAGCGAATTACACTTCGGGTTATTAGAACTATCTTAGGATTCGGATGATCAGTCAAGCTGAAGATAATGAGCTCCTACTCCTACCAAAGTATAGGCCATCTATCAAGGGTCCTTTGGATAATGTTGATACTCCTGGGTGCGTATAGCTAATCTTTAAGGTCATGATCTAATTTATCTCATCCTAAAATTTCCATATCTTAACTCTAACCTGTTTGCTCTCTTCTATGACCTGGTTCCCTCAACGTTACCTTCAATAACATGATGTTACACTCTAAGAATGCAGTCTACTAGGTCCTAACTCCCTTCGATCATCTTTTATTTATTCCCTCTTCCTATAGTACTACTTCCATGATTCTTCCTTCTTCATGACAACTACGGGTATCTTAGTCCAACACACTGTCCTAATTTTAAAAGTTTAGAATTCCTAACTAACTAGTATCGATGAAGGGTTTATCATTTGTATGATTTGCTAGTCTACTTAAGGTAAGATTTATAGTTCTACCCTCAAGTCCTTAGTTAAGTACAACCACAATAGATAGGAGTACGAAAATCAATCTTTAAACTATATGCCATCTGTAGAAGCATGGAAAAGAATTAGTAATTCTTATGCGGCCCAGAATCAACATGAAACTCCATGCGGCTCAAAACTTGGGGATTTTCATACGGCTCAAAAACCCTGGGAGCTTCATGCGGCTCAGAAAGCTTCATGCGGCTCAAAAAGCTTCATACGGCCTTATGCGGTTCAAAACTGCCTATACAGCTGGCCATAATTACTCTGACATAAAGGTGACAGCTCTGACAGAAATGATGGCTCTGACATAAAGACGAGACGTGACAAGCTTCTAAAAAGACGAGAAAATCTTTATGATATCTGACACAGTTCTCAAATTCCAAAGAAAGTTCTTTATGCGGATCGCCTATGCGACTCTCATGCGGCTCGGTCATGAGACTACTCTCATTCGGCTCAGTCATGAGACCACTCTCATGCGGTTCATTCATGAGGCCACTCTCATACGGCTCAGTCATGAGACCACCCTTATGCTCAGTCATGAGGCCACTCTCATGCGGTTCAGTCATGAGACCACTCTCATGCGGCTCGGTCATGAGACAACTCTCATGCGGCTCATTTATGAGACACCCTTCATGCGGCCCGGTTATGAGACACTCTTCATGCGGCTCGGGGGCAGTCATTCATACGGCCCAGCCAGGATGCATCATTCATGCGGCTCGCCACATAGTAGTAGTTGAGACACGTGGCAGAAATTGACCAAGTCATTAACAGTTCGGATTTCGTGCAACAAGATCATGATCAATCTTAACCAATCCCCAGCTGCCCACTTTTCTAGGCACAGTTACAAGGATGTGGTCCAAAACTAGCCACGTGGCTATAC
This sequence comes from Iris pallida, assembly GCA_029216955.1. NCBI lineage: Eukaryota > Viridiplantae > Streptophyta > Magnoliopsida > Asparagales > Iridaceae > Iris > Iris pallida. The sequence continues at coordinate 19,811,564 of JANAVB010034420.1, forward strand.
ACCCCATTACTCACAAATTCCTATAAATAGCAAGGTGCTATTCCCTTGCATACACACAGAGACACACATATACATAGAGAGAGCATTTCTTCACCGGAGTCGAGGTTGCGTTCGATCGTCCAAGGAGTAAGGCAGAGTTGATAGCACTTTCCCGAGCCTCTACCGTCAAACCCCAGAATCCAAATTAAACAATTGTACTTAGATTGCTTTTCCTAGGTTTTGTTCCTAGGCTCTCTTTTGTACAAGGGAGTTTGTAATTGTGAATTAAAGTTCAGTCCTCCTATAAAACTGTTCTGTTCTCTGACAATCAATGGCAAACACGATGGCGACTCTGCTGGGGACTAACTTCTCCATTGCTGAGAAGTTGGTGACGCAATCGGACGCAGCCAAACTCGACTCCACGCAACAGATGCTGGTTGTTCGCTTCGACCAGCAAGCGTTTGAAGAGATGCTCTCTGAGGGGAGCGCTAGCCCGATCCAGAAGCGAGCCGGCCCAAAGAAGGCCCGCAGGGAGTGGAAGCCCAAAACCGTTGCTTCTCCCCAAGCTCTGGAAGAAGTGTTCTCTGCTGCCCAAGATGGCGAAGGAGACTCACATGTGGCCCCACTTCAGGCCGCAGAGGACCCTGCTGTCCCCAAGTCCGGTAAAGGAAAATACTACGATGCTGGACTTACGGGAGCAAATGGGAACTCTATGCGGTCCAGGAAGAAGTCGCATAAGGGTGCCAGCCGCATGAAAAAGGCTCATGCGGCCACCAATCCCAGCCGCATACAGAAGGCTCATGCGGCCACCAATTCCAGCCGCATACAGAAGGCTCATTGCGGCCACCAATATCAGTCGCATGCAGAATACCTATGCGGCCAGCAATTCCAGCCGCAGAAAAATGGCCTATGCGGCACCCAATCTCAGCCGCCGGCCATCTGTCCTATGCAGCTCGGGTTCAGTCTACGACCGCCTCTCATGCGGTCCTGACATCAGGAACTCCAATGAGAATATGCCAGATTATATGCGGCACAGCCTGGACTCTTCCTACTATGCGCCCTCGGGTGCTAGAGTGAAGAAGTCTAGGACAGCGCGGGCTCGTCGAGCTCAGTCAGCTGTCCCAACCTCTGACCATCAGAGAGTCCCGCTAACTGTTATGCGGGCCTCTGACGAAAAGTTGTACAGAACCGCCTGTGTCCCGCCCCCGGCGGCAAATGGACAGGGTGGTTCCCAAAAGTCTCCCAACAATAATCGAGGGCATATGCTTTTACTAGCCCCGCATCAGGGAGCAAACATGATACGAATGCACTCGTGTGCTCGGGACTCCCGGGCCCACAAAACGAATGTAAAGGTTGCTCGAGATGCACTTGACTTGCGTGATGTGATCATTCACAAGCGCAAGGAAAGAGAAAAAACCTTGGTGTGCGGAGAGTCCTTCTATGGACATCACTGCACTCAAGTCATTGTCAACTGCTGCTGCAATAAGACAACAGTACAAGAGGACCGGCAGTCCGTCTTCCAAAGACTGCAGCAGCCAGGACCGGTCCTAGAACAAAGCTCAGGAGACGAGGCGCTTCCTTTTGCCTCCTATAACTCTGCTCGGAAGGTCCCTACCAGCAAAGGAGGGAAGAAAATAAATGTGTCTAGCCCGACAATCTCAACCAGCGCGGCCAAGAAACTCTCATCTAAGCGGTTGTCCACAGCCGTCACAGGAGGAGTTTATCAAGGCACCCGCTCAAAGACGAAAGCTTCATCACTTGGGGATTCGTCATCTACTTCCTGGGGGTAGTTGAAGCTGGGGGTAGCACTCCTCGGAACATCCACAATAATCCGGTGTTCCAAGAAGAAGGACCATTGGAAACAATCCCCCCAACAGATGCAGCAAATTCTGACGTCCCTGAAGACGTCCACAAGTGCCAAGATGAGGCAACCTCCTATCCAGGGGATACCACTTCCTCCGAGTCCGAACCAGAGGAGAACATTCCCACATACCCTGACGACTTCTCTATTCGAGGGTATGATTCAGAGAACACGTCTTCTACAGTTCCTTCCACTGCTCCTCATGTGAGAACAGTGTTCATGACTGAGAATGACCAAGACGGTCCCAGTAATCGGCAACGCCTCGACACTCTTGAGGCCATACCTCATACCTTGGTTAAGTCAGTGGAGGAGATCAAGGCGGCCCTACCGGCTCTCCAAGGAAGGACACCCGGCCAAACAAGCTTGGGTCCCACCGTCAATGCAGACTCAAACACATCCGCACCAACCCCGGGCGACAATCCACCCGGAATGTCGGCTCCCACTGCTGCAGAAGAGGCCAGGGAGGCAAGAAGAGAAGTCCAGGAGCTCCGGGCAATGTTTCACCCCGAGAAAACTCTCAGGACCTCAAGATACGACAGCCGTATCCCGCTGCATGGAGAGATGTCCCCTTCCCTCCATGATACAAACCATTCAACATCAATCCATATGACAGGAAGACATCTGCGAGCCGGTACATGACCTACTTCGAGGCCACAACAGACCATCTGCCGCATGACGATGCCATCCTCAAAAGGTTGTTCATTGGGGCATTAGAGGGGGTCGCATTCGACTGGTACCGCAATTTGCCGGATAACTGCATCCATTCCTTCGCCAACTTCAAACATATATTCTTGGAGAGGTTCTACGAGATGGGACAAGATGTGACAATGTCAACCCTCATGGACGTTGTTCAAGGAGAAAAGGAGCTGACAAGGAATTACATTGAGTGGTTTCGTCAAACCGCGATAAAATTACCCTCCGGTAATCCGGACTATTCTTTGATTGAGATTTGCCAGAAGAGGCTGCTCCCCACAATCAGCCTCTGGATGGACAAAAGTCAATTTAAAGACTGGAAGACCTTCATCATCATCGCCACTAGTGTAGAAGCCAAATTGAAGAAGGCTCGTCAATTGGGATTGCATATCTCGGATGGGGAAGACAAGGGCAAACGCCCTAATGCCAACAACAACAACGGCGGCAGTTCCTCTAACAACCGAGACACCAAGGGCAAACAGGCTATGGTAGCCGATACAGCCCAGAAACCTGAGCCAAAGCAGGCAGAGAAATAGTGGCCTCAGATGACTTATTCCTTCGAGGATAGCCATGTCAAGCCCATCTTAGACATGCTCCTGCAAGGAGACAGAATTCAGCTCCCTCCGCCGAGACGTGAACCTCGACCTGTAGAGATGGAGAGCCCAAAGTACTGTCACTACCACTGCTACGTCCACCACGCTACTCAAGAGTGCTTCCAATTGAAGCGGTATATCCAGAACCTCATCGATTCCGAGGCTCTGGCCATTGATTTCGAGGAGGTAACAGTGGCTGCCAACATGGTGTCAGTCCAATTCGGCAGCTTCCCTCCAACGAGGACCCAAGATGGCGTAGTACCCGTCCCCCGGGCAACAATAGAGGTCACTAACATTCCACCTCCCCGAGACCAGACGACTGGGCTGGTGCCCCTCACCACGTCAAGAGGGGAGGTCATGTGGGTCCACCAGGACTTGGTGCCTGAAGTAACTCAGTCGGCACCATCCCCTACCGGCAAGAAGAAGGACAGGAAGACTAAGTCCTGCCACACAATTTTAGCCGATATCGAAGAAGCGACAGCTGTCGTTACCCGGTCCGGTGCACAAACTCAACCCATGTCGGGTAACTCAGCTGAAGAACGCCAGCCGGCCACTGCTGATGTCCCAGGACCTTCTCAGCCTCCGCCGGCCGATAAGCCCAAGCCAAAGGAGACCCGCTTTGACAAGCCGCTCCGTAAAGACGCACCTTAGGGGCTGGAGAGGCCCTACAATTTTGACATTCTGGCACAATTGGCCAATACACCAACCAAATTGTCATTATATGAGCTCCTGAGACTCTCCAAAGATGTTCACGTCGCACTGAGCGAAGCACTCCAGAATGCCGACGCGTATTTGGCTCAGGTCAAGCTTACAGGGGAGAGCTCGCCAGCGGATCTCCAGGACAGCGCTTGCACAGGTGCCATGCCTAACATTGTGTTCACTCCGCAGGATATGCTTATCAAGACCAACCTGCATGATCGCCCTCTGTATTACACTGGATACGTCGGCGACATCAAGGTGGATCGGATGCACATTGATCCCGGCTCTTCGATAAGCATCATTCTGAAGAGCTTGCTTCACCTCCTGTGCATCCCTATGCATCGGCTGACACCTACCAGCACTGCCATCAGCGGTTTCAATTTCAGGAGAAGCTATCCTATTGGGAAGATTCGCCTAAAATGACAAATTGGCGACATTCTGTCGGAAGTGACCTGCTATGTGATAGATGCAGATACATCCTACAATATCCTCCTCGGGCGGCCGTGGATACACGATTATATGATCGTGCCCTCCACTTTGCACCAGTGCTTTAAATATGTCGACAAGCACAGATTCGTATAGACGGAGTTCGTCGACATCGATCCCTTCAAAGGGGTTGAATCCTACTATTCTGATTCCTGCTTGTACAAGAAATCCAAAAGGCACCTGATCAAAGAGGATGCTCAAGAGCAGACGGAGGCTACAATGGGATCAGAAGAGCCTCTGAAGATCCATCTCCAACCCCGCAAACCGGGAAGAACTGCACCGCTTGTAGCCACTATGCGTAAGGAAGCAACTAGTCTTCCAGTGCTCACTGCACAAAAGGAGCAGATGGTTATCCGACTGCCAAGGTCCGGCCAAGGACCGAGATCCACTGTAGAGCTACTGACAATCAGACTGCCAAGGGCCGGCCAACAACAAGCAGCAGAGATCAATTCTTCTGTTAAGCCGATGGTCATTCGTCTGCCCAAGACAACCGACAGTCGAGCACTAAGCCAGGGACTGCTAGTGAGCCAACAACTCCACGTCCAACACCAAGCGCTAAGCCAGGGATCGCTAGTGCACCAACGACCCCACGTCCTGCACCACCAGTAGAACCCCTGATGATCAAACTGCCCAGGTCATCTTCCCAGTCTTTATTAATACAGGGGGTGGCTGAAGAGGAACTAGAGCTAGCCAAGTATGTGGCTGCACACACTGATGTTCCTTCTGCTGATGATGTAATACCACCTGAAAAGATACCTTATTTTATCAATAAAGGGCTATCTTTGAACTACCTCGAGCTTAACAAGCTCCGTATAATGTATGCTATAGAACACGGTATAGGCACCAACTTACACACACAAGTGACAAATGTCTATACCGCGAACCAACTTACTCCCGTAGAGGGAGCTTGCTTTATAGTTCCGGGAGAGGACCATCCAATCATCTTCGGCCGAAAGAATGGTCAACAGTCCTTCAGGCCAGAAGAGGTCGATCTCGGACCCGACAACGGAAGATTGCCCCCTTATTTGTATAGCTCCCGATCCAAGTACCTCATGCAAAAACAGGGGTATGATATGGAGACTACACCATGCTTGAACTACGGCATCGGCCGGCGATTACCTTTGCAAATGCCAGTCCCGGCTGGAAAACCACGAGATTATTACAATAAGACCAGACGTGGTCTAGGCTATGTTACACCTGCAACAACTCCTGAAAGCTCGGATGAGGAACGCGAATGACATTCACATTCAACCGGATCGCCCACTTCTGATTCGGATGTCAGCATCGGGGATGTACTCAGGCAAGCTTGGTCTGTCAATATGACGTTTGCTGACGCCTATGAAGAAGACGAAGACGTACCTGAACTTCTCGAGTTAGAGCCTTGGGTACAACAGCTAGATGCGCAGTGGGAGAAGCGTTTCGAACGAAGAAATCCTCCTACCGAAGATGAGGTCATGCAAGTTGACCTCGACGATGAATCCTCTCCAAAGCCAATCTTCGTCAGCAAAAGCCTGACAGACGAAGAGCGGAAGTCGCTTTTGCAACTCGTCAGAGAGTATATTGACGTGTTCGCCTGGAGCTATGAAGACATGCCAGGGCTAAACCTCGAGGTTGCACTCTATAAGCTCAACATTCATCCGGACGCAAAGCCGGTCAAGCAACAGCAACGACGGTTCCGCCAAGACATCATGAACTCTATCGAAGCTGAGGTCAACAAATTAATAGCCAGTGGCTTCATCCGTGAGGAACAACATCCAGACTAGGTCGCCAACATAGTACCGGTCCTCAAGAAGAATGGGAAGATCCGAATTTGCATCGACTTCAAAAATTTGAACGAAGCATGTCCTAAGGATGAGTTCCCTCTTCCTATTACGGACATAATGATTGACAACACATGTGGCTTCGAGCGCATGTCGTTCATGGATGGCTTCTCAGGATACAACCAAATCAAGATGTTTCCTAACGATGAAAAGCATACATTATTCCGAACGCCAGTTGGTGTGTACTGCTACACAGTCATGCCCTTTGGTTTAAAGAATGTCGATGCCACATATCAACGAGCTATGAGCGTCATCTTCAGAGATCACCTGCGTAAGACCGTGGAGTTGCAATCCATTGATCCTAAAGTTCTCATTAGGGTTAATTTGCCTATATGAACCCTATAATGCCCATCTGAGCTATCCGATTTGTCTAAAAGAGGCGTCACCATTACAAATCTATCAACTACATTCTATCAACAATGAAGTAAATGGTTCATCAAGCACTAGTGTTCATCTTTCCAAAATAGGGAAAAACGAGAGTACAAAATAAGGAGATGATTGACTTCAATTACCGAGTTCCAAAGGTGATGGATAAATTCAAAAGAGTTTTTAAAAAGTTTGTGGATTGAGATACAACTACATTATCCTATTGGAGGCTCGCTTAGTAAATTAACGTAACCGAAATGATATGCTCTGACCTGTATGGGCCACCAGAAAAATATGTAATGCCCCTGTCCCATTATATATAGGCCCTGGAATACGTAAACAGGCCGGCTACGTAACCAGTGGACTCCAGCCCAGCTAGAATCTGTATAAGCTGTATTAGTATCTAAAACTATCTATCAAATCACCTATCATATATCACAATCCATAGAATGAATAATATCAAGAACAACCAATATGAGTCATGGTCTGCAGCCCATTAACATATAGGTTGGATAGACCAGAAGAACAAGATAGGTTTATAAAACTAAGTTAATAAGCAGAATGTAAGTAATGGATATAAATATAAAAAAACGAAAGATACCTAAATCAGAAATATCAACACCATCATGATCAGCAAACTAACTCCGCGTAATCAACTACTGGGAGAGATCACCAGGTCCTCAGAGGGACGTAACAAGATACATAAAAATATGTCACAATATACTGATTATATGTAAATCACTAAAATTAGAAGCAGTCAACCAAATATATAATGCATATAATCTAAGGGACTTATAACCGTTCTATGTGTGATGCAATTCGAGAACAATGCATGTCCGTATGACCACCAAGTCAAGTCAAGATAAATAGTACCTCAATAGCGAGTCTAAATACTATATACCATTCCTCAGTATCGAGCAAGTCTATAGCATATAATCTACCTATCGTTCCTCAATAGCGAGCGAGTCGACGATAGATAGGGCGGTAGTCAACGTCCAATCGTATTCTCCACACCCAATATCCTATATAGTACAACTATTAACAGCTAAGTCTTCTAGCATGCAATTTTATTAGCAGTTATACCCTATTGCACGTCCTTTACGTACCGGTGGCAAGCCGACTATACAAGTTCAATACCTATATGAGACTCACAACTTGTGGAATGCAAGTGTCATGGCCAAGGGTGAGATACTGATATCTCATAATAATTAGTTCTACTTTGCAACCTCAGTTCACAGCCTATCGAAGCACGATAGCCCACCCCAACAACCAAACAAGGATATGGACTAGACATGTGCCACGACAAACCAAGTTCCTCGGATAGTAATAGAAAAAATATATCACACTAATGGGACAGTCTCCTAAACTAAGTTGGAATAAATAAAAGAAAGAAAATAATGAAAATGACTAAAATAGTCGCTTGCACTCAAGTTAACTTAGGAGCACAGATTAAATAAAATAAGTAAGCAACTAAATTAATAACAGAAATAATATGCTAAAATAAAGAGCACATAATTAGAATAAAATGGCATAGTATACTTGTCGGGTGGTGGTGTGATGATCTGACAACTTCCCGAAAGCAAACACGTTAAGCCGATATAAGCAACAAAGGTGGGACTTCCGCAAACGTCTCTGGATGCTGAAACAAACATCACCAACGTTTTTAGAATAAGAGAAATATCTAAGATCGCCAACTCATAAGTCCAATTCTGGACACAGGGGAAAAATCGTAATTTAGGATCAAAACTATGTCCGCCGTCGGACCCGCTTTGTACCGAAAAACATGCCAAATTCTATGCTCCTGAAAGTCACCAAACTATATATCTACAAGTCCAGTTGTTCGATACGACAGTATGTCCAATTTTAGATTTTGATGAGTCTACACAAAATCGTTTGTTGAATCATATCGTCGAGCCCGCAAAACGGCGATCCGGTCAACTGTCTCAGAATAAAAAAAAACATGGCTCACATCTCGCAAAACGAAGATCCGGTCAGCTGACGGATATGCTTCAAATTCATCGCGCACACACAATCAATTCGAGTTCTGTCAAATCTCACGTGTCCGCAAAGTCCATACACCTTTCGATAAAAGTGGTTCGCGACCAAGCCGTCCGGTTTGTCGGGATGGACCACGTATCGGTGTTTTTCAATGTTTTAAAAACAGATTTTTTGGGTTTTTTGAACCAATTTTATTTACAAAGTAGTGAAGAGAACATTCCGCATAAATAGTCATTGTGAAGCAGTTCTATTAGCTACAACTATGTTCTTTTAGATTTTGAAAATACTAGATATCATGTTCGAAATTTAGCTTCCAAAACAGGGTTTCGAGACAGTTTCTAATGTCAAAAAATCGAGTTCTTTGTCGATTTTGGAACTCGATTTTCATTGCGTACAGTGCGAAATAAAACAAACTATTTGAAAGAAAGTGAAAATGGTTAGGTTGTCTACATACCGTAGAAATAGGCCAGTAAAACGGCGAACCAAGGAGACGAGAATCTTGTCGCAAAGCTGTTGTTGCTACTATTGCTATTGCGCATTGTGGCTGCTGATGCGGCACGGCGGTCGGCCGGCGGCCACCGCGGCGTCGGTGTACGGAGGCATGGAGCGGCACATGGTCGAGGTTAGGGTTAGGGTTTTGATTTTTATTATTATGTGTACGTATAGACACACATATGTAGAGGGGGAAGAGGGAATCGGGTCTGTGGGGTTTCTCATCTCGTGAGAAATTGGTTTTTTTAACCACCTTAATAATTTGAAGAATAATCAAAATACATGTTTAAAATTCAAGTAAATTCCTCAAAAATTCTAAAATATTTTTCTATAAGATATTTAAATAATGTATATATAAAAATAGGTACATGCATATCATATTGAATATTTATCAATATATATTTTTTTTATCAATATATATATATATATATATATATATATATATATATATATATATATATATATATATATATATATATATATACACTACTAATTAATAATAAATGATTCTTAGTAATCTAAAAATAATTATTTAAAACCTTAAAATTATTCTAAATATTTCTAACTTTTCCAATAATATGTGAAAATAATTTACATATATATATTTTATATATATTAACTTATAAATACCTTTTTCTAATAAATAGACATCCTAAACACATATCCATAAATATATATATATATATATATATTTTATATATATATATATATATATATATATATATATATATATATATATATATATATATATATATATATATATATATATATATATATATATGAAGCAAAAATCTAGGGTTAATCTTATATAAAATTTTAATCCTCTTAAAATAAATAAAAAAATGAAGAAAATATATTGAAAATTTTAGGCGGTTTATAGTGAGTTACAACTTGTGCAAGTAGTGGTGCAACAGGAAGTGTCTGTGTTTCAGAGAGCATAAATGTGTGTGTCAAGATTGGTGTTCTAATGTATTATGGAAGTATCAGATTTTGTTGCAGTTGTGCAGGAAGCTGCCATAATAGCAGTAACTGCATTCCCAAACTTCAGTTAGTGGCTTTGTTATGGAAAACTGCAGAGTGCAGCACCTGTGCAGTGATGGGTAAAGAATTATGCATTGTGTTAATAGTTAATTTGTTAGTGTGAGAGATTAATAGGTAGAAGCAGTAGGCTAGGATGTTGTAGAGAAGTTCGCTAGGAAAGGGTCTAATTACCTGCATCAGTTGTGTAGGGAGCTTGATGTGGAGTAAGGGAAGTAGTAGTTTGGAGTTGCAACACTTGTGCAGGCAGTAGGTACTACTATGTAGCAACAGCAGTTGCTGCACAGGGTGTCACGACCTGCACCCGGTATAGGGGTACGAGTGCGTAACAGTGCCCAGCTTACGCCACAGAATCGGCGGTAGAACGCTGTTCTAGGTCGCTAACTATCAACTCACACAATGATATAATGTACCTATCATAGGTCTCAACTCCGAATGGAGGACAAGTATACATATATGATAATACTCAATCACAGTCTAAAGCACGATAAGATATCAAGAAGTCTAATATAACTATAACGAATCAACAAACAATAACTAAATAATATTTGAAACAAATCTCAATACAAAGTCAAATCTTCAAATTATTACAATTCAAGTTCTAAACAGAGAATCTAAAACAAGTCCACTAAACTAGTCTTACGATCACTCCTGAGAATCGGGACCAAGTCCACTAAAACAAGTCCCCTCCTCGGATCCATAGAAGGTAGGACACGTATCCTCAGGACAAACATCTAAAAAATATATCCAGTCAGGATGGAACGAGCACATCTCCTCTAGTAATCCCAAATAAATGACAAAGACTATAAAGCAGTTATAGACAGTTATACTTGATGAATCATGAAAGTTGAGACAGGTAATAATATAGACAGTTTAGAAACAAGGTAAGTAAATACAGAGAAACATAAGAGCATGGTAATGAAGACTGTTAATAGAGATAACTAACTAGAACAATGTGAGATGAGTCAAATCTGTAAAACTTGAGACAATATGATTCTAGTACAAGACACTAATCTAGTGTGTTTTGAAATACTGTTCTTGTCATGTAAACGGGTAGCGAGTAAATACGGCACACCGCACGCTTGGCAAGCGTACGACAGCTATCTTTCACGATTAGACGAGTAAATACGGCACATCGCACGTTCAGCCAAGCGACGATGGCCATCTTTCTTGTAATGATGGTTCTTATTGAATACGACACGTCGCACGCTGGGCCCAGCGGCCACGGCTATCTTGCTTGTAGTGATGGTTCTTGTATGATTTGAATAATTAGTATTTATAGGTGTTTCGAGTAGGTGGTTCTTGTGAGTGGTTCAAGTAACAGAGGCTAGACGAGTCAAATACATGTGTTGCGAGTGAATGAATCCAGAATACCAATACATGTTGTGACGGAGAATCAAATAGAACTATACTAGAACTAAATCACAGTAATCATCAAATAAATGAAAGAACTATCAGAGAATGTACTCGTCTGTCGTCCAGAGCAATGTATGTGGATCGATGTCCAAAGTGGTGTCACACAAACCTATATTGAGATATATGGTTATTTATTGATCTAGAGTAAGCAGTGTATCTAAATGAGTTAACTACATGCTTCTAAGCCAATTCTAGTCAAGAAAGTCAATTCAGGTCAAAGCTAGTCAACTCTAGGATTATGGAACCATACTATAAGTTTCTAGGCTATAGTAGTTATCCTAGGACATTATGGTATCAACACTATATCCTAACATGGGATACTAACATATCCATTACATAACTTGTCACTAAATTGCCTTCTATTACACACACACACACACACACACACACACACACACACACACACACACACACATATATATATATATATATATATATATATATATATATATATATATATATATATATATATATATATATATGCACAAAGCACTGATGTCTTTAATGAATTTCCCTTATTTCTCACTAGAAGTGCTTATTTTTGTTATGTTATACAAACTAGTGTGATACGTGTTCTAGCATGCTGTTCTTGAAATATAGTTGTATGGCTAGTTACTATCTCAAATGTTATGTCACACTAAGTAGCCATTTCTATTTGCCTCATGCATATCTTTTGTCGTTATTTATAAAGTATGCATATCATTTTTTATGACCTTGTGTTTATTAGTGCACATTTTTAGTATACATTTTTATATATTTACCTCTATAGTGCACTATAAAAGCTTTTTGAAAAATAGTTTTTGAGTATCTTAATTGTGATGATCATTTCTTATTCATTCTTTGTGTAATTACTTCACTTATAGTTAGGGATTCTGGATTTCGATGATGTTTGATAATACTGCATATACTCCTTTAAATTTAAGTTCTTAAAAGTAGAGATCATTTTGGGTACAAGCCTACAAAGGGTCTGTCTGTCACCACGGCTATGGCTAAAACAAAGCGGTACTTAAACGTCCTCCAATGGACCTCCGTTAGCTGGGACAGTACCTCTACAACTAACCCAAAGTAGTCAATACTTTATAGACTTAAGATTTATTAAGGTCTACTTGTAACTATTGTCTAAATCTGGATCCAAGGCATCGAACCTGGTCCCCTAGGTTCCAGAACACATCAGCGTATCTATGTCCTATATTTGATTTATAAATATTTTATATTTTATTGTTACCCGTTGATTTTGTAGCACATATAAGGATAAATGTAATTGATACTTCTTATGCTTATAGCTATAAATGATTTGAATTTTTGTATTATTTGGGATCTTTCAATTCCAGTGGATACTTATATTTTGTATTCTCTAAATCGATCTATAATCTTGGATTGATCTCATTTTTAAGAAAATATATGGATTTGGTCTTTTGATTTTTAACTTTGGTGGATAATATTATTTGACGGTAATATACATTGATCTTCTATTGTTTGTCATCTTTTGATATATTCATTTTTGTTTCTATTACTCTTTTTGTTATTTGATCTTGTGACTACTCATTGAATATTATGGTTTTCTAATCTATTCTTTAGCGTTTGCTTAATATTCATGATATTCAAAACTTTTATTATCTTCTTATTCAAGTTAATAACTGCCTATAGCAGTAATTCTTTGTGGGAAAAGTCAAACAAATTGAATTTATCTCTCTTGAAGCGTTTCTTTTCTTTAACCTTATGATTATCAGATGGACACCATGCTAAGGTTTTAAAAGGGAAGAAATGAACTTTGATAAGAAGATCTAATACTTTGATGAGTTAGTTTCCTACTTTTGGAAATATATTTTATTTGTTCATCTTTAAGCATTTATTTATTGGATATTTCTTTTACTTGCCTAAAGATGATATTTGTTTTAAGTTTGGAAAAAGGGATGAAAGATGCATATCTTGGATATCCATCAGATTTTATGATTTAATACTTTATGTATATAAATGTTTTTGAACTAGATACGCATATTTAAGGGGAAGCAAATTAAATGTTTCCATTTATATATACCCTTAATATGTAGTATACCTACTTTGTCATGGACATATATTCTTTTATTTAAAATATCTTATTACATTGGTCATGGTTTTTTGTTTTATAGTGGATTTATGAGAGAATATGATTCTTCTTGGTTCTCTCATTTTTATAGGTTTACTTGATTTCTCTATCTTGATAATTATTGAGCTATTATTTTTTTATACAACATATCAAACAGTCCCGGTACTTGATCTGTTTGCTGAGTTGATATATTTCAAACTCTTATTAGTAGGCATTTACTATTTCAGTGTGTATTGTTCTCTCTCTTATTATTTGTATGCATTCTCTCTTTTATTCTATGCGTAGCGTTATCTTAGTTTATGCTTTCTTCATAGTATTGCCAGTGAAGAATATGTTATTCTATCTATATTTTTTGTATTTCTTCAACATTCGTTTCTTAAGCATGAATTGTAGGGGAGCTTCTCTCTTTGCAATTTTGCTAAGTGACAACGGGGGAGAAAAAGATCTAACATCTTTTGCAGGATACAAGAATATTTTTTTAAGAGGAGACAGTACCATACAAGTACACAGAACAACAAATACTACAATTTTAATATTTTTGTCAAATCAAGATCAAGATGTTATATCGGTCAAGGTTTGTCAATTATCAAAATGGGGGAGATTGTTGGCTCATTTGTCATAGTCAAACCTAATTTTAATAATTGATCTAACCCTGTCTAGATATAAAGGCTACTTGGACGACTGCTGAGAACTGCTACTGCTACCGTTCAAGACATGAAGCCATTTTGCCATTGAGTCTGTATTTTCTTTATCAATGTAATTTTCATAATTTCTTAAGTCTAGGAATATGATGTACACCGAGTCGTACTGGCAAATAGGCTACCCCAAAATATTTTCGAAATATCCTTTGGTTTGAAAATAGCGCATTTACAAAAAGCTCCTAACTGCTTGACTTTTCAAAAAGCCCAAAATTCGATTTGCAAAACCCTGAAAATCAACTCTGGACACCAAGAGAATTCGGCTCGAGTTCGGCCCAAATTTGCCCTAAGTTCGGTTGGTGGCCCGTTGGATTTTGAACTTAGTCTTCCCGCAATTACGGAAGCAATGGCTATTTGTCGAGATTCTCTCAAAGAATTCTGTCCGAATTCTGTCTTTGGAAAACCTATAAATAGAGAAGAATTTCTATCATTTCAACACACCTCTCTCTTCTCTTCTCTCTAAGCCTATTACGGTATTCCAAAGTGTTCTAAGCTTTTCATTTTCAAATCCAAGCCAGTTATAATCCTCTAATCGATTTGCCAGTGCGGTATGGTCTACAAGTTTAAGAGTGATTGTAATCAGAGGCTTGATTAAAGAAAGACACTTCACAATTGAAGTTGGTCGAGTACTTCGGATCAAAGCTGGCGTTGTAGAAGTTGCAAGAACGTGTCGACATGGAATATAGTGCTGCTAACAATTTTTTATAGCTAATTTTCTGCTGCCTACTCTATTCATCCCCCCAGAGTATAGTGCTTTATATTTCGTTCCTACAGACGTATGTAACACGAACGTGTCGACATGGAATATGATAGATGCTATACTCCACAAGATGGTCCCAAACATAAAACAGTTCGTCCCATTGAGTCCGGAATAGTCCAAATAGCAGTTTGATATATAGAAGTCGAGAGTCAGAGTTTGACAAGATTATCGATATCGAAATAGAAATCCATGATTAAAGAATAGAAAATGCCTAGGTTAGTCATGATGATGATTTGAAGGAAATTGCATAAATAGACACATCTAAATATTTTGAAAATTATTTATAATATTTGGAAACTATATTTTATTAATAGAAATATTTTTAGATAATATTTGAAAACCTAACAAATCATTTTTAGGGCTTTAAACCCCAAATTTGGCAAATAAAATTTTTAGGTTAAAAAAATATATGAATTATATAAAATACTATAATAATATTTCAGGTTCTCAAATCCAAATAGAAATTAGGCCTAACCGGTATATTTTTGTTACAAAATATCCCATATATATTTAATAAACAATATGTACTCTTAGTACGTAATGGTTCAGTAAATATATACTAACATAACAGTATTTGAATACAATGTAGTATCTATATAGTAGTATAATAATACTTATACTGTATACCATATTGACTGCTGATCCATTTCTCTCTTTTCTTGGTCAGTATTCATAGTAAACAGAAAAATCCAAACTCTTTCTCTCTCTCAGCCATTGTGGGATGCCTCCTCGCTTTTCCAAGAGGTGAGAGAGAGAGAGAGAAGAATTGATTGAAAAGAGAGAGAGAGAGTGCCAGAGAAGAAAAAAGAGTCGAGAAAGAGAGGTTTGAGAGGCGAGAGAGTGGAAGAGAGGGTAAGAGGGAGTGCGAGAGAATGAGAGATAGGAAAAGGGAGCTCGGGAAGGGACTCACCGGAATTGGTGTTTGGGTGCAGCGAAGAGCGGTTTGTCTTCGACAGATGTAGATCTGGTCGAGGCCGGCGAGGGAGCGGTGGTTGCCGACTCAGATCTGCGGTACGGACTGGAGACGGCGATGCATCTGTCAGGTGACAGTAGTCGAAGGATGCTGCAGCCGGCTGATCGGGGTGGTAGTGGTGTGGTCTAGTCTCGGTCGGGAGGAGTGGAGGAGTGCTATAAGCTTTCATGCGACAGTGGCAACAACGACGACTTGGATCTTGCGGAGATGTCGGGAGGGTGGTAGATATGGGTTTGTGCGATGGCACGATACGGCTCTAGCAAGATCCGCTTGATCTGGCTGGATAGGATGATGTAGGCAGTGATGATGCTGTGGAGGCAATGAAGCCAGTGGTGGTGTTGATGGCTGTGGCGTATAGGAAGGACAGGGGTCGAGTGCTCGGTGTTGGTGTACAAAGGTTGGGTGGTGGTCATGAAGAGACACGGTGGCTCGGTGATGGTGTCGTGGTGGTACTGGTAGTGATAGTGATGATAGTGTCGTGGTGGTGGTGGTGACGGTGATGGTGGTGGTGGTGGTGATGATAGTGTTGGGGTGGTGATGGTGGTGAATCCGGTAGTGGTTTGGTCCGGCGAGACCGATGGCGGCTGTGGATTTGGTTGGGAAAGAAAAGGAGGAGCTGGGGGAGGAGCCGTACCGACAAGGGCTACTCCGACGATGGCGAGGAGATGACAAAGGGGAGAGGTGGTGGACGTCCGTGTCGGCATGTCGACATGGACACGAATTATTTTGAGTTTTGATGGAAATGTGTCCGGTGTGTCGGACACGAAAATTGGAGAATGTAAATCTAAAAGAAAAATGGGAATGAAATGGATGGATACGGACACTTGGATGGAATGATTGAGGAATTATGTGAATGGAAACTGTCTAATATATAGATAATAAAGTGCTTGCTCTCCAAGCAAATGCTCATGTAGAGTAACTAGAAGAAGCTTCTAGGAAGCTCTTCCATGAAAAAATAGTTAATAATTAATCAGCCCAAAATAATTTATAAAAAAATATTTAATGGGCTAAAGCCCTTATATGAATAAAACTTCCAATACACTTATTAGGCCTTGCAAGCCAAAACTTTTAGAGTCCAAAAGGATTTATATATATCCATTAAAGGCTCATATAATCGCTACGACAATCCAGTAATTTAGAAAGCTCAGATAGAAACACACAAGACAAAAGCCTACGAATTTTTAATATATATTTTGGATAAATTAATTAAAGAAAATTTTAAAATTCATGATTTAAATATTAGAGAAAAATTAAGAGTAATGGAAGAATTTATAAATTTGTAAAATATTGGAATTGGGTTAAAGGGGGTTACAAATCTACCCTCCTTAAAGAAATTTCGTCCTCGAAATTGAAGATTGGCATGATCAGAAATAGAATGGAAGTATGGTCAATAATATAGTCAAATCACCTAGGCATGATAAAATAAAAATGATATGATTTGGTACGACCAAGAATAATAAAATTCAAATCATACGCACGACTAAGTCATATTAGCACGATCAATGATAGAATCAAAATACGTTCAAAATCATTTAGGCACGATTAAGATTAATAATTCAAGTATTCGAATCATACTCAACCTTGAACCTTAAAGTATCTTGTACCTTTAACTGTTATTCTTCTTTAAATTTTGAAAGTTCCACGCGTGGTAACGGTGGTTCTTTGTATTCAAAAATTCAAAAATTCGTGTGTTGTACCAGTTCTTAGTCATTCACCTATCAATCCTTTATTCAATTTCGTATTATCACCGCATGTATTTATAATCTCCTTTTAATATATTTTTATTCCTAAATTTAGTGTCTTAGCCTTAATTAAATAATAAAATATCCCTAGAGTTTTTAACTTTAAAATATCTAAATTCTCTTAAAATCAAATCGCCCTTGAATATTCTCATATGTTTCTAAGAATACAACCCCGAAATATTTATAATTCTCACCATTTAATGTATAATACACCATTATTCCTTCTTGAAATCTTCCACATTCCTCTTTCTATGAAATATCCGTACTCTAAATTATTCTTTACTTATAACCATTTCAAAAATTTAATGATACTCAATATCTCTTGATTTTGTTTCTATTCTAGTTTTATCTTTCTCCCGCTACTTTTATATCAATGTCCAAGATACCATAATCCTACTAAGATTACCACATGACAACAAATTCTTTTATGTCAGAGTTCGATGATATGATACTTCCCTCGGCCATTTCCAAAGATAAGGAGATAATAATATTCAAGAAGATTTAAGGCTTAGCTAACATATTTTTAGATACGAGACAATTTGATGGATGCAAGTAGGACAGAGATGAGAAGAAGAAGGAAAATGGTGATAGGAATTTACTCTTACTCACTTGGTCTGTCATAATGAAGTCGTTGTCCTTCCTTTTTCTTGCTTGCGCCATCAATCAACAGATTCAAAAATTTTATCCTCAGAAGTGTTCATTCTTTTTTTAATCAAACTCTTACTCATCTCATCCTCTTCGTGACTCCACGTCACTAATTATCATTTATTGTAGCCTAATCTTCATCATTTAAAAGATCTTTATCAGGTTGATATTCTCATCCATAATATCATCGGTCATGGTTTCTACCCATCCTCATAAACTATTATAGATTTTCACGTCTTTATTTACCAATTTTTTTAGAGTTTTCTAATACCAAAATTTCCACCACTCATATCATCAAATAATATTTACTCCTCGTCATTAGAATTTTCTTATGAATGAGATCATAAAATTTTAGTTCCAAAATCATCCTTTATTAAGCAACCTCAGTTCACAATTATTTAAACCTCCAAAATCGAGTTCAAAATCAAGGAAAAAAACTCGATTTTCTGAGTATAGAAACTATCCTGAAATCCCAAATTTGAAGGATGTTTCCTGTCAAACCATTGATCAATTTGGAAATCCACTTGAACAGCCTTGTAGACAATATACACAGCTACAAAATCTACTTTTAGTTTTTATTTTTGTTTACTAATTTTTGTTCTAAATTACTTCCAAAATTGCGAAAAAAATACTTTTTTAAAACTAAAATTTCCTGATACGGGGTCCGTCCCGACAAACCAGACGACTTCATCGCAACCCGAGGGCACTGAAAGGTGCATACGGACGTGTAGGCTTTGACGGAACTCGAATTGGTTGCGTGTGCGCGACGAATTCCACCTGTATTTATCAAAGAACATCGTATCGGCCACTTTCCAAAAATTCTACTTATATTGTGCACTTTCGTCACATCACGAAGAAACTTGAGCCATTAGACTCGTATCATTTTTTTGGTCCTGTGAGCTATGTTTGGTCCGATTCTGAAACAGTTGACCGGATCGCCGTTTTGGCGGGCCTACGATCCGATTCAACAGGCGATTTTGTGCACGGCTTATCGAAATCCAAAAATGGACATACATTGAGTTCGTATCTTCAAACTGGACCCGTAGACATGTAATTTATGACTTTAGAGACCATAAGTTTTGGCATATTCTTCAAACTGGACCCGTTTTGCCCTTGTGTCCAGAATTGGACTTTTTGGTAGTCAATCTTAGTTATTTCTTTTATTCCAAAAAATGTTGGTGATATTTGTTTCAGCATCCAGTGACGTTTGTGGAAGTTCCATCCTTGTAGCTTCTTTTGACTGGTTGATTTCATCTACTGGACGTTGTCATATTATTTATTTTCAGCATTTATTTATTTGTTTCATATTTGTTTATTTTTATTTATTATAAACTGTGTGTCCAAGTCATACTTGGGTGCAAGCGACTGTATTAGTCGTTTTCTGCTGCTTTCTTTTATTCTATGCATGTTGACTTAGTTTTAGTGGACTACCTTCTTATTGTGGGATGTCCTTATATCTCTTTTGGCCATGATACGCATATTACACGATTTGAGACATTTTGCTAGGGATACGACTTGCATACTTGACTAGCCATCAATATGTAAGAAGTCGTGTAACGGTTAGATATTTGTAACTGCTATAATTAGAATATAGTTACTCAAACAGTCACACCACTGGACAGGTTATGGACATGACTTGGTCAGTGTGGGTATCTTTGGGAGGACAGTTACTAATACGTATGAAAAGCCAAATATGTAAACCATAGTCTCCGGATGGAACTATGGCGCGATACAAATTGCAGATACCCTCTGACATTTTGGAACATTACCGTCGGATATAGGCAACTGAATGATAGTATATATACACCACTAATCTAAATCCCACCAATATGTGTGAAAGTTGTCCTTAAATTGCACATTAGATGGTAAGAAACGCCCATTGCACATTTATTTTCTAGGCTAGCCTTTTGTATATTTATTTATATATTATGACTGTTCATATAGCATGATAATATGTATCTTGTTATGTCCCTCTGAGGACCTGGTGATCTCTCCAGGTATAGACGCTCGACAGTATCCCGAGGAGTACGGTTCTGGACCAGACTCTTCCCTTACAGACAAGGAGATCTCGTCCTTTGAGTCTATTTAATTTCTTTTTAGTTGATGGACTTATGTAGTTGCTATTCGTTATCTCGTTTATTTCAGTTGATTTTCTTCAGTCGTTTGGTAGTGGATTTGTCTCCACATGGCAGATATTTTATTTCATATTTTAATTAAGACTTTTGACTAATGATTTCTTCTATTTGTCGTTGTGGATGAGATATAGTTATTGTGTGTGAACATTGAATATTATTATGAGCTAGATTTCATATAATACCGTTTATGTGTGTATTTGTAGGTTCCATATATTGGAGTAGCCTATGTATACATACAGCTGGCATGTACGTATTTCTAGTCCTACGTATATTGGGACTGGGGCGTTACATGTTTTTGTGGTAGCCCATGCAGGTCGAAAAAATATTATTTTGGTTACGTTACTGTACCGAACAAGCCTGTATATATGATTAGAAATTAGGATCTCATCCACATGCTTGATCACCTTCCTTGATTTCAATTTTTTGACTATCATTTGACTGCTTGTCTTGCATCTGGGTTGATCATATCCTAACGTAATCTATATTTTCGTGCTAATAGGAGGAATCTTAGTAATGGTCGTTATCCCTCTTGCCATTAACGCTGGTGATTCAACAAATCAGGAGGAACCATCAGCTGAGCCGCAACCGACAATGTCCCTAACTACACCATCCCAAGCGGGACCATCACCTCAGCAAGATGCAACTCCACCCATAGCTCAGTAGCAACAACAAGCCTCTGTGCCTCAAGTGGGACAACCCGACCATCAGACCCTATCACCTCATGGGGAGCACCTGCCACCTCTACCACCATATCCACCCCCATATCCTCCCCCGTTCCCACCTGAGCATCCATTCCCTTACGAGGCTTTGACGATACCGTTCTTGCATGCGTTAATACGAACTCAGCAACAATAGAATGAGCTTCTAAGGTAGATTGTGTTAGCATCCCTAAAAATGTCTCCACCTACACCACCAGCCCCCTTGCCAGCTAAAATGACTAAGGGTCGGTCGATTAGACGTCCCCTAGCACCTCAACAGCAACAACATCAGAGAGCAAGCCCATATCAGACACACGGAAGGCCACATGCCATTACTGTAGCATGATCGGTCATGTTCAAAGAAATTGCCGACAATAACAGGGGCATATTGCTTATCCTGTGGGTCTAACCAGCATCAGGTCAGGGATTGCCCACAGCTGAAGACCACCACAATACAACAGACGCTAAGGCCAACAACACTAGGAGTAGGAGCACCATGTCCACCAACAACTATTGAATATCCAAGGGGACAGGCAATACCACCACAGTCCATACAGTACAAGAAAGTCATGCAGCAGAGGAACACCCAAAATTTTAGACAAACATCTAGAATGATCACAGCAGGGATTCAAACACAAGGAGCCGTAGATACATGTATGGCGTTTTAGTTAAATTTACCATTTGATGACTATGATCATAGAATGACTTAGAATTTTGTAGTTTAAACCTTGATAGATATAAAAATGCGAAGGGACGCAAGGACTAAGTAGTACAAGATATTTATAGATAGCCTATTTAGATAGAAACCACTACCTCAACCGCGTAAATGACATAACAAAAGTGAATCTTTCTATTCCTTCGATTCGTGTGTCATTGCATCATCCCTCACCAAAACTGGGAGTGCGAGGATGACATACACAAGCGTTCCCCCATCTGTTTGAAAATAGCGGTACGATCTTCGTACTTGACTATTCTTCCGTATGGTAGATCGTTCACTATCTTATCATGCATTTTAATTTCGAGAACGAAATTCTTGTTAGTTGGGTAGCGTATAAACCCCCTAAATTTAATATATATTTATTACTATTATTTTATTTTATTATTAATTATTAAATTTTCTATTTAAGCATTTGGTACATAGGTAATATATATATATATATATATATATATATATATATATATATATATATACTGTGTATATATATAATCTATCCTATATTTAAAACATGAGTATATAGGTTATTGCTAGAAAAAAATTAACATATCTTTTGTATTTTCAATTAGATAAACCTATATATTATATAAATATGTTTATATGTATATATGTATAATATGTATCAAAGTATGCTATACATATAAATGTACTTGGTACATAAATAAATTTTTTTATATTGGATATATTATATGTAAATATATTTTTAGTAAATTATTTTAAGATGTTATTGTTATCATAATTAACATTCTTTAGAAATATTTATTTATTTAAAATTATTTAATTTATATTTGGCCAAATTTTCAATATTAATATTTATTTGTTATTTTGAGAATGTTTTATTTGCTGTTACTTAAAATTTGTATTATTATATATAAGAGTTATACTAAATAAGTGTATTTCTACAGATAAAAAAAATTGTTACAAGTATTTTGTTACACTTATAATTTTCAGGATAATTTTAGAAATATTTTAGTTTATATATTGTCACGACCCGCACCCAGTGTAGGGACACGAAAAGTAGGTACGTCCAGCCTACGCCGTAGTGTCGGCGGTAGAACGTTGTCCTAAGTCACATACATCTAACAATTATAAGGTACCTGTACAGTATATACACTCCAAACGGAGGACAATACAGAAATGTACAGCTCAATCACAACTATGGTAGAAGTATGATAAGATAGATAGAGAGATAATAAAAATCACGCAATGAAATACAACAGGAGAAGAAGTCTAAGTGTCTAAGATAACATCTCCACAAAAATCCAGAATAACAACAAGATCCCAAATATAAACATAAATGTATCCAAATGAGACAAGACATCAAAATAAGATAGAAGTCTAAGCTAACTAGCCTAAAATATAGGGGTGACATCCTCTACTGCTGATGGATCCTGCTGAAGGTCCAAGTCGCAGGTGTCATCTATGGCAACTCCATAATAGGTAGGGCAAAGGTCCACGTCATCCTCTGTAATATTTTTAACAGGTCCAGTTAGGACAGGAACGAGCACAAAATCTCAACAGTTCATATCAAGACAGGAATATAAAGCATACAATAGAGTAAAATACATGAAACGCAGAAAGAAAGTACATGTAGTAAAAAAGAGATAACTGTAATATAAATAGCTACTATAAGTAGAGAACTATCAGTGGCTAGTGATGTAGAGTACAAGATAGACATGTGAACGGCTTAAATTTGCACGTGATTACACTAAAGAGTTTGTACAATGATTACAACCTAAACACATGGTCAAGACAATAGCTAAGCTGCCAACCAAGCTACTGTTATGGCCTGCTGCTATGGTAACAATGCCATACCAAGCCAACCAAGACCAATCCAATTCAACTTCTCTCTTGCTGCCACGGCCTGCAAACAAACTGCTAAGCCAAGCCATGACAGGCCAATCAACATACTCACTCAATTAAACCCCAGTGTTCATCTTCCAACCCAACATTTGAATTCAATCTCAGGATAAATCAAACCTCACCACATCTATTCCTCACTCACAATTGAACCCAAAGCCAAGCCATGACAGGCTAGAGCAAGCTAGGCCAAGCCTGCACTACTATTGCTGCAGGCCAGCAAGGCTAAGAAAGCCATGGCAAGCCAAGGCAAGGAAATACAGAGACTGATACAATATCTAAGATGACTATTGTAAACTTCCCATATACTGATAAAGAACTAAGGTCTGAACCATATCCTCAATTCTCAACTTCAAATCAACAACTAAAGATACAAACTTGTATTCCAACACTCATACAATATACATATGTAAACTATATATAACATAGAGACACATCTAAGTATAACCTAATATCAAATTTCAAATCCATGATCTCATCTCAGTTAATATTCAACATATATGCATCACGTATATATCCACACTAAAACTAGAATTTCCTAAATCCTACTGAATTATGCAACCTACATATCAGTATCAAATCCCAGGTGAACATATGTACTCATTAGAAAACACACTATATGTATCACAAAAATCCATTTTCGAATCCAAAATCATTTGAAAACCTAAACAAACCATTCGTGTCTCAGGGGGTCACGTGTCAACATGGAGGGGGGGTTAATGTGTGTGCACTGTGTCCATACAGTGGACACGAAGTATCACGCCCCAGAACCAGAATACTGGAGAGCGGGGGAATGACTCAGCCAGCTACGTATTACGGGTAGATGAATACCGTATAATACGATCAATGCTGTCTAACCAGACGAGGGGGTGCACACTACATAAAGGTCTTACTATGGTCATTTCACATCTATTGTCTCAATCATTCAATCAAGAAGCATAAAATAGAGAACATGTAAGATAAAGCAGTAAGGCGTCCCAAACGCTTAGTTAAAATGTTCTTGAGATCTGGCTTTACAAAACATAGCCAGATGATATAGCAAGTATACACAATTGTTATCAGCTGCAGTTTGACTTAGATACAATTATGTAAAAGTAAGTACAAGACAATTCGACTAACATGTCGGTGCCAAACGGCTAAGTATAAAGGTAAATAACAAAACGAGCGGTGAAGTAAGGAACCCACTCGAGTCCTCCTGCAATCATTCTCCTAGTGTTGACCATCCTGGAGGTAGAAGTAAGCTGAGTCCTCGGGAACCGGCTCTAAATCTGGCCATGCAAAACCAGAGAGGTTAGACCTCTAATAGCAAGTACCACAAGGAAGGACGATATGAAGGACTAAACCAGTAAGTAAGAGAATATAATAATAGATCTCTGCTTCCCACTAGGATTCACATAACATCACGACACTTCAAGCCAACCTCCCAACCAAACAAGGACAGAAGTTGGCCCGTCATGTCCTGATATTCTGATCATCTCAGTTAGGCAACATAGTAGGTACAATACACAAACAAATCATCTTGAACGGCCAATCAACTACTACGGCTTGCTATTGTGAGTCCCAAGTTATCCTGGAATTATGCAATTAGAGATTCCTTAGTTCTTACTATGTGCGAGCAAGGCTAGTCTATCCAGTTAACCATGTGCGCCATGCATGAATTAGACGAGTCCTAGCGGGACGCCCGTCAATATACAATATACAATAATAATAAAAGCAGATACTGCTCCCTGCCCGTGTGGCAGGTTTACAGTATCTGTGGGAACCAGCCGGCCCGTCGGGTACTACTCGTCCCAAGGGGGCTGCCATGTAAGAACTCGGGAATCCATTCTCTCCATGCCATCATTATTTTATTTAACTTAATAGTCTCTACGTTAAGCAAAATCCCATGTCGTGGATCATGGTCATTCAAATGAGTACTTTCGTACGGGGTACGATATGCACAACTCTACAAGTATACCTGTGCGGCTAGGTTGCAGGTCTTACATAGCATAATGCAACAATCAAATCTAACCACGGTAATCATGCCTTGACCATAAAGTACACATGCTTCTTTTGTAGAAAATAAATAAATAAATAAATAATTAAATAAATAGATTGAAGCCTGCATGTGCATGTATGCCAATACTCGGGATCGGCTAATCGATTGCAATAGTTTATTTTATGAATGTGTCTCATTCATTCAATTCAATAAGACGACTAGCCAGTCTCTTAGTTCCAACTAGGAACGCATGATCAATTATTAGTCAATGTCACAATCATTATCGATGGTGGCAAGGCATGAAAATCAATTAGTATTACATGGGGTCGAGCCTATAACTCCTCAGAGTTAAGTTCTAGTCATACTGGGTATCCATGGATCAATCAAGACACATGACACATTCCACATAACAATTTGTATTAACAATATTAACATATCATGATTTATCAAGTTCATGCAAGAAGGCGCAAGGATTTAATAGAGGAATTTTCATGCCATCATTAAATGATTAAGTCATAGAACAAATAGTAACACCCAGGTTAGAAAGTCACGCCAACAAGTCTAAGCTAAGGCCAAAAGTCACGCCAACAAGTCTAAGCTAAGGCCAAAAGTCACGCCAAGTCTAGTAGGAGTGAGCGTGTAACAGCGTGAGCGTGAAAAAGTAATTCACGCTGGCATGCACAGTGTGAGCGTGAAGGGAAATTCACGCAGACTCAAGTGAGCGTGAAAAGGTGACAAGAAATCCACGCACGCTAAAAATCCACGCACGCTCATGGATGTGTGCATGACTGAAAATACACGCACGCTCATGAGAACGTTAGCGTGACTAAAAATACACGCACGTTCATGAGAACGTTAGCGTGACTAAAAATACACGCTAACATGTAAGAACATGAGCGTGACTCAAAATCCACGCAGACACGTAGAAACGTGTGCGTGACTAAAAATACACGCAAACACGTAAAGACGCGTGCGTGACTGGGCTGATGTTTTACGCGAGCACGTAAGAACGTGTGCGTACAACATTTCCCGAACTCCAAGTACTATGGAGCCTTCGCTCCAGTGCCAGAGAAATACACGCAAAGATGGTGGACCAAGAACCCATGAACAGCCGAAATACTACAACTTAGATCTAGAGAAAACAAGCCACAGGAATCAAAAATGCTAAGAACTAATCTCTCTCAGGATCATGAGAGGAAGCCAAATGAACCATAAAAATGGGTGAAGGAGAAGCAAGTTTGCACTTGCCTACTGCTGCTGGTTAGGTGAAGAAGTGATGAGGAAGAAGAAGAAGTAATGGTGAGAATGAAGTAATGAGGAGAGAGAAAGAGATGGAAGCTTTAAATAGGAAGGGTGGTGGTAGGTGGGGTGTTGGGCCGGGTTTAAGGGGATCCAGCAAACCGAAATCCAATAACACTAAAGCATTAAATAAAATGCAGGTAATAAAATTGCAGAAATATAATTGCAGAAATAAAATTGCAGAAATAAAATTAACATGAAAATTTAAAGAGCAGATAATTAATTAACATGAAACTAAAGGAATTTAAATACAGAATAATACATGATAAATACTAAATAAATACACATGAGTTCTATATGTATAAAAATATGCATTCCGGGAACGGGGAGTGACATCTCTACCCACCTTAGAAAAATTTCGTCCTCGGAATTTTAAATCCAAGCAGGTAGAAATATCGGGGCTAAACTAATACAAACAGTTCTAGTGGGCAAGCAATCATTTTTACCATATCAAAAGTAAGTACTATATATGTAAATCCATCAATCTACGATATCAAGTAGCTCTACCCATAAGGCGATAAGCATGAGAAATAAAGACAATCAAGGTATACAGAAAGAGATATAACTTGTGGGTCAAACAGGTGTGGATACCGTGATCGGATATCATCCTCACGTTCCTACGTTGACTCTTCCAAGGAGTGATGACCCCAAGCAACACGGACAAGACTAATTGTTCGGTTCTTGAGTATCTTCTCTCTTCGGTCCAAAATGGACATAGGCTGTTCCTCGTAAGGCAGGTTGGTACCAACAACCAGCTCAGAATGATCGAGGACATGGCTTGGGTCCGATACATACCTACGTAATTGAGATACATGAAACACGTCATGCACCTCTCGTAACGAAGGTGGGAGTGATAAACGATAAGCAACATCGCCTATCCGATCAAGGATAACGAATGGGCCCACGTACCGCGGACTCAATTTCCCGCGAATGCCAAATCTAATGACCCCACGAGTAGGTGAGATCCACAAGAATACGTGGTCCCCAACAGAGAACTCTAACGGCCTACGATGCTGGTCCGCCTAATGACGATGCCGGTCCTGCGCAACTCTAAGTCGCTCTCTAATTCCTTTAACCACTTCAACCGTCTGGACAATCATTTCCGGGCCTAGCATCTTCCTCTCCCCGATATCATCCTATACAAGAGGTGACCTGCACTTCTTACCATATAGTACTTCGAATGGCGCCATCTGGATACTGGCTTGATAACTATTGTTGTATGAGAACTCAACCAAGTGCAGGTGACTCTCCCAAGACCCTCCAAAATCTAGAGTGCAAGCTCGCAACATATCTTCCAAAGTCTGAATCGTTCTTTCCGATTGCCCATCCGTCTGTGGATGGTAGGCCGTGCTAAATCTTAACTTGGTACCCAGACTATGATGCAAGCTCTTCCAGAAATGTGATGTAAAGCGGGTATCTCGGTCTGACACAATACTGACAGGGACTCCATGCTGCCTGACTATCTGTTGTATATACAACTCTGCCAACTTTTCTGTACATTGCCCTACTCTGAAAGGAAGAAAGTGTGCTACCTTTGTAAGTCGGTCCACTATCACCCAAATAGCATCTTTACCACTTGGTGATCTCGGTAAACCGGTTACAAAGTCCATTGTAATATGCTCCCATTTCCATTCTGGGATAGGAAGCGGTTGCAATAACCCACAGCTGGCCTCTGTTGTTCTGCCTTCACTTGCTGACATACCAAGCAACGGGAAACAAATCTAGCTATCTCCCTCTTCATCCCGTTCCACCAGAAATGCTGCTTGATATCTTGGTACATCTTGGTCCCTCCAGGGTGAATAGAATACTGAGAACTGTGAGCTTCTTCCATAACCTCCTGTCTGATATCTCCACTAGGCACACATAGACGTGATCCCAACCTAAGTGTACCATCTTCATGAATTCTCATCTCCTTCCTGAGTCCTAACTCACATTCTGCCATAAGCTTCTGAATCCTTGGGTCTTTTGCCTGAGCTGCCTTGATCCTGTCTACTAAGTCAGATTGAACTTGCAGACTTGTTAGAACTCCTACATCACTAGGAAGTATAACTTCGATGCCCATCTCCTGAAGGTCTTCTAAGATATGCCTCTGCGTTGTCAACATAAATGCGGCGCCTCTTCTGCTGAGAGCGTCTGCTACTACATTAGCCTTGCCTGGATGATACTGAAGCTCCACGTCATAATCCTTGATCAACTCCAACCACCTTCTCTGCCTCATGTTTAATTCCTTCTGGGTAAAGATGTACTTCAGACTTTTATGGTCTGTGTACATCTCCACTCGGTCACCATATAAGTAATGCCTCCATAGCTTCAGAGCAAACACTACTGCTGCTAACTCCAAATCATGAGTTGGGTAATTCTTCTCGTGGTCCCGAAGCTGCCTAGATGCATACGCTATCACCTTCCCATGTTGCATAAGGACACATCCAAGTCCTTCACCTGACGCATCACAATATACTGTAAAACCTCCGGGTCCAACTGGTAATGTAAGAATAGGTGCTGATATCAACTTCTGCTTCAAAGTCTCGAATGATGCCTGACATTCTGCCGACCAATCAAATGGCACATCCTTCCGGGTCAAACGGGTCATGGGTGCTGAAAGCCTTACAAAGTCTGACACAAACCTTCTGTAATACCCTGCCAACCCCAAGAAACTCCGCACATCTGCTACGGTCTTGGGTACTGGCCAACTCTCTACTGCTTCTACCTTCTTGGGATCTACTGCTACTCCAGCTCCTGATATGATATGACCCAAAAATAAAATATGATCCGACCAAAACTCACACTTGCTGAGCTTGGCATACAACTGGTTCTCTCTCAGAACCTGCAACACTTTCCTGAGGTGTTCTTCATGCTCCTCCTCACTAGCAGAGTATACGATAATGTCGTCAAGAAACACAACGACAAACTGGTCTAAATATGGCATAAAGATGCGGTTCATCAAATCCATGAATATTGCTGGAGCATTGGTCAAACCAAACGGCATTACTAAGAATTCATAATGCCCATACTTTGATCGGAATGCTGTCTTGGGGATATCTTCCTTTCGAACCCTCACCTGGTGGTACCCTGAACGAAGATCTATCTTGGAGAAAACTCTAGCTTTGCTCAACTGATCGAATAAGTCGTCGATCCTGGGTAATGGGTACTTGTTCTTCACTGTTGCCGCGTTAAGCTTCCTGTAGTCAATGCACAATCTGGATGACCCATCCTTCTTCCCCACAAGTACCAATGGTGCTGCCCACGGTGATACGCTAGCTTGAATGAACTTCTTTTCCTTCAGTTCCTCTATGTGCTCATATACCTTGGCCTGCTCTGAATCCGCCATTCTATAAACTCGATCTGATATCGGTTTAGTTCCTGGTGCCAATTCTATACTGAACTCAATATCTCTAACTGGTGGTAGACCTGGAAGTTCTTCGGGAAATACGTCTAGAAATTCTTCAACTACCTTCGGAATCTGAACTTCTTCCATTGTCGTTACTACTCCCTGCTCTTGGTGAGTTGCCTCTGATCTGACTAAGGTAAATCTCTTCATGCCTGGAATATCAAAAGATACACTCCCTCTACGACAATCTATTGTCGTATGACTGTCTTTCAGCCAGTCCATGCCTAAGATAACGTCGAAATTTCCAACAGGAAATTCTATCAACCGGGCGGGTAAGGAATGCCCGCAAACTACAACGCTACACGCTAAAATAACTCTACTAACTCCTACGAGCCCATTACCAGTGAGTATATTCAACCTCCCTGGCAGTGCCTCGAACTCCATTCCTAGTCGTGTCGCAAATCGTACAGATATAAATGAATGGGATGCTCCCGAATCAAACAATGCTACTGCGGGATATGAGGCGACGAGAATGTTACCTGCCACAATATCTCCCGATGCCAATGCCTCCTCCAAGGACAGAGTGAATGCTTGCCCTCGACCTCCTTGCTGATTCCCATGCTGCGGCCTAGCCTGATGCTGCTGCTGGCCCCTTCCTTGATGATGCTGGGGTGGTCTATGCTGGTGTTGCTGCATCGACGGTCCCTGCTGCCGAAACATCTGAGCCTGCGGTACTAATGGACGCTGTGCCAACGGCCTTACTGCCATCGCTGGCCCTCGATACTGGCCCGCCCCTGGTGCTGGCAGAGCAAGAAACTGTTGCCCTGGTCCTCCTGACCTCGAATTCTTGGGACATGTGGTAACCCGATGGTCTGGATTTCCACATATCAGACACAGTCCATTCAATGTCCGACACACATCTCTAGTGTGTCCCATCTTCCCACAATAAGTGCAGCCCGCCGGGGGTTGCTGGTTCTTCCTCTGTTGCTGTTGCTGTTGCCTGGGTGGTGGTGCTGGTCCTCGTATCACCACATCGTGGATACGAATGCCAGTGGATGGTGCTGTTGTTCGGGGCGCTGCTCCCCCTCCTCCTTCAATCTGACTGTGGGATCTCTTCTGACCCCCAGTCCTTGTCGCAAGTCTCTGAATGGTGAGCTCGTGCCTTCGAGTCGCCGTCAATACTTCGTCAAAAGTCTGATAATTGTGCCAATCTATCAATTGCAAGAGTTCAAGATGAAACCCTTGCTGAAACCTCATGGCCCTCTGGCGCTCTGTTGCTACCATCTCTGGGGCGAATCTACTCAATCTGCAGAACTCCGCTGCATAAGCATCTACAGTCTTGCCGGCCTGCCTGAGGTTGATAAACTTCTGTTGTAGCTCAAACTGCGCCACAACTCCATAGTACTTGGTCTTGAATCTTGCTGTGAAATCGTCCCAAGCCACAGGACGCCTGATGCCCACTTCCTCTGATTCCCACCAATCACGTGCGAGATCCTGAAGCAACAACTTCACTAGATCCACACGTTCTTCTGCCGGCAC
The DNA here is from genome assembly GCA_029216955.1 of Iris pallida. Classification (NCBI taxonomy): domain Eukaryota; kingdom Viridiplantae; phylum Streptophyta; class Magnoliopsida; order Asparagales; family Iridaceae; genus Iris; species Iris pallida. The sequence goes on from JANAVB010034420.1 coordinate 19,843,461, forward strand.
CTTCGCTGCTGTCAGAATAGCCCACTACGCCAAAACATGCATTTTTTGACAGACCAAAACTGTCGTAAATCAAGTTTAACGACAGTTTTAATCCGTCAGAACATCCGTCGAAACTAGCGCGTCCCAAAATTTAAACAACATTTTTGGACTATCATTTTATTGCTGAATAAAACGACAGTTATTATCTGTCAAATAAAAACAACGGACTAAAACTGTCAAATAACTCACGAATTGGTCGGCCACTAGTTTTTTCCTTTCAATAGTTAAGATCTGTCATTTTTCTAGAAACAGAATTCAAAAAAAAAATCTCAAATCATTTGTATCAAAACCTGTTCATCCTCAACATAAAACTAAAATACATTTGAAAATAGAATTTCATACAAACATCAACAATCATCAAACAATAAAAAAAACTCAATCAAAATTATATTAACTAATAAATGTATCGAGTTTTCATAGCAATATTCCATTAAAAATAAGTAACCCCATGTCGCTAGCTCATAATAGCTTAGTTCTCATGATGAACAAAAAAATAAAGAATGTCATTTTTAGCTTACAATCTCAAGTGCATTACAGAAAAGGAGAATTTCAAATCCTCACAAACTGAACTAAATATTTTGTCCAGTTAATCATTTCCCCAACAGTTATATCATTAAACTTTCCGTCTGTGTCAAAAAATATCTTATTGCCGTTAAAAATTTCATACAAAATGATAGTATAAGCTTCATCATATTGTGGTGCATCTGTATTCACGTCTAATAGCAACAACTTTCTTTTTGAAATCTTCAAAATACAAGTCTTTATGGACAAGGTTGGCTGATCATGTCCCTATATACAAACATAAGAAAAACAACACAAGAAAAATAAAACATTAGTATATAACAGTTCTTGATTCTCCATAAGTAATCAAAAAAAAAAAATCTATAAAGTTGCATACCTCTATAACAAGGATAGAAATAGATGATAAGGAAAAAAACATAACTGTAGACATCCATCTCCAACAGTATATTAAATGTTAGCTCAAAAGCATTAAGTATATAACAACTTATTTTGTACGCTTATGTACATGGTTCTGCTTCAACAATAAAACGAATGCTTATGACACTGCCAGCAAGGCCTAAAACCTGTAAGCCCTAAGAAAGTTTAACAAATGTAAACAATTTGTTCATAAATATACTCAACATCCTTATGCGGTTAAGAAAATGACAATGTATCACATGCCGATATTTGTGCAGATACTTTGCTACATGTTGAAGACCCTGTGTAGTGGTGTTTAAAGTAGATACATCATCATGCCGTGCCAATCTTTGCTAATAAAACTACAAAAAATATGGAATAAAAGTTCACTATAAGAGGATTCCTAGTAATACCAAAATATAAAGCTCAGCAGCCATATGGATATTTCCTGAACGGTAGCTGAACTATACGGAAAGTACTATGGTGAATGATGTTATCTTTAGTGGACAATATGATAATAATATGATACAGGTTAAGTAACATAACTTTGTTGTGACCCTTGTTATTACAAAACCCCTAATTGCAGTACCACTTTCGTGCAAGAGTAGAGACTTTATACATTAAATACATAATATTGTCATGGACCTGAAATTGCATTTCAAATAACAACCCAGAAAGATTTGGGATTGAGTTCAGAAAGTAATTCCAATCCCCATGGATAATAAGAAAGAAAGATGTCTATGAATATGACATATAATGATGCGTACATAGCAAAAACTGTGTACTGTATGCAGGAGAACAAAAGGATGGCTATAAACTGAAATGGTGTCTTCACTATGCCAAAACAGGCCCTAAAATACAAATTGTAACTTGATAGAGAGAAACAACTATCATATATTGTTGTGGTTTCCTTATGACTTATTATGTGATGTTCAAAATCTATAAAATATAAATTACAATAAAGAACACATACAAGATAATAGATAGCTGCCCCAAAAAAATCCCCAGAAGAATGGAAGGAAACAGACCTAACATTATGAGTATCCTGTTCAAATGACAGAACTAATCTTATGAATGTCATATAGCAGTTTGCAAGCCGGACACTACATTGCAAGCTCATCAACTGTGCAATGTATATTGCAGGAAGTGGACCAGTCGTCTTACAACTATTTCTGACACAAATGTTGAAGGATGAGGGATTCATACATAAGGACGCACACCAAACACAAAAGGACTAACCAGGATAATTGTTCAAATAACAGTAAAGATATACTATACAGCAAAGCTGGCGTCATTTTTCTTTTAGGAAGAAAGCTGCTGATGGTGGTGGTGAGACGATTGGGAAGCCTCTCTTTTCCGGCCATATGTTTATGTGCAATGGAAGCCATGGAAAATAGACAAAATAATAATGATTATTAGGGCGATAATGATACCCAAGACAATTAGCTAGCTTTATCTTCATATTATGTATCCACATCTTTCTCCTCATTTTTGTCCCCTGCTGCCTAAAATCTTGTTCCTACAGATACGTAAAACTTGCATTAATTTGTGCATTAATTTTGTTAAGCTTGACGGGCTGAAGTATTAACAACATGTATTATACCTCTTTTCACAGTTGGCTCTGCTTAAATCAAATAAATTTAAGAATCAAAAGACTCAAAATATTTTACTATTTGGTTAGGGAGTGATAAGTTAGTACACACTTGTGAGCGAAGGTTTTCAGTCTTGTCAACAAGAAGCTCAATTTTCTCTCCACGATCTAGCACCTGCCATGAGACAGATAAAAGAGGTGATATGAAAGACAGACTATTGGCTGCAACAGTTGCAGCATTTCCTCCTCTGTATCTTTTGTTAAAATCTTCCTTGACCCTTTCCAAGAAGGTAATAGGAATTTGTCTTCCAGCAGACTCGACTGCAACCACACAGTATGCTGCAAAATCAAAGAAAGATGAATCTCTGCTATATATCATGTGTAATTAGCTAAAAGTTAAATAAATGGCACCAAGAAATAACTTGATTACAACCAAAAAGAAATTAAGAGAGGGTCCACTTCCTGCAATATAAATTCTTTAAATTATAATAAGAGCTCTTTAACATCTACTAGCTATATGGATCCCACAAGTCAAAGTGTTGAGCTAATGCCTTCAGTGCAATGACAGACCATGGGTGATATGTTTGGCCACTGGGTCGTATCATAGGAATATGAAATTTGGAATGTGGGTGAATTTTGTGTAGTCATCTTCCTTTGTAACTTTCTCTTGCCAACAAAATACAACAAGATACTCCAAAATCATAGAACATGATACTCCAAAATCATAGAACATGCATATTATACGCCACAGTCACTCTCAAATATAACATGATACCCCAAAATTAGTTGTCGGACACAAAAATGATACTAACAGATACAAACATGACATGGAAACGCCGAATGTTGCATATCCTAGTGACATTTGGAGTGTATTGTGTCCAATACGTGTCCGACATGACTCCACACTAAAAGGGCACTGATTTTTGGAGTGACAAAACTTCCTAGGGTATATGAGGCAAGAATTTTGGGCACAGATGTAAGCTGGTAGAAATAGGTACATGTACACTAAAAATAGAATGGGGCTTTATTTGGTGGTAAGAGAAATTTGTAGGTGACTAATGAATGGGTTGTGACAGACAAATTAGGAGATGTAGCTACATCTACTTCACTAGTAAATTACTAGTGAAGTAGATGTAGCTACATCTTCAAATTTAGATATTGCTAATGAGTATATATATTATGATAGGCAAATATGTTTCACTTGAACTCAGCCCTATTAACAGTGTTGTATTTGTTCTAATTCGCTCTATATGGGCGTTAAGCAAGCCCAACATGACATAATGACAATAAAATATGTAGTGTAATCCTCAGCAAGTTCTCTATTCTTCATTGATTATGTTGCTAGCTAGGACAGAGGATACAACATGACACAATGTAGACATGACAGAATGCAGACATGACAAGATGAGTTCATCATGCAAAACATGATCATGTAAACATGCAAAACAACAGCTTGACACATGTTGGTGAGTTCATCATGTTAGGGAAATAGCATACACAACTTATTTTTGAAACCAAACCTGCCATTGACCTCACATGAATGCTTTGATGTCCAAGATTATAGTTGTCTCTTTCACTAGTTCATACATGATCATGTTCTATATAAAGAGGATAGAGCGAAACCAAATGATCAACCCATGAGATCCACAATTGTGCTATTCTTGGAGTCCATGTTTGCTAATCCGAATATTATCATGGGTAAGGCTGGAACAAAAAAATAGACGATGCAAAGTGGATTATATGATTTGAACATCCTAGTTACCTAAATTAGGACACTAACACAGTAACATATATTCTCTGTTTCCTTCTTGCTTTCAGTGTGAAGATCTGCCGAGATATATGTAGAGTTCAACTACAGAAACTCATATAGGAAGTCAAAATAAGAACACTTGATATATGAACACTTGATATATGTGTCTGTAATTGACGAGCTTGAAAAAATATGAACACTTGATATATGTGTCTAATTGCACACAAATATTTATGAGGCAGTACCAGGTATCAAAGTGCAATAACTGTGTAAATTCAAGAATATTTTCAAATTAGCCTTTTTATTCGGTATGAATGTGATAAATTTGCAAATAATTATGTAGTACTTGTATGGTGAAAAACCTGTATAAAACTCAATAGCCATCCCAAGCCCAAAATTGTGAAGTGGGAGGAACGGGAAAGCCAGGATATCTTCAGGAATATCCAATAGCACAAGCCAACTCGTTGTCTTAGCACCTTCCTTAATTTTTCTACCAATATCTTGCTTCCTTGTGAAATATGCTATATGGCTTTTGGCAAAAGTATGCTTAATTATAAGGCTTTGGTGGATATCAGAGGGGACTAAAGATATATGGACTATTTTCGTCTCCTTTTTCATCATATATACGTACAGAGTAAGCTGAAATTAAATCAAAACTTACTCATGCACGTTCTCTATATCCCGGATCAACTTCTGCAAAATTCTAGTCAGTCAGATTCCTTCAGTTCTATGAAACTTAAAATTTCAAATGGTTAGTTCTACACATACGAAAACTTTTTAAAATCAGAACAAAGGAAATTTTATTATATATAATATATCTGTAAACAACAGATATTTTCTATTCCCCAATGTTTGATCTACAAGAATATAATGATAATAGTCGTGCAATACTTTATTAGTAGGGTGTTCGCTCACATACCGATTCAAATTGTACATATATATTTTACAGGAACATTTAACAGAAGCCAGCATACTGACATAATTCATATGATAGGTTGTAAAAACTCAGAAACAGGAAAGAATACAGGAAATGGTCTTGTAAAAGGATTGTCAAAAATTAGACCCACAAAAAAAATGAATAGACTTCCAAAACCAAATATGGTTTCATTTTCATTTCATGTTAAGCATATAGCATAAGAATGTTGTATATGTTCACGGGGCATATGGTCTATCTAATGTCTGACTAAAATATTGCTTTCGAGTTTTCTTTCCAATGAGAAACAAAGATGACCATGCAAATAAAATCACAAAAGTTTTATATCTTTGAATCAAAATTCCAATAGTTTCTCCATAGTCCATATCTTTCTTCATATCCCACAAGGAACCATAGGTTTTTATGTATAGTAGTGTGTGTGATAGCCTTTATCCGTAGCAAGTCATTAAAAAGAATAAATCTCTGAAAAAAACCAATTTATAAGATAATTTCTTTCATGTTCACAAGAGGAATGCAGAGAATTTGCCATCATATTCACTAATTAAAAAATGGAGAAATATGCATTCACTAAATTGAGTACAATAAAAGATTCGAACCACTTTGGATGGGCGCATTTGCATATAACATTTCACTAGAACACCAGAGATTTAGCATTGCCTTTTAGTTAGTTACCTGAAGAAGGACATCCACTGAAAGCTTTGTATAAGCATTTGCCATTCCTATAAAAGGCAATGTGATTAAACCAAAGAAGAAAATGGAGGATTCTAAAAGACAAACTGAAATGGATGGCTCTTCTTGTTAAGTTCTTAATGAGTACATACTACAACTCAAAGATATCGCCTATATTGACTACAACAGCACCGTAGTGTATATAAGTGAGTAAATTATATACTAAAGGTTGTTCTGCTCCAATAGTCGAGGCAATTTCTAGTGAGGATCTGTTGTTACTAAAACCCAAAATAACAAAATACAAAGGCAATGGCAGAGCTACATTATGTAGATAGATAGAAAGTACCCATCATGACGTTTAGAAATTCCTCGTAAACTTTATCCTTTGTAGTAGTGGTGTTTGATGATCACTGTCCGTGGTATCAGCACCGTGCTCACTTCCTGCAAGATCAACAAACTTCCACAGCATCATTTCATCAAACACCTAGTAGCCATTAATTTCATTTCCATCACCCTCTTCCAGTGCAAACTTGGTGTTGATGTAGACAGACATCCATCGCTGACCGCACAACGAAAACGACTTGCTCGTGGTAAAATTCCACTGGTTCACCTTCTACCAAGACAAGATATATCCCCTTCTCCTCTTCCGAGCCCCCTACAAGCACTACTGATTGAAGAAAAAAAGTTAGTAAGAGAAAGTAGAGATACAATGGAAAATATTGCAAGTAGTCTCTCATACATCCACTTATTGATGATGTTCCCCTATTACTAAGTTATGGAGGAATTAAAAGAACCGTACTAATGTAACATAATAAAAGCCCGCAGGCTCATTTGGTTGAGACTAATTAAGCAAAAAATTGGAAACAGAGAACATTTGCAGCCTCTCTCTCTAACTAGGCCATCTAGATGTTCAGAAAGATAACCCGAGAATGTCATTCTTCAACAGCAGAACTGGCAGCACTTAGGTCCACAGACAAATCAAGCTCTTGCAACATGAGCCAAAACTAATATAAAGTACTGAATGAAAGTAGTTACATATCCCTTCGCATGTTTTACCTTCTCTTTGCTCAGTAATGCTCAAATATTGTGTCTATAGGAAACAATGTGGTATAGTTATCTTTATGCGCTACAAATATTACTGAGAGCATATACCAGTTTCGAGAACTACCGAGCTTATATCTAGCACTTGTAGTTCATTTCATAGTTTTATACTTTTCATTCTTAGAAGGGTTAAATTTTCTTCGAGGCAATCTTCTCAATTAATTCCCATATCAATCGCAAATAGACTTACAGTCTGTTTAGCATCAGTGCTTTACTAGAATTATCAAGGTTTTGAAACCAACATGATTTTTCGAAAGTCAGTGATGATTATTATTTCTAAAGCAGAAGATCATGTGTAACATTCGGATCAGTCTCCTTGTACTTAACTATCACATGATAAACTCAGATGATATATAGATTGCTAGTTTTTTTGATATCCGAGTGATAAGAAGATTACCTTTCCAGCTATCCTGCTATATATAGAGAGCACATCATGTATTGTTGACTCAAAATGTGTTGTTGGATCATAACTCTGCGAGGAAATCATGATCTAAAGTTTAGATTTGATTTGTATGGTGCAAGAGTAACATTAACTATATGAATGAACAAATACTTGCTTTATCTGTATAAGAGAAGTAAAATGTATTTGTACTCATATGTACAGTGGATATGAAACAATTATCCTTATCAGCCTTATTGTTTGCTTCGTATCTATCATAGAGATCAAAAAAGATCTTGTCTACATGTCCAAGGAGATTGATCCCAGGCTTCAGTTCTACCTCAGGTGTATCTGTCTCAACTTCGGTTAAGACAAAAGCTATATATTTGCCTTTTGGAGCTACGTTGTGAGAGTAAGAGCAACAGAACACATACGTGCAATCAAAATTATGGTCAAAATTATACTGATGTAGTTGTGTTTAATTTATTAACAGAGTGCTTCTAAAGTTTGATTTGGAAAATATATAGCTGATATTGACACATTACTAATTCTCATTCCTATACAAGAAAATAGAGTATAGAAGCTTTGCAAAACCCTACATGTCTGATTTGCGAACCACATACAAATGTAAGCAATAAGCAGGTAGGGTAGATAAACTTACAAGTCTTGCATCCAAGTTGCTTTTGTGGAAGAATAAGCTAGACCGAGTATGAATCATTTGTATGTGGATAGGATGGCTCATTATACATATCGCATGAGCAACTTTTCCAACGTTCTGGATCTGCAGCCATCAGTTCAAGTTTAGTCTCAAATAAATTGGTGCCAACGATACCCCACCAGAATTGGTTTGTAGACTATTGAGTAGGTAGATACTTTTTGTTTACATTGTCAGGTAAGTAAGAAGGTCACAAACAACCTTTTTGCATCTAGTAGTCTCACCCTCAGATGTTGCGCCATAAATTATGCACTAGCGAATCACAATCACCTCAGAGGTATAATATAAACCAAAAAGTCAAACTGATACATGCCATTAGTTCCAAAGAACATCAGTTACAAATTAATACATTCTTAGACGATTGAACTTGTTATTCAAGTACCTATAGATTCAATTAACACTATCTTACATGGATACGTTAATAAAGGTGCTCTATCTATGTTGTGTATTAGATACTTGGACACTTTGATACTTCTATGATACATGTTAGTTAGACTTCCCTACATATTCTTCTTTTAAATGATCGCTTACCATACCCGAGGCGTATAAATGAGTTAAAGGAGAAAAGGCCATAAATAATGCAAGTAAGAACATAAAATAAATGGATAAAAGATATACAAGTACCGACCTTCTGTAATGAACCAAACTATGCTACACCAAAGGAAAGCAGATGTATGATCACGACAGTCTTTAAAAGAAGTCTAATTTTCAACAATGATATGGGTGTCGCTCATGAACAAAAACATGTATAACATGTGCAAAGATAAATAATTGACCGTCTCGGTCCAAATTTACTGTTTTTGTGAATGGATTTTGGTGTTTAACAATTGTTTTAATCCCACGCCACCTTCCGTTACAAGCCCGACTCGATCCAGCATTTCCTCAAACACCACGGGTTCACTTCCCCCCATATCACCACCCTCATCACCAACTACAGCCCCTCATCCTTTTCGGAAACCCCGACCGGACAATGGAGCTCAAACTTCGCGCCATCCGCGACATGGGCTCCGACGACCCCAACCTCAACGGGCTCGTCGTCTGCAACCCTTCTTCTGTAAACACCACAGGTTCACCGGCCCCTAGATCACCACCCTTATCACCAACTACAGCCCCCATCCTCTACGGAGACCCTGGCGGGACCATGGAGCCCAACCTTCGCGCCATCCGTGACATGGGCACCAACGACCCCCCGACCTCCACAGGGTCGCCGTCTACAACCCCTCCCCTGCAAACACCGCAGCTTCACGGGCCCCCAGATTACCACCCCATCTAGAGACACCATCTCGATCAGTTGGCGGTGACCCACCACTGCCAGCGTAAACACGTCTACGACCATCATCATCACCATTAATACTATCACGCTATTTTTTCTAACCAAAACCCATGTACATATGGTCATGGAGAAGAAAAGAAAAAAATTGAGAGAAGAAGTTTTTAGAAGAAAAGAAATACCTTAGGGTTCCAAGGGTTCCAGCGAGAGCTGAGCGGGAGGCGGAGGGGGTAGAGAGATGAGGAGGGAGGAGGGAGGAGGAAAGAGCGAAAGCGGGAGCGGGAGGGGATGGGAGGGTTTAGTGGGAGGGGCAGAAGAATTTGGGAAAAAATTGGGAGCCAAATTTGGAGCCCAAATTTTCGACGGAATTTGGATGTTAAACAACAGTTAAATCCAAATATACTGTATTGGTGAGATAGATTTTGATAATAAACAATAATTTTAATCCGTCGAAATTGTAACTATAGTTTTAATCCGTCGTTGATGGACAAGTCTAACTGTCGTAAATCGTCCATTTTGGTGTAGTGGCCTCAATATCTTTAAGCCATGCATCTGCTGAAATGGCATCCTCCGTGCCCTCGAAACGGCGGGGGTTGTACTTGCAAAACCTGGCTGATGCTCCTGAATCAGTCCTCACTCCTCTTTCCAAAGCCGTCTGCAATCCTTGGTTGAGCAACACATTCTGCTCTTGTAGCTGAGTGTGCATGCGCTGTTGGGCCAACATCTGATGTTGCTGAGCAGCCATCATTCCTCTCATGATCTCCAGAAGGACTGGTGTGTCCACTTCCACAGGGGTAGGTGGAACTATGGGTGGGTTTGGAATATCCAGATACTGTGGTCCAACTGCTGGTTCTACTATCACTTCTTCCTGGATAGTCTCCTGAGGTGAGACTGGCCCTGGTTGCTGACCAACCTGGTCAGGTTGCCCATGTTGCTCTTGTTGTTGCTGTCCAGCTCTGACCGATACGGACGAAGTGCCCCTAAGAAAAGGGACAAGAGAATAATCAAACGATCGGACATGAAGGATCAATGAAGTCAAAGGATACCGGAATGTCAAGCGAGAGTTGAGAATAACGAATCAGGAGATCAAGGGGAAACATGTGTGATTGAGACATCCTATAAATCAAAACACCCCACAAGTCTGAAATCAGACCTGCATGGGCCACCACTAAAACCTTGTCACGCCCCAGAACCAGAATACTGAAGAGGGGGGAATGACTCAGCCAGCTACGTATTACGGGTAGATGAATACCGTATAATACGATCAATGCTGTCTAACCAGACGAGGGGGTGCACACTACATAAAGGTCTTACTATGGTCATTTCACATCTATTGTCTCAATCATTCAATCAAGAAGCATAAAATAGAGAACATGTAAGATAAAGCAGTAAGACGTCCCAAACGCTTAGTCAAAATGTTCTTGAGATCTGGCTTTACAAAACATGGCCAGATGATATAGCAAGTATACACAATTGTTATCAGCTGCAGTCTGACTTAGTTATAATTATGTAAAAGTAAGTACAAGACAATCCGACTAACATGTCGGTGCCAAACGGCTAAGTATAAAGGTAAATAACAAAACGAGCGGTGAAGTAAGGAACCCACTCGAGTCCTCCTGCAATCATTCTCCTAGTGTTGACCATCCTGGAGGTAGAAGTAAGCTGAGTCCTCGGGAACCGGCTCTAAATCTGGCCATGCAAAACCAGAGAGGTTAGACCTCTAATAGCAAGTACCACAAGGAAGGACGATATGAAGGACTAAACCAGTAAGTAAGAGAATATAATAATAGATCTCTGCTTCCCACTAGGATTCACATAACATCACGACACTTCGAGCCAACCTCCCAACCAAACAAGGACAGAAGTTGGCCCGTCATGTCCTGATATTCTGATCATCTCAGTTAGGCAACAGAGTAGGTACAGTACACAAACAAATCATCTTGAACGGCCAATCAACTACTACGGCTTGCTATTGTGAGTCCCAAGTTATCCTAGAATTATGCAATTAGGGATTCCTCAGTTCTTACTATGTGCGAGCAAGGCTAGTCTATCCAGTTAACCATGTGCGCCATGCGTGAATTAGACGAGTCCTAGCGGAACGCCCGTCAATATACAATATACAATAATAATAAAAGCAGATACTGCTCCCTGCCCGTGTGGCAGGTTTACAGTATCTGTAGGAACCAGCCGGCCCGTCGGGTACTACTCGTCCCAAGGGGGCTGCCATATAAGAACTCGGGAATCCATTCTCTCCATGCCATCATTATTTTATTTAACTTAATAGTCTCTACGTTAAGCGAAATCCTATGCCGTGGATCATGGTCATTCAAATGAGTACTTTCGTACGGGGTACGATATGCACAACTCTACAAGTATACCAGTGCGGCTTGGTTGCAGGTCTTACATAGCGTAATACAACAATCAATTCTAACCACGGTAATCATGCCTTGACCATAAAGTACACATGCTTCTTTTGTAGAAAATAAATAAATAAATAGATTGAAGCCTGCATGTGCATGTATGCCAATACTCGGGATCGGCTAATCGATTGCAATAGTTCATTTTATGAACGTGTCTCATTCATTCAATTCAATAAGACGACTAGCCAGTCTCTTTGTTCCAACTAGGAACGCATGATCAATTATTAGTCAATGTCACAATCATTATCGATGGTGGCAAGGCATAAAAATCAATTAGTATTACATGGGGTCGAGCCTATAACTCCTCAGAGTTAAGTTCTAGTCATACTGGGTATCCATGGATCAATCAAGACACATGACACATTCCACATAACAATTTGTATTAACAATATTAACATATCATGATTTATCAAGTTCATGCAAAAAGGTGCAAGGATTTAATAGAGGAATTATCATGCCATCATTAAATGATTAAGTCATAGAACAAATAGTAACACCCAGGTTAGAAAGTCACGCCAACAAGTCTAAGCTAAGGCCAAAAGTCACGCCAACAAGTCTAAGCTAAGGCCAAAAGTCACGCCAAGTCTAGTAGGAGTGAGCGTGTAACAGCGTGAGCGTGAAAAAGTAATTCACGCTGGCATGCACAGTGTGAGCGTGAAGGGAAATTCACGCAGACTCAAGTGAGCGTGAAAAGGTGACAAGAAATCCACGTACGCTAAAAATCCACGCACGCTCATGGATGTGTGCGTTACTGAAAATACACGCACGCTCATGAGAACGTTAGCGTGACTAAAAATACACGCACGCTCATAAGAACGTTAGCGTGACTAAAAATACACGCTAACATGTAAGAACATGAGCGTGACTCAAAATCCACGCAGACACGTAGAGACGTGTGCGTGACTAAAAATACACGCAAACACGTAAAGACGCGTGCGTGACTGGCTGATGTTTTACGCGAGCACGTAAGAACGTGTGCGTACAACATTTCCCGAACTCCAAGTACTATGGAGCCTTCGCTCCAGTGCCAGAGAAATACACGCAAAGATGGTGGACCAAGAACCCATGAACAGCCGAAATACTACAACTTAGATCTAGAGAAAATAAGCCACAGGAATCAAAAATGCTAAGAACTAATCTCTCTCAGGATCATGAGAGGAAGCCAAATGAACCATAAAAATGGGTGAAGGAGAAGCAAGTTTGCACTTGCCTACTGCTGCTGCTGGTTAGGTGGAGAAGTGATGAGGAAGAAGAAGAAGTAATGGTGAGAATGAAGTAATGAGGAGAGAGAAAGAGATGGAAGCTTTAAATAGGAAGGGTGGTGGTAGGTGGGGTGTTGGGCCGGGTTTAAGGGGATCCAGCAAACCGAAATCCAATAACACTAAAGCATTAAATAAAATACAGGTAATAAAATTGCAGAAATATAATTGCAGAAATAAAATTGCAGAAATAAAATTAACATGAAAATTTAAAGAGCAGATAATTAATTAACATGAAACTAAAGGAATTTAAATACAGAATAATACATGATAAATACTAAATAAATACACATGAGTTCTACATGTATAAAAATACGCATTTCGGGAACGGAGAGTGACACGAAGTGTCCAAAACAGTATCAAACATAGTGTTAGGACATGTGCACATAGCAGTCTCGTGCACACATGTCGAGAGCACTAGGACACAACACACGATACTAGAGGTCTCGTGCATGTGTTCCTAGGTAGGCTAGGTATAGATCTACATGTTCGACACACTGACACGAGTCCATGTGTCGCCGTGTCCAAGATACAAAAACGTATCAGTGAGCGAAATCAACACTGCACTTTGCAGTGTAGAATCAGTACAGCTCGTTTTTCGTGCCCGACACGACACGAATTAATGTGAGACTTGAAGGACACGATGTCAGTCGTGTCCCCGACCTACGTGTCAAGTTATATGTGTTCTCGTGTGCTATATAAGGAGATAAGGGTATCGGACAGCAGGGCATGAGTGCGACTGCGTCGTGCAGCGTGTCCAGTCCAGATTTGGACACGGACACGAGGTGAAATGTGTTCAGAGGTAAGGATTCGTGATCCCTACATATAGGGCTACAATCCTATTCAAATAGAATTCAAAATAATTGAAATAAATCCCAATGAGGTATTTCATCAAACACCTATGCACATACGCTGGTACGTGTCCGATACGGCCACCAAATCAATACAAATTCTCACCAAACTCACTCTACAGCTAGGGGACACCTAGATGGATGCATCTATGGAAAGAAATCAAGATTTAGAGGTGATTTGAAGGGATTACCTATTGAGAGTCAATCTCAATAAAAAGCCCCAAATTGTGAAGTCCCCTTCCTCAAGCAATGTCCAAATGAGCTCCCCTCCTTGCATGCTAGCCTCCTTCAACCTCTATTCCAGATTTAGAACCAATTGCAAAAGATTGGAGATCAATTTGATGGAGAAATGGTGAAGAATGATGAAAGGGGGAAGAAATTAGGGTTTCTTAAATGGGGATTTCTAAAAGAGGCAAGTGGTCATGAAGAACGACTTTATAGGGGGAAAATTAGGTCATAAGTGGCTGTGGTGGCTGGCCAAATGAAGAGCTGGGGTTAGGGTTTCTCATGGTGGGCTTTGGGCCAAGATTGTTAGCTAGCTAGCTCAACTCCTTAGCCATAAATCCAAATGCAAAACTCTCCCAATCCTCTCATGAAACCTAGCCACACTCAAGTCAACTAAGACCAACTTAAGTTAGATTAGGGTCCCACACCATTCTACAATGCTAACTAAGTCACCAAAGTCAAAGTCAAACTCTAGGCTAGTCTCTATAGTCTCAACTAGCAAAAGTCAAAAACCACAACACCAATGCAATAAATAATAAAATAATTAACAAAATTTAAAATGACCAAAATACCATCAAGGCTAAAAAGTGGTAGAAATAAATCACCCTAATCACATGGTTAGGTTCCCATGGTCATGGTCAGTCTCTAGGTCAAGTAGTATCTAGGGTTTCACTAGCAAAACACCAAAATCACAAATCACTCATTAAAATAGTTTTAAAAGAATTAAAATTACCAAAAATCATAACATGATTTAAATCACATTATTAAAAGACTAAAATTACAAAAGTTCAAAATTACCCTCATTTAGAAAAGTGGATGTTACAAGTCTACAATCCTTAGAAGAATTTCGTCCTCGAAATTAAGATGGTCGTACTCTTTCTAGGTCAAACCCCCAATCAATCAAAGTCTCTAATCATACAATCCTATTATCATATGCGTCTGTCCAAAATCATGAGTGTAAAACCCTTAAATTTCTACTATTTTTTTATTATTAAATTTGGTATCGATTTAAAATTTTGTATTGTACGTCGCGTAGTCGTATTGTACGTCGCGCACGACGTTTTATTTTTCGTAATTGCTCGACGAGTGCGAATATGTGCGAGCGTACATATTTTAGAAAAAACATTTTTCTCTATTTTATTATACACTTTCAAAATATTACATAAATATTCTTGCTATAAAAAGCCTTTTGTTTCTAAAAGTTATTAATAATAAATAATATTTTTGTATACTAGAAAAGCCTAATTATGTAAAGAATATTTTTGCATACATATATTTCGTAATTATTTACTGGTCTATTTTAAATAAAAGTATAATTTTCGAGATTTATTAATATTAATATTTTATTGTACAAAAAGATATTTAAAAATATTTATTATTTCAAAATTATTATTATTGGTATTTTGAAAAATATATTTGGAAGTTATTGTGGCCATTTAAATCTTGATTTGAATTTATGTATTTATTTAAATAGTTAAATAATTGAAATTGATTTATTGATTTGATTTTAAACTAAGAGAATTAAATTAGATTTAATTGGATTTGGATTGGATTTGATTTGATTGATTTTAATTAAATAGATGATTTATGTACTTGGGTTTTAAATATTCCTAGTCCATATCTAAGTGGGAATTTCCACATCCTATAAATAGGCAGGTACTCCTCCACATTATTCATCCACAAATTCTCCACAACCAAATAAGTGCATCGTGTCCGTGTCCCCTCCCCATCTTATTCCATATTACATCTACATTATCTTCTTCCTCGTGTCGGACACACCCCGACATCATCAAATTCCTAATCCCTAACCCTAAACTTTCTCGGCCGCGCCTCCACGACTGGCCACCTTACTGCTGCCCTGTCCCGTGGACGCCAGCACGCCCCAACCACCACCAGCATCACCTTCACCATAGCCACTCTCCCTCTGCGCATGTGACCACGTCGCCACCAAGATCCACAACCCCCTGGTCGAGCCAATCCCAGCCATCCCCGGCCGACTCCTCTGTTCCAACCGATCCTCACCACCACCCTCACCTCTGTCACCACGGCCCCGGGCCGGAAACCCGCTGCCATCAGCACCACAGCCTGGCCAACTCCGGCCAACTCCCAGCCCACCACCACCGCTGCCGACACCGACCCGAACACCCCTCCCCGACACCACCACAGTCCAACACCCATCACCACCACCGCCCCCATCAAAACCAAACCCCAAATAAATAAATAAATCCAAAACCTAACCTGACCTAGCCGCAGGAGGACCGATCGATCCCAGCCGAGCCGTCGAACCCTCGCGCCGCCTCAGATCCGCGCCACCCATTCCGGCCATCTCCGCGGCCTCCGAGCAGAGCGTCCCCGGCGCCCCTTGTTTTCACCCCAGCGGTGATCCTCGGCCGCGCCGCCCTCTCCGGTCGGCCAGCACCCCGGACCCGCCGCCTCCCGCTCTTCCCCACATCATCCCCCGCGCCGCTCCCAAGCTCAGCCGCCTGCCTCTGATCGCCACCCCTCTCCGCTTCTCTCCGCTTCCCTCAGCCTCTCCCCCAACTCCGATCCTCCCCTTCCCGAGCTTCCCACGCCGGCCGAGTCCGACGAAAACCCCCCAAAACCCACGCTCCATCCGCCATTCTCCTTCCCCTTCTGTTTCTTTCGATTTTTTTCTTTTTTGCACCCCTCTCTCTCTCGAAAGGAATGGCTGATATTTTATTATTATTATTATTATTATTATTATTATTATTATTATTATTATTATTATTATTAATTATTATCATTATCATTATCATTATCATTATATTATATTATTATTATTATTATTATTATTATTAATATTTTACCACCAAATAATTGTATCATATTAAATTATTCTGTAAGTAGCTTTATATCTTGTTATTTTATTATTGTTATGGTTATTATTCTAAATATCATATACATGCTTGTAAGTATATATTAGATATTTTTATGATTACTAAAAGGCTATTTTTATTATTTTATGACTATAAAATTTTATATCTAAGTAAAAATAATTTCGTGATTTTTCCTATTTATCTAAAACTATTTTTATTAATAAAATATAGTTTCTACCTAAATTGTAAACTTAAGAGTTTTCTGTGAACACAGTTTCTTTTATATTTTAGTATTTATCTAAACACTATTTTTAACTTACAAAAATATAAGTTCTCATAAATTTTCTTCAAATCATATATATTATTTATCTAAATTCTATCGATCAATCTCATGTCCAAGACTAAGCCCAATCCTCCTATCCATTGCCAATTCTGTCCTTCTCCTGTCCACCCTAACTAAATTGACCGTCCTAAACTCGATAGAACCATCCGTGCCATCAACAGAGGTCCCCTTGTGTAGTTATTACACAAAAGTCGCAGTACATGCCACCATGATTATCGCAGCACACCAAGCGCTCTACCAGGCAAGACACCTTGCCATTTGCTGTTTAATTATTTTAGCTCATATTTCATGCATGTTCATTATTTTTCTTTATGCAAAATAAACTCTGATGTATGGCATAACCTGTTAGAATTTACTGTTCAGTTTCTTGCTATGTATTATTTTTAAACATTAAACCTAGATTTAAGGGACCACCTTTGTGTGTCGCATTCATGA